>CM067167.1:300127082-300202106 GCA_034093135.1 Erigeron breviscapus | reverse complement strand
ATTGTCAGTTTTAACCAGTGGCCCTCTGGTATAACTAACTTCAACTTGAAAAACTTTGGTGCCTGGCTTGATTGTTACATTGACACCATTGATAGTGTCACTATGTCTTCTGGTTGACATGAACTGGGAGTAATAACTTCTTGCTTCAGATTCATTTGTTATTTTTATACTCCCAGCACCAGCAACCAGTACAGCGGAATTGATGTCTTCATTAGATACCTCGCCAGTTGGTTCAACAAATGTGCTAAGGTCAGCATCTCTTGACAGTGGTCTTCTTGGTTGTGGAATCCTTCTTGGTGGATTCAAAACCTTCTTCACAACCTTCTTAACATTTGCAATTCGTTTAAGAATCCCACTGGCCCTATTCTCCTTAGCCTTCTCCACTGAAATGTTCAAACTCTTGGCATCAAATTCAACTTCATCCTCAGGATAGTGTCTGTCCAGTTCAACATCCAGCATTTCTTTCAACTGGTCAACTATCCTGGATCATTCTTGATCCTGACATACTCCTCCTTAGTGATACCCAAAAGATTGGCATCACTCATATCAAGCAACTTGATCTGTGCAAGATGTGCCCTGGCTTCAGCTTGGTTTCTTTGTTTCATCTTCTTTATTTCTTTAATATCGTTACCAAGTCTGGCCAGTCTTCTGCTATCACTATCTGAAACTGGAGGAAGTATATCAGCATTGCCAGTTTCTAACATTACATCAGTGGCCGGCTGGGCAGATGCTTCAACAGCTAAATCTTTTCCCTTATCCAACACATTCCCCCTAACATCATGCTCACCAGCTTCAGTACTGATAGCTACAACCATTTCCAAACCAGCTTGTCTTCCAGATGAAGATCTTCCAGGTGCAACTGGTGAAAGGACTGTACTTCTTTCCCCTTTGGCAGCATCTAGACCTGCCCGAATACCTTCCCATTCAGAGGGGTGAGATGGTAACCGGTCAAGAGGCTGCCATGATTGCATGTCCTTACACTCTTTGAAAATTCCACACATCATCCTGAAAGACCTCCATAAATGGTTGGTCTCCTTTGACTGGGTCAAAACATTGGCAGTAACTTGTTCTTGACCAGTTTTTAAGTCATTTAGGATCTTGGAGTCTTCATCCAAACCAGAGACAACCTTTTCCTTCACTTCATCATCCTTCTTCTTCAAATTCTCTACTTCAGTTGTCAGTTTTTCTAAAGATTAAGCATGTAGAGATACCTGGGTGTTCAAATTCTCTATGCTGCCTCTCAACTGGTTGATCTCACTGGTGAGTGGGGCCAGATCAACCTGAGGAGTGGCCATCTTGGTGATCTCAGACATCACCCTTTCAATCAATTATGTTTCTCTAGCACCCAGCGTATCCTCTATCTTCTGACCAACTGAAGTCATCAACTGCTATCTAAGTTCAGTTACATCTACGCCAGGTTTTTCAATAAGTTCCTTTACCTGCCTTTCAATCTCCCTCAAATCTACTTCAGATGTTCTTACAGTGTTGCCAAGCAGATTGGAGATTGAGGTTGTAACCTTGGACTGAGTAAGGTCAAAGGCTTCTTTCAAAGTACCAGCCAGATTGTTGCAGCCAGTGACCAACTCATTTAACTTGTTGAACACCAAGTCTTCATTAGATGAAAACTTGTTTATCCCCAGATCAACCACCTTAATGTTTGTCAAGTGATCCTTGTGGTATCTGGAGAAAGACTTGGTGTTTTTGTCAAGTGTCTTCTGAATCTCCTCCACCCTGGTTAGAAGGTTTTAGAGATCGGCTTGAATGAGACAACTTGACTGTCCAGTGACGAAGGAGAAGGTGTCACTGGACCAGCAGCAGTTACTACTGGAGCAACTGGAGGAGGCAAACTTAAAGAAGTCTCCCCAGTTGTCATGCCAGCAGTTGAAGATATAATAGGAGTGGTGGATGAAGAAAGGACTGGAAAATCAATGTGTTGTTCATGCTGAGAATGCTCAGGTGTGAACAACGGCGTCGGTGGGGGTGGCATTTCTCGAGCAAATGAGAATTGCCCAGTTGGTAAAGGAGCGGTATAAGTTTGGAAAGATATATCAGTAGGCACATTTTCTTGGGAGGGTGAAAGTGAAATTGATGCGTCTGGAAGGGAGACTGGATATGAAGGGTTTTGAGCTTGTACAGAAGCCTCAAAAATCTCCAAGTCTGTTTCAGTTCCTTCAGAATCCGAAGACTCTATCAGGATTTCCTCGTCATTAACATTCATGTCCAGATCCATGAATGTAACTGAGGGCTGACAAGAAGGGTCAGTCTCCAGATGACCTTCCCCAGTTTCCTGGATGGGTGCATCTGTTGGTGGATCAGATACCGAAGTATCTTCACCAGGGATAGATGTAATTGGAGTTGCTTCAGTTATGGTTGCTCTATCCTCAACCAAAACATTAGACGAACTGGAGGGTCCCTCATTATATTGAGGCCCGCCCAGTTGCCTTTCTGACTCACCTTCAATAGGTGCATCAGTTGAAGCGAATGCCAGTTGCATTCGTTCTGGAATCTCGACCTCTCCAGCTTCAGATACCAGAGAGTCTAAATTCCTTAACATATATGGAGCAGTGTACGGTGAATCTGTACTTAAATATGCTTCTCTGCCCAGAATATGTTTAAAACAGAGAGAGATGAACCTTGAAAAGGGGATACACACACCCCTGGTGCCCTTCAGCTTTTGAACTAGGCTTCTAAACAGAATATCTGCAAAGTCCACTCTCAATCCATTCCACAAGTAGTAAGCCATTTCTGCTTGTGAGGAGTTGATCTGGTCAAGTCCACCAGAACTCCCACCCATACTCTCCACCAGGTGGATGAAAAAATACCTCCATGAAGGTGTAAGACCCTTCATGGTCATCGCACCTTTAGTCTTCAATACCCCATTCTCCAAACACTCCTTGTGTCCCATTTCAAGAAGGACTTGGCGAAAAATTAATATTTGGGGGCAAGACGACTGGAGATTCACCCTCTCTCCAGTAATTGAGGTGTAAGGCATCCCTCAATACGTCGGCGGACAAGGTACACTGGATTGTTCCATCCTTTAATGTGAAACTGATGGAGGAACAATCAGAAGAAAGAACGGCAGTGTACCAAAACTCACACAAGTAGTTGTGAAACAACTTGCGTGGGTTTAGAGAGAATGAGGGTCCTATTGGAGAATCCTTCAAAAACTTTTGGATTCTACCAATAAGGGTATTGGACCCTTGAGATCCTTGTAAGCTAGCCATCGGATTATTGGGATTTAGCTTGATGACCGAAGCATTACTAGGGGCACCAGATGCCGGTTTGACATCTGGTGAAGGAGCATATGGAACAGTCAAGAGATTTACATCTCTTGAACGGGATGATCTAGGAGCCATTTGAAAATGAAATTGAAATTTGGGAATTAGGGTTCTTGATTTGTGACGCAGAGAGAGAAATGAAGCAATTTTGATGATTGGAAGTAAATGAAAGAATGTAGAAGAGAAGTAAATGAGTTCGGAGTAAATAAGGGTATTTATAATGGATTCAAGATCCCAATGAAATACCCAAAGCTATATTTTATTAAACAAAATCCTTTTTGTAGATATTTTCACAAATTGAGTTTGAATTTTGAAATAAAATAATAATTTGCCATGTCAACATTAAATGCTACCATGTCAGCATTAAATGCTGCGACGGCTTATCTTACCCACGCGCCCACTCACTTTTTATTTTCTCAATACAAACAGTTGTCAAGTACTAAAATGGCTTTAAACACGTCAGATCACAATACCAAGTGGTTTAAAACACTTGAGTACCATCACGTGTCATAAATATTGACCAAGTATTCTTAACGTTATAAAAATAAGACAAGACTGAACCTGGTCACTGGAGGATCAGTCCAGTGCCAGTTTCCAACTGGAGAGTTCTCCAGTTGCCATTTTCAAACAAAACGAATTTTAGTCAGAAAATTATTTTGAGTCTTTCCCCCTAAAATGATGATCCAGAAATCAATTAGTGCCAAGATAGTATCACAAATGCGTTCGATAGCCTGGCGAGCAAAGATTATCTGGACCTCCTCAACTGGAGAACTTCATCAGTGTCACTGACGCATTCAATAACAAAGAAAGCTCCAGTTTTAAGGATTTAACATTCCTAGTTCGCTGATGAGATGTTTAAAGGTTTTCTCATCGAGAGGTTTTGTAAAAACATCAGCTAACTGTTTGTCAGTGGGGATGAAATGAATTTCAATGTCTCCTTTCATAACATGATCACGAATGAAATGATACCTGATGTCAATATGCTTTGTTTTTTGAGTGCATCACTGGGTTGTGAGATATAGCAATTGCACTGGTGTTGTCACAAAAGATTGGGGTCCTTGTATACTTTTGACCATAATCTAGTAACTGGTTCTTGATCCAGAGAATCTGGGCACAGCAACTGGCCGCAGAAATGTACTCTGCCTCAGCAGTGGACATAGAGACTGAAGTCTGCTTCTTGCTGGTCCAACTTATCAGTTTTCCTCCAAGGAAATGACAACCACCAGTTGTTGATTTTCTATCTATCTTACAACCTGCATGATCTGAATCTGAATAACCCATTAGATCTAATCCTGAGCCTTTGGGGTACCAAAGACCAAGATTAGGACACCCTTTCAGGTATCTAAAGATACGCTTTACAGCGTGCAAATGTGATTCTTTAGGGTTAGCCTGAAACCTGGCACATAAACATGTTGCAAACATTATATCTGGTCGACTGGCAGTTAGTACATCAGTGAACCAACCATACCTCTATAGTCAGTTATGTTAACTGGTTTGCCAGTTGGGTCAGAGTCCAAATTTAATGGTGCTGCAATAGGTATGTTTTTCGATGGGATTGAATCATATTTGTATTTTCTTAACAAATCTCTGACATATTTTCCTTGGTTTATGAAAATTCCATTTCAGTTTGCTTAATCTGAAGACCTAAGAAAAATGTTAATTCACCCATTAAACTCATCTCATACTCAGATGACATGATTTTAGAAAACTTTTTACACATTGCATCATCAGTTGAACCAAATATAATATCATCAACATAAATTTGTACCAATAAGATATTACCTCTTTCTTTCAAGATGAATAAGGTATTATCTATTGCACCTCTTTGAAAGCCATTTTTAAGAAGATGTTTAGTTAAAGTATCATACCAGGCTCTTGGGGCTTGTCTTAGACCATACAAAGCTTTGTTCAGTCTATAAACCCAATGAGGATGCTTCTCATCGATGAAACCTGGAGTCTGCTTAACATAAACTTTTTCTTCCAATGTTCCATTAAGGAACGCACTTTTGACATCCATCTGGAAGACCTTGAACTGCAGATGGGCTGCATAAGCCAGAAATATTCTGATGGCTTCAAGTCTTGCAACTGGAGCAAAAGTTTCATCAAAGTCAACGCCTTCTGCTTGACAATAACCGTGGGCAACTAATCTGGCCTTGTTTCTCACAACATGGCCATCTTCATCCATCTTGTTTCGGTAGACCCATCTGGTACCAATGGGTTCTTTCTTTAACCCTGGTGGACAAGGAACAAGCTCCCAAACATTGTTCCTTTCAAACTGGACGAGCTTTTCTTGCATAGCTTCCACCCATCTTGGGTCTGCCATAGCCTCGTCAATCTTCTTTGGTTCAATTAAAGATAAGAAGGTGACGTTTAAGCATTGCTCACTGGTGGCTCTTCTAGTCTGAACCCCACTATTTGGATCACCCACAATTTGTTCAATTGGATGGGCTTGAGTCCATCTAGTGTATTGACTAGGCTGGTGCACAACAATATCAGTGCAAGTCACCTGGCGATCTTCTTCAGTTGCATCAGCATCTGGAGGAGGATCAGTCCAAACTACTTCTACATCCTCATCAGAGTCAATGAGGTCATGATTTGCATCATGAAATTCTTCATTCAAAGGCATTTCTTGAAGAACTGGAGAAGTTGGAGTTTGAACTGGTGCTGATATTGGAGTGGCACGTACATCAGATCCAATCACCAATTCTTGTGGTAAGTTGAAATTGATGGAGGGATAAGTTGAAATTCTTCATTCAAAGGCTTTTCTTCTTCTTAACTGGTTCCAATTTGTTATAACTGGAAACATCTTTTGGTGAAACAACTGACGATGAACTTGGTCAGTTTCACCAAAATTGATTGGAACGACTGGAGTAATATCAAGGCTTGGTCTCTTGTTGATTGCTTCAGTTGATTCATCGAATGTGACATGAATTGTCTCATGAACCTTTTGGAGTCTATAATTATAAACTCTAAAGGCCTTTCGAATATCTGAATAACCTAAAAATACCCCTTCATCAGCTTTTGCATCAAACTTTCCAAGCTGACTGGAATCGTTTAAGATATAAACTGGACAACCAAATACATGGAAGTATCCAATATTTGGTTTACGATTCTTGAGTACTTCATAGGCAGTCTTCTTATGTCTCTTGATGTAGACTGACCGGTTTTGGGTGTGACAAGCAGTTGCAACTACTTCAGCCCAAAAACTGGTGGGAAGACCAGATTCAGATAGCATACTTCTGGCTGCTTCTATCAGTGTGCGATTCTTTCTTTCCACAACTCCATTTTGCTCTGGAGAGTGAACTGATGAGAAGTTTTGAGAGATACCAGTGTCATTGCAAAATGTTTCAAGTACCTTATTTTGGAATTCAGTACCATTATCACTTCGCAACTGACAAACTTTTCGAGTGTATTTGAGCTCAATTCTTTTGATGAGAGAGATGATTTCAGCAGGTGCATCACTTTGGATCTGAGGAATACCACCCAGCAATATCTGGTGAATTCATCAACCACAACTAGAGTGTACTTCTTTCCAGCTCTAGTTTGAACATTCACTGGACCAAAGAGGTCCATATGTAGCATGTGAAGAGGTTCAGTGATGCTAAAATTTTACCTAGTTTTGAAACTGGCTCTTTTCTGCTTGCCCATCTCACACCCTGGACATGGCTTTTCTTTATTAAAAGAAATCTGAGGTATCCCATCAACCAGTTGTTTGCTAGACAACTTGTTAATATTTTTAAAATTAAGATGGGATAATCTTTTATGCCATAGCCAGTTGGTGTCCTCATCAGCCTTGGTATAGAAACATTGCTCTTTTGGAGCTGGTTCCATATCCATGATGTACACATTCCCTTTTCTTGGTGCAACCATCACCACTTTCCAATCCTTGTTAAATATGGTGCCTTGTGCAATATCAAACAAAACTCTAAAGCCATCATCACAAAGTTGGCTGACACTGATCAGGTTGTATTTCAAACCATTCACAAATGCAACTCTTTTGAATTCGACTTGTCCATTATTGAGCACACCATATCCTTCAGTCTTTCCAGATTGATCATTACCAAACGTCACTGTCGGTCCATCTTGGACAGTAAACTCTTCAAGCAGGGGCTTACATCCGGTCATAGTCCGGCCAGCAGCGCTGTCCAGATACCAGATATTCTTCTTTCGATCGCCTGCACAACCACAAAAATCATCAGTTATTTTTGTGAACCCATCTTTTCTTGATGGGTTCACTGGACTTCTCTACAGAAGTCACAGTAGATTGTTGTGGTGTTGAACTGGAGGCTGCATCTGGAGCTTTTTCACCAGCTCCAGGTGCAGGAGTAAAAACGATTGGTACATGATACTTACTCCCCTTATTTTTACCAGATTTTGTTCCAGATGGAACATTCTTTTGATTAGGTTTTGAAGGGAGTGGTTTAATATTTTGTTTGAAAACTGGAGGTAATGAACCTCCTTCCAGATTTTTAATCCGGGCAGTACAACTCTGAACCTGTCGAGACAAAAGTTGGAGTTGACTTTCTAGATTAATCAAAATATTATTTTCATCAGGCAACTGAACCTTGGACCTTGGTTCAGTTGGAGTTTTAGTCTGTCGGGTCTTGGGCTCCTTAGACTTTTGAGGTAAAGGCTTGTTACCAGTGGCCTTTTTGACTGGAGCTTTAGCCTGTTTGGCTCCAGTTTTAACCTCAAAGGGGGTGGTCTCAATGGGTTCAGTTTCAATAGCTTCAGGTTGATCATAAGGTGTTTCAACCTTGAGAGCTGGAGGCAATGCATGAAGATCTGGTATGAGAGCTGCCATCTCCAGATCTCCAGATTTCCATGCATTCTTCTGGGCATCGATAGTTCTTGAAAATGCATCATAGTTTTTACCAATTGCTTTTACCCATGACTTGATAATCTTTTGTTCTTTTTCAAGATCAGAAAATAATTTTTGATTATCAAGTTCTAAAGCCTCAATCTTTAAAACTGACTCCTTGAGAGCCAACTGGACACTTTGTAAATCATTAAGTTGTGGCTTAACGTTGTTCAGTTCAATTAAGATAGTGTCAAGATATCTTTCACTATCAGCTCTTACAGTTTCCACATAAGCTAAATCACCACTTAATGATTCAGCCAGGTCCAGTTTAAGTTCAGGGTCAACCTGGTTATCATAGTCACATACCTTTTTCAAGATGATGTCTACCCATCTTCCAGTGATGACATCTTCTTTTGCCACGTGCTGCTGCTGTTGATCTTCCAAGGCCATGAAACACATGTCCCTTTCCTCTTCTTCATCAACTGATGAGTCATCAGAGTACTCCCATTTTCCCTCAGTTTATGCCATTAAGCACTGATCCTTTTCCTTTTCCATGGACAGGAGGGCAATCTGGGCCTTAAGCTTCTTGTATTTAGCTTTGTAGCTATCATCAGGCCGATTGAAATTAGGGACAAGGGGGCCAGTTTGGTTGTTCAACTGACTAGATCTGCATTCCTTCATAAAGTGACCTTTCTTACCACACTTATAGCAGGTAAGATTGGTTTTATCCAGAGAGCTGGAGCTGGAAGCATTGTTAGGGCCATTAAATCTTTTAGATTTATGCTTAAACCTATTAAAGGTTTTAGCAATCATGGCTACCAGATCATCATCGTCAGTTTCATTACAACCATCACTGTTTTCAGTGGTCAGGCCAGAGTTCAAGAAGCTGTTCAACATCTCCTTCATTGAGTGTGCCTGGACACTCTCTGCAGATATTAAGGCAGCACAAGGTCGCTCAGGTACACTAGCAACCTTGGAACTCTGGGCATGGTTCATGGTATCTTGCTCAGCCACCAGTCTTACAGCATTATTATCTTCAGTGAATCTGAAGGCTCCATAGAGCGATGCAAGAGTATGGCTGTGCAAGGTTTTACCTTGTCTCAAGACAAGAACCATGTTTTCCCATTTGGAAGGAAGAATATCACAAAACTTCTCAAGAAGAATATCCTTATCCTTCCTTACACCCAAGCCTCTCAGCTGATTAATGAGGCTAGAAAATCTGGTGTATGTACCAGTTAGACTTTCATTGGGCAAGGCAAAGAAGGATTCATACTTCTTGTTCAAGGCAACTTTCCTGGTGACAATAGTGTCATCACCTCCTTCAAACTGAATAACTAATTCATCCCACATTGACTTGGCACTGGGGAACAACACAAGTGTTGGAATTAGATCTTCAGGGACAGCTCCAAGGATCATGTTCTTGAGTCTGGTGTCCAGATCAACAAGTCTACGATCCTTCATCAGACCAATGGTCTTCGAGCTTTTCTCTTGAACCTCTTCTTCCAGTTGGATCAAGAAGAGGACTGACCCCAAGAGACATGGGTATATATGGTCCATCCTTAAGGATTTTCAACATATACCTTTCAATCCCACCAAAATGCAAAAGCATTCTAGCCTTCCATGTACCAAAAGTCTCACTGTTTCCATCGAATTTGGGAACAGGAGTGTTAGAATAGTGTACATGGACGTGGTTTGGGGAAGTAGGAGGAGGAGGGTTTGTATTAACATTTTGAAAAGGTTGTGCATTATTATTCAAGGGGGTTTCACCTGAACCAGAACCATCTCCACCTTCAGTAGTGTTCATCTTAGCAGATCTAGGCAAGTTTATTAGTCTTCTGCTCTGATACCACTTGTAAGTCCCAACTTGATAGATGGTACTACTGACATGTCGATGGTGGAGTTACTTTGCAATATATGCACTGAACTGGAGACGACCAGTTGCAGTGTGTATATACCAAGTTCTAGATAGATTACTTATTTAAATGACAATAAGTAAAGAACAATGCATTAATACAAATAACTTGTAAGATAACTTGATGAGACAATATGTAATTTTCAATGTGTAATTTATTTATTGATGTTAAATAAATTACAAGATTGTTGCGGAACCAAGATAATACAAGAATGTAAATATCCTAACAACCTATGAAATACAATTGATCTACACTCGGAATTTCTCAAGACAATCGAAACACTTAAAGTTGTGAAGTGTTCCTTTTAGCGATTGAGAGAATATTGAACAAGTTCACCAAGAATATTGCAGGTTTGCAAAGTGTGAATTCTATCAAAGTGTATTCGAAGAAGTGATATTCTTGTTGTGCAATGACTTGTATTTATAGGCAAAGTTAACATTGGGATGTTAACTTTGGCCGTACAAATGTGGTTGAGATCATTTAAGGAATAGCATTTAATTCCTTAAAAGGCAGTGTAAAGTTGCATGTTAAAGCAACTTTACTCAACCACCTTTATGTACCTTTTATTACTTAAATAATAAGATAAGTCTTATTATCCGGGTAAAGGTACATAAAGCATAAAAGTCAATTCCTCGTAATCATTTTAAAGCTTTGTAAGAGCTTTCCACTGATGGTCTCCAGTTTGTAACTGACTATAATGTCAACTGGGCTTCGCTGCCATTGCCATTCACTATCTTCCATTTGTTGTCTTCGACTTCAACTGGAATGATTCTTCAACTTGGTCAGTTCTCAACTGGAGGAAGTCTTCAGTTGCGTTGACTGTACGGTGCAACTGGACTTCAATATATTTCTCGACAAATCATCTAGGTCTCCAGTTTCACTGGGTCTCCAGATTCAACTGGAGACTGGCCAGTTTACCAGGTGAACTGGTCCTAACAATGTTCATGTACGCTTATTTTACGCCGAAGAAGAACAGGTCTATGATTCTATAATTTATGGCGTGAGTGTACTAGAACTCATCAGACAAAGGAAGGATGAACTGGTAAGCCTCCAGAAAAAGCTCAGAAAGAACGCTGGTGCTCTGGAGATAGAGTACAGGAAGAAACTTACTGGCTTACCAAAACTGACTGCCAAGCAAATCAAAGCGTTCAAAGATGCTGATGTAAGCAAATTCATTCCCCTGGACACTTCTCGAAAAATAAATCGTGAACAACTCCAGTCTGTTGGAGAACAAAAGAGAGTGTCAAAGGAAACTGAAGCATTGATCCAGACAGCCAAGCTGAAAGAAAAGTACAATGAAATGTTAAACTTCAGGGCTGATGCCAGAAGGATCACTGGTGCTGAGATCAAATTGGCTGAAAATAATGAAGGCATGTCCAAGTTTGAAGTAAAGTTGACCAGGGAGGGTAACTTTACTGATGAAAGGAAAAGTACTTCAGTCCAAGCATTTGGATGGAGTGAACTGAAAGAAATTGCCTTAACGTTCAGGGGGAAGACAGATGTGTCGACTGATGTTAAAGCATTTCTGAAAAGAGTTGAAAAGGTATGGAGAAGAAAGCATCAGATGGAAGTTGCTATGGGCATGAAATCGCCAGAATCTATACCATCTTCTCCATCACCAAAGAGAAAGGCTACTGAAGATGCTCCAGGACAGACATCAAAAAGAAGGGCCTGACTCTTATCATTTACATGTAAATTATTGTTTTATGAAAATTGTATACTATTTATCAGTTGATGTATGTAATAATAGTTGCAATTTTTGATTCGTATAAGTAAATGATCAGATTTAGTCTAAGTTAGAACTTAAATGATGAAACTGAAAACACTCATGATCTATAAAGTGTTTTCCAGTAACTTAGATTATTTAGACAAATCACACTTGTGTTTTTCAAGCATACAAAATTGTATAGATTCAAGCTTGAAAACACTTGCTTTATTTCTAAACAAATAGGGGGAATTTGTTAGGTCCAGATTTACTGGACTCGCTCCAGACTCGACTACTGGAGCCTTACTGAAGATCTGTCCAGAAACGTGTTCTACTGGACCTACTCCAGACTTGGAATCTGGATTCCCTCTGAAGATTTGTCCAGAAATAATGGAAGACCAGTGAGCAAATACTTGTATAGGAAATCTGGAGTATTCTCTAGATTAGCTCACTGGACTTCACCCCAGTCCAGATCAACTCTACTGAAGACGTTCTCACTGAAGTCAAAGACTGAAGTCAGAATAAAGAAGACTTACAAATGGCGGAGTCCACTGGAAGTCTTACCAGATCTGTACACTGGAGGATTGTCAGTGTTCTAGACCTTACAAGTCTGAACACTGACTTGTAAGGTCTGGAACACTGACAATCCTCCAGTGTGCAGATCTGGTAAGACTTCCAGTGGACTCCGCCATTTGTCAGTCTTCTTTATTCTTACTTCAGTCTTTGACTTCAGTGAGAACGTCTTCAGTAGTGTAGATCTGGACTGGGGTGAAGTCCAGTGAGCTAATCTGGAGAATACTCCAGATTTCCTATACAAGTATTTGCTCACTGGTCTTCCATTATTTCTGGACAAATCTTCGGAGGGACTCCAGATTCCAAGTCTGGAGTAGGTCAGTTTCTGGACAGATCTTCAGTAAGGCTCTAGTAGTCGAGTCTGGAGCGAGTCCAGTAAATCTGGACCTAACACCTAACAATACGCCCAACCCCGCGGGTATGTCCCGATCGAGCCCCTAAAGCGTCCAAAAATGTCTGCGTTGGCGGGGTGGGGTTGGGCTGTTGGGAAAGTATCCGCTGGGATTCAACAAGCCGGGCCTGTACCACATTAAATCATAAACAAATAAATAAGTTAGTTATACTTAATAAAAATTTACAAAAAATACGAATTTAAGTGTTGTGCGAGAACTTACATGAATGGGACGAGCTCTTTCTTGCACTTGCCCATCGTGGTATGTGTGAACCCGCAAAAAGAACTCAGGCGGGGGCTCAGGTTGCCCATCATGAGTACGCTGTATATACATTAATCAAAGTTATATATATGTATGTGTATCTCTCTCTATATATATATACATATGTGGATATAAATATGTACATATAACTTACAGCGTATTCATGTTGACGCTGAGCGTAGGACTGGCGACCGTGAGTACTGACAAGATTATCTTGTCCATGCCTGTTATTCGCGTTTCTTTGGGCAACAAGCATCCGGTGCTCCCTGGTCCAGTAATGCAGTAGACCCCTCCAGACTTCTTGAGGCATTCCATGCGGCGGAACACCTTCGAATTCGGCGAGTCTATCTAGCCCACCCCTATCGATGAACCATTTCCCCTTGAATTTGGATTTTTTATCCCTGTAGTTCTTGAGGGCATCCTGGCGAATCATGCTTTCAACAGCGACCCGTAAGGGGTGACCGGCTTCGTGATTTAGATACGGGTCCAAGTCGAACCGTCTCTGCAATTTTTTAGTAATAGTTAGCTATACCCTATTTTTTTATGACATATTTAAATTGTAAAATAAAATGTTTTATACCTGGAGCCAGGGAATAAGTCCATCCCTGATGTGTGGGGGCACCTGATCCCATGAATCGTAAATAGCTCTTGTACCATTTGGAGGCGTCACCGATAGCCTGCCACTTGCTTTGAGCGGCGTCAAGAAAAAGATATATACGTCGTCCATTCTTCTGAAACTCCCGCTCCAGTTCCTTGTTAGCAGCGGCAGCTCTCCCTGAGCTCATCCCTGCAAAACAAAATTAAAGAAAATATATATATATATATATATTTGACATACATCTATATATACTTACCCCCCATACGCCTGCAGCCCCATTGCGGATTCCACCCCCAATTCGGAGGGTCATTGCCACCATCTCCGCCATGAACGTCAGCCATTTGAACCTACATAAGTTATACACATGTTATAAATCAATAAAAACAATTATCAAGGTTAAAAAAGGCGCAAATGAAATTAACATATTTTGGACACACTTTTTGTATAATCAATTTAATTTATACTTATTATACCTATAATGACCACATTTTTTCAACACATTTTTGCAACTCTTTTTTTAACACATTTTTTCATCACATTTTTTCAACACATTTTTTCAACACATTTTTTCAACACATTTTTTCAACTTATTTTTTCAACACATTTTTTCAACTTATTTTTTCAACACATTTTTTCAGCACATTTTTTTCAACACAATTTTTCAACTTATTTTTTCAACACATTTTTTCAACACATTTTTTCAACACATTTTTTCAACAAATTTTTTCTAACTTATTTTTTCAACACATTTTTGCAACTCTTTTTTTAACACATTTTTTCATCACATTTTTTCAACACATTTTTTAACACATTTTTTCAACTTATTTTTTCAACACATTTTTTCAACTTATTTTTTCAACACATTTTTTCAACACAATTTTTAACAATCATAATAACTTTTCTAACATAATATACTAACAATCATATTATCAATAATCATAAACTACCAATATTTTCTAAAAAACATATAATTTCTAACAATCATATCATTTCTAACTATAATAACATAACCTTTCTAACACTAATTTCTAACAATCATAATAAAATGTGTTTTCTAACATAATACTAAGAATCATATTGACAATAATCAAAAACTATCAATAATTTATAACAATCATATCCTACAAATTTCTTACAATCAAACTAACAAACGTATAATTTCTAACTATAATAATATAACATTTCTATAACTAATAATAACATATATTAAAAATAATAACAACAATAAAAAAGTAAATGAGTGTTAGTAAACATACAAGGAAAACGTCGGAAAAGTGGGTCGCCTGAAAAATCTGGCCGGATTTGGAACCGGGTCGCCGGGAAAGGAGTCGCCGCTAAAACCTCGCCTTAAAGGGTGGTGGGGTGGCCGGATTTTCTCTCGCCGCCTGAAAAGTTGCCGGAAAATGAAGAGGGTGGCCGGAATTTCGTCACCAAAAAGAGGGTGGGGTAGCAGGATTCTTGATAGAGAGGGTGAGGGGATTGATGGGCGGATTATGGAGCCAAAATGGTTGATGGCCGGATGTTTGTTTTTTTTTTTTCCAGAGGGATGGACGGATTTTTCTTAAGAGAATGATGAATCTGGCTTCCGGCTGCGTTTAAAAAGGAAAATAGGTTTTAGTATTAGCGGCGACGTCGCCGCTAATACTTGGGGCCCAGGCGCGTCAAACTGTCTTTGACCTCTGCAGCGTGTCAGATGGGACCCAGGGTATTAGCGGCGACGTCGCCGCTAATACACCCTGGTAGGGTTACACCTTTTTGCCAGGTGGTGTTACGCGTTTCGTACTTTTATGTAGTAGCCGAAAAAAGGGGGTCTCATGGTGTAGCTGCAGATATCAATTCCTTGAATTGGTTTATTTGTTTTATTTATTATGTCTAGCCATAGAGTCTAGTACAAGATGATATAAAATTGGTTGTTGTTGGCCCTTTCTAAGGGTGTACGTGTGCAGCAATCAAAAAGAAAAGAATTGAGTTTGCCTTTTGTTTTATTATTAAATTATAAATTGGTGTCACATGTCTCCTGTTGATTTTAGTACTAGCTTTTGTTAAGTATAACACATATAATAAAGTATTTATTTATGGGACACATGATGTACATAATAATAATATTAATCTTTGAGCTGGTAATAATTTATTGTTTTGTTAATATCCGTAAACAAAACCATATGAAGTAGTAGTATTATGCAATATTTCACTTTTGGTTTGTGATTTTAAGTCACGTGAACAACAAATAGTTGTTTTATGCGGGATTTCCATTTTGAGAGTTTATTGGTTGTGTTGAGTTTTATTTTGGATGTTGAGTCCGTTATGTTTCATCGGTTTGGTTGACATATTCATTGATCATTTATAGGTTGTTGGGAATACATAACAAGTTTGGTAAACTATTATTGTTTGTTGATTGTGAAAGCTTCAAAAAGTAAGATAACTTACTTTGACACGCGAGGGACACAACAAAACTTAGTTTTGATAATTACTCCCCTTTTTATGTTGATATATTATCTCATGCATATGTTGGGTATGAGATATATGTGGGAGGGTATTTATGGGTGTTATTTATGCATAATTTTGTAGATATGCATGTTATAAGTGTGTTGTGGTGTGATTGTTGATTATTGTTGACGGCCTGTACACATAGTACACTAGACTTATTTAAGTTGCTATGTCACAGTGCACGTTAAGGGCCCTAATGATGTAAAGTGGAAATATCGTGAGTTAATGTAGAAATATCGTGAGTTAATGTGGATTTAATAAGTGTGTAAAGTCTCGAGCATTACGTGAGCTATGTAGAAAAGTGTTAAGCTTAACCCACTATTAGTCTATTTAGACTGTAGTGCACGTGAGATCATACGAGGGTAGTCATGATACCTTGTGTGAGCAAATCAACGAGAGACAAGAGTTGATCTGGGTGGCGTGATTTACCACTTCGAGAGTTTAACGGATTACTCATGGATTTGGTTATGCCTATCCATAACGACGCCGATGGACCACCGAGAGGTTTACCCATCATGTCAGGTGTGAGGTTTCCTGTGAGGTCTTATGACCGCCTACACACAAAAAACCTTTAATGTTGATTAAAATGGCATAACTATACGCAGATTACGTGAGATATTAAAGTGTGTTAAAGCAGATAACGTGAGCAGTGGATGTAGTGTGATATTGTGGATTGTGGAGGATTGCTAGGCACATTATAGGATTTGATAATCCTTATGTTGCTTATAATGTGTATGTGTGATTGATGCCTATATGTATGCGTGAGATACTTTCTTCTGTAATATTTTAATTGGCAATCCTTTTGTTGTACTAACCTGTTATCTTACTCGGCTTTTTAAGCTGACACTTGTGTTTTGTGGAAATGTGTTATGCCCTCAGGTTAGTCGTTGATCAGTAGCTTGGTAGCTTGCTTGTGAGATGGGTAGCTTTTACTGGAGCTTATGGACGTTGGCTTTAGTTACCCATAGTTGCATTTATTTAAGTAGACATTATTTAGCCGTTTGGCATTTGTTATGTTGATTGTGGATTTCATGAGAATTATTGTTATGATACTGTTGGTAACACCTTTTTGGAACATTTAATATGTTTTATTGATTCCGTTAGGGATCAAATGAGATTTTTAAACGCCGCTTCCGCACTTTAATTAACAGAGTTATGTTTTATGTTGAAAATTTTTTGAAATCCACTTTTTTTTACATAGCAGGGTGTTACAAAATCTGTGAAGAATAGCAAGTGTTCTGTGCTTAAAAAGCTTGATAGAATCATGATCAATGATGAATTCTTAAAAAGATTTCAAGCTTATGGAATTTTTATGCCTTATGGTATTTCTGATCACTGTCCTGCTGAGTTGATAATTACTGGGGGATCTGGTAAAAAGGCCAGGTCTTTTAGATTCTCTAACTTTGTTGCTGATAAAGACGAATTTAGGGAGATTGTTAGAAAAGAGTGGGATGATAATATACAGGGGTGCCAGATGTATAAACTTGTTCAGAATTTGAAAAGACTGAAGAAGCCATTAAACAATTTGAGTTGGAAGAGTGGAAATTTATTTGAAAAAGTGATATTGTTGAAGGAGAAGTTGGTCAGTTATCAAGAGGCTATGGATAATGAACCACACAACAAGGAAGTAAGGGAAGCTACAGCTAATGCTTTAAATGAATATATGGAGGCTGCTTTCTTTCATGGTATTTTAAAATCCAGAAAGCACAAAAATAGAGAGGAGAGTATATGTGTTGAGGAAGGGACTAGATATGAGGGAAAGGATGTAGCTGAGCAGTTTGTGAAACACTTTGAACAATTTCTTGGTAAAACTGATAATGTAGCTCCTGTAATGGAAGGGCTTTTTGACAGAACTCTGAGTAATGAAGAAGCTGCTCATATGGTTAGACCTGTCAGTGACTCTGAAGTTAAGGAAGCTATTTTTGGCATTGACAGTAATAAAGCCTCAGGCCCTGATGGATATACATCTGGTTTCTTTAAGAAAGCATGGGATCTAGTGGGTATTAGTGTGTGCAGGGCTGTTAAGGAATTTTTTCTTACTGATAAGCTTCTGGGGGAGATTAATGCCACATTAATAGCATTAATTCCCAAGGTTAACTCTCCTAATAAGGTCTCAGAATTTAGACCCATTGCTTGCTGCAATGTGTTGTATAAGTGCATAAGTAAGATTTTAACAAACAGAATTCAAGATGGGCTTACAAGTATTGTGAGTATCAATCAGAGTGCATTCATTCCAGGTAGGCACATTCAGGATAACATCCTTATTGCTCAAGAGCTGTTGAGGGGTTATAACAGGAAACATGGTCCTAAAAGGTGTGCTATGCAGATTGACATTCAAAAAGCCTATGACACTGTGAGTTGGAGTTTTCTGGAAAATATTTTGGTTAATTTTGGTTTCCATGAAAAGATGGTAAAATGGATCATGACCTGTGTATCTTCTTCTAAATTCTCTATTTGTTTAAATGGGGAAATCCATGGATACTTTAAGGGGGGAAGAGGGCTTAGACAAGGAGATCCTATTTCTCCATACCTTTTTACTTTGGTAATGGAGGTTTTCAGTCTTATCATGAAAAAGAACATAGAGGAAGCTGATGATTTTAGGTTCCATTATGGCTGCAAAGATCTAAAATTAGCACATATGTGCTTTGCTGATGACTTGCTTTTGATATGCAAAGGAAACAATGGATCTCTAAGGGTGGTGAGAAAGGTTTTGGATGAATTCAGTCAGATGTCTGGACTTAATCCTAATATGGGGAAGAGTACTATATTCTTTGGCAGCTTGACAGAAGGTGAAAAAAATGAATTACTGCAAATTCTCCCTTTTAAATGTGGTAAATTACCTGTTAGGTACTTGGGAGTTCCACTGTTGGACAAGAAATTAGGAGTGAAGGACTGCAAAGTGTTGATTGACAAAGTGAGAAATAAAATTGAATGTTGGAGGAATAAGAAATTGTCATATGCAGGAAGGATTCAATTGATAAGTTCTGTTCTGGCTTCAATGCAAGTTTACTGGGCTTCTGTCTTTTTGTTGCCAATTTCTGTTATTAAGGAGTTGGAGAAATTGTTTAAGAGATTCCTATGGAATGCTGGTGAGTCTGCAAAAGGCAAAGCAAGAGTTGCTTGGAAAGATGTGTGCAGGCCAAAAGATCAAGGAGGTTTGGGGATAAAAGATATCAGGAGGTGGAATGAAGTTTTGTTACTCAGGCAGTTTTGGAAGATAGTGGATAATAAAGATTCATTATGGGCAAGATGGGTGAATGTGGTGAAGCTTAAAAATAAGAGTATATGGTACTGTCAGGTTGATAAGACTGATAGTTGGGGATGGAAGACAATGATGGGGATAAGACAACATGTTTTCATTGAAATTGGTAATGGAAAGAGAACATCCATGTGGTATGATAAATGGTGTGTGGATGGCCCTTTGCATGAATTTATAAGTAGAAGAGATTTATATGATGCAAGAATTGGAGATGATGTTACTGTGGATAAAATGATTATTAATGGAAGATGGAATTGGCCTGAGGGATGGACTGATCAGTTTCCAAAGATTAGAAACATTGAGGTTCCAGTGTTATATGATGGAAAAGAAGACAGGGTGCTATGGCAGACTAAAACTAATCAGTTAATGGAGTTTTCTACTAGACAAGCATGGTATGATTTAAGAGATGAAGGGCCAAATGTAGAATGGAAGAATGTTGTTTGGTTCAAGCAGTTTGTTCCAAGACATGCTTTCATTTTGTGGTTGGCAGTTCAAGGGAAGCTGCTTACTCAGGATAGAATGGCTATATGGAATGGAAATGCTGATTTAAAATGTGTTTTCTGCAATTTAATTGCAGATAGTCATGATCATTTGTTTTTCCACTGTGAGTTTTTTCATGATATTTGGAAAGAACTACACCAGTATATGCATCAGATTCAAGTAATGGACAGGATGCAGGATATGATCAGTTTAATGGCAGGTGATAAAGGAATGAATGGATTAAGTATGGTGGGGAATAAATTGATTCTGCCTGCTGCTGTATACTACATATGGCAGGAAAGGAATGCGAGAGTTTTCAAGAATCAAGTAAGGAAGAAGGAAGATATATGCCAAGTCATAATTGACAGTGTTAGATACAAAATCATGACAATAAAAGTAAGGAAAACAAGGAATGTGGAAAGTATTGCAGAATTATGGAATTTGAGTTGGATAAGCAACTCATTAAAGGCTAAATAATGGTGCTGTTTGGATTGGAAGATTGCACTTGCGTATGGGAATAGTGAGTCATGCAAGATGGGACTACTTGGTCCTATACTGGTGCAGTCTTATAGGATTTCTGCAGATTGAGGTTGTTTTTTCGAATTTCATGGAATTTACTGAATTTTGATGTATCTTGTAGATTGGAATAGGTACTGGATTGGTTTAGTTAGTGCATTGTTGAATGTATAGCTTGGGCCTGTCCAAGTTGTATATATTGTAATTTTGTATATGTTTTTTGGACAGTTATAATATTCACATTTTCACAACAACAAAAAAAATTCCCCATCTTCCATAGATACGAGATCATTTCTATCGATCCACACGAAAATGTTACGAACATATGACATTTTCTTTTACATCCATGATATTCTTGTATTTCTTTACTACTTTTGTTCCATATCTACATGATTTTTCCCCTTCATATCCTGAAGATATTGAGTTGGAGCAAACATATTGCATCTTTATAGATGAAATAGAAAGCAATTTTGTGCAGGTAACTTTGTCATAAAATTGAATAAGTCTCAAATTCCTTTTTCTATTTTCTATTTTGTTTGTATTTAATTTTGGGTTACGATATTGATGTGGTTTCATGTTTTGTTTTTTTTTTTAGATCTGAAAGAATGAATCATGAGCATGGAAGGAAAAAGAAAGAAAAAGTGCTAATTGGATGCTGGAGACTAGATTTAGGTAGATTAGGTTGAGATTTAGATTTAGATTTACATCATATATTGTATTGTCATGTTTTCAAATTCATGTGTAATGTTGTATTAGTAGAGAATTGATAAAATCTAATGAAATTTGTTTAATCTTCATCTTAATTTAAGACTCATTAATACGAGTAATTTTCTTTTTATTCTTTATAATTATTTAGCACTACATATTAGGAATATAATAAATAGTTTCTCATTAAAAAACATATTTACTAAATCGGTCGGAAGTTTCTTGCTAACTAAAATGAAACTTGCTTCAAATTTCCGACAAAAAATATCATCGTCAAATTGTAGCTATTTGACTTTTCTTGCAATTATTTGAAAAGATGTTATTAACAAATTTCCGATGAAATTTTTCGTCGGAAAATTTCGTCAGGAATTGTTTCCGAGGGAGGTTTTTCCGACAACGAATTTTCGTCGGAAATTGCTCGGTAAGACCGTTTTTCCTACAAATTTCCGACGAATTTTGTCGTCGTTGAAAGTCAGTTTTTTTGTAGTGATTTGCCAGTTATTTTCTAGACAACTTATTAATATTTTTGAAATTTAAATGGGATAACCTTTTATGCCATAACCAGTTTGTGTCTTCATCAGCTTGAGTATAAAAACACTGCTCTGAAGGAGAGCTTTCCATATCCATCACATACACATTTCCTCTTCTGGGAGCAATCAATACTACCTTCCAGTCCTTGTTGAATACAATGCCCTGAGCAATATTGAACAATACTTGGTAGCCATAATCACACAGTTGACTTACACTCATCAGGTTATATTTAAGACCATTCACATAAGCAACTCGTCTGAATTTGACTTGTCCATTGTTCAGAATACCATACCCCTCAGTCTTTCCACAACCATCATTTCCAAAAGTAATGGAGGGTCCATCAGAAATTATGAACTCCTCCAGCAGGGTCTTACATCCGGTCATTGTCCTGCCAGCAGCACTGTCAAGATACCAAATATATTTCTTTCGATCGCCCTGCACATCCACCAGATTAATTAGTTAGTTTTGGGAACCCATCGACTGATGGGTTCACTGGACCCTCCCTTATAGGTCCCTGGAGGTATCTGGTTGAGTTCACTTTCTTGTATAGTAGATTTCTCTGAAAATACAATTGGAGTAGATAGTTTTGAAACCTTTTTCTTTTTCTTTTACTATTTTTTCTTATAATTCAGTTTCACAATTTGTTTCAATGTATTATTATTACTATATATCCATTGATCATTTTGGATCATAGCCGTTTGAATAAAAAGAGAGAAAACAAAGTAATTAAAAAGAAGACATATTTTTTTTCTTTAGTTTTGTGAACTTCTTGATCGGCGAGAAGAAAAAACAAAACTTCTTTTAAAATAAACAACTAACCTTTTGGCAAGAAACAAAACTTGTGTTTCTTATTTGATCCAAACAAAAGAAAAGACATGTTTGGAGTTTGACTTTTGTTTCTTTATTACATATTTAACTCATGTATCTTCGTTTACGTTATATTTTGATTTTATGTATTGAAACATTAGCATCTAAGACACGTAATACAAGTGTAGGAGTTCGAGTCTTGAATGCTTGGTGACAAGATGAAAAAAATGAGTAAAGTAAGTAACACTAATGTCATTTTCCACATGTTTTGGGTCCCAATAAAATGACGGTGTATTGAGAGGTTGAAATGTATATAACCTACGTTGGAACTTATGTTAGGAGACGAACAAGTTTGACACATTATCACTTGTATCGCGCCTCTTTCATTTTAACATTTTTAGCGAAACATATCATATAGAGATAAACGTGCAACGCACGGGACTAACCTAGTATGTGAATATGTTGCCTGCGTAATAAAGGTAGTCATAGTAGGATGTATAGATACCAAACATTTAATAGAAAATCAGTTACGCTTATCAAAAAATTTATACATCATAACAAAAAGATGATGTCAAATACGAAAATGTTGATTTTTCTGTAAATAAAACGTTTAACCATATGGTTAGCAAATTGCAAAACCTTATAAATTATCTAGGCTTAGAATTTATTAACTTCCAGTAGGGTCATTTTGGAAATGTAAAATCATTTTTGATAGTAATGAGAAGAACTCCTTTTTTTTGGTCATGTCATATGTGCAACATATATAAACAAGATGTACAAAATTGGAACAAGGCGATCCATATTTGTTTGTTTTCATTATTTTTGATAGTTTTTCATACAAAATAAACACATAAACATAAAAGGTTTAAGATGCAAAATGAAACAAGCAAAAAAACAGATTCGGGCGGCACTAACTAACAACCTAATAGCTTGAGATGTGGCCAACTGTTAGCTTTCTTCTTCCCATTCTTGAATGCCTTTTCATGATTATTATTGTCCCCATTATTGTTTCGATTCTTCCTCTTTTGCTTCTGCTGTCTTTGTTCCACTATTTCACTCCCATTCTGTTCACAAAATTACCAATGTTAGTTAATAAACTATATATACTTAGTGTTTTACACTCTCATTTGTTTAATGTAATTCCTTTTCAAGCATTCATATTTATCATTTTCCCCAATTTTACTTGTATTAAAATTAACTTGTGTTATGTTAAAGTCTACACAATGAGTCACAAGGACATTAATTAAATGGTAGATCATTGATAAATTTTCAATAGTTTTACCTGTAATTCACAACCAGTACTGATGGGAAGGATATCCGAAGAAGATGCGCGCTTGCATTTGGGCTTAGGATTGTTGAAAACAGGGTATGAAGAAATCGGTAATTCTTGTGGCCCAGAAAGCGTTGATGTTGTGGCTGAAGTTCTACGTGTCTCAATCTCTAATGAAAGCTGAAATTGTAATGTGTATGTACGTAAGTATATATACATCAACCCCATGCAAAACATGAGTACTTATGAATTTAGATATATGTAGTTAACAAGAAAAGAGACCTGAATGAGACGATCTTCAAGTGACTCTATCCGATCTAGCAAATAAGTTTTCTTGTTGGCCTCCATGACGGTTGCCTTCAATGGTACACATTCGTTGTTTTTTCTGCCAAACGAGAATATATAACGCCATCTTGATAGATTAGGATTCCTTGTGATATGCTTCAGCTACAAAGATATGTACCAAAATATTTTCATTAAACTCTCATCGATATACAAACAAAAGAATAGCATTGATGTGTATAAATTACGATTTATTTACTATGAAAAGAAGGGGGTGTAATTAAGCTCACAAAAGTTTCCATGCGATCTGGTTTTGAAAGAAGGGGCAATGAAGAGTGAGATTGCAGCTGATCCTCCATTTTTACCATTTTTAGTGTAGCAAGACTGTTCTGTTATATATTGCAAGTACATGTGTATATATATACACACATGTTTGTGCTTCTGTGAGCTTCACTTTAGTGAAGATTGTACACGTGTTTCTATGGAACAGTAAAAATTGCCTCCTTTTTTTCTCTGTTGACTGGACCAAAGGCATAGAGTTTTGAGGGAAAAGTTTGTTATACTTGGTCATAAGAATGAATCAAAGATTTGATGTGAATTAGTAGTGCCTTTTTTAGAGGTGGAAAGATAACAAGATCAAGAGGAGAAAAATATGGCAATTATCATATGTTAGATGATGGAAAACCGACTAAGTCCAATGCTGCGTATGCATTTTAAAGCATAAGATATAAGTTGTTATAGCATGATAACACTCGATTTGGCGCCTTGGCGGTTACACACTGGAAAAATGAAGCAAAACCAATGAACCATAAAAGAAAACTATTTCAATGCGTTAAAAAGTAATAATTTCAGTCATTACAATGAATGTTAAAGTTTTTATCACCAACCACATTTAACCCAAGCTCGATCTTGTGACTTCATAGGCTAAAAAGCAAGCAGCATTTGCTGGGATACTTCGCGCCATTGCAGGTCCAAAACCTTTATATAAACCACCAATTCCTTCAGATTTTAGAATCTTCTTGAAAGCATCAATCGACCCTGAATACTTGGGGTTCTTGAAATCATCAATCTGGATCACACTTTTGACAACGTCGGTTGGGTAAACTGAAACCCAAAATGCACCACCGGCTAAACCACCTGCCATCATCAATGTACCTTGGCTTAACCCGGAAGTATCGGTCCCGCCAGCAATATATTGTTTTAGGGCCTCGTAGACACCAAACATTGTGGCATTTCCAGGGATTTCACGTGCAAATGTGGGCATCAACCCTTTGTAGAGACCTCTGATACCCCCTTCAGACCTGAGGACCTGCTTAGCCACGTCCATCGGACCACCATACTTGACCGCAGCTGCAACGGTTGCACCTGCTTCGGCCACTGCTCCTGAACTTGCACCTTGGGCCTGCAGTCTAGATTCTAAGATATAAGTTGCACCATAGACTGATATGAAGTAATATTTACCCTAAAACTTTATAGGTCAAACTCATTCTTCTGTGTCCAATAGTAAGACAACTGACCACTTAAGTTTTACTTAAAAAGTCAAATAGGCAAAGTGCATAACTATGATGCAGTTAAAAGAAGCACGGACCTGCATTTAACTAACTCGGTTGGGGTGGCCAAAAAGGAAACTGCAACTCCAGCACCGGCTCCAGCAATCACCTGCTGGTACACAGTCAACGGCGCACCGGGTGCAGACCTCAAGAAGGTCTCCATTTGACCCCTAACGGAGAACAAGAGAGCATTGAAGGCTGCCACAGTAGCGAGTGGAGCCCCCATACCTTTGTATAGGCCGGCTGCACCTTCAGCCGCCAATGTCTTTTTAACAGCATCTATTGCACCTGAATATTTAGGGAGTTGACCAGGTACTGGAGTAGGTTGACTTTGGAGTTTGACCTTGATGGTATCAAAAGGGTGTCCAACTACCAGTTGGGCCACCCCTCCTACTGTTCCAGCAGCCAAGTCCTTTGCTACATCACCCATCTACAAATTTATATCTTTGTCACCAATATGTCTATATGTTTAAGTTCAAGCAATTACGAGTAGTTTTTAAGACTATAATTGACTACAACTTTGTATCTAACTTTGTTGTGATAAACTTTTGAGCGGGTTCGATGCATACATCATAAACTCCAATTGTTGCCTTTGTCTAGGTTCAATGTATATACCAACCGGTCTTTGGCCTAGCGGTATCACTAACAATTAGGGATTCAGACCTTGTATTAGTGTAGTTAGACTGTTTTTTTTTTAAATAAACTTTGTTATAACGAATTTGAGTTGAAATCAAATCTACTTGATGCTCAAAATCAAAAACCAAATGTGGATGGACAGGCACTCCAGCAAAATAGCTGACTTCAATAAATTATGCCAACTTGAAGTTGATTTGGTCCATAGCATAGTCATCTTAGACACATTACATTCTAAAGATCAGTAACTTTTTTTTTTCTAAACTACAAATTAAAAAACAGTTCATTACTTAATCTACACCAAAAGAAGGATCCAATACAAAAAAAATAACAACTTGCAACTATCATAAACAAATGAAGTGTTTTGATTGGTTTGTGTACAAAGGAAGAAATATAAAAGATTTCAAAATCATACCTTTGCAGAATGTTTGATTAGCCCACTTGAGATTGATCAAAGAAAAGATAACCTTAGCAAATCTTGCTCCAATAAACTCGATGAGTCCTGCCTAAAATAACAGAGGTAATTATCAAAAATAACAATAATAGTATCGGAAAAAACAGAGCATAAAACGGATTTATATACTGTATCAGATAATGTTCATGGGTATTCTACAAGATTGCATCTTTTTAATCGAAAATCCAATAAAGAGACTGAATAACACAAAAAGAAAGGGAAAAGGATAAAATACCAAATGGGTATAAGTTATTAGTATGTTTCCATGTATGAATCTTTTAAAAATCGAATCTTTTTTATGAATATGAGGGCAAAAAAGGGTTTGTTTGAAATTGAAATATTGAAGATGTGAGAGCCACAAAAGGGAGATACAGAGAGATAGGATTGTGGGTGCATATATATATGGTGGGAGAAAAGATGTGAACCTGTCAAGAATTGAGGACAAGATTCAACGATCAATCTCAAAATACTTGTACAAAAATTTAGCACATATTTGTAGGTGAGGAGTGGCTGTCCCTTTTTTTTTGAAAAGTAGTCATTCGTATATATTCACACTACTCTGCAATTACTTATTAGCAAATATTATAATCGGTTCACGTTACATTAAATAAATTCCAATTCTCCCAACTAATATTTCCTTTTTTCAATCTATTTTTGTACCACAAAAACCCTATCGTTTTGGCTTCCATGAAAACTTTATCAACGCTAATAGAGGCTTGATCAAAAATCTTCTCGTTTCTATTCTTCCAAAGACACCAGCTTGTAACGAAGATAATCCCTTTGATCACCTTGAACGACTTTTTCCCCAAACCCAAGTTATCAGCTGCCAAAATCAACTCTTGAACCGATGAAAACAAAAGTGTCCCGATCTTGCACCAATTACTAACAAGTTCCCATGCTGCCGAAGAGAACTGGCAGTAGCAAAGTAGATGATCAATAGTTTCGTCCCAAGCAAACAAACACCAAGGAGTGGCTGTCCCTAAAGCAAACAAACACCAAAGATTCGTCACAATATGGCAAAATTTTGGCAGAGTGGGATTGTCATTCTTTACTAATAAGTCCATAATGCAAATTTACCAAATTCTCCATTCTCCACGAATAAATATACGAGTAATTATTGCGTAATGTAAGTCGAGTGGCTTTAGCCCCGTGGTATTAGGCGGGTGTGATAAGGGCCCCCGGATGTGCATACATCACGGGTTCGATTCCCACCACAAGGGGGTTGGCGTTGCGGTGAGTGATCCTAATTGCATTTCAAAAAAAGATAGTAATAAACGATATAAAAATAATGTTTTTCCTTGAAATTTATTAAAGGAAAATGATTAATCAACCTAACTCATATGCCTAAAAATCAACCTAAAACCTTAAGAATTTGACATGTGGCTTCCACTAATTCTCTTTCCTAATCTTGCCCGCTGATTTTTCCACATGTCATCATCTTAATATTAGGCATATCTTTAGGCACACCAATTAGGTTGATTTATCATTATCCTTTATTAAATGTATACGTTAAGGGGGTGTTTGGTACAATGGAATGGAAAGGGTGGAAAGAGAATGGGAAAGACTTCTCATGTTTGGTTGCAATGGAGAATGAGAAAGAGAATCGAGAAGTGGGAATCGATTCCATTCCCTCCATTCTCTATAAATTGTAGAGAATGGATGGGAATGAATTTTTTTTTTGTTTTAATGATGTTATATGTATTAAATTTAATTATTATTTAAATTTTTGTATTTTTCATATATTCATTCTCTGCTTGTACCAAACGACGGAATCTATTCTCTTTCCAAATACTCATTTTCTTTCCCACTATATTCATTCTCTATTACATTTCCATTATCTTTTATTCACTCCTACCAAACACCTCCTAAGGAGCTGGATGATGCTCACAATACGCATACTATCCCCATATATTTTTTCATTATAAAGTAAACAGATAATCGGTTTTATAAAGTATTTTATTATTGTAGGTGCGTTTCAAATTGCACTACCGTAAAACACACTATACAATGGCAAGTGTTACTCAGGGTCTGCAATAACCTAAAGTAATATCTTCAAGGAAAAAACCCAAACAAGCAATAAAGAGAAAAATATTTAAATAGGATATCCCAAACGCCCCTAATCACTTTAAAGACCAGGAATTTTGGCATGGAGATCGTTTCCTTCTCGACAAGTATCAGTCTGATGATTGATTGTAAAAAAAGATTGGTTTAATAACCTACCCACAGATGAATCTACACACTACCACCCTGTCTACTTTACCTCTATCGGTTTCACAAACTCTCGTGGACTTTAATTGGTGTGTTGTGATGCTAGCAGACTACAATGCTCTCATCGATTTGGCGGTTACATAATGGGAATGAAGCAAAACCCATGAAACATACCGAAAACTATTTCAGTGCGCTTAAAAATAATAAACTTAATCATTACAACAAATGTTGAAAATCATGACTCCAACCATGTCTAACCCAAGCTTGACCTCGTAATTTCATAGGCTAAAAAGCAGGCAGCATTAGCTGGGACACTTCGCGCCATCGCAGGTCCAAAACCTTTGTACAAACCTCCAATACCTTCGGATTTAAGAATCTTTTTGAAAGCATCAATCGACCCTGAATACTTGGGGTTCTTAAAATCGTCGATCTGTATCACACTCTTAACAACATCAGCTGGGTAAACTGCCACCCAATATGCAGCACCGGCTAAACCCCCTGCCATCATCAATGTACCTTGGTTTAATCCAGAAGTATCTGTCCCACCAGCATAATATTGTTTTAGGGCCTCGTAAGCACCAAATATTGTGGCACATCCAGGGACTTCACGAGCAAATGTGGGAAATAACCCTTTGTAGAGACCTCTAATGCCTCCTTCGGACCTGAAGACCTGCTTAGCCACATCTATTGGACCACCATACTTAACCCTTGTTCCAGCAGCCGCACCTTCTTTTGCCACTGCACCTTGGACCTGCAATCTAGATTCCAAGAAATAAGTCTGCACCATAAACTGACATCAACTTCAAATACTTTACTCACACCCTTCAACTTTTAAGGTCAAATTCATATTCTGTACCTAAAGATCACATACGTTTGACTTAAAAGTCAAATAGACATAACTACGATGCAATTACGAGAAGCACCGACCTGCATTTGATTAACTCCGTTGGTGAGGCCAAAAAAGAAACTGCGAATCCAGCACCGGCTCCAGCAATCACCTGTTGCTTCACGGTCAATGGTGCACCAGGTGCAGACCTCAACATTGTCTCCATTTCTCCCCTAACAGAGAACAGGAGAGCATTGAAAGCGGCTGCAGTAGCAAATGGAGCCCCCATACCTTTGTATAAGCCGCTTACACCTTCAGCTGCTAATGTCTTTTTAACAGCATCTACCGCACCTGAATATTTCGGGAGTTGACCAGGCAGTGGAGTAGGTTGACTTTGGAGTTTGACCTTGATGGTATCAAAAGGGTGTCCTACTAACAGTTGAGCCACCCCTCCAACTGTTCCAGCAGTCAAATCCTTTGCAACATCACCCATCTGCAATTTTATATTACACTCATTAATATGTCCATCTCTTTGAGTTCAAGGCCTTGGACCTTGGTATTGAAAACAACATTCAAATTTTAATTCTAGCTACAAACAAATTTTGTCGTGATAAACTTTTTTCCAGGTTCAACGGATTTAGCGACCTTTTACATATAGAATTTGAAGTTCAAATCCAATCCATTAAGGTGCTTTCTAAGGTGCTTGCCAAAGGGTGCAGTGCCAAATTTTGGCTCTTTGGCAAGTTTTTAGCCAATAGAAAGATGCCACGTGGACGTGCCAAAATATTGCCAATTCTTGCCAACAAGAAGCCAAAAGTGCGGGTACAAACTAGCCAATTTGCCAATGCTTGCCAAAAATGAGTGGAAAAAAAAACGGTTCCTTTAGCCACGTGCCATGCCCCTAGTTCACATGGAAAGAGCCAATACATGCCACAATCGTCCAAATGTGGCCGATTGAATTTGCCGATGCACTTTGCCAATACTTGCCAATACACATGCTACAAGGAAGCCAAAGAGCCAATGGAAGCCAAAGGAAAGAGCCGATAAAACTTGCAGATTGCACCCTTGCCTCTTAGAAACCAGATATTAAATGCCTTCTAAGGTGCTTTCAAAAAAAGAGGCAGCTTTTATTCTCAAAATAAGCTAAAAGCTTTGGACTTAAAAACACGCAATCCCATATATTTTGTTAAGTGCATTACTTGATCTACATGGTACACCAAAGGGAAGGATCTAATACAAAAAAAACTTACCTGTGCAGAATGTATAATTGAGCCACTAGAGATTGATAACCTGAGCAAACATAACTCCAGGTAACTCAACGGATTCAACCTACATAATTCGGAAAACAATGAAGGCAGCATTTATATATATGACATGAAAATAAAAAAATAGAGCATCAAGCACATTAACTTATATAGCAAATGATGTTTCAAGGGCATCCAACAAAATTGCCTCTTTCAATCTATATTCATTAAAAAGACTGAAAAACAAAACCAAAAAAGAATAATACCAAATGGGTATGAGTTATTGGTATGAAACTTATAAAAGTCTGATTGAGATTAATAAATATGCAGGGTGCTAATGGTTCAAGATTGTGGGTGCATATTTATATATGGTTGAAGAGGAGAAGAGATGTGAACCTGTCATGAATTGAGGAAAACATTCAACGATCAATCTCAGAATACTAGTACTAAAATTTAGCGCATATTTGTAGGCAAGGAATGGCTGTCCCTAAGCAAACGAACACCAAAGATTTGTCAAAGTTTGGCAGAGTGGGATTGTCATTCTTTACCAATAAATTCCCCAATATATAAATATTTACCATATGCTGCATGCATAAATATTACTGTACTACAAAATGGCTGCATATTTTAAGCGTAGAAGCCAAAGCTTCTAAACTTTTTATAGATTGAAAGGACCCATAGCTTGGTTTACCTTACTTTCAATGTATAGTTATCTACCTCGTACAAGTCACGAGTCGACTCATATGAGTCGAGTCAAAATCAAGTGAAAACGAGGTAAAAATATATTACAGTTTGCAATTGAAAATATTGGTATGGATAGTATTCGTTAATGAAGATGGTAGCTTACATTGCAATTGCATATCCAATAAAATGGGGTATAAAACATTTTGTAACAAATGTTAAAATATAATATAAATTATTAAAAAGTTACTCCGTATAAAAGTTCATATGATAAAATAAAAAAATTTAAAAACCTTAAATTTAGCTTTTTTTCACATGAAAATGGATTTTTTATATGTATCATTTATATATGAATATATACAATTGGTTTTACATGTTTTATATACGTGATTTAATAAATACGTAATTTTTAAAACTACTACAGTTCTTTTTAAAGAAAAAATTACATAAAGAAATTGCCTAGTAAAAATGACAAATTGTGAATGGTTATTCTAAATTCTTAACCTTGCATGAATTCAAACAAACTATGGGCGCGTTTGGTTCACAGAATGTTTTTAGAAGGAATGGAATTTGTCAACGGAATTAGATTCCGAATGAATGGAATTTGATGAAATGTTTTTTATTTTCTTAAAATTCAAGAGAATGAAGAAATCAAATTCCATCCAATAACCCTAAGGAATGGAGATTCCATCATTTGATGGAATGTTTACATTCCAATGGAATGAAATTCCATCATCTTTTGACAACCAAACATACCACAGAATGGAATTCAATTCCAATTCTATCAGATTCCGATAGAATCTGTGAACCAAACACGCCCTATAACTTTTCTCTCTAATCTTCTCCTTTCATTTTGTTTTCATGCTTAAAAAACTTAAAAATACATTTTATAATTTTCCTTTTTCCACTCCTTTTTCTTTTCATAAAAAAATTTAAAGAATGCAGCGAATGAAGGAGAGTAAAGATGTGGAGTCCACCCATGACCCACCTTGTCACGCCTTTGTTCTCAGCCGTCGATCTCCTCCTAATCATATGATCATCATCATCGTACATATATACTGCATAGTATAGTGAGGAGTACCAGATTTTTGAAACATAACCCCGTTGACTATTTCTCCTCCCCTACCCTCTCCTATCTCAAAAATCACGTCATTATATATGGAGTTAACACGGATAATATCCCGACCGGCTTCTTGTTCTAGCAAAAAAACTGTATCTGTCTGTGTCGACGTTAATAATGATTTGATTTTGAAAAAGTGGAGATACAACAACAACGTTCCAGCTGCCGGAGGAATAAAAAGATTCGTGGGTGTTAAAGCTACGGGGGAGACAAGTGGCGGAGAAAGGAAGATTAGTAGTGCTGATGGTGGTTACCGGAGCTCCGGTGGCATGGAGGTTATTACATTTAATGATCTTTATAATAATAATAAAACAAGCAGCTTATCTTCAGATACATTAATAAACTTGCCGGACAATATTGGTGCCCTTGTTAGACTTGTCTACGGAATCGGTTAGTTTTTCTTTTTATTACCCATTCATTGTCTATTTATTTACTACAGTATAAAAACAATTGACCGACTTCTGTCCGTCCGGATGCACTCTCGGCTCGCCAATAGATAAAAGATGTGACCATTTACATTGTTATTTTTTCTGTTGGGATTGGTTAACATTGTTATTGATTTACAAAAAGCTATCTATTTTTTTATTATTTTTTTATTTTTTAAAACGGCAAAAACTATCTATACTATATTATAAAGCAAATTACTTCTGTCTAAATTTTAAGTTTCAACATTTACTTTCCCAAAATGACCCCTATCTATTTTATATTTACCTAAAATAACTATAATACCCTTTCTCTCTCCTTAAATCTCAACCAATCATTTTTTTTCTCTCTCCTCCATAAATCATTTATTCATCCAATTCATTCAAAATCTTTTATCTCAAAAACCGTACATCGATAAATTATAAAAATTATATAGGTGTTCTTAAAATTTCATGCTCTTTCATTAGTTTCATTAGAGATGTCATTCGATATACTTTGGACGAATTTTTAAATCCAAGGGCGGAACCCGTACGCTTAAGGCATTTGGCTATCACACTCTATGACCTATCACCCCCGCCATCTCACCGCCGCAATGCGCGGGTACTTACTCTCGTCTATTTTAATATTTGTTCAATATATCTAACTCTAAGTTACGAGAGGGAATTCACTCAAGTTGCCTAATCATATCATGATATTTGAATCTTGACCATTGATTTCAATCTAAAGGTAAAAATGTTTCCAATTTGATCCCTTTGATGGGATCCCTTCCCCTGAGGTACTAGAAAAATACCCGTGCGTAGCTCGGGTTACAGTTATTAAAATAATTTATAAGTTACATTAAACATAACCTTACAGATTAGAAAATAATAAGATATGTAAAGATGCGAATAATTTAAAAAGTCATAATAAAGATACGATCAAAACACAAATGATCCTAACTAATATGTCGATTGCTTCCGAGAATTGCTAGGAATTAACAACAAACTATCAATATTAGAGGCCATAAGTAACAAAAATACACATGCATTAATGTATCATTCCACTTTCAAATTACGTATATATGAGCCCTAATATGTGTTGTCTTCCCCGTGCGACCTTATAGAATTGAAACTCTAAATGATTTACTCATAGTTAATAATTGTGTTTTATGGATAAACAGTTTTATTTAGTAGAGAGACAAATATGAAATTAGCTGTGGCGAGGCTTTTTAAACTTAGAATATAATCATTTTAGGCTTTTTAAACTTAGAATAGAATCATTTTAGGCTTTTTAAACAGTTTTATTTAGGTTTTTTTTTTCAATAGAAATTTAGACTTTTGCTTAATTTCCCTGGATAAGGCTAATTATTAACAAATCACATTGTTAATAGAGCGCTAACAAATCCCGTCTTAAATGGAGCAATTTACATGGCTAAGATTTAATAGGATTAACATGGTCACAAACAAAAGTCCTATTGACTAACCGGTAGCAATATAGATATATAATATAGATTTATAATCAGTGGCGAAGCTAGAAAAAACTGGGCGGGGGGTCGGATCAAAATTTTTTTTTCCTAACGCTATTTTTCGGGTAATATTCTAGGGTCGGTGATTCGATTCGGGTCGGGTCAAAAATTAAAAACTAATACTATTATTATAAAAACAAAGTTTCAATCACTAATAAACTAAACATTGGTCCAAGACAAGTAAGAATTAAAAAGGAGACAAAATGAGACAAACGGTTGGTACCTGGTTCGATTCACTAAAGAAATTAGAGTTTAGCCTTTCGACCTTTAAGTTCCTTGAATTCTTCAATTATGGACTCCGCATCAAACTTGCTAGCAATTTCTTTTTCTATGTAAATCACCATACTGTTTGCTAGATTGTCATCAGACATCTTATTACGTAGGCGAGTCTTGAATATCTTCATTGCCGAAAATCCCCTCTCTGTTGTTGCAGTCGAAACCGGAAGTGTCAAGAGTAGCCGACACACTCTTTCAACCAAATCGTACATGCTATTTTTCCCAGTTTCTACAAGAGTTTGGCAGAGATCAGAAAGGGTTGCTACCTTACTTAGCTTGGCATTATTTATCCTTTCAACTTGAAAAGTCTCCAATTGACATCTTAATTGATTTCTCTCCTGCTGAGTAAAGTCCATAGGATAATATTTCTCAACAAGAAGAACAATGTCACCAATATTAATCTGTTTTAAGCATAAAGTCGCACCAAGAGATAACAACTCTACTGATTGCTCACTGAATCTACAATCCATCTCATGTATTTGCTTAAATCCCTAATTTTACTAAATCCCTAATTTCTATTAAAAACTAAAGCCCCTAATTTCTATTAAAAATTTAAAACCCTAAACAAAACAATAAAAGAAAAAGGCACATACCTGGTGGGCTGGTGGTCGGCGGCGGCTCCAATGCCGGAGTGGACGGCGGCGGGTGGCCGGAGCAGCGCAGGTGGAGCCGTGGAGTGGTGGAGGTCAGGTATGTGTGAGCCGTGAGGAGTGAGGACAGAACAGAAGGGGGGAAATAGAATAGAGCATAAGAGCAGCGTACTGTTTTTTTTTTTTAATTTAAGCCATCTGTTTTTTTTTTTTTAGTTAATGGGTTAAGTAAATAATTAGGTTTTTTTTTTTTAATTTAAGCCATCTGTTTTTTTTTTTTTTTTTTTTTTAATTTAAGCCATCTGTTTTTTTTTTTTTTTTTTTAATTTAAGCCATCTGTTTTTTTTTTTTAATTTAAGCCATCTGTTTTTTTTTTTTAATTTAAGCCATCTGTTTTTTTTTTTTTTTTAATTTAAGCCATCTGTTTTTTTTTTTTTTTTTTTAATTTAAGCCATCTGTTTTTTTTTTTTTTTTTTAATTTAAGCCATCTGTTTTTTTTTTTTAATTTAAGCCATCTGTTTTTTTTTTTTAATTTAAGCCATCTGTTTTTTTTTTTTTTTTTTTTTTTTTTTTTTTTTTTTTTTTAATTTAAGCCATCTGTTTTTTTTTTTTAATTTAAGCCATCTGTTTTTTTTTTTTAATTTAAGCCATCTGTTTTTTTTTTTTAATTTAAGCCATCTGTTTTTTTTTTTTAATTTAAGCCATCTGTTTTTTTTTTTTAATTTAAGCCATCTGTTTTTTTTTTTTTTTTTTAATTTAAGCCATCTGTTTTTTTTTTTTAATTTAAGCCATCTGTTTTTTTTTTTTAATTTAAGCCATCTGTTTTTTTTTTTTAATAAAAGTACAAAATCAATTTTTTTTATATAGTTATAGCCGATTTCTATAGCACTTAGCTAAATTGAAAAAACACCTATAGTTAAATCAAAAACAAAAGGTAAATTTATCACAATTTTGAAAGAGCTTGTGAGTTATTGAAGTATATCACAATAGATTAGAAATACACATAAAAAGAAACACAATAATCATTATGAATCATTGGATTAGAGTTAAAAATTTGCAAACAAAATAAAACACATACACACTCAAATAGTCAAATCGGCCATATATAGGCAAATTAGATAGATTTGCAGAAAATGGAGAAGAAAAGGTTTGACTTACTAAACCACTTAAAAAAGCCTTATATATAGGCAAACATAATCAAGATTGCCCAACAAAACGGAATCATGAGGGTTACACAAATAGCACAGCACGACATGGAAATTATGTAGAGTGAATCTAAATGCATAAAAAGGATCAAGTAATCCTTACGAACCATTCAATAATGCAAGTAATCGGATCACACATAAGCATAACCCCTATTCGGGAAATAATAAATCACGGATCCAAGAAGTCCAAGTCCAAGGCCAATTCTACAATAATCAAGTATTCAATCACCCAATACGTCTTTGAGCTAACCTGTCACCTGAAAAGTGTACTAAAACGGGTCAACATAAAGTTGGTGAGTTCGTAGGGGTAAGTAATAGGAATCAAGTGTCGGGATAACAACCGTTAACGATATACGAGGATTAGAATACCCAATCACGTTTACACAAATCAATACAAGTCAACGTTTACGTTCAATAACGATTCATATAACGATTAATAACGTTCAATAACGTGGGCTCAACAACCCATAACGTGAGTATAAAGATACCCATAACGTGGATTCAACAATCCATAACGTGAGTTTAACAACCCATAACGTGAGTATAAAGATACCCATAACGTGGATTCAACAATCTATAACGTGAGTTTAACAACCCATAACGTGAGTTTAACAACCCATAACGTGAGTATAAAGATACCCATAACGTGGATTCAACAATCCATAACGTGAGTTTAACAACCCATAACGTCAATAACGGCGACTTACATATATTTCAAATGCGTCATATCAACGGGGCGACTTACATATATTTCAAATGCGTCATATCACGGGGCGACTTACATATATTTCAAATGCGTCATATCACGGGGCGACTTACATATATTTCAAATGCGTCATATCACGGGGCGACTTACATATATTTCAAATGCGTCATATCACGGGGCGACTTACATATATTTCAAATGCGTCATATCACGGGGCGACTTACATATATTTCAAATGCGTCATATCACGGGGCGACTTACATATATTTCAAATGCGTCATATCACGGGGCGACTTACATATATTTCAAATGCGTCATATCACGGGGCGACTTACATATATTTCAAATGCGTCATATCACGTCATCAAACCATCAATCCAACCAAAACTATACGTACATACACTTAGGAGGATTCTACTTTCAACGAGTACTAGATGCTTATATATAGGGTCACCCGCAGCCTTCCCACCACATCTAAAACCCTTTGAAGGCATAACCGACTTACATGTATGTACGACTATCCTAAATAATCACAATATCACAATCATATGCGTAAGCCATCAAACAATCATTCAAAACCATCCATAAATCAAACAATCGATGAGACAATCAATAAGCCGTCAATCAATCGAACCAAACAATCAAACAAGCACGTATGTGTGTACACTTTTCAGCCCGAATCTCAATAGAGTAGGGAGGGTTTACGAAACTCACCTTTGCCTTGTATCGTCGAGTTACAATTAAATTATAAGTATTCAATGGATTATAATTGCCCCGGATCCTTCAACGTTCACGGCCTATCAATACGTTCATACAACATTCATATTAATATAAGTACGTTTATTTAATACACTTGCATATATAGATATTTATATGTCTATGTTTTGTACGTTACATGTATGCTTGTACTTGCTTGACGTTAAAGTTTAGGGTTTCATAACTTGTATATTGTAAGTATGTATATATATATTTATGTATATACATATACGATTCATTTTTCTTTTATTGACACGAGGCTTTGTTTGGCATTCGACTTTGGACACACAAGGCAACCGGAAATGGGCCCCACAGAAGCTGGGGGTCGACCCAAATGGAAGCCCAAACTAAACCATGGAAGCTGGGCCCTCAATTAGATGACTAAAAATAAAAGAAGGGGAAAAGGCCCGTATAATATATATACTTGTATATATGTATTTGCAAGGCTTTCATTCCTGCACAACAAATCAGTTAGGGTTTTCTCACTTTGCTCCCGACTGGACACGACCCAAGCCAGACCAGGAGGGTCCCACAAGAGTCTGGACTCAAGCAAAGAGGGAGAAAGAAAGCAGGAAGAGAATTCTGGAAAAGTCAACAACCCACACCACCGTAAGGTACGGTGGTGTTGGGCGTAGGGTACGGCGGCAGAATGACAACAGGCGTGATATACGGTGCTAGGCGGCGTAGGGTACGGTGGCATAAGGCTGGAGGGCGTAGGGTACGGTGGATATGGGCGTAACCTACGCTGCCCCAGGAATTGATGTTTTGGCGTTTGATTCGGCGTAGACAAGGGGTTTGAGGCGTAAGGTCCATTTCGAGGATGCAGATCGGCGTAAGGTACGCCAGGGAGGGCGTATCTTACGGTAGCAGTGGGTTGGGCGAAGACTGGGCAGAACCAAGGACGATCTGGGTAAAAATTCTGGGCAAGATGGGTTTGACCAGAAAGTCAAACCTTGACTTTTAGGTTTTGAGCCCTAATCGGTGCCATGAAGTCGATTTGATGGGTCCAGAAACTCGATTTACCTTTTGTTACACGTAATTGGACATAATTAACTTAACCCATTTCATAATTTCACTCCATAACCTAAATTTTACCTTAATTTCGTTTTGACTTAATTTTTGATACATTAAAACCCTAATTCGGTTTTCAAGAGGGTTTAAACCTGATATTTGGCCAAGTTTAGTTTACATAAGCTTAGAGATACATTTTCAAACATAACCCCACTTAAGAGGTCGAATCATTTCATCACATAAGCGAAAAACCTGTTTTTGACCCATTTAATTACTTAAAAACCCTAATTTTTTATTAAAACAATTTTGACTTGTAATTTGACTCAAGTTTAGTTTATTTATGATTAAAACAAGTTTACAAACATAAAAATGATGATAATGAGATAGGTTTACTTACCTAAATCTTCCAACAAAGCCTCAAATCCGAATTTAAGCTATATTACCCATTTTCTTGCACTTTGACTTTTGATCTTTAGATATGATGATTAAATGATGATGATGAATTTAATACCAATCTATCTTGACAACATTAATTTTGGTGTAAGAATTTAGAGAGAGAGTGAGAGGATGTCTTGCATTGAATGTGAAAGAGAAAGGAATGGAAGGAGGTGAATGGATAAGGGTGTAAGAGTTTGATTGGGTGTTTAGGTAGGGTTGGGTCATGGGTGGTTCATGGGTCGACCCATGGATCACCCGAATACATTTCTAGTTTAATTAAACGTCATATTACGTTACTAAATCGATTTACTCGTCCACATAGCTTCGACTAGCATAAATACACGTTTCTAGTTCATAAATAAATAAATGAATTATTTAATCAATTAGGATAATAAATCATTTAGCACGTTCGAGTCAACGGGTCGAGAATCAATTAAGCCACAAAATCATGGAATTAAATCAAAATTAATCACGTTTAATTCACGTTTGTACAAGTCAAAAATCACGAATGTTACATCATTCCCCCGTTAAAGGAATTTCGTCCCGAAATTCTAGTTCTAACTAGACTCGTCGAATAAATGGGGATATTTGGCTTCCATGGAGTCCTCACGTTCCCAAGCAATTTCGGGTCCACGTCTAGCTCGCCATCTCACTTTAACGAGTGTATACCGAGTGTTCTTAAGCCTCCTAGTTTCCCGGTCTAGAATTTCTATTAGCTCTTCTACAAACTTCAACGTTTTATCGACACGGATTTCTTCAAGGGGCACGTGAAGCGTTGGGTCGGCCAAACACTTCCGGAGATTACAAATATGGAAAACATTATGAACTCCACTCAAATTTTGAGGAAGTTCCAATCGGTATGCTACCGGGCCAATTCGTTCAAGGATTTTAAAGGGGCCAATGTATCTCGTGCCCAACTTGCCACGTTTCACAAACCGAACTACGCCTTTCCACGGGGACACTTTCAACAAAACATAATCACCGACTTCAAATTCAAGAGGTCGTCGTCTAACGTTTGCATACTTCATTTGTCTTTCACGGGCCACTCTCAATTTCTCTTTAATTTGTGAGATCACCTTGGTCATTTCAATGACAATTTCGGGCCCAATGAGTTGGCTTTCACCAACTTCCGCCCAAGCTACCGGTGACCTACAATCTCTCCCATACAATGCTTACGGAGGCATTTGGATACTAGCGTGGTAGCTATTATTATCATAAGAGAATTCGACTAACGGTAAATGCACGTCCCAATTGACACCAAATATTAATGGCACAAACTCCTAACATATCATCAAGCGTTTGAATCGTTCTTTCTCTTTGACCGTCGGTTTGCGGATGGAACGCCGTACTCACATCGAGTTGAGTACCCATCGCTTTTTGGAACGCCTTCCAAAACTTTGAAGTAAATCGGGTATCCCGATTGGTTATGACGGAAATCGGCACTCCAAGTTTGGATACTACTTCTTTGAGGTACAACGTGCCATGGTGTCAAATTATCATATTCCCGGGTGGCTAAAAAGTGAACCGACTTAGTCAACCGGTGAACCATCACTCATAATGGTGTCCCGACCACTACTCGTTCTAGGTAACTTCGTGATGAAGTTCGTGGCAATTCGTTCCCATTTCCACACCGGTGTTGCCGATTGAACTAGTAAGCCGGGTGGTTCCTTGTGGTCGGCTTTTACTTGTAAACACGTGATGCATTCACTAACATATTTCGCAATGTCTTTCCTCATTCATGGCCACCAATACCAGTATCTTATGTCAATACATATCTTGTCGGAACCCGGGGGAACCGAGTTGACCGACTCGTGAGCTTCATTCATCAACTTCATTCGAAGCCCACCATAGACGGGAATCCACAATCGTTCGATAAAGTATAAATCATCATCGTTCTTTCTATCAAATTGCTCTCCTAAGCCATGCAAGGCTTCATTGACGAAGTTTTCCGGCCTAGTTGCTAACCTTTGTGCTTCAATGATGGAGTCACGAACACTCCTTAGTACGGTAAGGCTCATGGCTCTAATTCGTCTTGGCTTTATACGTTCTTTTCGATTCGAGATATCGGCTACAACACCTGTTTTACCGGGTGGTACCGGATAACACAATAACAATCATCGGCTCCATCGGGCAAGCGTAAAATCGGTGTATCACATAACTTGTCTTTCATCAATTGGAAGGCTTGTTCTTGTTTCTCACCCAAAATCAAATCGTCTTTCTCGTTAAGTCAATAAAGTCAAAGGTTGGGTGATCTTCGAAAAGCCCTCAGTGAATCGTATTTAATAATTCGCCAAACCAGGAGATTGGTGAATCCCGGTTGGTGTCTCGGGCCGTCTCTAAGTCTTTACTACTTTGATTTTTCTTGGGTCCACATGAATTCCTTCCTTGATCACCACGTGACCAAGAAAGTGGACCTCTTCAAGCCAAAATTCACTCTTGGAGAACTTGGCATACAATTTCTTCTCCCGAAGCAACTCTAAGATTTTCTTCAAATGCTCGTCGTGATCATCTTTAGTCTTGGAATAGATAAGAATGTCATCAATGAAAACAATGACAAATTCCTCCAAGTAGGGCGAACACACCCGGTTCATCAAATCCATGAACACCGCCGGTGCATTAGTCAACCCAAAAGGCATAACCGTGAATTCAAAATGCCCATAACACGTTCTAAAGGCCGTTTTGGGAATGTCATCTTCATGGACACGCAAATGGTGGTGACCCGACCGCAAGTAAATCTTGGAAAGGAAACGGGCACATTGAAGTTGATCAAATAGATCATCAATTCTAAGAAAAAGGATAACAATTTTTCACCGGGAGTTTATTAAATTCTCTACAGTCGATACACGAGCCAACCTTTTCTTGAAGTTGAGCGGCCAACTCTTACATTTCGGTTATGGCTAAGCGATAGGGTGTTTGGCCACAGGAGAAGAACTCGGAATAAGATCAATACGGAAATCGAGTTGACGAGGTGGAGGCAAACCCGGTAGGTCATCCAGGTAACCATCCGCAAATTCATTAGTCACGAGCACGGTCTTCAATTCAACTTTCGTGACGTTAACACTATATACTTTCATTCCCACGGCTCGGTCGTCTCGCCTTGAACCACTAACTCTTCGCCATTTTCTAACAAAATCCTCGCTAATTTACCACCGCAATCTATAGCCGCATTCATTGCCGACATCCAATCCATTTCCACAATCACGTCAAACTACCGATATCAAAAGGAACTAGATTTTTAAATAACGGGTGGTCACGTAACTCCAAAGTAGAATCACGAACTACATGGTCAATTTTCGTTAACCCGTCGTTTACCGTTTCAAGTTCAAAGTGATAAGACGACGGACTAAGGCTAGCATCAATTAACGGTACGAAATCGTTGGTAACAAGACTATAATCGGTTCCGGAGTCAAAGAATAAGGTGGCATATCGATTGTTGAGGAGGAATATGCCTATAATGAAGTTAGGATCAACACGAGTCTCGATCGCAATCACGGCAAAAGTTCTTTCATGGCTATCGGGGGATTTTGAGCATTGATCGGAATGGCATTCAAAGAAAAGGCACGACGATTGATGGTACACATTTTGATGTTTAACCCACTCGATTCTTTCACTTCCTTCAGGATTACCACGGCCTCCACGACCATCTCTACTTCTTTGATTTCCTTGATCAACCGGTTTCTCTTACTCGTCTTGGCGCCTATAACTCATGTTAGCTCTCCATGGTCTATCCAACTTTCCTCGAACACACGTGTTGGATTACCAAGTTAATCCTCACAATTCACACACGAACATTTGCAATTAACCGCCACATAACAAACAATCCAAAATTAAGCTATCCTAAATCATTACAAGGACATGTATCTCTACGGGGATATTATCATGGCAATAAACTATATTATCAACATCTTATTCGCATTCTAACAAATCACACAATTCCAATTCAACCACAACCGAATTATTCAAATCAACATTCAAGTTCAAATATAACGAGGCGAAGCATCATCGTTTTCATTCGATTCTAAATCAATTCCACGATTTCAAACCATTGCATTCAAATATATAAAGGGGTCAGGTCACTAACAAGGCGGGTAAAGCATAGTCCAAATCTTAACTTCAACATTCAATACATTAAAGGTGTATGTATACAGGGTGTACCAGCGGCTAACCCTCCACACCGTTAATATATTGAATGGATGTCGGGGTTCGGTTCCGTTATGCTCTCTAAGTATTGGTCGGGTATGTATACAGGGTGTACCAGCGGCTAACCCTCCACCTAACCAACACTCATTAAACATACCGAGTTACCTACTATACTTCATCCACAATGCGCAATCCACGAGGTCATTAACTTTATATGACATAGGGTAACCATAGATTTGTTGATCAGCGTCTCTAGGGTTACCGAGTGTCATACTCCATTAATGCCATCATTTCACTTTGCTAGGGCTAAACAATAAAACTATAAGCATATACGTCAACGTTCATTCGGCAAGTCACGGTGTATCCCGACACTAACACATACGTCAATCAAGTCATCACATAACAATCAAGTCACAAGTCATGGAAAACCTACGAACTCCGTTTAAACAAGTTTTATGCGTCATACAATTCACGTTGCACACAAAATTTCCTATCATGCATGCTAATTATGAAATAAGGGTGCAATGGCTATAGGCTAGGTCGATCCACCTAATTATCTACAACCACGGCTCTGATACCATTCTGTAACACCCCAACAAAGCGGAATCATGAGGGTTACACAAATAGCACAGCACGACATGGAAATTATGTAGAGTGAATCTAAATGCATAAAAAGGATCAAGTAATCCTTACGAACCATTCAATAATGCAAGTAATCGGATCACACATAAGCATAACCCCTATTCGGGAAATAACGAATCACGGATCCAAGAAGTCCAAGGCCAATTCTAGCATAATCAAGTATTCAATCACCCAATACGTCTTTGAGCTAACCTGTCACCTGAAAAGTGTACTAAAACGGGTCAACATAAAGTTGGTGAGTTCGTAGGGGTAAGTAATAGGAATCAAGAGTCGGGATAACAACCGTTAACGATATACGAGGATTAGAATACCCAATCACGTTTACACAAATCAATACAAGTCAACGTTTATGTTCAATAACGATTCATATAACGATTAATAACGTTCAATAACGATTCATATAACGATTAATAACGTTCAATAACGTGGGCTCAACAACCCATAACGTGAGTATAAAGATACCCATAACGTGGATTTAACAATCCATAACGTGAGTTTAACAACCCATAACGTGAGTATAAAGATACCCATAACGTGGATTCAACAATCCATAACGTGAGTTTAACAACCCATAACGTCAATAACGGCACGACTTACATATATTTCAAATGCGTGATATCACGGGGCGACTTACATATATTTCAAATGCGTCATATCAACGGGGCGACTTACATATATTTCAAATGCGTCATATCACGGGGCGACTTACATATATTTCAAATGCGTCATATCACGGGGCGACTTACATATATTTCAAATGCGTCATATCACGGGGCGACTTACATATATTTCAAATGCGTCATATCACGGGGCGACTTACATATATTTCAAATGCGTCATATCACGGGGCGACTTACATATATTTCAAATGCGTCATATCAAGGGGCGACTTACATATATTTCAAATGCGTCATATCACGTCATCAAACCATCAATCCAACCAAAACTATACGTACATACACTTAGGAGGAGAATTCTACTTTCAACGAGTCCTAGATGCTTATATATAGGGTCACCCGCAGCCTTTCCACCACATCTAAAACCCTTTGAAGGCATAACCGACTTCCATGTATGTACGACTATCCTAAATAATCACAATATCACAATCATATGCGTAAGCCATCAAACAATCATTCAAAACCATCCATAAATCAAACAATCGATGAGACAATCAATAAGCCGTCAATCAATCGAACCAAACAATCAAACAAGCACGTATGTGTGTACACTTTTCAGCCCGAATCTCAATAGAGTAGGGAAGGTTTACGAAACTCACCTTTGCCTTGTATCATCGAGTTACAATTAAATTATAAGTATTCAATGGATTATAATTGCCCCGGATCCTTCAACGTTCACGGCCTATCAATACGTTCATACAACATTCATATTAATATAAGTACGTTTATCTAAACCATGGAAGCTGGGCCCTCAATTAGATGACTAAAAATAAAAGAAGGGGAAAAGGCCCGTATAATATATATACTTGTATATATGTATTTGCAATGCTTTCATTCCTGCACAACAAATCAGTTAGGGTTTTCTCACTTTGCTCCCGACTGGACACGACCCAAGCCAGACCAGGAGGGTCCCACAAGAGTCTGGACTCAAGCAATGAGGGAGAAAGAAAGCAGGAAGAGAATTCTGGAAAAGTCAACAACCCACACCACCGTAAGGTACGGTGGTGTTGGGCGTAGGGTACGGCGGCAGAATGACAACAGGCGTGATATACGGTGCTAGGCGGCGTAGGGTACGGTGGCATAAGGCTGGAGGGCGTAGGGTACGGTGGATATGGGCGTAACCTACGCTGCCCCAGGAATTGATGTTTTGGCGTTTGATTCGGCGTAGACAAGGGGTTTGAGGCGTAAGGTCCATTTCGAGGATGCAGATCGGCGTAAGGTACGCCAGGGAGGGCTTAGGGAGGGCTTACGGTGGCAGTGGGTTGGGCGAAGACTGGGCAGAAGCAAGGACGGTCTGGGCAAAAATTCTGGGCAAGATGGGTTTGACCAGAAAGTCAAACCTTGACTTTTAGGTTTTGAGCCCTAATCGGTGCCATGAAGTCGATTTGATGGGTCCAGAAACTCAATTTACCTTTTGTTAGACGTAATTGGACATAATTAACTTAACCCATTTCATAATTTCACTCCATAACCTAAATTTTACCTTAATTTCGTTTTGACTTAATTTTTGATACATTAAAACCCTAATTCGGTTTTCAAGAGGGTTTAAACCTGATATTTGGCCAAGTTTAGTTTACATAAGCTTAGAGATACATTTTCAAACATAACCCCACTTAAGAGGTCGAATCATTTCATCACATAAGTGAAAAACCCGTTTTTGACCCATTTAATTATTTAAAAACCCTAATTTTTTATTAAAACAATTTTGACTTGTAATTTGACTCAAGTTTAGTTTATTTATGATTAAAACAAGTTTACAAACATAAAAATGATGATAATGAGATAGGTTTACTTACCTAAATCTTCCAACAAAGCCTCAAATCCGAATTTAAGCTATATTACCCATTTTCTTGCACTTTGACTTTTGATCTTTAGATATGATGATTAAATGATGATGATGAATTTAATACCAATCTATCTTGACAACATTAATTTTGGTGTAAGAATTTAGAGAGAGAGTGAGAGGATGTCTTGCATTGAATGTGAAAGAGAAAGGAATGGAAGGAGGTGAATGGATAAGGGTGTAAGAGTTTGATTGGGTGTTTAGGTAGGGTTGGGTCATGGGTGGTTCATGGGTCGACCCATGGATCACCCGAATACATTTCTAGTTTAATTAAACGTCATATTACGTTACTAAATCGATTTACTCGTCCACATAGCTTCGACTAGCATAAATACACGTTTCTAGTTCATAAATAAATAAATGAATTATTTAATCAATTAGGATAATAAATCATTTAGCACGTTCGAGTCAACGGGTCGAGAATCAATTAAGCCACAAAATCATGGAATTAAATCAAAATTAATCACGTTTAATTCACGTTTGTACAAGTCAAAAATCACGAATGTTACATCATTCCCCCGTTAAAGGAATTTCGTCCCGAAATTCTAGTTCTAACTAGACTCGTCGAATAAATGGGGATATTTGGCTTCCATGGAGTCCTCACGTTCCCAAGCAATTTCGGGTCCACGTCTAGCTCGCCATCTCACTTTAACGAGTGTATACCGAGTGTTCTTAAGCCTCCTAGTTTCCCGGTCTAGAATTTCTATTAGCTCTTCTACAAACTTCAACGTTTTATCGACACGGATTTCTTCAAGGGGCACGTGAAGTGTTGGGTCGGCCAAACACTTCCGGAGATTACAAATATGGAAAACATTATGAACTCCACTCAAATTTTGAGGAAGTTCCAATCGGTATGCTACCGGGCCAATTCGTTCAAGGATTTTAAAGGGGCCAATGTATCTCGTGCCCAACTTGCCACGTTTCACAAACCGAACTACGCCTTTCCACGGGGACACTTTCAACAAAACTAATCACCGACTTCAAATTCAAGAGGTCGTCGTCTAACGTTTGCATACTTCATTTGTCTTTCACGGGCCACTCTCAATTTCTCTTTAATTCGCGAGATCACCTTGGTCGTTTCAATGAAAATTTCGGGCCCAATGAGTTGGCTTTCACCAACTTCCGCCCAAGCTACCGGTGACCTACAATCTCTCCCATACAATGCTTCGGAGGCATTTGGATACTAGCGTGGTAGCTATTATTATCATAAGAGAATTCGACTAACGGTAAATGCACGTCCCAATTGACACCAAATATTAATGGCACAAACTCCTAACATATCATCAAGCGTTTGAATCGTTCTTTCTCTTTGACCGTCGGTTTGCGGATGGAACGCCGTACTCATATCGAGTTGAGTACCCATCGCTTTTTGGAACGCCTTCCAAAACTTTGAAGTAAATCGGGTATCCCGATTGGTTATGACGGAAATCGGCACTCCAAGTTTGGATACTACTTCTTTGAGGTACAACGTGCCATGGTGTCAAATTTATCATATTCCCGGGTGGCTAAAAAGTGAACCGACTTAGTCAACCGGTCAACCATCACCCATAATGGTGTCCCGACCACTACTCGTTCTAGGTAACTTCGTGATGAAGTTCGTGGCAATTCGTTCCCATTTCCACACCGGTGTTGCCGATTGAACTAGTAAGCCGGGTGGTTCCTTGTGGTCGGCTTTTACTTGTAAACACGTGATGCATTCACTAACATATTTCGCAATGTCTTTCCTCATTCATGGCCACCAATACCAGTATCTTATGTCAATACATATCTTGTCGGAACCCGGGGGAACCGAGTTGACCGACTCGTGAGCTTCATTCATCAACTTCATTCGAAGCCCACCATAGACGGGAATCCACAATCGTTCGATAAAGTATAAATCATCATCGTTCTTTCTATCAAATTGCTCTCCTAAGCCATGCAAGGCTTCATTGACGAAGTTTTCCGGCCTAGTTGCTAACCTTTGTGCTTCAATGATGGAGTCACGAACACTCCTTAGTACGGTAAGGCTCATGGCTCTAATTCGTCTTGGCTTTATACGTTCTTTTCGATTCGAGATATCGGCTACAACACCTGTTTTACCGGGTGGTACCGGATAACACAATAACAATCATCGGCTCCATCGGGCAAGCGTAAAATCGGTGTATCACATAACTTGTCTTTCATCAATTGGAAGGCTTGTTCTTGTTTCTCACCCAAAATCAAATCGTCTTTCTCGTTAAGTCAATAAAGTCAAAGGTTGGGTGATCTTCGAAAAGCCCTCAGTGAATCGTATTTAATAATTCGCCAAACCAGGAGATTGGTGAATCCCGGTTGGTGTCTCGGGCCGTCTCTAAGTCTTTACTACTTTGATTTTTCTTGGGTCCACATGAATTCCTTCCTTGATCACCACGTGACCAAGAAAGTGGACCTCTTCAAGCCAAAATTCACTCTTGGAGAACTTGGCATACAATTTCTTCTCCCGAAGCAACTCTAAGATTTTCTTCAAATGCTCGTCGTGATCATCTTTAGTCTTGGAATAGATAAGAATGTCATCAATGAAAACAATGACAAATTCCTCCAAGTAGGGCGAACACACCCGGTTCATCAAATCCCTGAACACCGCCGGTGCATTAGTCAACCCAAAAGGCATAACGTGAATTCAAAATGCCCATAACACGTTCTAAAGGCCGTTTTGGGAATGTCATCTTCATGGACACGCAAATGGTGGTGACCCGACCGCAAGTAAATCTTGGAAAGGAAACGGGCACATTGAAGTTGATCAAATAGATCATCAATTCTAAGAAAAAGGATAACAATTTTTCACCGGGAGTTTATTAAATTCTCTACAGTCGATACACGAGCCAACCTTTTCTTGAAGTTGAGCGGCCAACTCTTACATTTCGGTTATGGCTAAGCGATAGGGTGTTTGGCCACAGGAGAAGAACTCGGAATAAGATCAATACGGAAATCGAGTTGACGAGGTGGAGGCAAACCCGGTAGGTCATCCAGGTAACCATCCGCAAATTCATTAGTCACGAGCACGGTCTTCAATTCAACTTTCGTGACGTTAACACTATATACTTTCATTCCCACGGCTCGGTCGTCTCGCCTTGAACCACTAACTCTTCGCCATTTTCTAACAAAATCCTCGCTAATTTACCACCGCAATCTATAGCCACATTCATTGCCGACATCCAATCCATTTCCACAATCACGTCAAACTACCGATATCAAAAGGAACTAGATTTTTAAATAACGGGTGGTCACGTAACTCCAAAGTAGAATCACGAACTACATGGTCAATTTTCGTTAACCCGTCGTTTACCGTTTCAAGTTCAAAGTGATAAGACGACGGACTAAGGCTAGCATCAATTAACGGTACGAAATCGTTGGTAACAAGACTATAATCGGTTCCGGAGTCAAAGAATAAGGTGGCATATCGATTGTTGAGGAGGAATATGCCTATAATGAAGTTAGGATCAACACGAGTCTCGATCGCAATCACGGCAAAAGTTCTTTCATGGCTATCGGGGGATTTTGAGCATTGATCGGAATGGCATTCAAAGAAAAGGCACGACGATTGATGGTACACATTTTGATGTTTAACCCACTCGATTCTTTCACTTCCTTCAGGATTACCACGGCCTCCACGACCATCTCTACTTCTTTGATTTCCTTGATCAACCGGTTTCTCTTACTCGTCTTGGCGCCTATAACTCATGTTAGCTCTCCATGGTCTATCCAACTTTCCTCGAACACACGTGTTGGATTACCAAGTTAATCCTCACAATTCACACACGAACATTTGCAATTAACCGCCACATAACAAACAATCCAAAATTAAGCTATCCTAAATCATTACAAGGACATGTATCTCTACGGGGATATTATCATGGCAATAAACTATATTATCAACATCTTATTCGCATTCTAACAAATCACACAATTCCAATTCAACCACAACCGAATTATTCAAATCAACATTCAAGTTCAAATATAACGAGGCGAAGCATCATCGTTTTCATTCGATTCTAAATCAATTCCACGATTTCAAACCATTGCATTCAAATATATAAAGGGGTCAGGTCACTAACAAGGCGGGTAAAGCATAGTCCAAATCTTAACTTCAACATTCAATACATTAAAGGTGTATGTATACAGGGTGTACCAGCGGCTAACCCTCCACACCGTTAATATATTGAATGGATGTCGGGGTTCGGTTCCGTTATGCTCTCTAAGTATTGGTCGGGTATGTATACAGGGTGTACCAGCGGCTAACCCTCCACCTAACCAACACTCATTAAACATACCGAGTTACCTACTATACTTCATCCACAATGCGCAATCCACGAGGTCATTAACTTTATATGACATAGGGTAACCATAGATTTGTTGATCAGGCGCCTCTAGGGTTACCGAGTGTCATACTCCATTAATGCCATCATTTCACTTTGCTAGGGCTAAACAATAAAACTATAAGCATATACGTCAACGTTCATTCGGCAAGTCACGGTGTATCCCGACACTAACACATACGTCAATCAAGTCATCACATAACAATCAAGTCACAAGTCATGGAAAACCTACGAACTCCGTTTAAACAAGTTTTATGCGTCATACAATTCACGTTGCACACAAAATTTCCTATCATGCATGCTAATTATGAAATAAGGGTGCAATGGCTATAGGCTAGGTCGATCCACCTAATTATCTACAACCACGGCTCTGATACCATTCTGTAACACCCCAACAAAGCGGAATCATGAGGGTTACACAAATAGCACAGCACGACATGGAAATTATGTAGAGTGAATCTAAATGCATAAAAAGGATCAAGTAATCCTTACGAACCATTCAATAATGCAAGTAATCGGATCACACATAAGCATAACCCCTATTCGGGAAATAACGAATCACGGATCCAAGAAGTCCAAGGCCAATTCTAGCATAATCAAGTATTCAATCACCCAATACGTCTTTGAGCTAACCTGTCACCTGAAAAGTGTACTAAAACGGGTCAACATAAAGTTGGTGAGTTCGTAGGGGTAAGTAATAGGAATCAAGTGTCGGGATAACAACCGTTAACGATATACGAGGATTAGAATACCCAATCACGTTTACACAAATCAATACAAGTCAACGTTTATGTTCAATAACGATTCATATAACGATTTATAACGTTCAATAACGTGGGCTCAACAACCCATAACGTGAGTATAAAGATACCCATGACGTGGATTTAACAATCCATAACGTGAGTTTAACAACCCATAACGTGAGTATAAAGATACCCATAACGTGGATTCAACAATCCATAACGTGAGTTTAACAACCGATAACGTCAATAACGGCACGACTTACATAATGAATAATGCGTCATATAACGGGGCGACTTACATATATTTCAAATGCGTCATATCAGAGGCGACTTACATATATTTCAAATGCGTCATATCACGGGGCGACTTACATATATTTCAAATGCGTCATATCACGGGGCGACTTACATATATTTCAAATGCGTCATATCACGGGGCGACTTACATATATTTCAAATGCGTCATATCACGGGGCGACTTACATATATTTCAAATGCGTCATATCACGGGGCGACTTACATATATTTCAAATGCGTCATATCAAAGTGCGACTTACATATATTTCAAATGCGTCATATCACGTCATCAAACCATCAATCCAACCAAAACTATACGTACATACACTTAGGAGGATTCTACTTTCAACGAGTCCTAGATGCTTATATATAGGGTCACCCGCAGCCTTTCCACCACATCTAAAACCCTTTGAAGGCATAACCGACTTCCATGTATGTACGACTATCCTAAATAATCACAATATCACAATCATATGCGTAAGCCATCAAACAATCATTCAAAACCATCCATAAATCAAACAATCGATGAGACAATAATAAGCCGTCAATCAATCGAACCAAACAATCAAACAAGCACGTATGTGTGTACACTTTTCAGCCCGAATCTCAATAGAGTAGGGAAGGTTTACGAAACTCACCTTTGCCTTGTATCATCGAGTTACAATTAAATTATAAGTATTCAATGGATTATAATTGCCCCGGATCCTTCAACGTTCACGGCCTATCAATACGTTCATACAACATTCATATTAATATAAGTACGTTTATCTAAACCATGGAAGCTGGGCCCTCAATTAGAAGACTAAAAATAAAAGAAGGGGAAAAGGCCCGTATAATATATATACTTGTATATATGTATTTGCAATGCTTTCATTCCTGCACAACAAATCAGTTAGGGTTTTCTCACTTTGCTCCCGACTGGACACGACCCAAGCCAGACCAGGAGGGTCCCACAAGAGTCTGGACTCAAGCAATGAGGGAGAAAGAAAGCAGGAAGAGAATTCTGGAAAAGTCAACAACCCACACCACCGTAAGGTACGGTGGTGTTGGGCGTAGGGTACGGCGGCAGAATGACAACAGGCGTGATATACGGTGCTAGGCGGCGTAGGGTACGGTGGCATAAGGCTGGAGGGCGTAGGGTACGGTGGATATGGGCGTAACCTACGCTGCCCCAGGAATTGATGTTTTGGCGTTTGATTCGGCGTAGACAAGGGGTTTGAGGCGTAAGGTCCATTTCGAGGATGCAGATCGGCGTAAGGTACGCCAGGGAGGGCTTAGGGAGGGCTTACGGTGGCAGTGGGTTGGGCGAAGACTGGGCAGAAGCAAGGACGGTCTGGGCAAAAATTCTGGGCAAGATGGGTTTGACCAGAAAGTCAAACCTTGACTTTTAGGTTTTGAGCCCTAATCGGTGCCATGAAGTCGATTTGATGGGTCCAGAAACTCAATTTACCTTTTGTTAGACGTAATTGGACATAATTAACTTAACCCATTTCATAATTTCACTCCATAACCTAAATTTTACCTTAATTTCGTTTTGACTTAATTTTTGATACATTAAAACCCTAATTCGGTTTTCAAGAGGGTTTAAACCTGATATTTGGCCAAGTTTAGTTTACATAAGCTTAGAGATACATTTTCAAACATAACCCCACTTAAGAGGTCGAATCATTTCATCACATAAGTGAAAAACCCGTTTTTGACCCATTTAATTATTTAAAAACCCTAATTTTTTATTAAAACAATTTTGACTTGTAATTTGACTCAAGTTTAGTTTATTTATGATTAAAACAAGTTTACAAACATAAAAATGATGATAATGAGATAGGTTTACTTACCTAAATCTTCCAACAAAGCCTCAAATCCGAATTTAAGCTATATTACCCATTTTCTTGCACTTTGACTTTTGATCTTTAGATATGATGATTAAATGATGATGATGAATTTAATATCAATCTATCTTGACAACATTAATTTTGGTGTAAGAATTTAGAGAGAGAGTGAGAGGATGTCTTGCATTGAATGTGAAAGAGAAAGGAATGGAAGGAGGTGAATGGATAAGGGTGTAAGAGTTTGATTGGGTGTTTAGGTAGGGTTGGGTCATGGGTGGTTCATGGGTCGACCCATGGATCACCCGAATACATTTCTAGTTTAATTAAACGTCATATTACGTTACTAAATCGATTTACTCGTCCACATAGCTTCGACTAGCATAAATACACGTTTCTAGTTCATAAATAAATAAATGAATTATTTAATCAATTAGGATAATAAATCATTTAGCACGTTCGAGTCAACGGGTCGAGAATCAATTAAGCCACAAAATCATGGAATTAAATCAAAATTAATCACGTTTATAGAAGTCAAAAATCACGAATGTTACAACAAGCCGACCCGTTTAACCCCCGATTCCGAGTTCCCGGCCGAGTCGGCCGAGTTTTACAACACTGAACATAATACTAACAAAAAAAACGCAATATATGCTTATTGATCAATTTCAAACAAAGGTAACTCCATAATAACCGGCCAATTCTCTTGAAACTCGGTCAACACCCTTGGACTTTTTCCACTGCTTATTTAACAACTTAAATACTCATTTAGCACGTTCGAGTCAACGGGTCGAGAATCAATTAAGCCACAAAATCATGGAATTAAATCAAAATTAATCACGTTTATAGAAGTCAAAAATCACGAATGTTACAACAAGCCGACCCGTTTAACCCCCGATTCCGAGTTCCCGGCCGAGTCGGCCGAGTTTTACAACACTGAACATAATACTAACAAAAAAAACGCAATATATGCTTATTGATCAATTTCAAACAAAGGTAACTCCATAATAACCGGCCAATTCTCTTGAAACTCGGTCAACACCCTTGGACTTTTTCCACTGCTTATTTAACAACTTAAATACTCAATTTAGCACGTTCCATTATCTTTTTAACAACCAAACCGAGTTAAATGGGTGAATTTATGCGGCTAGGATGAAAAGCAAATTTGATCTAATGGACTAAAATAAACAAACCAATAACTTACCGGAAACAATATATATATACAATATGTAAGTATATTTGTTCTGTACGTACGGAGTAATACCATACTAGAAATAATATATCATTTTAAACTGTAATTTAATAATTCTTCTAATTTTTTAAAAATTTGACATATGTAATGTATTTGTTCTCTTTCATCATCTCATTTTTTGATTTAAACATGTGTCATTATCCTATAGTTAGAAGAATTATTTTGAGGATAAATTAGGAGAATGTATCATTTCTCATACCAATACCAATTGTTAATTTGACAAATTAAAAAATCAAAAGTACCATATTCCTTCTACCAAACATATATAATGATTGGAAAGTATTGTTTGTTTGTTTAACTTATTTAAACATAAAGCATAGATGATATCGGTTTGTCTCTTAGAAAAGTGAGGATTATTAATCATATGACAATCTGTATTTAATACGGTAGCATGTCCACTAATAGTTTGTCAAATGTTTGATCACACCATTGGTAACCTAACATTTCTCTTTACGAATGGCAACAAAATCAAATAAATTAAGAGACCAAGTTATTGCCATTCAAACAAAAAAAAATGACCAAATTATCGAGACAATTATACCTTTTGGATTAAATTTAGTATACGATTGTTCCTCATGTTAAACATACCATTATCTCATATGACATATTTGAAAGAGAAATATGTTATTTTTTTAAGACCGTCTTCAACCGTACACATTGGTTTTCAAGAGACAAAAGTCTCTACCAAATAGACCAACTCTATTGGGCATTGGCTGATTTTAAACAAGATACACAACAAATGGACCAACTCTATGGAATTCATATACCCTGTGCTATGTAGATTTTAAGCTAATTTTTTTAAGTACACACTTAAAAAGGGCTGATAGGAATTTACCTAGATTATTCAATTCAAGGAAGTTCTGCATTTTCAAGTTTCTAACCACTGTAAAGTTCTTTACTCTTTAATTTTGTTCACAAACCTTCACATATTATTACAACCTTACTATAAGTAGCATGAATCCAATAGAGGTGTCAAATCTGCAGTAGATATGTGGCATGTCTTTGAGCGTGAATAATAATAAGAATGTTTGTGTTCAAACTATCTAGTTCTTTTTTGGTTCCTGATCGAATAAAAAAACATCGCAGGGATATATGGCACGATGGTGTTAGCAGGGAACTTCATATGCTCCGCCTTAGGAATTGATAGCACCGGAGGTTATTCCCCATCCTTAGATGCCATTGTTTCAGGAATTGGATACTCTGTCCCTCCAATCATGGCCCTTCTATTTATACTAGACGTATGCTTAATTTTTTTTAACATTCTTGTAACACATGATTGGATTTCACCTCATCTCAATGCAGAACTTTATATTCTATTGTTGTTTTGATTCTTAATTTTTTTTTTTTTTGAAGGATGAAGTTGTGAAAGTGTCACCACAAGCTCGTGCAATAAGGGATGTAGAACATGAGGAGTTAAGAAGCTTTTTCTACGGAATGTCTCCGTGGCAGGTACAATATATCTTATATGTCAAGTGTTTCATCTTCATTATCTTCTTGTAGTGTCAAGTCAATAACTTCATTGCAGTTTATACTTATCGTCGCTGCTAGCTCTGTTGGCGAGGAGCTCTTTTACCGAGCTGCTGTCCAGGTCCGTTTTCATCATGAATTTAGCTACATGTTGATTTCTCACATGGTTACAATGTTGGTTACAACAAATCAATCTCATTTACTATCGAAAGTGCAAAATGTTTTGTGACTAAATGTGTTTTTCCCACTGATATATGCAAATGTTCATTAAATGTCTATAAATGTGAACAAATTGGCCCATATTTTTCTAAGCCGTGAAGAAATAAAATGTAAAATTGCATTCCCTTTGTAGTGTGCAAATGGTTCATCTTGCGACTTGTATAATCTTATCTATACTTGAAGCGTGAAATTTCTTTATTTTGTTTTTCAATTAAGTAGGGAGCATTAACCGACGTTTTTTTAAGGGGCACTGAATTAGTAACAGATGCTCGCGGAATGGCTGCACTGGTACAACCTCTATCTTCATCCTATAATTGATAGCTAACTCATAATATCTGTTATGTTGCATACTAGTAAATAGTAATACGTATTACTTCCTCCGTTTCAAATAAGCAAAAACCGAGTGTAATCATTATATGTCACTTTTACTAAGATAACTTTTTTAACCTTTTCCATTTGTTCAATACTCCATGCTCTTTTTTGAGTTCTATAATACCAACTTCAGTCAGGGCCTCAGGGGTGATATAGCCATATAGGAAACTTAATCAATTATATCTACCCATTTTGAGTAGTGGACAATCATTTTGGGACAGGTAAACAATAATTTTGGGACGGATGGAATTTAATTAAGGGGATTCCATGATAACAAATGGGTTTATGTTTTTTAATCTTCTAGGCTGGGGTGCTGCCACCATTTGTACCATTTGCCCAAGCCTTTGCTGCCGTTATTACAGCTGCTCTCACGGGTACACTCTATTATGTTGCTGCATCTCCAAAAGGTTGGTCTCCCATTTATTTTGTCCTTTTATCTGGTTATAATCATTTAAACAGCTCAGAAGCTAAAGATTTACTCGGTTTGTGCCATATCCCCCTTTAGATCCTACTTACATCATAGCACCAGTTTTGAGCTGTCATTCTGGTCGTGGTGAAATGAAGAAGCTTTTTGCAGCGTGGTATGAGAGGAGGCAAATGAAAAAGATATATTCTCCGTTACTTGAAGGGCTTCTCGCCCTTTATCTTGGATTTGAGTGGAATCAGGTAATACTAACGAAACTTTTATTTGGTTGCTATTTTTTCTTATTTCAGTGAAGAAAAAGTCACCTGTTGATTGGTTTCTTGATGATACAGACAAATAACATTCTTGCACCCATTATTACACATGGGATATACTCTGCAACGATACTAGGACACGGGCTTTGGAAGATCCATGATCACCGGCGAAGACTCCAGGAGAGAATCCAACAACTAAAACTCGAAGAAAAGAACTCAGGTAAGCTATAAATTAGGGCAGTAGAACCTTTCTTGCCTTTCTGAATATAGGAAATCTGTATATTGCATGCACAGAAGAGGTTGATTGTAAACAGAATAAGTGTGTACAGGCAATTTGTATACATATACATGTCTCATTTCTTGAACAACATAATAAAGAATCAAACTTAAATGGTTTTAACAGAGTTGAGCAGGTTCACTTGAACCCATTGAGGAATTTTTTCATGTATTTACAAATATAGTATAATTACTTGGGTTAATTGAACCTGCTGAAATTCTTTTAGTAGAAGTTAAAAGCATTGGGAAAATTTCTAGTTCCTTTACTGTTCATGAAAGTTCATATAGACATAGCAAGTTATCTATATAGCTAAGCTGAGAAGAGGGCCTTAAGCATTACAAATACCACAAACTATACAATCTACACAAATTCCACAAAAATTTACAAAGTGTCCCACAACCTATAAATGGATGGTTCATTACAAATACCACAAAATCCAAAGCCTAATGATCGATCAATCAATCAAAGTGTTTTAAACATGATAAATGATCCACAATATCTAAAATAACGATAAACAAATGGGTTAGATCAAGTGGTTGAAGCCCTTACCTCTGGAGACAGAAGTCAAGGGTTCGATCCTCATGCTCAGCAAGGCTGAAGGTCTTTTTCTATCTTTGGTAAAACTTGGAAGCAGTCTCTCTACTTTAATATCTAAAATAACGGTCACACTTTCTCTCATAAGGGTTTAACTTCAAGACAACTTGATAGAAACTTGAAAAATCTCGACCCTTATAAACAGGGCCGGATTTGGGCATGCGCAAACGAGCAGGGCCCAATGTTTTATAAAGGCCCAAAATTTTGCTAGTTTAACTATATATATGAATAAACTGAAAAGGATATTACAAAATATTATTTATAGCCTATTGGTAATGTTTTCTTCATCCAATTATTAAGCACACACGTTCGAACCTAGCATAAATAGTGTGATTTTTTAATTATATAGTTTTTTCCTTTTGTTTCTAATAAACTGTCAAGAGTGTTTATTATTATTTTTTTGTTTATTTATCATTATTATCCTTAGTTTATTTTTAGTTTATCATTATTATGAAATGATTTTCTTATCACTCTAAATAAACAAATAGAGTATGAACAATCATGAATTATGTTTTAGAGATTATTAAAATATGAGGTCTATTTTAATATAGAACAGGACCCTTGAAAACCATGAGACGACCCTGCTTATAAATCGTCTTTCTAAAAGAAAATGTTTGACTCCTATATCATACACTCAGTATTTCAATTAATGATCAGATTATGACAGTTGAAAAATCAAGAAAGATATCTAAAGAGGACAGTGGTGCAAGTACAATAATGTGGAACATGATAATACCAAAATAAGATCTCTACACTGACCATACATATATACTTTCTCTAGCTAGTTAAACACTACACCACACAGCTGAGATATTATTATTGCAAAGTCCCCACGTACGTACACACATATATATATATACACAATTATCATTGGCAGCATACTTAAGAAGGGTCATTATAGTTACTGCAACTGCAGCCCATGCAATGGAATAAGACCTGTGCTTCTAAATATCATGACCCTACTACTATTTAATCTCTCTGCAAAACAACTTCTCAATATCCAAATCTTGGTCGATATATATTTATTGCCTACAAGCTGTATATGTTTTCTTGGATTCATATCAATATCTGCCAAGGTAATTTAAAGTGATACTGTCACACCACAGTAATAAGAATTAATCAGATTGTCAGCTCTAGAGTCCTGTTTTTCGGTTTTCTTGTTTGTGTATGTATATCAGTATATGTATCTATTTTTTTCGTCGACAAGTAATCATTCTAACTTCAACATTTTTTAGTAGTACGTATATCTGCTTTGTTACCTTTACATTGCCTCTAATTGATCTTTCTTATTTTAGTAGGGGAAAAAAAAGATGCATTTATATATTGACATTTGAACAAGCTACAAATTCTAGCTATACAAACATATATTGTACAACTTATAAAACCGAATACTATGAAGTAAACAAGATACACAACCAAGCAGAAAGACAACAATGTATCCATTAATCCATCCATCCGGAATGTTTCTAGGGCACTTAAAGATATAATGAAATTCAGTTATTTAATGTATTTGAATTTTATTTTTTTTAACTTGGTTTTTATTTTTTGATACTCACCTGTTTTGTTATTTATTATTTTAACATTTACCTTTGATGTGAAATGTTCATTTGAAAACTAAAATTTTTGTGAAAACTAGAAAACTGGCCAAAACACACTGTGATCTGAATATAACACAATGTGTTTTTATTGTGTAATCTAAACACACATTGTGTTAAGTTTTAAATCACAGTGTGTTTTTGATAGCGTGTGAAAATCAGAAAATTGTTCAAACACACTGTGATATGAACTTAACACAATGTGTTTTCTAAAAACACATTAAAACACATTGTGTTAAATTCAGATCACAATGTGTTTTGACTAGTTTTCTAGTTTTCAAGAAAATTTTAGTTTTCAAATGATCACAACCCTACCTTTGATATATATAATTTGAGACTATCCGTCATCGGATGGGCCATGAAGCTATCGAGAAAGAAACTTTTTAGAGAACATAAACTGTGAAGAGCTAATTAACCAATTTGCTATGAAGAATGCTAAGCTTCACGAATCATCGAGTAAATAAGTAACTATTATGGAATGTAATTCTAAAATTATGATCTTATTATACACATATAATTTTTTGTTATAATGCTAGTTATCATTTATAAAAAACGTTGTTTATATATTTGAATTCGGTAAAAGTTAGGGACATTTTTTTCTTGACTCGGCCGGGGTATTTAAATTCTCAGGGCCGCCACTGCACTTGATCAAAAGCTCCTGACTATAGCTTGGCATCTAGCACCATTTCTAGTTTCCATCATTTGGTAGACCGTAGACGTCTAACGGTAATTAACTTATCTAGCACCATTTCTAGTTTCCATCATTTGGTAGACCGTAGACGTCTAACGGTAATTAACTTATCAACCAGTCATATATGTATAATTAGTAATTGAGCATGGTTAAGAAACACCCCGTGGTTACTTTCTTTCTTTCTCTTTTTATTTTAAAAAAAAGAGTTATTTCTTAAAATAATTATTCAAAGTTATTTGATAGCCAACACGTATTTGAACTAGCACCATTGCATCTCAAATAATTTGAGCAACATACCAGCATTACATAATTATGAAGCTGCAAATCTAAGTTATAACTACAACATTGCTTAGCTCATGTCCAGTTTTGAGGTTGCCTCTTGGATGAAACTACAAAATTATATTTCGACCTTAGTAACTTGATGTCATAATAAGAGGCAACTTCAACTCTATTACTTGTAAAAAATAGTTACTTTGCATTATTACGTTATAACACAAATTTAAAGAGCAGTGGGTCATTCGAGTTGAAAGTCATCCCCACAAAATATAGATTAAATTAACAAAATTAACTATTTCTACACAAATTGCTCATACCAGTTAATACTAATACTGATGCTAAGGTGGTATACTGACTACTGAGAGCAGGGATACAGATTTTGAACGACAATCCGTGAATGCATTTTTTTAACTGGTTTTAGTAAAAGCATTTAGACTATATCCACCACGAAACGGGGCCCAGACCTCCATCAGACACAAGCGATCCCTGCCAAAGTTACATTATATACATAAGTCAGTTTTTACTCCAAAATATGATACAGAGATGACAAGATGGGTGGGGCGGGGAGCAGATTCTGTTGAACACGGATGTTTTTAACACGGAGCAAGGCGCGCCACGTTGACCAAAAAGCACTTTCTTTTCCCTATTCAATCTTAGTAATTATTTTATGCACTCATGACACAAAACTGTAAAAACAATGTTACCATAATGGTCTTTTACAAAGCAATTTAAAACATTGTATGGCGTTGATTAAAAACCTTGCGCAATTTTGAACCTATTTGACCCATTCGGCCCATTACCCAACCCACCCTTTTTCCCACATCTATCGTGGGAGGTTAACAACTTACAATTATTTGCATAGGGGCAAATGGCTTCATATCTGTTTGTTCCTTCGGGATTTCAGGAAACTTAACATTTTGAACTCGAAACCTAATCTGCCAAAAAAAAAATAAAAAAAAATCGAACATAGAGATATATTTTAGCAGCAAGGTTCAAGTAATAAGTTCAAGTAGAAATTGAATATCAACTTGCTTAGAAAAACCTACCTCATCAACTCCATCTATATAGTAACTTTCATCATTAAATGTCCATTTCCACATGACTTGGTTCCTGGTGAGCAAAGGTAAAAAGAAATGAGTCAGATGTACACTCAGAGAGGGCAATTCCGACTCTATTACTTGCGAATGGGACAATTAGGGCAAGTTTTATCTCTAACGGGCCAAACAGGGAAAAATGAGAAGTAAACAAGTGAAGTGGGTCAAAAGTTGTCCAAGTTTACTTTTAATGCATAAAACCTTTACAGAGAAGATACTTAATAACTAATACTCGTACATTTCTACCAATATGCCACACTATATTTATAAATATAAATGATATTTACTCCTAAAACATCCTAAAACTATTAAGTTAATTAGCAAGATATGAATAGTATTAGGAGGATATTGTAGGAGGGTGTATCATTGCTCGTATGGAAGAAGAAGAAAACCCGTACCAACAACGACCTGTTTCAACCCATTACCCAACCCACCCATTTTGAAACGTCTAGAAACATTGGACGTCTGGGCCACGTATTAGAAAAAGATTCGACCGTGTCTCAAAAAAAGGCAACGGAAAGCAGTGAGTACTCACTTAACTTCTGATGGCTCAGCAACGGAAGGCTCTGGCATAAGCAAATCTGGTATGTATATGTCATCAAAAAATCCAAGTGATACTGCAATTTATTCAGTCAAAATTAGTAGGTAGGTGGTATTTAGACCTAAAAATGATCCTTTTCCTTATCGAATGGTTAAAGCAGTCAGTGCATGACCATAGCCATATGTCATGCAGCAGGATACAACAAATTCCTGTTATAATTGACTTACAATCAGGGGCGGAACTTGATCATACTTATTGGAGGGACCAAAGTTAACGTAAAATATACAGTAGTTGTTTATATATTAAGTCTTAATAGAGCTATATATAAAAGAAAATCAATGATAAAATTTAAAATAACTACGTATTATTTAAGATCTTGAGTTCATTTACATAAAATTCCGAGCATAAGTTCTCAGCAACACTTTTCTATACATATAAACACAGTTGCATCAGTATTTTGGATAATTAATATTATGAAATATAAAATTACTATTTCCTAAACTACTGAATAAGCATTAAATAACCCAATTCTTTGGAGGGGCTAGGCTGGGCTTAGAAACAGCAGATAAGTAATTAAAACTCAGCAAGTCAGATGACTTATGTGGTGTTAGTAGGATTCCTATCTTGCTAATTAACATAACAAATGAAAGAGAAAGACATTCCACCCATCTTACTCAAAAACAGATACAGAAACAAACTTACAGCGTAAACCGTCAGCAGTAGACTCTATAAGTTTAGCAGATATAATTTCTCCTATAAAGGGCCGAAATATTATCAGCCTGAACTCTACCTGCCAAAAAAAGTCAGTATTCTCCATAGTCAGCACACACAAATTTCAAGAGAATGTGCTTCAAGATTTAAGTAGTTTGATGAGCTGTAATAGTGTAATACAGTATGCAAACAATGTTGCAGTGTCACACTACGCTAATATACACAGCATAATCACATTGTGCTAACATGTACTGCCACATTTAAATGTAACTATTCCATAATGTAGCATTTTATCTTTTTTGCCAAATTCTTTTCAAACTGAAGACATGCGGACAAGTCTTTTACTGCAAACGTCTTAGGATACTAAAGATGAAAAGCAGATATCTTTTAGGGGACTCAATTACTAAATATAACACCACCAGTCAACTAAACTTAAAGCCATTATATATGTTAGCAGCACCTATCAGGAACATACAGATGATGGTGTGTTAGAGACAGAGATAAAGACACACGGTGTAGGTTGGAGCACCCTCGTTGGGGAAGATAAAACCATCTTTAATTGACTTGATATCATACACAGAGATGCATAGCCCCGCATTTGCGATTACCTGTTATAAGAAAAAAAAAAAACAAATAAAACATAGCCTGTACTATTTATCCTAAACTTGATAACTGCCAGGAAGTTGAGTAGAAACGGCTCCCCACCACTCCACAATTTCAGTATTCTGCTGGCCCAATGGGTCTAACCAAATACCAAAAATGGCATTAAATTGATCCGGTTCATATGCTTCTGGCCCATGGGCTTTGACCCGCTTCTGCCTTCTAGTATACACCTTTTGCTGAGTCATATCATTACTTCCCTCCCGGTAAAACGCCTTGTCCTCAAGGCGAAAATTAGGAAAGTGCTCCACCAATAGATCATATGATTCCCAAGTAGCTTCTTCAATAGGGCGATGGCACCACGAAATGAGCAACTCCAACACTCGTTTGCCTGCTTCTGAAATCCAGCGATGAGAAATAACTGAGTGAGGTTGTAGTTCAATTTCCCAATCCTTAGTAATTGGAAGAGGTGTAGCTGCTTGATCAGTAAAGGATCCATGCGCTGGTTTGAGCATTGAAACATGAAACACTGGGTGAATTTTGGAGTTAGGAGGTAGCTCTAACTCATAAGCAACAGGTCCAACTAAACGAATAATACGGTAAGGTCCAAAAAAACGCGGAGAAAGCTTTTCATATCGACGTTTGGCCAAGCTTTTTTGGCGGTATGGCTGTATTTTGAGAAAAACATAATCTCCCACCTGAAACGATAATTCTCGGCGTTTAGAGTTAGCCTGGCTTCGCATACGATCTTGTGCCTTGCTAAGGTTGGAACGAAGTAGCTTAAGCATGTCATCACGACTGATTAATTGCTGTTCCAATTCATTATTCTTTGTTTCTCCCATGACATAAGGAAAGAGAGGAGGTGGTTCTCTGCCATAAACTGCAGTAAAGGGGGTGGTACCTGTTGATGTATGGTACCCTGTATTGTAAGAAAATTCAGCCCACGATATATATGAACTCCATTTAGTGGGCTGCTCATTTGCAAAACAACGCAAATAAGCCTCCAAGCATCTATTGAGTACTTCTGTTTGGCCATCCGTTTGTGGATGGTAACTTGTGCTTAATTGCAATTTTGTTTGGCTCAGTCGGAATAGTTCTTGCCAAAAGTTGCTGAGGAAAATGACATCTCTATCTGAAACAATGGATCGGGGAAACCCATGTAAACGAACTATCTCCTTACAAAAAACTGTGGCAACACTCTTAAAAAAATAAAGTCTTATTTTTGTAGAATATACTTGAGAGCTATATATATTGTCTTAAACCGATAATCAATATTAAACCCATAGCACCCCGATATCAAACCCTGCAAATATTCATCAACAGGTCTATATACGCCTGTTTTCTTTCCAGTCAAATCAGGTATCTCTCTTTTTTTTGGTCTGTATTTTTGTTTTTGTTTTGCAAGCACACCACTTGTTCGATGAAATGCTTCTGAGGCTTGCTTATTTGTAATATGGAAACTGTGCGAATATACTTTTCATAAACGAAACACTATCTTTACTTTAGGGTAGTGGCATGACGAGGGATGGCAGGTAGAAAGAATTTCAAAAGGGGGGCAAAACTCATGGTCTTTACCCCGTTTTTTTGCCATTTTTTTTTTTTTTTTTTTTTTTTTTTTTTTTTTTTTTTTTTTTTTTTTTTTTTTTTTTTTTTTTTTTTTTTTTTTTTTTTTTTTTTTTTTTTTTTTTTTTTTTTTTTTTTTTTTTTTTTTTTTTTTTTTTTTTTTTTTTTTTTTTTTTTTTTTTTTTTTTTTTTTTTTTTTTTTTTTTTTTTTTTTTTTTTTTTTTTTTTTTTTTTTTTTTTTTTTTTTTTTTTTTTTTTTTTTTTTTTTTTTTTTTTTTTTTTTTTTTTTTTTTTGAAATGCTTCTGAGGCTTGCTTATTTGTAATATGGAAACTGTGCGAATATACTTTTCATAAACGAAACACTATCTTTACTTTAGGGTAGTGGCATGACGAGGGATGGCAGGTAGAAAGAATTTCAAAAGGGGGGCAAAACTCATGGTCTTTACCCCGTTTTTTTGCCGTTTCCGGCACAACCATAGGTGATAGAATCTCAAGTAATAAACAGGCTATTTGATTCACTTAAACAGAAATAACAGGCCCAATTCGAGAAGGGCAAGGATCTCCCGTTACAAAGAAAGTAGTTTTAATATATTCTCTTCTTAAGAAAAAAAAAAACAAATAAAACATAGCCTGTACTATTTATCCTAAACTTGATAACTGCCAGGAAGTTGAGTAGAAACGGCTCCCCACCACTCCACAATTTCAGTATTCTGCTGGCCCAATGGGTCTAACCAAATACCAAAAATGGCATTAAATTGATCCGGTTCATATGCTTCTGGCCCATGGGCTTTGACCCGCTTCTGCCTTCTAGTATACACCTTTTGCTGAGTCATATCATTACTTCCCTCCCGGTAAAACGCCTTGTCCTCAAGGCGAAAATTAGGAAAGTGCTCCACCAATAGATCATATGATTCCCAAGTAGCTTCTTCAATAGGGCGATGGCACCACGAAATGAGCAACTCCAACACTCGTTTGCCTGCTTCTGAAATCCAGCGATGAGAAATAACTGAGTGAGGTTGTAGTTCAATTTCCCAATCCTTAGTAATTGGAAGAGGTGTAGCTGCTTGATCAGTAAAGGATCCATGCGCTGGTTTGAGCATTGAAACATGAAACACTGGGTGAATTTTGGAGTTAGGAGGTAGCTCTAACTCATAAGCAACAGGTCCAACTAAACGAATAATACGGTAAGGTCCAAAAAAACGCGGAGAAAGCTTTTCATATCGACGTTTGGCCAAGCTTTTTTGGCGGTATGGCTGTATTTTGAGAAAAACATAATCTCCCACCTGAAACGATAATTCTCGGCGTTTAGAGTTAGCCTGGCTTCGCATACGATCTTGTGCCTTGCTAAGGTTGGAACGAAGTAGCTTAAGCATGTCATCACGACTGATTAATTGCTGTTCCAATTCATTATTCTTTGTTTCTCCCATGACATAAGGAAAGAGAGGAGGTGGTTCTCTGCCATAAACTGCAGTAAAGGGGGTGGTACCTGTTGATGTATGGTACCCTGTATTGTAAGAAAATTCAGCCCACGATATATATGAACTCCATTTAGTGGGCTGCTCATTTGCAAAACAACGCAAATAAGCCTCCAAGCATCTATTGAGTACTTCTGTTTGGCCATCCGTTTGTGGATGGTAACTTGTGCTTAATTGCAATTTTGTTTGGCTCAGTCGGAATAGTTCTTGCCAAAAGTTGCTGAGGAAAATGACATCTCTATCTGAAACAATGGATCGGGGAAACCCATGTAAACGAACTATCTCCTTACAAAAAACTGTGGCAACACTCTTGGCAGTGAACGGATGTGACAAGCAGATAAAATGAGCATACTTGCTCAGGCGGTCCACCACCACGAAGATGGTATCAAACCGATTAGATGGTGGTAACCCCATGATAAAATCCATTGAGATATCCTCCCAAATCTGAGTTGGAATTGGTAAGGGTTGGAGGAGACCTGCGGGAGATAACGTCTGATATTTTTGTTGCTGACATACAACACACTGTTGCACATATAACCTAACCTCTTGCTTCATTTTGGGCCAGAAATACTGAGTGGCCAGCCGCTTCATTGTCTTTAGAAATCCACCATGACCACCGATAGGTGTATTATGAGCCTCCTGTAATAGTTTGATTTTGATGTTGGGTATATCAGGTATCACCATACGGTTCTTATAAAATAGGAGCTGCTCCACTAGGTGAAAGTCAGGACTTGCAGTGGGATTGATTAGAAGTTGCTGAATGAGATCGTTAGTATACGGGTCATTATGAAGACCTGATTTAATATCAGCAATCTCAACACAATAAGGTACCGTCATAGTTAGTAACTCACCCGAATGTGGCATACGAGAGAGGGCATCTGCTCCTCTGTTTTCCTTTCCAGCTCGGTGACAGATTGAGAAATCATACGGCATGAGCTTGAGTAATAACCGCTGCTGTTCGGTAGTAGTGATGCGCTGCTCCAAAAGAAATTTGAGTGTGTAGTGATCAGTCCGCACTATAAAATGGCGGCCCAATAAATAATGATTCCATTTTTGGACCGCTAGTACCAAAGCCAACAACTCCCGATCATATGCGGATTTGATCCTATTCGAGAGAGAAAAACCCTTACTAAAATAGGCCACTGGATGTTCATCTTGAGAGAGTATAGCACCTACTCCATCTGACGATGCATCACATTCAACCACAAATACCTTTAAGAAGTCTGGAAGACGAAGAACTGGAGCAGTGAGCAGTGCTCGTTTAAGTGCATTAAAAGCGACTAATGCATCCTCAGACCAAATGAAGTTATCTTTCTTAGTTAGGGCTGTTAGAGGACGTGCAATTACCCCATAATTTCTTACAAACCGTCTGTAATATCCAGTGAGACCTAAGAACCCACGGACCTGTTTTACATTTGAGGGAACAGGCCATGATTGAACAGCTGCAACTTTTTCTTGGTCCACTTGTACCCCTGCGGCTGTGACAACATGCCCTAAGAATAGCACTTTAGCTTGCCCAAAGCAACATTTAGATAGCTTGACAAAAAATTGATTTTCATGTAATAACTTCAAAGTTTGCTCTAGGTGTAGCACATGTTGCTCAATATCTTGACTGTAAATCAGGATGTCATCAAAGAAAACCAATATAAAACGACGTAAAAATGGGCGAAATAGATCATTCATCACTGCTTGAAAAGTTGAGGGTGCGTTTGTCAACCCGAAAGGCATAACCTTAAACTCATAGTGACCTGAATGTGTGCGAAATGCTGTTTTAGGGACATCTTTTTCAGCTACCCTGATTTGGTAATACCCCGACCTTAAATCAAGCTTAGTAAACACGGTTGCTCCATATAGTTCATCCAATAATTCATCAATGTTAGGGATAGGGTATTTATCAGCAACAGTTATCTTGTTGAGGGCCCGGTAATCAACACACATACGCCACGAGTTGTCTTTTTTCTTCACTAGTAGGACAGGACTGGAGAATGGGCTTTGGCTTGACTGTATGAATCCTGCAGCTAGAAGTTGTTCCACTTGTTTTTCTATTTCATTTTTTTGTGAATGTGGATATCGATATGGACGGATATTAGGTGGGGTTTGGTTTGGGATTAAGGTGATTGAATGGGTTTGGCATCGGTTAGGAGGTAAGGTTTGGGGTTCATTAAAAACAGATTTGTAGTGAGAAATAATGGACTGCAAAGGGGCTGGTATTTCTGGATCGACATCAGTATCAATGGCTAAATGCTGGAAACTTGATGACTTCTGAGGTCCCGATTGTACCCCTTGTAATCTGTACCGTTTCCCATCTATGGTGAAAATCATAAACAACTCCTCCCAATTTGCCTGAACGGTACCTAAGGTCGCTAACCATTGTATCCCTAATACTAAATCTGCCCCGCCAAGTGTAAAAGGATGAAAATCCTGAGTAATTTTCAGATTCTCAATCTGTAACTCAAGGTTTTTACATATTTGACCACATCGAATCACATCACCATTACCAATTTGCACACCAAACGGCGACACCATTTGGGTGACCAGCTTTAACTCACTCACTAAAATGTCAGAAATGAAATTGTGGGTTGACCCCCCATCAACTAAAATTAAGACCTCTGTAGAATTAATCTTACCGTGCACTTTCATGGTGGTAGGATGTGGTTTCCCGAGAATTGCGTGTAAGCTGATTCCCGCGGTTTGTTCCTGATTCTGATCAACCTGTGTCACTTCGGGTTCTTGTTGTTCATCGTTTTCATCCTCGGCTTCCAGCACCTTAAATGTTCCCGTTTTACACCGATGGCCCGGCCCGTATTTATCACCACACCTGAAGCACTCACCTTTTAGAAAACGGTTTTGTTTTTCAGTATCTGTGATTCGGGAGTTGGGTTTTGGATCTGGTTTGAACTGGTTAGTTACAAGAGGTGATTGTGAGGATGGAATGAAAGGTTTTGAATCCGGCTTTAATTGTGAGTTCCAGGTGGTTTTCTTTTCTGGACGAGTATGACTAAGCTTCGCTTCAAACTCGAGCGCCAGACTCATAGCTTTGTAAACAGTACGGGGCTTGTGGATACGAACATCGGCTTTTAATTCTTCCTTAAGCCCATTAAGGAATACTCCCAACAGACAATGGTCTGGCCAATTCGAAATTCGGGCTGATCGGCGAGCAAACTCTTGCCTATATTCATGGACAGATCCGGTTTGCTTAATGCTACACAAATATTCATCCGCGTTTTGGAACTCAGGTGGTCCAAAATGCTTCTGCAAGACGTTGATTAATTCTTCCCAATAGATGATTTCCTCTTCGGAAGTCTTCCATGAATAAAGGTCCAAAGCATCACCCTCTAAGTGCATAGCAGCAACATCTACCTTTTCTTCATCACTGGTGTTATAAAACCTAAAATACTTCTCTGCCTTCAAACACCATCCCCTGGGATCGCCACCACTGAAAGTGGGGAAATCAATTTTATGAAAGGGTCGTCGGTTATAATTGTGGTGACTTGATTCTGCTTCATCAAACCTATTCCCACTTCCACCCGATCTCTCCCTTGCTGCTTGGCGTTTCAATTCTGCCATATCTTCTTTGAGGGATTCCATGGCTTCAAGTTTAGCAGCAATCGCTGCTAGTTGGGTAGCGACAGGATCAGTTCCCCCGCCACCAGTTTCTGAATTATTCCGGGTTTGCACCATATTGGTTTGCTCGATTTCCCGGCAATGGAACCAATGATAGAATCTCAAGTAATAAACAGGCTATTTGATTCACTTAAACAGAAATAACAGGCCCAATTCGAGAAGGGCAAGGATCTCCCGTTACAAAGAAAGTAGTTTTAATATATTCTCTTCTTAAGAAAAAAAAAAAACAAATAAAACATAGCCTGTACTATTTATCCTAAACTTGATAACTGCCAGGAAGTTGAGTAGAAACGGCTCCCCACCACTCCACAATTTCAGTATTCTGCTGGCCCAATGGGTCTAACCAAATACCAAAAATGGCATTAAATTGATCCGGTTCATATGCTTCTGGCCCATGGGCTTTGACCCGCTTCTGCCTTCTAGTATACACCTTTTGCTGAGTCATATCATTACTTCCCTCCCGGTAAAACGCCTTGTCCTCAAGGCGAAAATTAGGAAAGTGCTCCACCAATAGATCATATGATTCCCAAGTAGCTTCTTCAATAGGGCGATGGCACCACGAAATGAGCAACTCCAACACTCGTTTGCCTGCTTCTGAAATCCAGCGATGAGAAATAACTGAGTGAGGTTGTAGTTCAATTTCCCAATCCTTAGTAATTGGAAGAGGTGTAGCTGCTTGATCAGTAAAGGATCCATGCGCTGGTTTGAGCATTGAAACATGAAACACTGGGTGAATTTTGGAGTTAGGAGGTAGCTCTAACTCATAAGCAACAGGTCCAACTAAACGAATAATACGGTAAGGTCCAAAAAAACGCGGAGAAAGCTTTTCATATCGACGTTTGGCCAAGCTTTTTTGGCGGTATGGCTGTATTTTGAGAAAAACATAATCTCCCACCTGAAACGATAATTCTCGGCGTTTAGAGTTAGCCTGGCTTCGCATACGATCTTGTGCCTTGCTAAGGTTGGAACGAAGTAGCTTAAGCATGTCATCACGACTGATTAATTGCTGTTCCAATTCATTATTCTTTGTTTCTCCCATGACATAAGGAAAGAGAGGAGGTGGTTCTCTGCCATAAACTGCAGTAAAGGGGGTGGTACCTGTTGATGTATGGTACCCTGTATTGTAAGAAAATTCAGCCCACGATATATATGAACTCCATTTAGTGGGCTGCTCATTTGCAAAACAACGCAAATAAGCCTCCAAGCATCTATTGAGTACTTCTGTTTGGCCATCCGTTTGTGGATGGTAACTTGTGCTTAATTGCAATTTTGTTTGGCTCAGTCGGAATAGTTCTTGCCAAAAGTTGCTGAGGAAAATGACATCTCTATCTGAAACAATGGATCGGGGAAACCCATGTAAACGAACTATCTCCTTACAAAAAACTGTGGCAACACTCTTGGCAGTGAACGGATGTGACAAGCAGATAAAATGAGCATACTTGCTCAGGCGGTCCACCACCACGAAGATGGTATCAAACCGATTAGATGGTGGTAACCCCATGATAAAATCCATTGAGATATCCTCCCAAATCTGAGTTGGAATTGGTAAGGGTTGGAGGAGACCTGCGGGAGATAACGTCTGATATTTTTGTTGCTGACATACAACACACTGTTGCACATATAACCTAACCTCTTGCTTCATTTTGGGCCAGAAATACTGAGTGGCCAGCCGCTTCATTGTCTTTAGAAATCCACCATGACCACCGATAGGTGTATTATGAGCCTCCTGTAATAGTTTGATTTTGATGTTGGGTATATCAGGTATCACCATACGGTTCTTATAAAATAGGAGCTGCTCCACTAGGTGAAAGTCAGGACTTGCAGTGGGATTGATTAGAAGTTGCTGAATGAGATCGTTAGTATACGGGTCATTATGAAGACCTGATTTAATATCAGCAATCTCAACACAATAAGGTACCGTCATAGTTAGTAACTCACCCGAATGTGGCATACGAGAGAGGGCATCTGCTCCTCTGTTTTCCTTTCCAGCTCGGTGACAGATTGAGAAATCATACGGCATGAGCTTGAGTAATAACCGCTGCTGTTCGGTAGTAGTGATGCGCTGCTCCAAAAGAAATTTGAGTGTGTAGTGATCAGTCCGCACTATAAAATGGCGGCCCAATAAATAATGATTCCATTTTTGGACCGCTAGTACCAAAGCCAACAACTCCCGATCATATGCGGATTTGATCCTATTCGAGAGAGAAAAACCCTTACTAAAATAGGCCACTGGATGTTCATCTTGAGAGAGTATAGCACCTACTCCATCTGACGATGCATCACATTCAACCACAAATACCTTTAAGAAGTCTGGAAGACGAAGAACTGGAGCAGTGAGCAGTGCTCGTTTAAGTGCATTAAAAGCGACTAATGCATCCTCAGACCAAATGAAGTTATCTTTCTTAGTGACGTGCAATTACCCCATAATTTCTTACAAACCGTCTGTAATATCCAGTGAGACCTAAGAACCCACGGACCTGTTTTACATTTGAGGGAACAGGCCATGATTGAACAGCTGCAACTTTTTCTTGGTCCACTTGTACCCCTGCGGCTGTGACAACATGCCCTAAGAATAGCACTTTAGCTTGCCCAAAGCAACATTTAGATAGCTTGACAAAAAATTGATTTTCATGTAATAACTTCAAAGTTTGCTCTAGGTGTAGCACATGTTGCTCAATATCTCGACTGTAAATCAGGATGTCATCAAAGAAAACCAATATAAAACGACGTAAAAATGGGCGAAATAGATCATTCATCACTGCTTGAAAAGTTGAGGGTGCGTTTGTCAACCCGAAAGGCATAACCTTAAACTCATAGTGACCTGAATGTGTGCGAAATGCTGTTTTAGGGACATCTTTTTCAGCTACCCTGATTTGGTAATACCCCGACCTTAAATCAAGCTTAGTAAACACGGTTGCTCCATATAGTTCATCCAATAATTCATCAATGTTAGGGATAGGGTATTTATCAGCAACAGTTATCTTGTTGAGGGCCCGGTAATCAACACACATACGCCACGAGTTGTCTTTTTTCTTCACTAGTAGGACAGGACTGGAGAATGGGCTTTGGCTTGACTGTATGAATCCTGCAGCTAGAAGTTGTTCCACTTGTTTTTCTATTTCATTTTTTTGTGAATGTGGATATCGATATGGACGGATATTAGGTGGGGTTTGGTTTGGGATTAAGGTGATTGAATGGGTTTGGCATCGGTTAGGAGGTAAGGTTTGGGGTTCATTAAAAACAGATTTGTAGTGAGAAATAATGGACTGCAAAGGGGCTGGTATTTCTGGATCGACATCAGTATCAATGGCTAAATGCTGGAAACTTGATGACTTCTGAGGTCCCGATTGTACCCCTTGTAATCTGTACCGTTTCCCATCTATGGTGAAAATCATAAACAACTCCTCCCAATTTGCCTGAACGGTACCTAAGGTCGCTAACCATTGTATCCCTAATACCAAATCTGCCCCGCCAAGTGTAAAAGGATGAAAATCCTGAGTAATTTTCAGATTCTCAATCTGTAACTCAAGGTTTTTACATATTTGACCACATCGAATCACATCACCATTACCAATTTGCACACCAAACGGCGACACCATTTGGGTGACCAGCTTTAACTCACTCACTAAAATGTCAGAAATGAAATTGTGGGTTGACCCCCCATCAACTAAAATTAAGACCTCTGTAGAATTAATCTTACCGTGCACTTTCATGGTGGTAGGATGTGGTTTCCCGAGAATTGCGTGTAAGCTGATTCCCGCGGTTTGTTCCTGATTCTGATCAACCTGTGTCACTTCGGGTTCTTGTTGTTCATCGTTTTCATCCTCGGCTTCCAGCACCTTAAATGTTCCCGTTTTACACCGATGGCCCGGCCCGTATTTATCACCACACCTGAAGCACTCACCTTTTAGAAAACGGTTTTGTTTTTCAGTATCTGTGATTCGGGAGTTGGGTTTTGGATCTGGTTTGAACTGGTTAGTTACAAGAGGTGATTGTGAGGATGGAATGA
>CM067167.1:300094582-300119582 GCA_034093135.1 Erigeron breviscapus | reverse complement strand
TAGTAGTTGTTGTTTTATCAATTATTATCAATATCGGTTCGGTTCTATTTAGAATAATCGCAAGGCGATTAAGGCAAAATCCCAACTTCAGCCTTGCGCTTTTACTAAATCGTAAGATACGTCTTTTTGTTCAGAATCACAAGCCATCTCTTACGATTTTGATAGGTAGGGTATGTGAGTATGTAACTCAATAAAAATCGGTTAAAATCATATATTTTGCAATGATTTATGAGTATTAAATTCAATATTTTGCTTGTGGTGAATTGGTGATAGCGCTTATATGCACGAATAAAAAGAAATTGATGAAAGCGCACATGGCAGATTCCTAAAAGATTCACGAGGGGATCGTAACTATCAAAATCCGTTGTGAACTTTTACTTCCTTTGAAGACATACTTGTAACTTTTAGAGGAAAATTGAGAGATAAGTACATAAAAAGTTAATTAATTTTAAGAAAAATGTTAAATACCTCTTTTAATCAGCCAAATATATATAATTTTCTGAAAAGTTAAAAAAAAAATTATAACAAAAAAAAAAAAAAAAAAAAAAAAAAAAAAAAAAAAAAAAAAAAAAAAAAAAAAAAAAAAAAAAAAAAAAAAAAAAAAAAAAAAAAAAAAAAAAAAAAAAAAAAAAAAAAAAAAAAAAAAAAAAAAAAAAAAAAAAAAAAAAAAAAAAAAAAAAAAAAAAAAAAAAAAAAAAAAAAAAAAAAAAAAAAAAAAAAAAAAAAAAAAAAAAAAAAAAAAAAAAAAAAAAAAAAAAAAAAAAAAAAAAAAAAAAAAAAAAAAAAAAAAAAAAAAAAAAAAAAAAAAAAAAAAAAAAAAAAAAAAAAAAAAAAAAAAAAAAAAAAAAAAAAAAAAAAAAAAAAAAAAAAAAAAAAAAAAAAAAAAAAAAAAAAAAAAAAAAAAAAAAAAAAAAAAAAAAAAAAAAAAAAAAAAAAAAAAAAAAAAAAAAAAAAAAAAAAAAAAAAAAAAAAAAAAAAAAAAAAAAAAAAAAAAAAAAAAAAAAAAAAAAAAAAAAAAAAAAAAAAAAAAAAAAAAAAAAAAAAAAAAAAAAAAAAAAAAAAAAAAAAAAAAAAAAAAAAAAAAAAAAAAAAAAAAAAAAAAAAAAAAAAAAAAAAAAAAAAAAAAAAAAAAAAAAAAAAAAAAAAAAAAAAAAAAAAAAAAAAAAAAAAAAAAAAAAAAAAAAAAAAAAAAAAAAAAAAAAAAAAAAAAAAAAAAAAAAAAAAAAAAAAAAAAAAAAAAAAAAAAAAAAAAAAAAAAAAAAAAAAAAAAAAAAAAAAAAAAAAAAAAAAAAAAAAAAAAAAAAAAAAAAAAAAAAAAAAAAAAAAAAAAAAAAAAAAAAAAAAAAAAAAAAAAAAAAAAAAAAAAAAAAAAAAAAAAAAAAAAAAAAAAAAAAAAAAAAAAAAAAAAAAAAAAAAAAAAAAAAAAAAAAAAAAAAAAAAAAAAAAAAAAAAAAAAAAAAAAAAAAAAAAAAAAAAAAAAAAAAAAAAAAAAAAAAAAAAAAAAAAAAAAAAAAAAAAAAAAAAAAAAAAAAAAAAAAAAAAAAAAAAAAAAAAAAAAAAAAAAAAAAAAAAAAAAAAAAAAAAAAAAAAAAAAAAAAAAAAAAAAAAAAAAAAAAAAAAAAAAAAAAAAAAAAAAAAAAAAAAAAAAAAAAAAAAAAAAAAAAAAAAAAAAAAAAAAAAAAAAAAAAAAAAAAAAAAAAAAAAAAAAAAAAAAAAAAAAAAAATTTAAAGAATATAAAACTAAAAAAAATGAAAATAAACAATAAAAGTAAAATAAAAAAAAAAAAAACACTTACAAACTTCTAGTATGAATAATCACTTACAAACTTCTTAGTAAACTTGTAAGCTCACACACCTAACTCAACAATAAGCCATACAAGATCTGAGATGAATAAAATCACGAAATACTACAAATCTGACTTGCATCTTCGACAAACTATATCTCCTTGTCGAAACATCTGATCAAAGATCCCTTCGGCCAATTAAAAAGATATGTTTCTTGAACCTTAGTTCAGCATTCATAACGATCCAACGGTTAACGAACCTGCAACATGAATTCTCCCACGGCTGCACAAAAATCGTCAAATCGAAAAAAGGGTTTATTCATTTCTCCTGTCTTGGCTCTCAAGACACGATCGGATAATATTGAAATAATAGACAATAAATTAACTTTTTAACCAAAAAAGAAGTTATAATTGATTTATGGGATACAAATAAACGACTACGTTCCCTCTATAGAGGGGGATCTCATCAAGCTATACGACTCATAATGTAACTACATTAACTAGTTCTACTCTATTTAGGATAGCTTAATACCAGGTTTTCCTTTCGTATCCAAGTAAGTATTAACCGATTTCTTACCTGTGCAATAAAGCATATCCTACTACTCGTACATCACATATAATAGTGACCCTATCTGAATTTGGCTAATAATTCCTATAATCTCCATCTTATTAGCATATCCACATAGCTTTAGCCTATCCCAACACCAAGCATAATGCATCTTCAAACAAGGCGAGAACTTAGATCCTGGCAAGCTCTTCGTCAAGTAATCAACAACACCATCTTTAGCTCGATTTATATATGGGATACAAATTAAATAAACAACCACCACCACTCTATTTATGAAGGGGCATTTTATTCAAGCTATTCAACTCCTAATACCCGGTTTTCCCTTGGTATCCTAGTAAGTGTTTAACATGCTCCTTACTTGTCCAAGAAACCGTATCCTACTGCATTACATATAATAGTAAAGCTACTTGAATTTGGCTAATAATTACTACAAAGAATTTTTCTCATTACTTATAACTACATAGTAAGCTCTATGCGAAAATGGGAGAAAAACTGGGAACACGTAGTATTTTCAGATTGATCAGAAAACTAAAAAAAAACAAACAAAACTATTCATGGTAAAAATGAGCATAAATATATCAGGGATCGAGATCATGTGATAGATGTCACAATTGAAGTTAATTATTCTGCACAAGATAATGACACTCCAATATATGGTATAAGCTTTTTTGTAATCATTGTATTTACCTCGGAATTATCCCTTCTTTATTAGACTAAAATTTACCACCACTCTATCTCTTCTGATGTACAATATATATCCTTGGATATATTAATCCCAAACAATTCAACAAATCAAAAGATCAAACCTCTTTTTTATATGAATAACGAAAAAAGATTGAAGCTTCTAAACAAATAAAAAAAAAAAAAAGAAGATAGAAATCACACACATTCAAGCACAAATCAAAAACACACCAGGTATATGTCTTTCAAGAAGCTGATGAGCTGCATCCTAGACGAAGCTCTAGATCGATGCCCTCAATTATTGCCGAATCAGTCTTTTCTATCTTATTTTCAAGACTAAGATGTGTCGGCGTTGACGCTTCAGTGTTGCTAGAATAAGTGAGGGATGAACCGAAGCTATGATGAGGAACCCTGTTTGCTTTATAATTCATGAAGTTTCCGGTATTGGAATGAGGTGTAACGGTGAGATAATTCGAGGGATTATTGCCATTCAAGTTATTTAAAAATGAGTGGTTCAAAAGTGCATTAGGGTTATTAGGTAAAGAGTACAAAAGGCATAGACCCCTGCTTGCCATAAGTTCTTGAGTTGGAACCAAGAGAGTACCGGACGAATTGGAAGAAGATAGATTAGGGTTATTTAAGTTAGGTTGAATTTGGTGGAGCCGAGCCCTATCTCGACGGTGCACATTCATATGACCACCTAAAGCTTGAGCTGACCGGAATTCTCTTCTACAAAATGTGCAAGTATAGGACCTTGGTGGCCAAGTGGTTCCCATAACATTTCCAGCATCTTCTGCGAACGCTTTCACCTCCCATGAATCATCTTCCTCTTGACAAACCGGCGTTGCTGTATTAGGGTTCCACATCAACAGTATCGCCCCCTGCCCCGGCCCTTGATGATGGTAATATATAATTAGTGGTACGTGCTAGCTAGGATTAGTTTTTAATTGGCCGGCCGTGGTCGTTAATAAGGAAAGATCAACAGTGCTAGCTTGCTAGCTAGTATATATATAGTGGTAGTAGAAACAACATTAATTAATGGTGGAGAATGTTTGTAGATGGAAAATATGTTGAAAGGGTTGGATACGAAAGGATATATACTTAAAGACAAGAGAAAAACAAAGTTCCAGCACACAATAATGAACATGTCAATTTTTTTATCTTTTAATTTATGTTTTATAGTATCACATTTGGTTATCTAACATAAGCCGTTCGCAGAAACAAAGAATAACTTAAGTATTAATACCCTAGCTCTTCCTACATTGACTTCATCGATCATATATACATGGAGTTACTACAAATTTAACAGTACTTTAGTTTCAAAGTACATGTACGTTAATCTAAACAATTCATTTAATTAATTAAGCAGTAATATACGTAGTTAAGCAACGACAAACATATATAATAAAGTATATATTAATACTAACATATAGTATATCCCTAGCTAGCTTCTTTTGTGAATTTGATCATGCCAGCAAAATTAATTATTCTTTGGTCGGATCAATTATTTTTTCTTAATAGCGCAAATAAATGTATCTACTCTCATTGGTTTTCTCAACTCATACATATATTAACTAAACACAGCTAGCTCAAAAATAACTGAATGTTTAACAAATGATTTTTGATATGAAATATATAATTTTTTTATGCAGATTAATGAAAACCCTAAAGGCCATCGTTAGAAAAATCCAATGGTTAATATATGTGCTATACAAGCAATAAAACCTAGTATATCTTATGTGCCAATGAAGGCTTGCCTAGTTGGTCATAATTATTGAGTTTTTCCTTCAAAACTTGAGTTCGAGTCTTGTACGTGGCTGGCTAGCAAGTTTCTGGTGGTTTTTTTTCCTAGGAATCCTATCTGCTGTAGCGCAGGTCCGGTTAAGACGACAGTGTAGTCTACACTGAGTGGTCTCACCCTTACACGGTGAGTTGGGGTTATTATTCGAAACACGTTAGTTCAAAAAAATGGTATATATATCTTATGTAAAACTGTACATGATCATTAAAATAAAACATTAGAGTGACAAATTAAACAGCATATATATAGCAAGAATGAGCATAATTGAGGTTCCATTCCGATCATATCAAGTATATATCATCAGTGTTACTTTATTTGGATATATACGGTGTTTTATTGATTATTACTATAGGTTTATATATATATACACAGAGAGAGAGAGGGGGGTCTAAGATATGATGGTGAAGTATGATACACACATATATAGTCTCTACTAGAGAAATAAAAGCCAAATTGTGGAGACTACAGAAGGGAAAGAGGGGACCAATGTCCTCTTACAATAAGTACTTGAAAACCTGCGGGTCCTATCTACGTTTCTTAGCTGTATCTCTCTACCTACATATGTTTTTTTTCGATATCCGTGATTTCGATTTTGGAATGTCTTATATTATAAACATATCCATATATATATGCTTGGTTTTCTGCTTCTGCTTCCTAAAACATTCTACTTTAGTACATATAAGTTCGGACATATATTACAAAATTTACATATTCACTAGCTAGCTTGACTCAGAATATACAACTAAAAACTGATAACATTGTGTTTTAAATTTGAGAGGAAGATCGATATGTTTCTAATTAACAAATATATATACTCGATATATTGTCTCGCTTAATTTCACGAGTGTGGGGTTCGAATAGCAACACATGTTGATAGTTTTGGTCCACAATATGGTACCTTTCTGGCATTAATTCCGACCCCCCCATTTCGTATCAGAAATCTTGTGTTTGCACATCATCATACATTCATACCTCTAGCTAGCTGAATCAAATTATAAATCATGTGGACCGTATTATATTACGTAGTTTAAAAACCTTTACTTCTGATAATGTTAATTAACAGATATATATGCGCAATGTTTCCCTTTGAAAAAATCTGTGTGTACTAGCTAGCTAGCTGCTACACTTGTTTATTTATGCGACTCTTAACTACCGGCCCGGTCTTCCTTCGTATAAGATATATTGATTGGCATTGATGACAATTAATATATATATATACTTTAATTTGTACGAGAGAAAGGTACCCGCGCGTTGCGGCGGTGATGAAGGTGATGACGGGGTGGTGATGTAATGGTGGTGGCCAGAGGCGGTACTAGAAAAAAATTTCAACAGGGGTAAAATTAAAAAATACGTGAAACATAAATATAAAAGGGGTCAAAATGTTAAAAACCTATACAAAAATTTTAAAAATCGATGAAAAATGTAAAAATACATAAAAAAAAAAAAAAAAAAAAAAAAAAAAAAAAAAAAAAAAAAAAAAAAAAAAAAAAAAAAAAAAAAAAAAAAAAAAAAAAAAAAAAAAAAAAAAAAAAAAAAAAAAAAAAAAAAAAAAAAAAAAAAAAAAAAAAAAAAAAAAAAAAAAAAAAAAAAAAAAAAAAAAAAAAAAAAAAAAAAAAAAAAAAAAAAAAAAAAAAAAAAAAAAAAAAAAAAAAAAAAAAAAAAAAAAAAAAAAAAAAAAAAAAAAAAAAAAAAAAAAAAAAAAAAAAAAAAAAAAAAAAGATTTTGAATGAATTAGAAGAATAAAATGATTTATGAAAGAAAGAGAAAAAATGAGTGGTTGAGATTTGAGGAGAGAGAAAGGGTATTATAGTTATTTTAGGTAAATATAGAATAGATAGGAGGGACATTTTAGGGAAGTAAATGTTGAAACTTAAAATTTTAGACAGGGGCTATTTGTTTTATAATATAGTATAGATAGTACATATATACGTGGGCGGCTTTTAGTTTTGCCAGGTAATAATATCTAGCATTTAACAAAAATTAATTAATTCTAGTTGTTTGGGGTCAGATTTTCTACAACTATGATCCTGATTAAAGATATTACTAACATATGTTTTTGTTGTACACGATAATGCTTTTGTGTTTTGCAGGATCCTGAAATAAGGATCATCATTTAGGATACTCAAGAAATAAGCTAACGGTCGAAAATAAATATCAAGACTTATCCAGCCTCCTAAGGAAGAAAAGAAACGTGCAATCCCTTGGATATCGGAACAACCTTGAAGAATAAACGTGTCAAAGAAGACTCAACGTTCACTTTTTGATTTTCAGCACGTTGAACAGTATCACACGGAGGATCCCAGATTTTTCGGATAGTTAGTTAGGAATTTACATTATAAATAAGAGGTGATTGATCGAGATTAGGGGAACTGCTCACACACTTGTATTCTCACACACTTACTCACTGCATACTTGCTTTCTTTTTCGTTCATTAGCTCGATCAAATCACTCTCACCCTCATTGTATTGTAATCATCCACAATAATAATAAAAGAACTAAGGAAGGGTCGATTGAATCCTCCCGGGGTTTTTTACCTAAGATCTCTTAATTGGATCAAGAGTTTTTCCTCGTCAACAAAATTCTGGTGTCGTTGCGCTTTTCGTTTTTTCTTTAAGATCCTAGCTTTAATTTCCAGTGCTTTACTTTTATCTTCAACGGTTTTCTTAATTACTCAAAGTATTTCTGTCTCAAAGGCTTTCATAAAACTCTTTTTGATAAAAACTCTTAGTTTTAGTCATTATATTTAAGAAAACTTTACTTTTAATTGAAGATCCTAAAACACCAAACCCCACTTACAAATCTTCGGTACTTGAGTTGTCTAAAATCCTTCCTAAAATTATCTTAGGTAATTTTTGACCGAAACAATTTGGCGCCCACCGTGGGGCAAAAAGGTGTTTTTGCAATTTAATCACACTCCTAGATTTTCAGTTTCAAAAACTTTCTCAAACCAATCTGCAAAAGATGTCGACCTCTCAAAATGCTTCCTCTGCTGCTTCTGGATCTGTAACTCTGAAGAATTTAATTAATAAGCCTCCAAAAAATAATAATAATAATAATAATAATAATAATAATAATAATAATAATAATAATAATAATAATAATAATAATAATAATAATAATAATATTAATAATAATAATAATAATAATAATAATAATAATAATAATAATAATAATAATAATAATAATAATAATAATAATAATAGATAATAATAATAATAATAATAATAATAATAATAATAATAATAATAATAATAATAATAATAATAATAATAATAATAATAATAATAATAATAATAATAATAATAATAATAATAATAATAATAATAATAATAATAATAATAATAATAATAATAATAATAATAATAATAATAATAATAATAATAATAATAATAATAATAATAATAATAATAATAATAATAATAATAATAATAATAATAATAATAATAATAATAATAATAATAATAATAATAATAATAATAATAATAATAATAATAATAATAATAATAATAATAATAATAATAATAATAATAATAATAATAATAATAATAATAATAATAATAATAATAATAATAATAATAATAATAATAATAATAATAATAATAATAATAATAATAATAATAATAATAATAATAATAATAATAATAATAATAATAATAATAATAATAATAATAATAATAATAATAATAATAATAATAATAATAATAATAATAATAATAATAATAATAATAATAATAATAATAATAATAATAATAATAATAATAATAATAATAATAATAATAATAATAATAATAATAATAATAATAATAATAATAATAATAATAATAATAATAATAATAATAATAATAATAATAATAATAATAATAATAATAATAATAATAATAATAATAATAATAATAATAATAATAATAATAATAATAATAATAATAATAATAATAATAATAATAATAATAATAATAATAATAATAATAATAATAATAATAATAATAATAATAAATAATAATAATAATAATAATAATAATAATAATAATAATAATAATAATAATAATAATAATAATAATAATAATAATAATAATAAGCTAATAATAATAATAATAATAATAATAATAATAATAATAATAATAATACTTAATAACTTAAAAGTAATAATAATAATATAATAAGCCTCCAAAAAATAATAATAATAAAAATACTGGGAAGGCTATTGATGATTCGTCTGCAGGATATGATCCGAATCGCCCGATGCCTCCAACGCCACGACCATATCCAGAATCATCCCTGGATTCGCAGGTAAAAACTACTCATCATGAATCCAGTGCTGACACATGATGGTTTAGTTGTTACTTTATATGTGGCTAACCATTTTGTGCGCAGGATCTTAATTGACAATGGCAGTTCGGTCAATATCATAAGATTAGAGACGTTGAAAAGGATGGGGATCTCTGAAGAAGAAATTGGCGGGAAATCTACATTTCTCGTTGGTTTCAGTGGTGAAACAAAGAACACCTATGGCGAAATTAAGTTGCCAGTTTACGTCGAAGGGGTAAATTCAATGCAAAAATTTTGTGTAATTGATTCTTTACCTGGCTGCAATATTATTTTAGGTAGGCCGTGGATACACGAGATGAGAGCTGTCCCTTCAACTTATCATCAATGTGTGAAGCTCCCGACTCCTTGGGGGGTGGTGAAGATAAAAGGAGATCAGCGGGATGCTAAAGAATGCTATATGGCCTCAATGAAGCCTACAACCAAGCCTACTAAAGCATAGCAATTAAAGAAGAACATCTTTGTTATGCCTGAAATTTCAGGTGTCAATATCCTGAAGGTCCAAGATCTTGAGAGCCCAGGATCTTGACGTAGTTGAATATTCTGATTACTTGTTAATATTTTGCTAACGTTATGTTTCAAATATTATTATCATGTCCACGTAAGATAAGTGTGCAGATTCCAAGATATTTGATATGAAGCTAAGGAAAATATCTTCAACGGTAGAAAGAGAATTTCACACATGGGATTAATCTTCAACACGCTAAGAAGACTTAGTCTGCCAAGATAATCGGACTTCAAGTTGAATTCAGCACGAGGAGAAGATACTTCAACGTTCACTTAACTGGGCAAGATCTTCCAAAACGTTCACTAACTGAAGACCCGGAAGATCCCTACAAACTCGCATAGCTAGTTAGATCTTAGGTCTATATAAAGAATGTGGCTGATCGATCATAGGCATCTTATCTATCACTTACATACTGCTCAATATACACTTGTATTCACACACACTACTCTCATTTCTTTTACACTTAGATATATCGATCAACCAAATTCCATAATTTGTAATCATTTAACAATCATTAATAAAAGAACAAAGGCAGGGACGATTGCTTCCTCCTGCGGTTTTTATGCCGGCAATCCTCAAAGGATTAAGGGCTTTTCCTGGATAACAAATCTCGGTGTTCTTGTTCTTTACTCTTTACTTTTAACGCATTATTTACTTTGATTAACATTATTTATCGTAATTTCATTTATTTCGATACTTGTTATTCTGATTATCATTATTTTACACCTTTATTTCTTGTTTAGTCGACATAATCGATCTTTAAACCCTTTTATTAAACGCATCTTTGAATCCTAAACATAATTCACAAGCCCTTAACCTCACGAACGAAAGTTTGGTTACATTATTGATCTAAGTCTTAGGTTATTTTTGACCAAAACAATTTGGCGCCCACCCTGGGGCAAAAGGTGCTTTCGATTTATTAAAAGTTCTTTTGATTTTTTTATCAAAACCAATTTTCCGAAATTAATTCTGATAATGTCGACTCAACCAACTAATTCTTCACAAAACACTCCTACTGTTTCTTCTTCTATGATGCCTCCTCCTCCAGGAAATAATTCGTATCGAAGAAAAAAGAATAATGCTGCTCGAATTCCGAATCAAAGCAAAGACAAAGGACCAGCTGATCAAAGTAACGAATTCCACATCGTTGACGACACACCAGCTGGAAATTCGCCTCAAATAAATGCTGGACAACCGGAACGATCAAGTTTTTACAATGACAAAGGCCACCCAGACCCATTTAATATTGGATCTGAAGAGGCTGCTCGAAATCTCGATCATGAAGAAGTTCCTAATTTGTTTGCTATTTTGCAGAAACTTACCGATACTGTCGCAGCCAATCAAGAATTTAATCAGGCTCAATTTAGGATTTTGGAATCCAGAATTACAGAAAATGGACCTTCAATAACCCCAAGGAATTTATTTTCAACTCCAGGAGCATCTGCAGCACCTGGATCTGCGCCATTTAATACGTCATTCCCAACTGCAACTCCGAATTTTGGGAGCAACATTCCTCAAAATATTCATGCTGCTGGGACATCTGCCACTATGGGCGCAGGTTTACATAATTCTAATAATTATAATGGATCATTTGCTTTTACTAACTCATCGCAGGGACAAGGACCAAACGAATATATCGCTAGAGAGTTTCAGAGGATTAAAGATATGATCTCTAGTGTTCCTAGATTCTGCAATCCAATTCCAGAGGTCAACCCTGCATCCTATCTTATTAATAGATATGGTGACAGGATCGCGAATGTAGAGATCCCAAAGAAGTTCCAGGTTCCAAATATGAAGCCATATGATGGAACTACCGATCCTCAAGAGCACATTGCATTATATTTGGAGAAAATGGAAACTGTGCCTGTTCCATCCAATCTGAAGGAAGCCTGCTTATGTAGGAGCTTTGGATCTACACTTTCAGGATCAGCCTTAAAATGGCTGCAGAGTTTGCCTCCTCTATCTATCAATTCTTTTGTTGATTTAACTAATTTATTTTATAGTCAGTTTTCATACAGTAGAACCTTTGAAAAATTGACTGATGATCTTTATAAAATTACTCAAAAACCACATGAATCACTTAGGGATTTTATGACTAGATTTACAAAAGAATCTCTCAATATTCCTAAATTAGATATGCTAACTGCTATACAAGCTTTGCAGAGGGGTCTCCATAAAGGATCTAAATTCCAAGAAGATCTTATAATGACACCATGCAAAAATCTCGATGAAGCCAAAGCAAGGGCTGCAAGATTTATAAGGCTTGAAGAAAATGAGCTGACATCTTCAAAACTGGAAGCTTTATCATATGATCGCCCAAATAGGAAAGTAGAAACTCCAGTATTTAAGCCAAGAAATAAGCCCTACACAAGACATGTTGACAATCAAGTGAGTGCAGTCGAAGAAGATGATGGGGTCGAATATCCTGCCCTTTCAACATACTGCTTCTCAGTATCAACACCTGGCATTATAATGGCACTTAGAGATCTTGGAGACAAAGTGAGGTGGCCACAAAAGAAGAATGTTTCTTATTACAAAAAGAAATATACCAGTCAATGGTGTGCTTATCATGAAGACTTTGGCCATCTTACTGAAGATTGCAAAATGTTAAGAAGGGAGATTTCCATTCTTCTGGCCAAGGGTTATCTTAAAGAACTCCTTGGAAGGAAGAAGGCTAAGGATGTTGAAGGCATAGAATTTGCAAGGCCCAATTCGACTCAAAAAGCAGATTTTCCACCTCCAGATGCTAGAGTAATTAACACTATTTCTGGCGGATCAGAAGTATGTTGGACAACATATTCAGCAGCCAAGAGATTTGCAAAACAAAGCAAGGCAAATAAAGGAGAAAAAGGCGTGAAGAGGGCTTCAATTTCGGATTCAGATATTGTCTCTTTTGAAGACGATGACTTTGATGACATAATGGAGCCTCATCATGACGGTTTAGTTGTCACTTTATTTATTGCTAACCATTATGTTCGCAGGATTTTGATAGATAATGGAAGTTCAGTGAATATAATCAAGCTGGAGACTCTGAGAAGAATGGACATTTCTGAAGATAATATTATTGGCAAGGCGTCACCACTAATCGGGTTCAGTGGCGAGACCAAATATACTGTGGGTGAAATTAAGCTACCAGTATATGTTGGAGGGGTTAATTCCATGCAAAAATTTTGTGTGGTCGTCACTCTTCCAGGCTGCAACATAATTTTGGGAAGGCCTTGGATTCATGAAATGAAGGCAGTACCATCAACATATCACCAATGTGTTAAAATGCCAACACCTTGGGGAGTGATCACTGTTAAAGGAGATCAACAAGAAGCTAAGGAATGTTATACATCCACCATGAGGATCTTCGATGTCAATGGGCCAGAGGAGCAAGATGTTAAAGAAGTTATTTTGGACCCTGAAGATCCTAACGTTAAAGTTTTATTAGGTGCCAAGATCTCGAAAGATTTAGAGGTCAAACTCACTGATTTTTTGAAGGTCAGAATGAAGACTTTTGCTTGGAAGCAGGAAGATATGACTGGAATATCCAAAGATGTGATTACACACAAGCTTGGAATTGATAAAAGTTTCAAGCCAATTCAGAAAAAAAGAAGAAAATTTGCTCCAGAAAGGAACGCAATTATCCAAGAAGATGTGGAGAGATTATTGAAAGCAAAAATGATTAGGGAAGTAAAATTTCCTGAATGGCTAGCAAATGTGGTGGTAGTACAAAAGAAAAATGGAAAATGGAGGGTTTGTGTAGACTTCACTGATCTTAATAAAGCCTGCCCAAAAGATCCATTTCCACTGCCACATATTGATGCAATGGTAGATGCAACCTCTGGACATGAGATGCTTACGTTTATGGACGCTTCTTCTGGATTTCAGCAAATTCAAATGGAACCTGAAGATCAAGAAGCCACCGCTTTCATGACCCCGACAGGTATTTATTGTTATATTGCTATGCCTTTTGGTCTTAAAAATGCAGGTGCAACATATCAAATGCTAGTCAACATGATGTTCAAAGACCAACTGGGGGATACGATGGAAGTATATATAGATGACATGGTGGTAAAATCAAAGAGAGCTGAAGATCACTTAAAAGATCTTGAAGTGGCCTTCAATATTCTGGACAAGTATAACATGAAGCTGAACCCTGAAAAATGTAATTTTGGAGTAGGAGCTGGAAAATTTCTAGGATATATGGTCACTAAAAGAGGAATAGAAGCAAGCCCAGAACAGATCAAGGCTATCTTGAACTTGAAGTCTTCATCGAATGCTAAAGATATTCAAAGATTAACTGGGAGGTTGGCAGCTTTGAACAGATTCATATCAAGATCTTCTGATAGATGCAAAGAATTTTATGACATCTTGAAGAAAAATAAAAGATTCGAATGGGGAGAAAAACAAGAAGAAGCTTTCCAAGAATTAAAGAAATATCTATCTACTCCACCATTGTTGGTAAAACCTGAAGATGGTGAGCCTCTATATCTATACTTGGCAGTATCTTCAAACGCAGTCAGCGCTGTCTTGGTAAAAGAAGAAGAAGGTCAACACATCCTGTATACTATGTAAGTAAAAGTTTAATTGATGCTGAAACCAGGTACTCTCATCTTGAAAAACTTATACTTGCATTAATTATGGCATCTACTAAGCTTAGGCATTATTTCGAAACGCATGCTATACATATTAAGACTAATTACCCTATAAAATGCGTATTAAGAAAACCTGAAATATCTGGTAGAATGGCTAAATGGTCTGTGAAATTAAGTGCTTTTAATTTAATTTATGAACCTAGGACTGCTATAAAATCTCAAGCTTTAGCCGATTTTGTGGCTGATTTTAGTACTGACTTGCAACCAGAAGTAGACTTAGAAGTAAAAATGTTAGAAGAAGCTACTGAAAAATGGATTTTATACACTGATGGTGCAGCTAATGTTAAAGGAATAGGACTAGGTATCATACTAAAATCACCACAGGGGGATATTATACCCCAAGCAGTGAATTGTCATTTCATAGCCACTAATAATGAAGCAGAGTACGAAGCTTTAATTTCTGGTATGCAATTAGCTAGGGACATGAACATTAGAAACCTTAAGGTATATGTAGATTCATTACTTTTAGCCAATCATTTCAATGGAACATATGCTGCAAAAGGTGAAAAACTGATGCAATATTTGGAAATAGTGGAAAAATTAGATGAGAATTTTGATTTATTTGATATAGAACAAGTGCCTAGAGAAGAAAACACCGAGGCTGATGCTTTAGCAAATATAGGGTCAACACTTAAGATGTCACCAGAAACTAGGATTCCTATAATTCATGTGTTACATCCTGCTATAGAAAAAGAATCAACTAATATATTGGCCGTTCAAGATACAGAAACTGAAAATTCTGGGGACAATCAAAAATCCTGGACTACACCAATAATAGAATATTTGAATACTGGGACAATCCCTAAAGATGAAAATCCAAGGAATTTTCGTATGAAAACAACACATTATTCTATGATAAATGGTATTTTGTATAGAAAATCTCTTGCAGGACCATATCTTAAGTGCTTAGAATTTCCTGAGACCAATGAGGTTCTTAAGGATATACACGAAGGAGAATGTGGAAATCACACAGCTGGAAGATCTTTATATTCAAAGATCTTAAGAACAGGTTATTTTGGCAACCTATGAAACAAGATGCTGAAGAATATGCAAAGAAATGTGATGCTTGTCAGCGACATAGCAACATTTATCATCAACCAGCAGAACCCATGTATCCAGTTCTATCTCCATGTCCATTTATGAAATGGGGAATGGATATTGTTGGACCAATGACAGAATCTTCAGGTGGGAAGAAATATTTTTTAGCTATGACAAATTATTTCTCAAAATGGATTGAAGCTGAAGCATACGCCAAGATCCATGAATCACATGTCATATCCTTCATAAAAAGAAACATATTGACAAGATTTGGAGTTCCAGCAGAGATAATTTGTGATAATGGATCACAATTCATAGGGAAGAAAACTACAAATTTTTGTGAAAGATGGGGTATCAAGATGATTACCTCTACTCCTGTCCATCCACAAGCTAATGGTCAAGCAGAATCAAGTAACAAAATCATAATGAATAATTTGAAGAAAAGACTGGGACAAGCTAAAGGAAAATGGGCTGAAGAATTGCCATTTGTCTTATGGGCTGATCGAACAACTTCAAAGAGTGCCACTGGACAAACGCCATTCTCACTTGTCTTTGGATCTGAGGCAGTTCTACCTACTGAAATGGATCTACCTACTGCTAGAATTAGTTTCTTAACTTATGAGAAAAATAAAGAGTTGTTACTTGAAGATTTGGAGGCTGTAACTGAATTACAAGAAAGGACCAAGATAAGAATAGCAGCTTATCAACAACGAATTGCCAAGTCTTATAATAAGAATTTAAGATTAAGACGGTTTCAAGTTGGTGATTTGGTTCTCAAGAAGGCTTTAACCAAGCCAGATGGCAAATTGAATCCAAAATGGGAAGGTCCTTATTTAATTGAGGCAGAGGCTGGAAAAGGATCTTATTGGCTTCAAGATTTACAAGGTAATCTAGTTCCAAGAGCTTGGAATGCTATTCATCTCAAAACCTACCATGTATGATTAATTTTGTCTTTTGAAAAAATCAGGTATGATTTTTTACTCTTGAATTTTATTTTTTATCTTGTTTACCTTTTATTTTATTTTCAAAACAATGATACTGACTTGAGCGTCGGAGTGGCGTTAGCCAAATGGCTAACGTCAGTTTCTAAGATTTGTGCTTTATAGATCTCCAGGGATAATCGATATCATCAAACACATGCATTACAACGTGGGACAAGGTCTTCACCTTTTGGCTTTCACGCCAACTTTTGGTTGGAGGTTTTCACCTTCTCTTAAATTCGCCCGTGTCGCACGATAATTAATTTCACGGTTGAAGGGTTAAATTCCAAGGTCGTCGAAATTAATTCTGTTGGTTATCGATGTTACCATCGATCTCCCGAATTGGCTAACCACGCCACTCATTACACAAAACATACGAAAAAGGCTAACCACGCCTCACAAGCAAGTTCAAGATATTGAGACACCCTCTATTCTTGAAAACCAATGTCCCTACGAAAATCTTAAAATTAAGAATTCCCTTCTTAATTTTAATCCCTTCCAAAAATTCAATACAGTCCCATATATATTATTTCAATGCAGGAATAAATAGTGGAGACTGACAATAATTAAAGATACTGCAAGCCAAAGATCATAGCCTACAAGTGGATCTTAATTGCGAAAAAAGGTGCATGTATCTTACTCCTTAATTACTGCGTTGATGTTGATATAGTCAAATAAGTCAAGTAACAATCATTAACTGACATATGACGTCATATAATTGATTAATTATTTTCCATTTTTACCCTTAAAAACACTCTTGGTTTTCGGGTTTGAAAGTAAGATGGATCAAAAGACAATTTTCATTCAAAAGATATCTACAAAAAACTACTCAGTAGCAGTTTTACAACCATGATTGATCATTCCAGATCAATCTCGCCCCTCCTAAGTACATTGTTATTCTACAAAACACATCCCCTACCGATTCAAGTCTCTACTAACAAAAGAGTCTAAAAATGTGGGCTCTGGCCTTTGCATTATATCCTTCATCGCCCACATTACATAAAAACACCTACAGAAGAACATTCCAGTAAAGTGAAGGATTTATTTCCCTCAATTTACTCAAGATGGACTTTACTCTCTCCAACTCTTCTCGGGCACCCCTGAGTTCTTCCTGCGTTGCACCAAGTTCGCAACAGATTTCCTTCAAAGCATTGTTCAGAATCTTGTTTTTAGCTTCCAAACTGTTTTTCACCTCCAAACCCATTTGTTTCTCCGTCTCAACGGATTCCTTGTAAGATTTGACCAGGCCCTCCAATGTTTGTATAATGTCATCATTTAGTTTGTCTTTAGCAATTTGTTGCTCCTCTAGTTCAGTGAGGGACTGAAATAAAATGTAGAGAAGAATTAGAAATAACAAGAAAACAATTCTGATGAAAAAAATAAGAAGCATACCTTTTGAAGAAACTCTCCTAATGATTTCAAAGACATAGTGAAGATATGTGTTTTTGAAAAAGAAAAAATATTTGCGATTTCCAAAATATGGAACTGTTGTCTTATATATAGGGGTAAAAAGGTGGAAATGAACCATCGAGTAGTTACCTATCGCATCACAACTCTTGGTTATCTTACTTACACGAGTCTTATCTTTAAGGCAGTTTCAAAATTTACTAATTGACTCCGGTCAAAACTTTCTCTAGAAGATTCAAAGTTATTTCAACAAAATAGATTTTAATAAAATAACTTTGGGGACAATTGTTATGCCTGAAATTTCAGGTGTCAATATCCTGAAGGTCCAAGATCTTGAGAGCCCAGGATCTTGACGTAGTTGAATATTCTGATTACTTGTTAATATTTTGCTAACGTTATGTTTCAAATATTATTATCATGTCCACGTAAGATAAGTGTGCAGATTCCAAGATATTTGATATGAAGCTAAGGAAAATATCTTCAACGGTAGAAAGAGAATTTCACACATGGGATTAATCTTCAACACGCTAAGAAGACTTAGTATGACAAGATAATCGGACTTCAAGTTGAATTCAGTACGAGGAGAAGATACTTCAACGTTCACTTGACTGGGCAAGATCTTCCACAACGTTCACTAACTGAAGACCCGGAAGATCCCTACAAACTCGCATAGTTAGTTAGATCTTAGGTCTATATAAAGAATGTGATTGATCGATCATAGGCATCTTATCTATCACTTACATACTGCTCAATATACACTTGTATTCACACACACTACTCTCATTTCTTTTACACTTAGATATATCGATCAACCAAATTCCATCATTTGTAATCGTTTAACAATCATTAATAAGAGAACAAAGGCAGGGACGATTGCTTCCTCCCGGGGTTTTTATGCCGGCAATCTCAAAGGATTAAGGGCTTTTCCTCGATAACAAATCTCGGTGTTCTTGTTATTTACTCTTTACTTTTAACGCATTATTTACTTTGATTAGCATTATTTATCGTAATTGCATTTATTTCGATACTTGTTATTCTGATTATCATTATTTTACACCTTTATTTCTTGTTTAGTCGACATAATCGATCTTTAAACCCTTTTATTAAACGCATCTTTGAATCCTAAACATAATTCACAAGCCCTTAACCTCACGAACGAAAGTTTGGTTACATTATTGATCTAAGTCTTCAACGTAGATTATCTTAGGTTATTTTTGACCAAAACAATCTTCGATGTCGAAGAATTTAAAGATCAAGATGTAAAAGAAATGCCAATATCGAGTGAAGATCCTGACATCAAGGTGTTCATTGGAAGAAAGATACCGGAGGATATTGAAAGAGATCTTATTGAGTTTTTAAGCAGAAGAAAATCTATGTTTGCTTGGAAACAAGAAGACATGACAGGTATCTCTAAAGATATTATTACTCATAAATTAGGAATTGATAAAAGTTTCAGGCCTATTCAACAAAAAAGAAGAAAATTCGCACCGGAAAGAAATGTGATTATTCAAGAGGATGTTGAAAGACTCTTGAAAGCTAAGATGATCAGAGAAGTGAAGTTCCCAGAATGGCTCGCAAATGTTGTGGTCGTACAGAAAAAGAATGGAAAATGGAGGGTCTGTGTAGATTTTACAGATCTCAACAAGGCCTGTCCTAAGGATCCTTTCCCGCTACCACACATAGATGCAATGGTAGATGCTACAGCTGGACATGAAATGCTGACGTTCATGGATGCGTCTTCAGGATTTCAACAAATTCAAATGGAACCTGAAGATCAAGAAGCAACAGCTTTCATGACACCCACAGGTATATATTATTATACTGCTATGCCGTTTGGATTAAAAAATGCAGGTGCGACATACCAGAGGTTGGTCAATATGATGTTCAAAGACCAACTGGGGGATACGATGGAAGTCTATATCGATGATATGGTGGTGAAATCGAAAAAGGCGGAAGATCATCTCAAGGATCTTGAAGTTGCTTTTGATATACTGGATAGCTACAACATGAAGTTAAATCCAGCAAAATGCAATTTTGGAGTAGGTGCAGGAAAATTCCTAGGTTACTTGGTAACTAAAAGAGGAATAGAGGCGAGTCCAGAACAGATAAAAGCAATAATGGAGTTGAAATCCCCTACAAATGTCAAAGATATTCAAAAACTGACCGGCAGATTAGCAGCTCTGAACAGATTTATATCAAGATCCTCAGACAGATGCAAGGAGTTTTATGATATGTTGAAGAAAAATAAGAAATTTGAATGGGGAGAAAAACAGGAATAAGCGTTTAAAGCATTGAAGACATATCTCTCAACCCCACCTTTGTTAATAAAGTCGGAAAAAAAAAAAAAAAAAAAAAAAAAAAAAAAAAAAAAAAAAAAAAAAAAAAAAAAAAAAAAAAAAAAAAAAAAAAAAAAAAAAAAAAAAAAAAAAAAAAAAAAAAAAAAAAAAAAAAAAAAAAAAAAAAAAAAAAAAAAAAAAAAAAAAAAAAAAAAAAAAAAAAAAAAAAAAAAAAAAAAAAAAAAAAAAAAAAAAAAAAAAAAAAAAAAAAAAAAAAAAAAAAAAAAAAAAAAAAAAAAAAAAAAAAAAAAAAAAAAAAAAAAAAAAAAAAAAAAAAAAAAAAAAAAAAAAAAAAAAAAAAAAAAAAAAAAAAAAAAAAAAAAAAAAAAAAAAAAAAAAAAAAAAAAAAAAAAAAAAAAAAAAAAAAAAAAAAAAAAAAAAAAAAAAAAAAAAAAAAAAAAAAAAAAAAAAAAAAAAAAAAAAAAAAAAAAAAAAAAAAAAAAAAAAAAAAAAAAAAAAAAAAAAAAAAAAAAAAAAAAAAAAAAAAAAAAAAAAAAAAAAAAAAAAAAAAAAAAAAAAAAAAAAAAAAAAAAAAAAAAAAAAAAAAAAAAAAAAAAAAAAAAAAAAAAAAAAAAAAAAAAAAAAAAAAAAAAAAAAAAAAAAAAAAAAAAAAAAAAAAAAAAAAAAAAAAAAAAAAAAAAAAAAAAAAAAAAAAAAAAAAAAAAAAAAAAAAAAAAAAAAAAAAAAAAAAAAAAAAAAAAAAAAAAAAAAAAAAAAAAAAAAAAAAAAAAAAAAAAAAAAAAAAAAAAAAAAAAAAAAAAAAAAAAAAAAAAAAAAGAAAAAAAAAAAAAAAAAAAAAAAAAAAAAAAAAAAAAAAAAAAAAATATATGTTGAAGAAAAATAAGAAATTTGAATGGGGAGAAAAACAGGAAGAAGCGTTTAAAGCATTGAAGACATATCTCTCAACCCCACCTTTGTTAATGAAGCCGGAAAAAGGTGAGATACTCTTTTTGTATCTCTCAGTATCTCCAGAGGCAGTAAGCGCTGTGCTTGTAAAAAAGCACGAAGGTAAACAACATCCTATCTATTATGTTAGTAAAAGTTTACTAAATGCTGAAACTAGGTATTCACACTTAGAAAAATTAATATTAGCTTTAATAATGGCTTCTACTAAACTTAGGCATTATTTTGAAACACACCCTATCCATATAAAAACTAATTATCCAATAAAAAATGTACTTAGGAAACCAGAATTATCGGGTAGAATGGCTAAATGGTCTTTAAAGTTAAGTGCATTTAACATAACTTATGAACCTAGAACTGCTATTAAATCTCAAGCCTTAGATGATTTTGTGGCTGATTTTACTAGTGATTTACAACCAGAAGCAGACTTAGAAGTTAAAATGTTAACTGAAAATAATGAAAAATGGACTTTACATACTGACGGAGCAGCCAATGTAAGAGGAATAGGGTTAGGAATCATACTAAAATCGCCACAGGGGGATATGCTACCTCAGTCTATTAATTGTGAATTTACAGCTACTAATAATGAAACATAATATGAAGCTTTAATAGCAGGATTAGAGTTAGCAAAAAATATGGGTATTAAACGCTTACAAGTTTATGTAGATTCTTTGTTGTTAACTAATCACTTTAATGGGTCTTATTCAGTTAAAGGTGAAAAATTAATGGCTTATTTAGAAATAGTAAAAAGTCTAGTCAAAAACTTTGAATTCTTTAGTATAGAACAGGTCCCAAGACAGGAAAATATAGAAGCAGATGCTCTAGCTTACTTAGGATCCTCACTTAATATCCCACCTGACACTAAAATACCAATAATAAAGATAATAAAACCGGCTATAGAAACTTTGCAAGTTAAAGCAGTTGATGATCAAGCGTCAGAAGAGTCTAGCTCTGGGGACAATTCAAAATCCTGGATTGATCCAATAATGAAATATCTACAAGAAGGAATTATCCCGGAACAAGAGAATCACAGAGCTTTTAAAACAAAGGTATCATACTTCTCTATTATACAAAATAGATTGTACAAGAGATCACTTGCAGGTCCATATTTAAGATGCCTAGAAAAAGAAGAAGCACAAGAAGTAATGAGAGAGATACATGATGGAGAATGTGGAAATCATTCTGGAGCCAGGGCATTACGTACCAAGATAGTTAGAACAGGATACTATTGGCCTACTATGGATAGAGACACAAAAGATTATGTAAAGAAGTGCGATGGTTGTCAAAGGCATGGTAACATATATCATCAGCCAGCTGAACCAATGTATCCCATTGTTTCTTCTTGGACCTTCATGAAGTGCGGAATGGATATAGTTGGACCAATGCCAAAGGCACCTTGTGGAAAGAGATTTATGTTAGCAATGACAGATTATTTCTCGAAATGGATAGAAGCAGAAGCTTTTGTTCAAATTGAGGAAACAGAAGTGATCTCTTTCATAAAACGCAATATATTGACCAGATTTGGAGTACCAGCTGAGATAATTTGTGATAATGGGTCATAATTTATTGGGAGAAGAACAACCGGATTTTGTGAAAGCTATGGTATAAAAATGATCACATCTACTCCTATCCATCCTCAAGCTAATGGTCAAGCAGAATCAAGCAACAAGATTATTGTTAATAATCTTAAGAAAAGACTAACAGGCAAAAAAGGATTATGGGCAGAGGAGTTACCATTTGTGCTTTGGCCTGATAGAACCACTGTCAAACATGCTACTGGGCACACACCATTCTCTTTGGTATTTGGAACTGAAGCAGTACTTCCAGCTGAAATGATGGTGCCAACAGCAAGATCCAGTTTGCAGACAGTTCAAGATAATGATCAAGCATTATTTCAAGATCTTGATTTAGTTGATGAATTAAGGGAAGCTGTAAAAATTTGTATAGCTGCTTATCAACATCAGGTGACAAGGGCGTACAACAAGAATATAAGAATTAGAAGATTCAAAGTTGGAGATTTAGTATTGAGAAAAGCTTTTAAGAATACAACAAAAAAATCCGATGGAAAGCTTGCTCCAAAATGGGAAGGTCCTTACTTTATAAGTTCAGAAGCAGGTAAAGGATCTTATTGGCTTCAAGAGCCAGAGGGTAGGATGATTCCAAGATCTTGGAATGCAATTCATCTTAAAGCATATTATCAATAAGTAGTTATTGTTTTTATTAAATTGATATAACAGTAATACTGACTTGAGCGTCGGAGTGGCATTAGCCAAAAGGGCTAATGTCAACCCTTGGTGTATGTTTTATTGGTCTTATGCAGGATTATCAACATCTAGGATTGTAAGTCCCTACCGTTGAATGGATCGTAAATAAGACGTGATTCGTTATGTCAAGAGTGCGGAATCCTCTTGAGATAACTAGATTGCTACTGCCTTTCGTCGATTAACCAGTAATTAACCAACCTAAGGTCACACACGAAGTGCTAGTTCGTATTGGAGGTCACACGAGCAACAATTCGACTTCTAAGTTCTTAATTCGTTTTGAAACGCTTAAAATTACATGTATTTATACTACTAGGGTTTGTGTTCGTGTGGGCTTGGGCTTCACACGAAGTGAATCGAGCCCGATCCATCAAAATGCTCCTGCCCTCGCGCTGACGTCAGCACGAAGACATTACAACGTGCTGATGACGTCAGCACGAGGTGCGTCCTCTTGGATCCTTTATTTTGCATTTACATAACGTTCAGCCATCGTTTAAGTATTCTATGACACTTATAAACCTTGGCTCTACATTCTTGTACCTGCAAAACAATTATATAACACACAAACATAACATGATCTTATATTAAAGTTCAAACGTAATCATTAAATACAAACGTAAGTCCTAATGACTTATTATTTAAACGATTACACATATATTCCTAAGAACAAAAACGTTAATCAAATCTACGTTGCTACTGTCACACAAATCTGCATCTACAAGGATCTTAATGGATGAGATCACAAGCTATTATCCAAGGTACAGATCCTGAATAGGAACAGTTTCTCCTAAGTTTAAGTCCTTAAATGGACTACAGTGGATTGAACTAAAACTTCAATCCTAGGTTGAAGGGATCACCTTCTCGAATGTCGAGGTTAACATTAACACCTCATTTCGCCCGGGGAGCACGTCATAAAAAATTCTTGATCGTGGGTAGACCCTCATGGTTGGGAATTTTCAAAGGGTTGTTGATTTTATAATCAACTCATTTGGTTATGACTATTAATAAACAGTCATCAAAAAGAATAGGGACAATCTCTTATTAAATACAAACGATCGTCAAAAGAATTAACAAATGGATTAACAAATGAATTTCTTTTTAGTGTCTTTCTTCTTGAAACAGGAAAATAAGAATTAATAAATGTTGGTCGTTACAAAGGTATGTGGTTCAAAATTCTAAATCTTTGTGGAATATGCAGGATATGCTTGAAATATGGAAGTTAAGGTACGCATTTGATTCCAAATAAGTAGTAGTTTACAAAAGATCTATATGTACAACCACTACTAAACTAAGACCAGTGGACTCAAGCCTTTTCATCCCATCTATCATTGTCCACCCTGAAACTTAGAAGCCCTAGAAATATGACCCGCCTCGAAGGATCTCATCTGCAATGCTGTCGTTGACATCGGGGTACTTCTTCCTCAAGATTGACACAACCGACTTCAAGTAGACCATGTCATTTTTGGCGGTCCTCAGTTCTTCTTGAGCACGGTTGATCTCGTCGTAAGTCTGAAGGATTTCTCCTCTTAAAGCCTGGAGATCATCACCCCACTTGCTGATGATGTCTATAGTTAGTTCCTGATGAGATTTGCAGATGGCTTTGGAGGACAAGAAGCAGAAGTTGATGTCCATAAGAAGCTTGTCATTAAGCTTAGCTTGTTCTTCACAACGCTTAATGATCTCTTCAAGATGCTGAAAAAACAAGAACGGTTAAAGGGAGAAAATAGCTTTTATAAAGAATATAATAATAAAGTTTTACCTTATTTTTCC
>CM067167.1:300084439-300093582 GCA_034093135.1 Erigeron breviscapus | reverse complement strand
TGTTTGGGTGATTTGTGAGCGGTTGGTGGTACCACGCGAGCATTTTATCCTTTCACGATTATCTTGTCAACTCTTAATGAATTCGTTCTTAATTGAAAGCAATCATGTTTGAAGTCTAGTGAAGTCAAGGTGGATGATCTTTACTATTATTGTTTGAGTTTACCTTTACTTTATCCGTTTTGTCTTTCAAAGTTCTTGTCGAAGAAGAGAATCATAGCAATACCCTTTTTCCAAACCATTTTACTAAACAATTGATTCGAACCAATCCCCGTGAACGAACCTGGACTTACTTTATAACTATATTGCATACGATCGGGTCCACTGCCCGATAGTGTGTAGTAGTGAGTTTCAAGGTATTTCTAGTCTTAATTTTTAAACTCGATTTAGCACATCAATATTTAATCAATCAAATGTGTACATAATGACATTGGTTCCCAATGATGTCATTATGAGGAGGAGAAAATAAAATATTATGATTGATTCACTAATTGATAAGGAAACAAGGAGAAAAAGTTTATGTTTGGTTGTTTTAATTGGGTTTAGGCTTATCAAAGTTCTAGGCTTATCAAAGTTTGTGTATAGGGGGAGAAAATTATTCATGATGTGACAATAGTTTCAGATTTTCACTAGACTTTAGGTGATTGAAATTTGATTTTAAAAAGGGGGAATCTGAATTGACGTCAAAGATAAGAATGAAACCGAAGATGAAAAGATTTTCACTCAAGATACTTCAAAAGTTCAAAGATGCTCCAAAATGTTTATAATCATGGATTGAGGGGGAGCATGATTACTTCGTAAGAATTTCATCCAAACCTCATTCAATTGCTTACTCTCCAAAGTGTTCGAATTGATATGACAAAGATCAAGCTTCAAAAAGGATCAAAGATTGGTTAGAAGATTCAAGTCAAAGAAGTAAAAGCTTTAACAGAGTCTTCATCAAACACTCTTCATTCAAAGATCTTCAAGTCATACTACAACATTTTGTTCAAGAAACTCCAATGCATACATCAAGGGGGAGAGTTCATATTCATGAAACTTTATTCCAAGAAGATGAAATTCATTCGAAAATTAAAACTGAAGAATCGAAGAGCTGAATTTCACTCAAGAATCGAAGATTGAAACATTCGAAACCAAGATTTATACCTTCCGCATTTCAAAAGACAACTCTGATTCATGATTCAACAATTCTCGAAGATTCAAGTCACACACATTTGTTTGACTTCATTATTCTCTTCATTCAAGACTCACACGCATTCATTATTCTCTGTTCTAAAAGAACATTGAGAATCCTCACATGATTTAACTTCAAGAAGTTCAAGACCAAGATCAAGACTGAATCAAGTTCTCCAAAGACAAAAAAGAAAGCTTTGAAGACTTGTTTCATCACCCCAATTGTCTTCACCACCGGGCTCATCAAATTCATTCCTACAAGACAATATAACACGTACTTCATTACAATGTATCACTAAGGGGGAGAATGTTAGAAATCCAAAAATAGTGATAAATTGTAATCTATATTGGAGGAATTTCTTGTTGTTAATTCATAGATAAATGATTACTAAGGTTGAGGGGCTAATTGTGACAATTAGCATAACTGTAGAATTAGACTATAAATAGCCCTCTCATACCTTAGAGATCATAAGAATAACAACAATTACACATAACTTTTATACCTATTAATTCACACACAGTTACCTTTGATTCTCTCTCAAAACACACACAAACACCAAGAACACACACTATCCAAACCGCCATTGATGAATTGAATTCAGTGATAGAAATCGTGTTATAACATTTTCTATTTCTTAAGACTTCATAGGCTGTCTTTTTGTGTCTTTTGATGTACACTGATCGTTTCTGGGTGTGGCAAGCAGTTGCAATTGCTTCCGCCCAGAAACTGGTAGACAGACCAGATTCAGCAAGCAGACTCCTGGCAGCTTCTATCAGCGTTCGATTCTTCCTTTCAACCACTCCATTTTGTTCTGGAGAGCGGGCTGATGAGAAATTCTGGGAGATGCCAGTGCCAGTACAGAATGACTCCAGAGTTGCATTCTGGAATTCTGTTCCATTGTCACTTCTTAACTGACACACTTTTTGACTGTACTTGAGCTCAATTTGCTTGATAAGACTGATGATTTCAGCAGCAGCTTCACTTTTAGACCTCAGAAAGATCACCCAACAATATCTGGAGAATTCATCTATGATCACCAGGGTGTATTTTTTACCAACACGAGTCTGAACATTCACTGGACCAAAGAGGTCCATATGAAGCATATGAAGAGGTTCAGATATGCTGAAATTCTGTCTGGTCTTGAAACTGGTACGTTTTTGCTTACCCATCTCACATCCTGGACATGGCCTTTCCTTTTTCAAGGAAACTGAAGGTATCCCATCTGCAAGTTGTTTTCTGGACAACTTATTAATATTCTTGAAATTTAAATGGGATAACCTTTTGTGCCATAACCAGTTTGTGTCTTCATCAGCTGAGTATAGAAACACTGCTCTGAAGGAGAGCTTTCCATATCCATCACGTACACATTCCCTTTTCTGGGAGCAATCAACACTACCTTCCAATCCTTGTTGAATACGATACCCTGAGCAATATTGAATAGAACTTGATAGCCATCATCACACAGTTGACTTACACTGATCAGGTTGTATTTCAAACCATTCACAAATGCAACACGTCTGAACTTGACTTGTCCATTGTTCAGAACACCGTATCCCTCAGTCTTTCCACAACCATCATTTCCAAAAGCAATGGAGGGTCCATCAGAAATGGTGAACTCCTCCAGCAGGGTCTTACATCCAGTCATCGTCCTGCCAGCAGCACTGTCAAGATACCAGATATATTTCTTTCGATCGCCCTGCACATACACCAGATACTTATCAGTTAGATTTGGGAACCCATCGACTGATGGGTTCACTGGACCCTCCCTTATAGGTCCCTGGGGCAATCTGGTTTAGTTCACTTTCTTCAACAGTGGTCTTAGTTGAAAAGACCACTGGGGTTGATAGTTTTGAAACCTTTTTCTTTTTCTCAACTGGAGAAATAGATTTAACTTTCTTTGTAAAAGGTTTTGTATTTTGTCTAGGGCCAGATGAAGTACCCTCAATAAAGTTTAATCTTGCATTAAAACTTTGAGATTGACGAGTCAGAATTTGAATCTGGCTCTCTAACCTGGACAAAATATTTTCTTCAGATGACACCTTAGCCTTTCCAGTCCTAGGCTTAGGTAGGGGATTGGTCTGAGGCAAAGGTTTATTCCGATAAACCACTTTAACTGGAGCAGTCATCTGGAATGCTCCAGTCTTGACCTCTGGGGATTGAACTGGGTAAATATTGGTCTTGGGGGTTACAGGCTCATCATAAACAGTAGTGGGCCTGAACTCCTCTGGTAATCGATCGATTACTGGTATTAATGATGCTACATGAGTATTTCCATCTAAGTATGCACGTTTTTGAGCAGGAAATTGATTTACTCCAGCATCATATGGCTTTTTGGTTTCTAGCCATGATTTAATTACCAGTTTTTCTTTCTCTAAAATGACTTCAAGATCTTGTTTTTCTTGAATCAATTGTTCAGTTACCAGAACCTAGGGCTTGAAATGCCAGTTCAATGTCTTGAAGTTCTTTCAATTTTGATTTTAAAACAGTTATTTCAGAAAAATCTGTTTCTAGATCATTTACACAATCAGATCTAACAGTTTCTACAAATATCAAATCAGAATTAAGAGCTTCAGCTATGTCCAGTTTTAGTTCTTGGTCAGTTGCACAATCATAATCACTAACCTTCTTAATAACAATGTCTACCCATCGTCCAGATGTGACATCTTCCTTCACCAGGTGCTCATCGTCTGCCAGAGCCATGTAACAGCAATCTCTTTCTTCTTCTTAATCAATAGATGATTCATCAGAAGAACCCCACTTCTCTTCAGTTGTTGCAATCATGCACTTATTATTGTTTTCAATTTGTTGTGCCATGAGAGCAATCTGGGCCTTAAGCTTTTTATATTTCAGTTTATAGCTATCATCAGGCTTATTATTGAAGAGAATGGACCAGGCTTGGATACAAACTGGTTGGACCTGCAATCTTTCATGAAATGACCCTTTTTGCCACACTTAAAGCATGTCAAATTGGTCTTATCAGTTGAAGAACTGGATGCAAATTGTCCAGATGGCCTAGTTGCTCTTGCTTTGAAACGGTTAAATTTTTAGCAATCATTGCAATGAGGTCATCATCATCAGTTTCATCACAACAGTCTGGAGAGATTTGACTGGTCTCTCCAGAATCCATGAGTTCAGACACCATCTTCTTCATAGAAAATACATTCTCAGAAGATATCAGTGCTGTACTATGTGGTTCAGTATGACTAACCACATTAGGACTACTGGAGGCATGGTTAAAAGCATCTTGTTCTACCACCACTCTCTGAGCTTGATTTTCTTCAGTGTACCTGAAAGCTCCATATAGAGTTGAGAGAGTGTGTGTGTGCAGAGTTTTACCTTGTCGTAAGACCAGGATCATGTGAGACCATTTGGTGGGTAGAATATCACAAATTTCTCCAGAAGTATATCCTTGTCCTTCTCAACCCCAAGACCTCTCAATTGGTTTATGATACTCATAAATCTGGTGTAAGTACCAGTGAGAGACTCGTTAGGTTGAGCAAAAAATGACTCATACCTCTTGTTTAAGGAGACCTTTCTGGTGACAATGATGTCATCTCCTCCTTCATGTTGGTTTAAAAGTTCATCCCACATGGTTTTAGCACTAGGAAAAAGAACTAGTATGGGAATTAGGGTTTCAGGAACGGCCCCGAGGATCATGTTTTTGAGAAGGGTGTCTAGATTCACCAATCTCCTCTCCTCTTTGACCAATGTTCCTCCCTATTTTCCCTTCCTCTTCTAGATCCAGAAGGATCAAGAAGGGGATTGAGAGGTGATGTTAGTACATAAGGACCTTCATTTAAAATTTTCATCATGTTCCTCTCAATACCAGTGACATGCAAAACCATCCTAGCCTTCCACGTACCAAATTCATCATTGTTCCCACTGAATTTAGGAACAGGTTATTTGAGTAGTGCACATGCACGTGTGGAGAAGCAGGAGTAGGAGGAGGAGGTGGATTAGTGTTATTAACAATTGGTGGTTCATTTTGATCATTAATATTTTCATTAGGATCGGGACCAAGACTAAAACCTTGTGTATTTTCTTGGTTAGCCATCAAGAAACAGATCTAGGCAATGTTTAGCCTTCTTCTCTGATACCAAATGTGAGTCCCTTAAGTTCGATGGTTAACCAGGAAAGTGTAAATACAACAAGTCTAATAAGCACTAGAATGGACTAGTATTACTTGTAAATAAATGCAAGAATATATAAACAAAGTAATACAAGACTTAAAGCAATAAACAAGTAAAGTGGAACATTATGTATTTTCCAATTGTGTATTTTATTTATGATGTTAAATAAAATACAAGGTTGTGCGGAATCAAGATAATACAAATAAGTATGTATCCTAACAACCTATGAATTACAAATGATCTATATTTGTCAAATAACTCTTTTGGATCGAGATACTTAAAGTTGTGAAGTATCCCTGTTTAAGATCGAGAGTATTTAGACAAATTCACTTTCATGCAAAGTTTATGCTTAAAAGTATTTTTCTCAAGGAAATGACTTTGTATTTATAGGCAACAAAATTCACCAGTGAATTTGTGCCGTACAAATATGGTTGGCATACATTTAATGATCCGACAAGAACATTAAATGTATTGGATAAGGAATAAGGATAAAGTCACATCAAATGACTTTGTATCCTTTTATCCAACCACCTTTACACACGTATACTTTGGTAAAGAACAAGTGGATTGTTCTTTGGAAAGTGTGTAAAGGGAAAAGTCAATCCTCGATATCAGTGTTCAGACTTGTAGGGTCTAGAACACTGACAATCCTCCAGTGTACAGATCTGGTAAGACTTCCAGTGAACACTGATATTGTTGTCAATAACAATCCTGGTCAATACTCCAGATGGACAAAAGCTCATCCTATTGATCAGATCATAGGTGACTCCAGTAGAGGAGTTCGGACCAGAAGAGCCTCCAGTAATCAATGCTTATATGTCAGTTTCTTATCACTGAACGAACCAAAGAAGATTGACGAGGCTATGGAAGATCCAAGCTGGGTGATAGCTATGCAAGAAGAGCTTTACCAGTTTGAAAGGAACAAGGTTTGGTACCTGGTTCCTTTCCCAGTTGGAAAGAAAGAACCAATTGGAACCAGATGGTCTTCAGGAACAAGGTAGATGAAGATGGCCACGTAATCAGAAACAAGGCCAGACTGGTAGCACAAGGCTACTGCCAATCAGATGTCGATTTTGATGAATCATTTGCTCCAGTGGCTAGACTTGAAGCAATCAGAATATTCTTAGCATTCGCTGCTCATCATCAATTCAAGGTCTACCAGATGGACGTTAAAAGTGCATTTTTGAATGGAAAACTTGAAGAAGAAGTTTATGTCAGACAACCACCAGGTTTCGTTGACGAAAAGCATCCACACTGGGTATATCATATGGAGAAATCTCTTTATGGTCTCAGACAAGCCCCACGTGCCTGGTATGATACTCTGACTAAACATTTAATGAAAAAAGGTTTTAAAAGAGGTGCAATTGACAATATCATATTTATTCTTCATGAAAAAGGTAATCTTCTGATGGTACAAATTTATGTTGATGATATTATTTTTGGGTCTACTGATGACAAAATGTGCAAGAAATTTTCAAAAATAATGTCGACTGAATATGAGATGAGTTTAATGGGTGAATTAACATATTTTCTTGGACTCCAGATTAAACAGACCAGAGATGGTATTTTTATTAATCAGGAAAAATATGTTAGAGATCTTTTAAAGAAATTTGATATGAACTCTTCACCATCTAAACCCACTCCAATTTCTGCACCATTAACACTGGACTCAGATCCAGATGGTAAACCAGTGAACACCACTGTCTATAGAGGTATGGTTGGTTCACTGATGTATTTAACTACCAGTAGACCAGATATTATGTTTTCAACATGTTTATGTGCCAGATATCAGTCTAATCCAAAAGAATCTCATATGCTTGCTGTAAAGCGCATACTGAAATACCTTAAGGGTGTCCCTAGTTTGGGTCTTTGGTATCCCAAAGGCTCAGGCATGGATCTAATGGGTTATTCTGATTCAGATCATGCAGGTTGTAAGATAGACAGGAAATCCACTACTGGTGGATGTCATTTCCTTGGTGGCAAACTGGTCAGTTGGACCAGTAAAAAGCAAACTTCAGTTTCATTGTCCACTACTGAAGCTGAATACGTGTCTGCAGCCAGTTGTTGTGCTCAGATACTCTGGATGAAGAACCAGTTGCTTGATTATGGTATTAAGTATTCAAAGACCCCAATCTTTTGTGATAATACCAGTTCCATTGCTATCTCGAACAATCTAGTCATGCACTCAAAGACAAAGCACATTGATCTCAGGTATCACTTTATTCGTGATCATATTATGAAAAATAATATTGAACTCCATTTTATTCCCACTGACAAACAACTCGCTGACATTTTTACCAAACCTCTGGATGTTAAAACTTTTGAATATCTTGTTGGTGAGTTGGGAATGTTAAACCCTTAAATCTGGAACCTTGATATTGAACGCCTTTGTGTACTATCAGGGATCCTTGATTTAACAGATTTATAAATCTATAACTGCTTAGATATTGAACGCCTTTGTGTACTATCTTTGCATTAATAGATTTCTGGATCAACATTCTAGGGGGAAGACTGAAAGATATATTTTTGTCCTTAAAAATGTTTTAATTTCAGGGGGAATTTATTATTTTATTTTCTCACTAGACAAAATTTTCTGGAAAATATTACTGATACCTTGTAAATGTGTCCCTCTCACTGGTAATTAGATAGGTTGAAGTGCATGTTTGAGGTGACTTTTGTCTCCTTGTAAATGTGTCCCTCTCATTTGTCTGTATTAGTTGATGTGCATGTTTGAGGTTACCAGTCTCTTTCAAATGGTTATCATTGGTACTTTACTGGAGTGTCCCTCCAGTGTACCATCAGTGCATGTGTTAGAAATCCAAAAATAGTGATAAATTGTAATCTAGAATAGAAGAATTTCTTGTTGTTAAGTCATAGATAAATGATCACTAAGGTTGAGGGGCTAATTGTGACAATTAGCATAATTGAGTAGTTAGACTATAAATAGCCCTCTCATACCTTAGAGATCATAACCTTGACATAAAAAATAAAAAAAAAAAAAAAAAAAAAAAAAAAAAAAAAAAAAAAAAAAAAAAAAAAAAAAAAAAAAAACCAAAAAAAAAAAAAAAAAAAACAAAAAAAAAAAAAAAAAAAAAAAAAAAAAAAAAAAAAAAAAAAAAAAAAAAAAAAAAAAAAAAAAAAAAAAAAAAAAAAAAAAAAAAAAAAAAAAAAAAAAAAAAAAAAAAAAAAAAAAAAAAAAAAAAAAAAAAAAAAAAAAAAAAAAAAAAAAAAAAAAAAAAAAAAAAAAAAAAAAAAAAAAAAAAGGTTCATCAAAATTCATACATCAAATCACATAAAATCACAATTATTTGTTCATCAATAGCTTTGTGGTTGTTGAAAACATAATCCTGTCAAGTTTCAAGTTCCAATTCAATCTAAATCTCGAGATTGAATTTTGAGTTTTGGCGCGAATTTTGAGGGATTTGAAGCTGTTGTGTTTTGTGTTGGAGTTTGTTCATAATTTTGTTGCGGACATGAATTCAAACAGTTTGCCAGTTATTTCGTGATCTAACTCCTAGTAATTCAAAAGATATTGAAGTTTTAAAAAGTTGTTAATGGAGTTTTTCTGGAAAACTGTTGAGATGAAGAAGATGACCAAGACGATCTTCACTAGGACGATCTTCCTAAGATCGTTTTAGTTCCAGTGATTTGTGACTTGTTAGACGATCCTCACAAGATCGTTTTAAACAAGAGTGTGTTGTGGTAGTGTTTGATTCTGGCTAATTAATCCGAAAGGATTGGTTTGGTCAATTCAAATACTTAGAAGTTTTTGAGAAAGAAAACAAGACGATCTTCATACCAAGATCGTCTCATTTCCTAGATACCCAAGACGATCTTCACCA
>CM067167.1:300066939-300081939 GCA_034093135.1 Erigeron breviscapus | reverse complement strand
ACCAATTGTTGAGAAGGGTAAGGCATCAGACAAAAAGTGCTACAATTGTGGTATTCCTGGACATTTTGCCGTTGACTGCAAACAACCTCGAAAGCGGGACTATGAGTATTACAAGCAGAAGATGCTGTTAGCCAAACAAGTTGAAGCAGGACATGCATTGCTTGCCGAAGATGACAAATGGCTGTTGCTCACTGATGATGAATACCCAGATGATGAGGTAAATCTCGACTCTACTTTTTCTTTGGTTAAAGACAAAGAGTCTTGTAGATTAGCTTTATCTAATTTAACAACTCATATCAATTCTTTAGCCAACAAAAATAAAAAGTTGACAAATAGCATTTCATTTTCTAAAAGTGAATTTACAAAACTTCTTGAAGAACATTCAAAATCTGACCAAGTTCACCATTCATACTCTTTATGAATCCTTCAAACTTAATGAAAACCAAGTACTAAGCAAAGCTTCATCAAACAAAATGCCAGAAGTTGTATCTTCTGATCCTTTGGCATTGATAGTTGAGAAGAAGATTTCTGAAGCTCTTAAGAGGCAATGGTGGTTGTTTCTTCGTCTGATGAGGAGGGAGATGATCTGATGGCTACAAGAGATGGTGTTTCAGATGAACTATATCAAGCTCTTGCCGCGGTAACGAAGCATTTCAAGAGGAAATTTTACAAAGCGAGGCCAACAAACAACAATCTCCGCACTTCTTCTACAAGTGCATTTCCCAAGAAGGAACACTATCATCCAAGGAGCAATGAGCAAGGTGAAGCTAATGGATCAAGGTATGGTGAAAAGAAGGAAGCCTATGAGAAACCAATTGTTGAGAAGGGTAAGGCATCAGACAAAAAGTGCTACAATTGTGGTATTCCTGGACATTTTGCCATTGACTGCAAACAACCTCGAAAGCGGGACTATGAGTATTACAAGCAGAAGATGTTGTTAGCCAAACAAGTTGAAGCAGGACATGCATTGCTTGCCGAAGATGACAAATGGCTGTTGCTCACTGATGATGAAGATCAAGATCTCTTCGCTAATGTTTGCTATATGGCAAGATTGGCCAAAAACAAAGTCCTTGAAGCAGAAAGCACTGATGATGAATACCCAGATGATGAGGTAAATCTCGACTCTACTTTTTCTTTGGTTAAAGACAAAGAGTCTTGTAGATTAGCTTTATCTAATTTAACAACTCATATCAATTCTTTAGCCAACAAAAATAAAAAGTTGACAAATAGCATTTCATTTTCTAAAAGTGAATTTACAAAACTTCTTGAAGAACATTCAAAATTACTTTTTGAATATGATGCTATTAAACAAGATTTTCAAGATTACAAAGATAAGATGTTGGTTAAAGAATGTGAGTTGAATGTCTCTCCTGATGTTAAGTTATTACAAAAATGTCAAAATCTAGAAAAAACCATTCAAGATCTTGAAAAGACCAATCAAGATCTTGAAATTCAAAAGACCAATGAATGGCTTCGGGCAAATGCAAGACAAATGGATGTTGATATTCTCAATAAAAAGCTTCAAGAAGCTAAACCAAACAATGTTGAACTCGAAAGGAAGATTTCTGATTTAAATCATAATTATTTTCTAAAAGGCATTGAGATTGAGAATCTTGAAAAACAAGTTGAGGAATTTAAAAAGAATATACTTTTCTATCAAGAAAAGCTATATAAAGTTGAACAAAATCCTTTCTTGAATTTCACTGCCTATTTCAACAAGTCAAAAATTGACAAAACAGAACTTCTTCTCGGGTTGGGATTTGAGAATATCACACCATTGCAAAAAGCCAAAGAGGAAATTGAACCCTTGTATGATGAAAAATTTCTACGACTTGGCATGATACAACAATTTATTCGTCCATTGAATGATGAATTTGAGACTGATGACGTTGAGAGAACACCAAAACAGGAATTTTTGGTTAATTATGATGCAATAAATGATTCATACAAAACAAAAGAATCTTCAATTTTCAAATTGGAAGAAATTGAATCAAATTTTCAAAACCAAGAATCTGTCGGTAATCCACCCAAACCAACTAAAATGTACTTTCCAACCACATTTTTGGAAAAACAAATAGAAGGTTTACAACAAAAGGTGGAATCTCAACAAAAAGTTATCGATCATCTCAAGTCTCAAAGTCCGAATTCAAAGGATAAATATATTGTTGTTGATACTACGAAAGTTTGTGAGAATGTTTCTACTCAAACTGACCAAAAAGCCTCAGTAGAAAATTCTACCCAAACTACTTGTGATTCATCCACCAATACCTCTACCCAGACCTTGAGTGATTCTCTTGAATGTACTTGTCAAAATAATGCTACTTTTATAGCTGATGATTGTGTGCAATCTGATTTTTCTGATGAAGAAATTGCACATAGTTTGGTTTTGATATGGTACTTCTATAGGTTTTTCACATGCAACACTGTTGATGAGTTAGTTGTTCACCCTAAGCCTAGTGCTAGTATAGGTGTTGATACGTCTACTCAATTTTCTTGTGAGACCAAAGATGTGTCAGTTCAAGTTGACTTAATTTCTGAGACTACCCATAATGTGAAGTTGGACACCAAGATTCCTGAGGTTTCAAAACTTTCAGATGAATTTGAAACTAATCAATCTCCATTGAAATTTTCTTTTTCCAAAGATTTCACAAAGAATGATTTTGATAAATTCATGGAGGGAGAATATGTTTTTAATTCAGAAACTGAGAAAAAGAAAAAGATTGAATCTACCAAAATCAAAGTGGAAACAAAAGTGGAATCTCAAAAACCATTGTCCAAAGCTCCAACTTCATATTACTCAAAGAAACGAGTTAAGACCAAACTCGTCAAGACTGAACCAAAGACCATTAAGTTAGAAACATTTGTGGCTACCCCAGTGAAACATGTCAAAGATGAACAAGCTGAGATCCCACTCAGGACAAAGTACACCAAAGTGAAACTTCCGAAAGACTATCCTAATGCTTCTCAAACTAGCTCTCAATCTAGTTCTATACCTAAGGTGTCTAAGTCTAGCAATGTTTCGCTAACTAAGGATACATCAAATGGTTCAACTAGATATAGGGATAGATATGGATGGTTTTCTCATGATAAACCAAAGAAGCAAGAAGTTTCCTCACCTCCAAAAGATTCCAAAAAGATAAGAGTGTTTAAAACTCCTAGTTCTAATCTTCTTAATTTCAATTCAACAGGTGGAAAGAGTTTAACTAGTGGTGCTAGATGGGTTACTAATACTTTAGTACCTAAGATCACTAGTAATCTAAAGAATGTTGAGAAAAAGATGAAAAGAAGGAGGAGAAAATCTGTCAATGGGAGGAAAGGTGTTACTGTAAATCAAAACAATTCATCTTTGTATAATAATGTTGAATGTGCCAAGGCAAGGCCTTGTGAGCTTGTAAACAATTTTAATTCTCGTGTGGTTGATGTGAATGCTTGTAGACATGTTACTTTTAATTCATATGTGAATGTTCGTACCTTTTATTCAAATGTGTTTGTTGATAATGTGCTTGTCAATGCTTATGTTGATTCAACAACATGTTTGAATGCGAATCCTAAGTTATATCCCCTGCCTGTTTTAACTAACCATAAAGGACCCGTCCTCAAGTGGGTACCTAAAAACGGTTAAATTTCATTGATTGCAGGAAATAACCATCTGTGTTTGGATACTCGATTCCGGGTGTTCGAAACACATGACTGGAAATAAATCTTTGCTCAAGAATTTCGTTGAAAGATTCATGGGAACAGTTCGCTTTGGAAACAACAATTTCGCTCCTATCTTAGGTTATGGAGACATTGAACGAAATGGAATTATCATCAAGAAAGTTCACTATGTTGAAGGATTAAGTCACAACTTGTTCAGTGTTGGACAATTCTGTGATAACAATCTTCAAGTTCTGTTTCGAAAATCTCTTTGCAAAGTCCAAACTCTAGATGGAGTTGATATTCTTTGTGGTGATCGTGATGATAACCTGTTTACCGTCAATCTTGATGATAACCAACCAACTGATAATATTTGTCTCATTTCAAAGGCTACTTCAAAGAATTCTTGGTTATGGCATAGAAGGCTCTCTCATCTGAATTTCCAAACTATCAATACTTTGGTCAATAAGCATCTTGTTGAAGGCTTACCTGACTATAAGTATGAAAGTGAGCATGTTTGTCCTTCTTGTGCTGTTGGGAAGATCAAAGAACTTCTCATAAACCGAAGAAATCTCCAAATTCTTTAGCACCTCTTCATTTGCTTCACATGGATCTTTGTGGGCCGATGAAAGTACAAAGCCGAAATGGGAAGAAATACATCTTGGTTATTGTTGATGATTATTCAAGATATACTTGGGTCAAGTTCCTTACATCCAAAGATGAAACAACTCAGATGTTGATAGATTTCATCACTAATACTCAAGTAAATCTTCAACTTCCAGTTCGTTACATCCGTTCGGATAATGGAACTGAGTTCAAGAATGCTGTTTTTGATGAATTCTGCAACTCCAAAGGAATCACTCATCAATTTTCAGCAGTTCGCACCCCACAACAAACGGTGTTGTTGAAAGGAGAAATCGATCGCTGGTAGAAGCAGCAAGGACAATGCTTGCTTATTCCAAATTACCATCCAATATGTGGGCTGAAGCTGTTGACACTGCTTGTCACACTCAGAATCGGTCCATTATCAATCAGCGGTTCGAAAAGACTCCTTATGAGGTTGTTAACAAACGCAAACCCAACATCAACTACTTTCATATATTTGGGTGTGTTTGTTACACATTGAATGATCGGGAGAATCTTGGAAAGTTCGAGAAGAAAGGTGATGAAGGATATTTTGTTGGTTATTCCAAAACATCAATTGCCTATCGAATCTATAATCGTCGAACCAACACAATTCAAGAAACAATGAATGTTTGGTTTGATGAGATGTCAGGCATGATTTTTGAGCAAGAAAGTTTGTTACCAACAAATAATGATCCAAGTGCTTCAAGTCCTTCTACAAGGAATTCTACATTAGCTTCTAAATTCAAGAAGTTTCCAACTCCTACAAGTGATGAATTAGATATTCTTTTTGAAGAATTCTACATTAGCTTCTAAATTCAAGAAGTTTCCAACTCCTACAAGTGATGAATTAGATATTCTTTTTGAAGAATTCTACAATTCAAAACCGATTCATGATCAAGAACCTCAAGTCATCGTTGAACCAATTAAACCCAATGAAACTCTTCATAACAAAGATCCAGTTCCTGACAATATTCATGAATCTTCATCAAATTCTTCAGAACAAGAATCCTCGTCTCCTGATACTTCTCCACCATTTTCTCAGGATAATTTTTCTCAAGTGAATGTTCAAGAACAACCTTCTCGATTAACTCAGACAACAAATCCATTGAACACTCCAAGTGTGTATGTACCACTTGACTTTGATCATCCAGCTTATGAGGAAAGAATTACACCAAGTTATGATAACATCTCTCAACATAACTCAAGCTTTAATGATGATGATGTTGATCTTCAACAACAAAATCTCCTTCCTCATGATCACAAGTGGACACGTATGCAGAAATACCATCCTACTGAACAAATTATTGGAGATCCACAAGCAGGAGTAACTACTCGTACTTCAGTGAATGAGTGTCTCGTTGCACTTTCTCTTAGCAATATCGAACCCAAAACAGTATCTGAAGCTCTTCGAGATCCAGAGTGGGTTAAGGCAATGCAAGATGAACTCGCACAATTTGAAAGACTGAAGGTATGGAGATTAGTTCCAAATCCTAGAAAAGATGATCCAATCGGAACAAAGTGGATATTCAAAAACAAAAAGGATGAGAATGGAGTAGTAGTAAGAAATAAAGCTCGACTTGTTGCAAAGGGTTATTGCCAACAACCTGGTGTTGACTTCGACGAAACTTTTGCTCCAGTTGCAAGAATGGAGGCCATTCGGATATTCTTAGCTTATGCCGCATTCAGAAACTTTACTGTGTTTCAAATGGATGTGAAGACTGCTTTCTTGAATGGTGATCTCAAAGAAGAAGTTTACGTTGATCAACCAGAAGGTTTTGTTGATCCTCAAAGACCAAACCATGTCTACAGATTGGACAAGGCTCTCTACGGTCTTAAGCAAGCACCCCGAGCATGGTATGATTCTTTAACTACTTTCTTACTAAGAGGTGGCTTTACCAAAGGCACAATTGACCCTACCTTGTTCATTCGCAAACAAGGTAAGCATGTTCTACTTGTTCAAATATATGTTGATGACATTATATTTGGGTCGACCAGTCAAACATTTTGCCGAAACTTTTCATCTCTTATGGTTAATCATTTTGAAATGAGCATGATTGGGGAAATGAATTACTTTTTGGGTCTTCAAATCAAACAATTACCAACTGGTATTTTTATATCACAAGGTAAATACATAAATGACATGTTGAAAAAGTTTGATATGACTTCATGTTCTTCAATTTCTACCCCAATGGCTGCTCGAACAAACATAAATGCTGATACAAATGGGAAACCATTTGACCAAAAGAGATATCGAAGTATGATTGGTTCGTTGTTGTACCTAACAGCATCTCGCCCAGATATAATGTTTGCAACATGTATGTGTGCTAGATATCAAGCTGCTCCAACTGATTTACATTATCAAGCTGTGAAACGAATATTTCGTTATCTGAAGGGGACACCCGATTTAGGTCTCTGGTATCCAAGGGATACTGGATTCAATCTAACTGCATATTCAGATGCAGATCATGCTGGTTGTAAACTTGATCGCAAGAGCACTTCTGGTACTTTACAATTTTTAGGCGATAAAATTGTGAGTTGGTCTTCCAAGAAACAGAATTGTGTGTCACTATCAACTGCTGAAGCTGAATATGTGGCTGCGGCTAGTTGTTGTGCTCAGGTTTTATGGATGAAGACACAACTAACTGATTATGGTCTGAAATATGATCATATTCCTATCTATTGTGATTCTCAGAGTGCCATTGCCATTGCAGTCAACTCAGTAAACCACTCTCGCTCAAAGCATATTGATGTTAGATATCATTTTCTCAAAGATCATATTGAAAAAAAAAAAAAAAAAAAAAAAAAAAAAAAAAAAAAAAAAAAAAAAAAAAAAAAAAAAAAAAAAAAAAAAAAAAAAAAAAAAAAAAAAAAAAAAAAAAAAAAAAAAAAAAAAAAAAAAAAAAAAAAAAAAAAAAAAAAAAAAAAAAAAAAAAAAAAAAAAAAAAAAAAAAAAAAAAAAAAAAAAAAAAAAAAAAAAAAAAAAAAAAAAAAAAAAAAAAAAAAAAAAAAAAAAAAAAAAAAAAAAAAAAAAAAAAAAAAAAAAAAAAAAAAAAAAAAAAAAAAAAAAAAAAAAAAAAAAAAAAAAAAAAAAAAAAAAAAAAAAAAAAAAAAAAAAAAAAAAAAAAAAAAAAAAAAAAAAAAAAAAAAAAAAAAAAAAAAAAAAAAAAAAAAAAAAAAAAAGATATTTATTTCAATGGCTTGTATATACTATGTATGCAACCCGTTCTTAAATGATATATTTATTTGTAGAGTGTTTTTACATTCTAAGAAATTGTTATTATACATATAAATTGATATAAGATAACAAGGAATCGAACGCCTTTGTGTACTCCCTAGCTGTCTTACATTCAACATTGTTGTTGAAGCAAAACTTTTCCGAAATATCACAACAAAGATTTTACTCATGTTTGATCTCACAAAACCAATTTTTGCTCCACCTTTCTATGAACATTTTTGATCTATTCTTGCATAGCTTAAGGAGGAGTTTGTGATTTCAACAACCTTCAAACCTTCAAATGTGTATCAAATTTTTTTTATGCACACATTTGATGTTTTTCCAATGATTTTCAATTAAATGGAGTTCGGTGATTAGTTTGCACATGAGTGATAAGTATTTCTCAAATTATACTCCATGAATTTCATCATCGCCGATGAGTTCTAACCCCGGAGTATTCACTTCTTTCATTAGATAGTGAGGGTATTTTGAGTGCTGTTGTTTTCGTGCAAATAGGATGGAGGGAGTAAAGTCGAAAAGTGAGAGGTTAAGGTGATATGTTGTGAGAAAAGGGTTAAAAAGAAATGATACCCTTCCCCAAATTCTCAAAAAGCCGGGTAAAACACGCTCCTATCAGATTTCATTTGTTGATTTCTTGATATTGAAGAAGTCTTCATGGACCCAGTGAAGCGATGCACATCTTTACCTAACCACTCAAGTGTTTCTTAACAAATACTTGTTTCATTTCTCACGGAGATTTTCACATTTCTATTGACTCTTCTTTCGGAAGATGTTGATATTGAAAAAGGGTGACATTCTGCTCCAGTCCCCGACTTCATTTGATCACGATGTGTCTAGAGCTATTTTGATTGATCATTGATTTGATTATCATTCATTTTTTTTGGGCACATTAGCGTCATGTCTTTGTGATATTATTGCTTATCTTTGTGATATAGCCGGAACATTTGTAGTGATATCTTAATTGATATTCCACGATGATCGAATGGAAATCCTACCAATGCTAACATCCTTTCCAACATTGAACGTAGGTCTCACATTTTCATTTATGAATTTGTTGAGTTAACGAGAAGTCTATGTGACCTCGGATGTTATTTCCCAAAAAGTCTTTAAGGATAAAATTGTGGTTATCAAATGCTTCGGTAGTGTTAACCATGATTTATATTCTTTGAAGCAATCTCGTGGTTGCAAAGCCGCAGATCGAACTATGTTAGAGACTTGTTTTATGCATATCTCAATGATACATAGGAAATCCGAAATATGTTAATCGGTCATTTCATTAATCCTTTTGATTTTTGAACATGCTAACGGATCATTCTTATCTGGTTTCATTTCTCATCACACAAACACAGAAAACACCAACACCATGCTATAACGTTTGTCCCAACAACTTCAATCTTCCATTTTAGTCACCCCTAGGATTTCTTGGGTTGGGCTAATGGTTAGGGTTGATGTTTTGATGGTTGATATTTCTCCATGTGTACATTCGATCATGTTATTCTTGTTGACAATTAATCAATCAATGTGTACATAATGAGATTGGTTCCCAATCTTGTCATTATGAGGGGGAGAAAATTTTATGATTGATTTACTGATTGATAAGGAAACAAGGAGAAAAGTTCGTGTTTGGTTTGGTTGTTTCACTAAGTGTTAGGCTTATCAAAGTTCTAGGATTATCAAAGTTTGTGTATATAGGGAGAAAATTCTTCATGATGTGTCAATAGTTTCAGATTTTCACTAGATTTTAGTTGATTGAGAATTTGATTTTAAAAAGGGGGAATCTGAATTGATGTCATAGATAAGAATGAAACCAAAGATGAAAAGATTTTCACTCAAGATGCTTCAAAAGTTCAAAAATGCTCCAAAATGTGTATACTCATGGATTAAGGGGGAGCATGATTACTTCATAAGAATTTCATCCAAACTTCATTCAATTGCTTACTCTCCAAAGTATTCAAGTTGATGTGACAAAGATCAAAGCTTCAAAAGAGTCTTCATCAAACATACTTCATTCAAGATCTTCAAGTCATACAACAACATTTTGTCAAGAAACTCCAATGCATACATCATGGGGGAGAGTTCATATTCATGAAACTTCATTTCAAGAAGATGAGATTCATTCAAGAATTAAAACCGAAGAATCAAAAAGTTGAATCTCACTCGAGAATCGAAGATTGATACAGTCGAAACCAAGATTTATACCTTCCGCATTTCAAAAGACAACTCTGGTTCATGATTCAACAATTCTTGAAGATACAAGTCACACACTTGTTCGACTTCATTATTATCTTTCTTCAAGACTCACACGCATTCATTATTCTCTGTTCTAAAAGAACATTGAGAATCCTCACATGATTTAACTTCAAGAAGTTCAAGACCAAGACCAAGACTAAATCAAGTTCTCCAAAGACAAAAGAGAAAGCTTTGAAGACTTGTTTCAACACACCAATTGTCTTCACCACCGGGCTCATCAAATTCATTCCTACAAGAAAATATAACACGTATTTCATTCATTACAATGTATCACTAAGGGGGAGAATGATTACTTCATAAGAATTTCATCCAAACTTCATTCAATTGCTTACTCTCCAAAGTATTCAAGTTGATGTGACAAAGATCAAAGCTTCAAAAGAGTCTTCATCAAACATACTTCATTCAAGATCTTCAAGTCATACAACAACATTTTGTCAAGAAACTCCAATGCATACATCATGGGGGAGAGTTCATATTCATGAAACTTCATTTCAAGAAGATGAGATTCATTCAAGAATTAAAACCGAAGAATCAAAAAGTTGAATCTCACTCGAGAATCGAAGATTGATACAGTCGAAACCAAGATTTATACCTTCCGCATTTCAAAAGACAACTCTGGTTCATGATTCAACAATTCTTGAAGATACAAGTCACACACTTGTTCGACTTCATTATTATCTTTCTTCAAGACTCACACGCATTCATTATTCTCTGTTCTAAAAGAACATTGAGAATCCTCACATGATTTAACTTCAAGAAGTTCAAGACCAAGACCAAGACTAAATCAAGTTCTCCAAAGACAAAAGAGAAAGCTTTGAAGACTTGTTTCAACACACCAATTGTCTTCACCACCGGGCTCATCAAATTCATTCCTACAAGAAAATATAACACGTATTTCATTCATTACAATGTATCACTAAGGGGGAGAATGTTAGAAATCCAAAAATAGTGATAAATTGTAATCTAGAATAGAAGAATTTCTTGTTGTTAAGTCATAGATAAATGATCACTAAGGTTGAGGGGCTAATTGTGACAATTAGCATAATTGAGTAGTTAGACTATAAATAGCCCACTTTCACTTTCATTAGCATTTACTTCGAACATATTTACTCCCAAATTCTTCAAATTCCTTCATTTATTTCTTTTTTTTTCATTCAATTTCCAATCATAAATCTCTCTCATATTAAATTCATCAAATCTTCATAAACCCTAAATTCAGTTTCTTTTTCATCTATCTATCATATTCAATGGCACCAAGACAATCTAATTCACCGAAAAATCTGCTCGCTGCTGAATATGCTCCCGTTCCAAATGTTGTAAAGGCACCTCATATTACATTAGAGGCAAAGGCCATCAGAATAAACATGAACAATTGGATGGCTAGACTCACTGGCACCATTCATGCTCCCACCTCTCTCATCGGGCGACTGGATGCCTTTTTCCTGAGTTGTCCACTCTATGGTGCTCTTACACTTAATCCAGGTAAAATGTATCATGATTACCTATGTGAATTTTGGTATACTGCTGTGTATGTTGAAAATACTCAATCCATCAACTACACATTGCAACAAGGCACCAGGGCCTTTACTCTCACTGCCGACTCTCTTAGAGATATTCTTCACTTGAATTATCTGGCTGAAAATGAGATGGCAATTACTCTCCATACTGGTCTTAATTTTAGGGATGTGTGTAGACTGATGGGACACACTGATATACTGGATGAGCATGGCCAGTTATCAAGGAAAGGCACCATCTACATGAGCAAGTTATCAGACTCATGGAGATACTTCTTCACTCATCTTGTTGAGTGTTTGGGTGGCAGTTCTTGAGGGTTAGATCAGATTAATCAAATGCAACTCCAGATTGCCTACTGTCTATGGTTCGGGTACAGAGTAGACTTTGCTCAGATTTTCTTTGATGATCTGGTAGAGCGTCTAAGGGTGAAAGGTAGAAAACCGCATATTCCTTATATTCGTTTTCTGTCACTTGTATTTTTAAGAGCTCTAGGTGCTGAGTATGATTTCGACACAAATCATTTTTCTGTGTGTGAATATCTGAGGGAGTTGAGCTCATTAAAATCAAGAGCTGGTGAGGTTGAAATTCCTGTAAATATGTTGAACCATTTTACAAAATGATGCACTCGAATCATCAGATGAACAGGAAGAGGCTCCAGGAGGGAACCAGATTGGTGAAGGACCCTCTGGAGTCCTCAGTGCTGAAATTGTACAACCAGTGACCCAGGTGGCTTCTGAGGTTCAACAGACTGCAAATGCTACTCGACCCAGAACTTCCAGACGTCTTAGGAAGACTGGAGTTCAGGTCAATCCAGATTGAACCGAATCGAGCCATCCAGGTGATGTCATGAATATAGATGGGTCTCCTATTGTTGAGCAGGAAGAAAATATTGTTCAGATTGATGAGCAGGTGACTGGTGAGCAAGATGCTCAGATAGATTTAAACAGAGAAGTGGTCGATCAGACAGTTGGGACGGCTCCAGATTGGGATGAGGTAGATTTCCCAATGTCTGAAGGTAACATGTTTGATGTTAACATGAACTTTCTGGGTGAAGAAGTAGAAAATGTTGTCACATCTGTTATTGCTTCAGTCACCCAACCACTTATCTCTACAGAAATGCCACCACCAGAATCCATTACTGCACCACCACCACCACCATTTTTAATTCCACAAAATACTCCTTACTTCAATCCACCCTCTCTTTAATTTTCACATAATCAACCCCCACCACTTGAAACTCCACTTGATTTTCCTGAACACCGTGTGCTGAACTCAACTGTTGTAACATCTGAAACTTTCACTGAAAGGGTCCAGGCACAAGTACCTTAGGTGACCAGGTTGGCTTCTGAACTGGCACCTCCGTGGTCACTCCACCTCTTCTTCAGCCGAGGTCCAAGGCCTTTTAAGTAAGGTGGCGGATCTGGAGAGATCACTCCAGTCTTCATCGCAGGTTGTTTCTGATTTTAAGTCTTTATTGTCAAATAATCTTGCATCAGAAATGAATCTATTTGCTGGTAATGAGAAGCTGGTGTTTGAGAAGATGAACGAACTGGTGCTGGACACAAATAAAAATTCTGAAAATATCAAAGTGGCAGTCCAGGGATTAGAGGCAAGGTTGGTGAAATCTGTTCAGACTGCAGTGAAAGCTGAAGTTGTTCAACCACTGGCAGGTCTGACAGATGAGGTTCAGAAGTTGATCACCAGGGTTAGTACTTTGGAAAGTAGGCCAACCCTTGACCAGAACTCTATTGTCAGTTCCATCAGTGATGAGTGTGCTAAGAAGTTCAGACATGGCATGTTGAAAGAAATTACTGAAGAAATTTCTGGGCCTGTTCTTAGAACCATTCAAGATGGGTTGTTGCCTCAGGTGGTAAAGATGATTGAAAATGAAATGCCAAAGCACTTGTCTTCAGAAATTCAAATAATCAAGAAGGAAGTGACTGAGCTAAGGAAGACTGTGAATATCACAACTCCAGTGGCAGGAAGAACATTTGGTGCTACAGACAGATACATGCTTGAACAATTATGGAGTGCCCACAAGTCTCAAACTGGTGGACATTCCAAGGGGGAAAAGTCTGTTGCCACTGAGTCCGTTCCAAAAGGATTGGTGAAGAAAAAGAAAGAAGTAGTTGTCAGTGCAATTGAAAAGGCCTTTGGCACTGAAGCCATCGTGCAACAAGAACAAGTGACTGGTACTGAAGCCAGTGCACAAGAAGTAGTTGGTACTGAAGCCAATGTACAAGAAGAACAAGCTGCTGGTACTGATGCCAGTGAGCCCCAATTTGAACAATTCCCAGATATCATATCCACTCTGAAATCAGTAAAAAGGAAGAAGCATGTGATATCTGGAGGTGAAATTGAAACTGCTGAAGGTTCATCAGAACTCCCTACTGCTGATGATGATACTTCGAAGAGACTGGAACAGGAATGCATTATGATAGAAATTTTTAAGAAAAATCAAAAGGATGAACTGCTGGCCCACAAAAGGGAGATGGCAAATATGGGGACTCTTGATTCTTACAATGCTGGTAGGTTGGGCATACATATTGATGTTTATAAAAGAATGAAGGAAGACCCCAATATTCATCAATGTCTGGATGCATTGGATGACGTCTATATACGCTCCAGGTACTCTGAAGAAGAACAAACTTATGATGCTGTAACTTATGGTGTCAGTGTAGTTGAGCTTATCAGACAAAGGACGAGGGGAACTGGTGAACCTCCAGAAAAAGATCAGAAAGAATGCTGGTGCTCTGGAGATAGAGTACAGAAAGAAGATAAAGGGCTTACCCAAACTCACTGCCAAACAAATCAAAGAAATTAGAGATGCTGATCTGAGCACCTTCATTCCTTTGGATGCTTCACAAAGAATCAATCGTGAAGAACTCCAGTCTACCATTGAACAGCAGAAGGTATCCAGGAAAACTGAATACATGATCCAGATGGCAAAGCAAAAAGCCAAGTATGAAGAGATGTTGAAATTCAGGGCTGATGCCAGAAGGATCATAGGTGCAGAGATTAAATTAGCTGAAAATCATGAAGGCATGAGCAGGTTTGAAGTAAAGTTGACCAGGGAGGGTAACTTTACTGATGAAAGGAAGAGTGCTTCAGTCCAAGCTTTTGGATGGACTGAACTGAAGGAGATAGCCTTAACGTTCAGGGGGAAGACTGATTTGTCTACTGATGTTAAAGCATTTTTGAAGAGGATTGAGAAGGTATGGAAGAGAAAGCAACAGATGGAAGTTGCAATAGGTATGAAACCACCAGAGTCTGTACCATCCTCTCCATCTCCAAAGAGAAAGGCTTATGAAGATGCTCCAGGACAGACGTCGAAGAGAAGGGCCTGACTCTTGTATCATTTTACTTGTACTTGTATTTATTTTCCAAAATTGTAACTTATTTTCTGTTGATGGCTGTAAATATAGTTACATATTTTGATTCACAAGTAAGTGATCAGATTTAGTCTAAGTAAGAATTAAAAGATGAAACTGAAACACTGATGATCTATAAAGTGTTCTCCAGTAACTTAAAATTTTTTTAGACTAAGTCAAAACAAGTGTTTTTCAAGCATACAAAGTTGTATAGATAGAAGCTTGAAAAACCTTGCATTATTTCTGAACAAATAGGGGAATTTGTTAGGTCCAGATTTACTGGACTCACTCCAGACTTGAAGACTGGAAAGTCTCTGAAGACTTGTCCAGAAATAATATTTACTGGACCTACTCCAGACTTGAATA
>CM067167.1:300050608-300065939 GCA_034093135.1 Erigeron breviscapus | reverse complement strand
TGGTGTAGATGGTGGAAATGTGGTATCAGAAAGGGTTAAAAGAAAATGTTCAAGTAACAAAAAAGTTGAAGTTGACAAGGAATATGATGTTGTTTTGGTTACATTGGATAATAGTTGTTTGTCAGGCTCAGAAGACGACGACGGCTATGATTGGTCTATTGGGTGGATGGAACCTCATGCGTCTGGCTTCCAAAGTTGTGGTGACGGTTTTGATGATGGTTTTGCTGTATTGATTCGTTGTTATGGGTATTAGCGTCAAGTAAAAGTTTAAGTACTGTTTATAAGACCTTATATCTTATTCTTTCATGTGTATCCTGTGTGGATTTGTAAAGAAAACAATGTGTATATTTGTATATATACTTTATATTGAGAGTTTGGTTATGAAGTAATTCTTGTTTGATCAGATCATCACTTGATTTTACTTTGAATTCAGATTTAGATTTTACTTTGATTAACTCATATCGTCGAACAAACAAGAATTTATTGTACGCGTAATGAAGATGAATTTTACTCAAGAATTTATCCCAGTAAATATGGGTGAAATTGGATAAGACATATATCGCAAATCATATTTGGATCAAAGAGTTGGATTTGAGAAAGGCATCAAGAAAAGATTCACTGATTAGTTCACAAAGTAAAAAAAATTGCACAGAGATTTCTCTTCTCAAATTGGACACTTGTAGAACTCAACTCGATGCAAACACAAGTTTCCTTCTGCAAACACTTTTTTTATTCCTTTTCCTCTAAATTTTTTCACAGATGAACTTTCACATAGTTTCATAGGGTTACAAATTATTATATATATAAACCATAAACATGAAACACTATATAGCACCAACAAAACCATATGCCATTATGTTGATAAGTTAATCATCCACAAGATGACCGGAAAATTTTATAAACACCCTAAGTGTGAGCCAGAATATTTGACAGGAATCAAAATCCTATAATTTGCTTGCAAGAATTCCTAACAAAACCAAAAAATGTAAAAAAAGATAGAATTTTTGTGTACTAAGTTAGCATGGTTCAGATGATTCAAGATTTGTATTTGGTGGATTACTTGAACCAGGAGGCTGTGCTTCTTGATCTAAATCCATTGAACCCAATCTGGCATCTTGATTACTGAAAGCCGCCTCATGATTGCCAGAGATCACCACTTTATCATTTTGGATGGGGTCTGGTGAGCGGACTGAGCTAGAAATTGTAACCACATGGTCAGCTTTAATTTCAGATGACACGTTCATATTTTGACCCGTATTGAACTGATTCAACTGAATCACTGGTTCAACGTTTGATTTAGAAAGGGTTGAGCCTGTGTTAGACCGTGGTGCATTTGGTGAGAGTCTAGAATACGGAGCACGAAAATAGTCTGAAGCCATGTGAACCCCGGGTGTAGATGGTGATCTAGTTGTTTTGATGTGGATAGTACTTTTCATTTGTTGCTTCATTATTGCTGCAGCATCCGTTGGGGTTGCAATCCGCGCACCAGCAGCAACTGCAGCTGCTTTTACTGCATCCGGTCCTGAGGCAAGAGGTTTAGTCAAAAACGGTTGAGGTCTCGGAAAAACTCTTTTCAGTCCTGTAGGGGCAGAATCGTAACTTTGGGAGAACGTCGTCGAGAATGGAGGGTCAGCCACAGGTGGTTGCACCAAGATTCTTCCAGGATTTGTCCTGCCTGATCCATTTCAGCTATAGTTAGAGTAGAGGTGACTAATTGGCTATCCTGACCCATTTACTTAATAAAAAGTAGAGGTAGCTAATTGGGACGGTCAATTCAGTTATGTGTTATCTCTGATGGGGTTAACAAAAAATAAAAATAAAAATTGTCTTATCATGAAACTGGGCAAATGGCAAGAAAGTTAATTAAATCATTTGTAGTTTAAAAATTATAATATTACTGAAAATCAAGAAATTCGGTAATCATATTTGACATGTTAATTATCTATAATAAATTTGGACATAATGCATTTTACTAGCCCGTCCCTACTCATCCATTGATTGTGCACCAAACCGCGTCGAGAGGATTTTAGGTTCGAAGGTAAAACCCTAAAGGGTTTTAGGGGTTTGTTGGCGATTCCCCGAAGGTAGGAACGGTGTTCCTTTACGCCGAATAAGGGTTGATGATGATGATCGTCAAATTGTATTCGACTTTAGGGTTTATATGAGGTTTTTCGATCGGTGATCGTATCTGTGATAATCGAAGTATATCGATTATAAGGGAATCCTCCTCCTTTTATAGGAGGAGGTTCCTTGGGGGAGAAGGTTAGGGTTTTCCCTATTCCTTCTTTGTGTATAACTCTACTTACCATGTTGATCCGATCTAGTTTCCTTAGGAGATCGAACTAAGTAAGGATTGTTTTTATCTTTGGAAAGGATTTGTGTCGATCCTTTAATTATTTATCCGAGTTAAACACCTTAGCGCTTATACCCTTCGTGAGGGTGCTTCGTATTAGGTATCCTGATACAAAGGGGTACATCGTCATCCATTTTGGTACCTCTAGCTCTAATAGATATGAACAAAAATTGTACCTAATGGCGAAGGAACCTTTGGAGTAGTCACTCCGGGCTTATCAAGGGCAATATTAAGTGCTCGCCGAGCTGCTAGTTGTGCCTTAGAAAGTTGTGAACCAGTATTCATAACTGGGTATCTTTGACTTTTCTTAAGAGTGTTCCACCTCTGCAAATATCAATTTTATCATGAAGATCATTAAAAAAATGAATGTCAAAAGCTGTTCAATGTACCCATATAAACACTACGCTAAATGTTAACATATGCCATTTACAAGGTGATCAGATAATGGGTAATTTGTAATCCGATGCTGGGATTTGAACCCGTGAAATTGGGGAAAACCGGACATCCTAACTAAACTGGATGATAACAGATGCTATAAAATCCTCTCTATCTCATGAAAGTTGCAATATCTTTAATTTGTTGAGTCACGTGAGAAAGCAAGCTTTCCATTGGGAAGTTTATAAGTCAACAATTTTAAATTGGGTCCCCAAGATTATATTACCTTCCCGGTATTGAAGATAACTTTCAGATCTTCGTCAAATAGTCAAACACATTTCTAAAATTATGTCTTCAGATAGATGAAAAAAGTGAAATTTTCACAAGACAAGGGCTTCAAGAAACGATAAGTTGATTGTATGTTTTCCCCACTAAAGATTTCCTTACTATGAAAATGTTGATAACTGAAATTAAGTAGTGACAATGGGATAGTAATTTGTCTCGTTAAGCTTCTTGCTTAAAACAGTTTGTATCCATATGCACCAAACCCCAGAAGTTATATAGGAAAGGTGACACCTCTGAACCATTTACTTATGAATGGGTCCATTTGGGTTATGGTTTATCCCTCAAGAATCAATCACGTTGAGGTGGACAGCATTTTCTTGGGGTCAACCCAACCCATTCTGACCGACGATGAAAACACATTACAATCTAAACTGTGAACCTAACCTGTCTGATCCATCTATTTCTCCACCTTTAGCCTAAATGCACTTGAAAACTTAACAAAAACGCTATAATGGGACTTGGAAATATAACCTGAGATAGCTGTGTAGGAGTTCTGTCACTCTTAAAGTCTCCTTTTAACATGTTGGCCCAATTCCCTTCCCCGGATTTTTGTACAGCAGCAAAAAGTTCCTGGTCCTCTTCTGCAGACCATGCTTTTCTTTTCCTCTTAGGTGGCAATTTTTTGTCTGTACAGTCAACTGCATCTAACCCTTCAGCAGAAGGAACTGTTGGAAGCCCTGGTTTTGGAATGTAAACGGGAACTGATATATTGATCCCACTCACTGAAGTAACAAATTGTGGATTTTCTGATGGAGGTTGGGTAGATTTGGGTCGTGGTATATTTATAGTCATTGGAGCCTCCATGGTCAAGCCTTTTTCAATACAGTGATTAGGTGACCCAGAATCCATGAGTACCTAAAAATTTCAATGGCCCGTTTAAAATATGGGACTAAAGGTGGTTAACGGGTCAAAACATGTTCTGGCACGCCTCAAAAACAGAGCTGGTTAAGTTGACCCGAACACTTGGACCAACTTCTTATTAATTGTATGAATACGAAAACTTAGTTATGTTAATAATAATCTATTTTTGAATAAACATTTTTTGTAGGTTTTGCAATTGTTTGGGCGACTTACGTTCCTTTCGACACATTGACTTGTTCATTACAAATAAGTTGGTAATATTAGGATTGATCTACAAAATTCCTTTATTTCTCATCATTAAGCGGTAGTTAGATACTAAAAAAGCAGCTCAAATCACTTTTGGGATAGTCCAAACCCCCTCACTTAATCTAAACTAGCAAATTTCCGGCCTCGCATTGCGGGCATCAATTGTCGTGTTGAAACGATTGTGTTATTCTAGTGTACTTGCGTTGAACCTTCAATCGCTGAATTAACAAACATTATCTCATGAATAGGTTTGTTTAAAAGGTTATCATATCAAATATATATTTATTTAAGGGCAAAACCACAATACTTTTCGTCAGCGCGTTGCACGGTTTCAGTTATTACGATTACATTTGTTATTGATGATGTATCACTATATATACTTGCTAAAAAATTTGACATATAAAATAGATACTTATTCAAAGACAATACCCCCCCAAAAAAAAGTTTTTAATATATTGTTTGTAAACCTAAAAACTATTTTGGTTTGTTATTGATGATGTGTCGCTATATATGTTTGTTAAAATATTTGACATATGAAATAGATACTTATTCAAAGGCAATACCACCAAAAAAAAGATAAAAAAAATTTGATATATTATTTGGAAACCGGAAAGGAAAAAAAATATGTAAGAAAGCAAGAAGTAACCCGTAGTTTTAAACCCAAAAGATATCCAATGTGGTAAAATTGGAATATTGTTACAAAAAAAGAACAAAAGTTTTCAATATAATTATTTGAAAACCCGACAGGGAAAAAAATATCCAAAAAGTAACTCGTATTAAAAAACCCAAACGGAATGTGATTTGGCAAAATTCGAATAACGGTACGGGTTGTAGCATGGACGAATAGTAACTCACCACGTGGGCAAGTTATACTATTCACAACCAATTCATTTAATATATAGTATATATAATACCTCGCATGTCCAAGGCTCTCCAGATTGACCATCAATATTGACAATAATAGGTCAAACGTATCGGGACAAACTCCGAACCCTAGAAGACTATAAAAACTATCATAGTGCACACCTACATCAAGAGCAATGGACTTGTTTACCGCAGGTTTCCAGATTTGAATCAACTTACTATGAGTGTAAGGGTAAGAATCACCGGACATATATTCGACATAAAAGCAAAACAACCCATGAGAACTACCAACTACACTTGGTTTTCAGTCAAGTAGTTCAAAAGATTCAGAACAGTGGGAACAAACATTTGTTGTGGGAATGTGTTGTTATCAACAATTAAAACAAACTTTAGCTCCTCGGATTGATTATTATGATCGTCGTACCTTTTAAAAATAGATTATGTGGTCTAGTTTGAAGGACGTTGTTAGCGGCCATTTTCTCGGAGCTTTCGATAAGCGATTTCCAAGATTTTGATATTATTTTGCATTGAATCATTGTTTTGGCAGGAAGCCGTTTTATGATTTGTGTTTGGATTTCAAAAGGTATGTATGATGACATCTTTGATTTGGGAATGAATTTTCTATGGTTTTTCATTATAAATGGTGAGGAATGGGAACATGGAAAAGAAAAGGAGAAAGAAATTATATATACTAGAGAATATCAGGCCGTGCGATGCACGAAACTCTAAAACTGATATTTTTAATAAACGTATAAGGTACTTTTGAAACATATAAAGATAGACGGTGAAGGAAAAACATATCTCAATTGGAAAATTTTCGTGGATTACTCTTCTTATATCAAAAGAAGATTTATCCACGAAGATATTCTCTCGTAATACATTTTCTTATATCAAAAGAAGATTAATCCACTAAAATGTTCCAATTAAAATATGTTTTTCCTTCACCATCTATCTTCATATGATTCAAAAGTACCTCATCAGTTTTAGAGGGTCGTGCATCGCACTGCCTGATATCGTGCTCACCATTTATAATGAAAAACCCTAGAAAATTCATTCCTAAATCAAAGATGTCATCATACATACCTTTTGAAATCCAAACACAAATCATAAAAAGTCTTCCTGCCAAAACAATGATTTATTGCAAAATAATATCAAAATCTTTGAAATCGCTTATAGAAAGCTCCGAGTTTATGGCCGATTACAACATCCTTCAGCTGGACCACATAATCTATTTATAAGGTACGACGATCATAATAATCAATCCGAGGAGCTAAAACTTGTTTCAATTATTGATAACTCATTCCCACAACAAACGTTTGTTCCCATTGTTCCTGAATCATTTAAACTACTTGACGGAAAACCAAGTGTAGTTGGTAGTTCTCATAGGTTGTTTTGCTTTTATGGTGAATATATGTCAGGTGATTCTTACCCTTACACTCCTAGTAAGTTGATTGTTATCTGGAATCCTGCTGTAAATAAGTCCATTGCTCTTGATGTGGGTGTGCACTATGATAGTTTTATAGTCTTATAGGGTTCGGGGTTTGTCCCAATACGTTTGACCCTATTATTGTCAAAATTGATGATCAAATGTACTACTGTTTACCTTCACACAAGCCGCAGCCTCTGCTGAAGCCTCATTACTAACGGTTGGAAAAGCTTGGAGTTCACATTCCAGATCACTATCATCATCCTAGCAATTTACGTTCAAACATTTGTTAAAAAAAATCAATTAATATATGTGTTTACTAGAGAAGTAATCAGTAATAACATTCATTAAGCTTTTAGCAAATTTAAAAGACACTAAAATTTTAAGGCATTTCTGCAACCATGATGAATAAGTTTTCCACAGAAAGGTTACAAACGATTCCCATAGGCATGACGATTTGTGCATACATCTCAAATTCAATCAATAACACTAATACAGATGATAGAAACCACAAAGTTTTTCAACCATCAAATTGTTTGCTGATATAACAGTCTGACTTTTTGAGCCATCCGTTCTTTTTATTGCAAAATTTTCCAAAAGATATGTTGCAAAAATTGATATTTTGATAAATGTTACACCTATAGATACAAATTGTCATGCTTTCCAGTTCTCTCCAAATCGGTTTGCTTGCAGTGCAAAGATGGAAACCCCGACCCACTTAAAATAGAACGACTCAATTTGGATTGTGCATTAATATCAAGCGGATAGAATAATAATCACTAAAACAGAAACGGGTAAAGTGGGGTGAACATGTTGAAAGTTGTTTAAGTTAATTTATAATGCGTGGACCCTCTGAATCTTTCTATTACAAAATCGTACAAATTTTTACCCATTACCCAACCTGTATGACCCACCGATTGTGCCATATTTTCAGAACAGTAACTGTTTACTTACGACGAAAGGACAAGTATGTTTAAATCAAGTTGTCAACAAATCTTGCATTATATAGTTTAATACAGAACAAGACACTTACCAGAGGCTGAGCTTCAGCTTTCAACTTTTCCAGTAATGGGTCACAATAAGCTAAATGTCGCCACAATATTTGGTATTCCCTGGGGTTTGTTATGCCTGTTTTGGTATATTTTACCAATGCATTCCAATCTATTTTTACATCTTGAACTTGAGCCACTTCTTGAAGCAAAGTTAAAATAGTTGTAGGCGAGTACCTTCCATTTCACAGCAATAACAAAAATGAAAGTCAGCTTTTAATTTATTCAATCAAATGAACCTTTTTTTAAAATTTAACAAAAATGAGCCTTTGTAGGTTTAAGTGTGTTCGTTTAAAGCTAAAATAACAACCGAAATTCAGCTTGTTTGGGATTGCTTATTTTATAGCGCTTATCTTCTATATAAACTTAATGCTTATATCACTTATTAAGTAAATAACATAATGATATATGCTCCTAAAAACTCCTCTAATTCATCGTTCCAACGAGTAGATAATCACATGTTGTACATACATTTTTCGCTATCCTCATCGACCCGTTCATTATGCTAGCCTAAACATTTAAGAGTATATATCATTTTCCGGCTCCGACCAATTAATTTTTCAGAGAGCCTATAATTTAAAATCGATCAACGAACACTTAAAAAATAACCCCCAAAAGGGTCATGACCCATTTTAACAAATCTTGCCAATGTACTTCATTAAGCTGACAAAAATGAAAAATCTTTAACAAAATCACCCACCAACCTTGCAAAAATTGGTATTACAACAAAAAAGATACAATCTTTCTAAACCATTCAAATAATCATATTTCACTTTAAATAACTATGCAATCAATTAAAAAAACAAAAAAATTAAAAAAAAAGGAGAAAGAAAACAAACCTTTGTAAAATAAGTGACACATTTTCTTCCGTGATGAATGATGGAGACTCTTTTTGCATCATCATTTTTAGCTTATTTTTTATTTAAATTTTTACTGCGGCAGTAAATAAAAATCAAAAGGGGTTTTGGAATGAGATGAGAGAATGCATAAATAATGAAAAAGCAACCGTCCCTGAATTGTAGGAAGGAGATATATCCTACAAATTCGCGGGGTTTTGTTCAGTTTGGTGGTTTTGAAAACCATGATTCTGATTTTATTCTGTTTTTTAAGGAATCTATTTTTTTTTCAAACCTATTTCGAGGCAGTGATTTCATTCCCTTAATTGTAGTTTATTTTAGAGTTAATTACATAAATGGTACCTAACGTTTGCGCGATATTATTGGTTTCATATCTTTCTTTTCGATATTACGCGAATCATACCCAACGTTTTCAAAAGTCCACTCGGACCATACCTCGACCCTAACGCCGTTTGATGACCGTCAAAACCACAGTATTATCGCGTAAACGTTAGGTACCATTTAAGTAATTAACTCAATATATAATCCATATTAGATAAAAAAAAATAGTAATGAAAATTTTTGGTTGGTGGGTTTTGTTTAGATCCGAAATTAGTGAAGTAAAAGTGACGTGTTTCTGAGTTTTGAGAATGCATAAGATGATAAGATAGAGCTAGCAGCACTGTGGTGGTGGGGCGCCGCTGTTGGTGTTTTTCCGGTGATGGGGGAGGGGGGCTGCTACAATGGTGGCAGTCGGTGGCGGGGTGTTAGGAGATGGGATAATGGGTTGTGTTGTTATAGGGTAAAAATGGTGAAGATGATGAAGTTATCATGTCCGGCGGTTTTCCGATAAGGTTTCCGGCTAGATTTTCGGATCTCCATTGATCTCTTTTTTAGCCTGGAAAACTAATTTTTTTGATAGGCAGAGTAATTCATATGCATATAATACATGTATGACATATGAATTAAAGGGTTATAGTTACATATAGTACATGTATGGCTATTTCTTGTTTTGTTGGTGAAGAATCTGGAGTGAGTGCTGCTCGAGTCACTTTGAGCATTTCGATTATTTAATTCTTGTTTTAGGATGACAATTTTTTTTTTATCTAATATGGATTATATATTGAGTTAATTACTACCTAACGTTTACACGATATTACTGGTTTCATACATTTCCAGGTGCGAAATTACGTTTTTAGCCCTCACGTGCAAGTCACGTGGGGGGTTTTGACGGTCATCAAACGGCGTTAGGGTCCAGGTATGGTCCGAGTGGACTTTTGAAAACGTTGGGTATGATTCGCGTAATATCAAAAGGAAAGGTATGAAACCAGTAATATCGCGTAAACGTTAGGTACCATTTAAGTAATTAACTCTAAAATAAACTACAATTAAGGGAATGAAATCACTGCCTCCAAATAGGTTTGAAAAAAAAATAGATTCCTTAACAAACAGAATAAAATCAGAATCATGGTTTTGCTCTCTCTTTTGGATTTGATCTGAAAGATGTACTGTGAATTTGATCTGAAGTGTAGTTCTGCTTAAAGTGAATTGTAATACTAGTAATATATTGTTAATTGTATATGTTGCTTATTGTATTGTGTCACTGCCCAGTTTGGGTGTATAGGTCCTGCCATTAGCTACTGTTTTTTGGTATCATGTTGTGATTATGTTATCTGCATTTGGGTTTACGTCTTCATGGTTTGCTGGGACATAACTTGCTGCTCTTGTGCTAACCTATTTTTAAAAGATGATGAGAAACTTGCTGATGAGAATTCAAGAATTAGTTTTAGCCTTGCACCACTTTGAGCTTTGTTTCCTATAAAACGTGAAAAATATATTAACTCAAGATTTGGTACTCCATATTTCTCAATATTGTACTAGCACTGTACCCACGTAATGCGGTGGTGATCATGACGGCAACAATATGGGGGTGGGGACGACTGTTGGTGGTGGAGGCAACATTGGACGGTGTACATAATTGATGTAAAAGTAATTGATTTAAAGGGTTAATGGAGATATTTTAAAAGATAAAAGATTAATAATGTAATTTAATAATTAATGTTAAAGGGATAGTGTATGTGAAAATATTTTAAGAGGTGCTAGGTTAAAATATTACATATTTTTCAACACTTTTAAAAATAAAGTGTTAGTTTTTTTTTTAATAAAATAGTATAGATTAGGTGATTGCAAATAAAAGCAAAACCCCATATCACAAACACTTGCACACCCCCAATAATTAAAAACCAATATTGATGTTGGATATTTAAGTCACTTATATTTGAAGTATCAAAACAAAATCAAACCTTATCAATAACCAAATAATTCCATGGTTTGCTTATTAAAACCTGCATTTCCATGACCCCGTTTTACACAATTAAAATCATTAGACATTACGCCAACAATAATAATATCATTTCTGCCCACAACCTCTTTGATGGAACGCCTCACAACAATTTTTTTTTTTAGTAAAAGGGCATTTGCCCTTCAGAAAATTTTATAGATAATGAAATGAAGTATTAACAAACTAGTATGGGTATACGTATACCGAGTGCACTTTACAAAGACATTAGAGTACATCCAAATAACAATAACATAAACTATTAAATACACAAACAAAATGACATAAAGTAAATTATAAATCTTAGAAATTAAACATAAAACAAATCCAAAACACTTCCTGTCTTCATTTTTAAAGCTATTGTGAATTGTCCACTGCTGGAACATATGACCATAAGATAGATGATCCATTAAGCTTGGCCCAAATCCACCAAAATGAAGCCCACGGCCACTTATCTTACACAAACCATAATAGAAGCATTTCTCCACAATAGTTCCTTTGAATAATTTTTTTTTTTTGTCCGAACAGCAAAATTTTATTAATAAACTAGCGAGCAGCTAGAAAATTACAAAGAACAATCATCCAACAATGAAAAACTAAAATTACACCAATCCACCCAAGATAGGGATCTAAACTTAGACTTGTTTTTAATCTAAAGGTAGGCTTGAGCTTTGATTTCCTGTTTGATTTTGTTGAGTATGAATGGCTTATCATTCAATATCCATACTTTTAACATCCATACTTTGCATATATAAACCAAATAACTCAAAAGTGAAAACAAGCATTACCTCTTTCACTTTTGACCAAAACAACATCTTGAGCAGCCTAATCAAATAACAAGCAAACATGATCCTTTGACTTTTAAAAGTCAACCCTGCAGCTAGTATTGTATATTTGTATCTACTACACTACAGCCCAAAATGAATTCGCCAATCCAAGAAAAACACTTGAAAAACATTCCCTTTTAGCACTAGTCCAAGCCTAAGATTTCTATCAAAATAGGTTATACTTCTAATCAAGCAAACTAAATACAGTGTTGACCAGAAAAGTCAACATAACAAACAAGCTATAATACTCTTCAGAACACTTTTGCCATAACATATCCAAGAGACCAACAAAAAAGAAATATTTCCATTTTATCACTAGCCCAAACCTACATCCTAGAAGGTCTAGCATCACTCCAAGCAAAAGTTAATCTTTGACTTTCAAAAGTCAACTCTGACACCAACACTGCAATTTTCTTCAAAGTGATACACATACTTTGAACACAAGCTGCAATCAGATATGAACTTTCATAATAAGCCCATCCCCACCCAACCCAAATAAACTAACTCTTGTTTTTAAAAAATGGGGGCATAACATCCTTATAGCAGCACCAAGTAGTGCCCAGATAAGAAGGAACACAACCACATTGTAACCATTTCAGCCTCCTCATACCAAAGAAACAACTGTCTATCTTTGGAACTCAATTATTAGAGCTTATGCTTAAACCCATCATCTTGATGCTCTTAAGTTTGTGCACGGTCAAGTGATTGTTTCTGATATGGGACTGGACTCGATTTGTGGTAGTGCGTTAGTGTCCGCTTATTCCAAACTTGCCCGAATTGATGACACGAGAATGGTGTTTGATAGGTTACACGAACGCAACTCGGTTTTGTATAACACGATGATTTCGGGATTTGGAAGTTGTGGTTATTGGCTGAAAGGGTTACATTTGTTTATAGTAATGAGAAGAATGGAGAACCAGGCTGATGGGTATACCGGGGCAGGGTTGTTATCGGGTTTGACGTGTTCTAGCTTGTTAGAATGTACTAAAGATGTAGTTGTATGCATTTGGGGTGTAATGTATTTGATGATTTATTGCAGCCTGATCTAGTAACCTGGTCTGCTTTAATATCTGGTTTTCAAGAAAATGAACGTCGAAAGAAGAAATCCGCATTCCATAGTTATTGCTACTTCACTTGCTGTTACTGCACAACTGGTAGTTTTGTCACCAGACATCGACATACATGGTTATGCCATTTGCCTTAACCTAGACACAGAAATAATGGTATCTTCTTCATGGGTAGACATGTATTCAAAATGTGGTTTCTTGGATTTGGGGATCAACGTTTTTGAGTAGATACAGAAAAGAAACATTGTTTCTTACAATTCGATAATAACAAGTTCTGGCTTGTATGGACATCCATCTTGGGCTTTTGAAGTGTTTAGGGAGGTTCTTGAAAAGGTTTAAAACCCAACGAATCTACTTTCTCCGTTCTACTATCTGCTTGCTGTGATGGTGGCCTTGATAAAGAAGGTCGAGGGATTTTTAGTAGAATGTATGTTGATTCTGGCATCGGCGCAAAACTGAGCATTATGTTCAGTTTGTTAAGTGCATTAATTCATGTGTTTAGTTATAAGACATCTACTAATATGTGTGGTGTAGGTTCTTCAAAATAATACTAGTTAGTTTCTCTGCACCTAAATTTGAACCACTACCATTGAGATCCCTTCCGGTGTTGAGACAGAGGGTGGTTGGGGGCCAACCAAAGAGGGTGATTGGTTGTCAGAACACCATCCGGAGAAGGCATTTTTACACCTTTGATGGCAATCCCAATTCCCGGTTTTTGTCCAAACCAGCCAGTTAGGTTTGAGCGGACTTGTTGCAAACGAGCCAACCGACTAAATATGACTGACAAGAAAGAAAGTAAATGATAACAACATAGGAGCATTCATCCTTCCTTAATAAAATATAGTGTGAACATACACATTTAAACCAGATTTATGAAGAGCTACTCTAGTGCGTGATACATAATAAAATTTAAAAGTATGAAATCTGCAACAAATATCTAACATACGGACTGGTTGCCATAATTCATAGAGAGCTACTCAAGTGGGTGTTACATAAAAATTAAAAAGGAGGCACCTGCAACTGATAATATCTAACATACGGAATTGGTTGATGAGTCTCTGAATCCTTGAAGCAATGACAAATAACATGAACATAATCTTGTTGTTCTGCAAAATTAACACAGTATGATAATTTGTATTAATTGAAGGTAAAGATATAAACTAAAAGTCATAATGTTTTTGATTTACAGTGGTAAATCTCAACATAATGATTCTAAAAATTACAGTAGGAGACAAAAAAAAAAAAAACAATGAATAAAGTGTTGGGAATGAGACAAGTGGCCAATAGGAGACAAAAGTTACCTTCATAATTGCTCAGCGTATGTCGACTTTGGGGATATCGGAGAGACGGGGCCAATAGGATCCTCTTCTACTCATCATCTTTTCTTTCAGTTCTTCATTGCAATCACGGATTCTAAAACTTAAAAGTGTAGGCAATAACAGCGTCTCTGGCAGATGTTTCAACCTTGGGCAATCTCTAATACAGAGATGTTGGAGGGAGGTGAGGTGTTGGAGTCCCTCTGATGATATTCTTTCTATTTTCTTAAAATCATATAATTTAAGCTTAGTGAGAGATGATGATAATGAATAAGGAAGAAGTGAGGAGGTTGGGAAACTCTTGACGTCTTCTTCTTCTCCACCCCATAACATTAGATCAACGAGTGAGGTGGGGAGCGGGCCCCATTCTGATATGGGCCTCTTCAACTTCCCTATTTTTAAGGAATCCAAATTGGGAGGCCAAACCCCACTTCCAACAAGAGGTGGCCCATCCATGCTTGCACAATTCATGATTTTCAGATGCTTTAGTGACACGAGATCCTTCAAATCAGGGAATGACTCTATTTCCCCACAATAAAATATTTCCAATTTCATGAGCTGTTGAAGGAAACATGTAGCTTTCGTCATTGATATCAGATTTCCCCCCATGAACCATATGCTTAAAACTTCAAGTGACTTGAACTTCTGCCATCCCCATCCTCCTATTGGGAAGAAGGAGGCAGATGTAAGTGACTTACAACCACGAATTGACAACTTTTGAATGGTATTGTTGGCTGGACAACTCAAATGCTCCAGATTCTTACAATTGTCAATCTCTAAGGTTTCAATGCTGTCTGGACAGCTCAAATGCTCCAGATTCTTACAATAATATATCTTTAAGGTTTCAATGTTGTCTGGACAGCTCAAATGCTCCAGATTCTTACAATAGTCAATCTCTAAGGTTTCAATGCTGTCTGGACAGCTCAAATGCTCCAGATTCTCACAATAATATATCTCTAACATCCTAAGAGATGTTGGGAGGTTGCTCCTTTCCTCTCCTCTTCCTCCTCCTATTCTCACCAATTCATCACACCTCCAAATAGTCAACTTTTTTAAATTAACAAGAACCTCCTTACATGCATCCGTTGCTTCTTCTGATTCCCACAAATTCCTTATTTCATTACACCTTCTGATTCTTAATTCTTCAACTACCCCAAGATACTGTACAACGTCACCCCACACCTCATCACTAAGTCCTGATATATCCTCCATTGTCATCGTGGTCACCGATGAAGCTACACCAACCAGACTTTTCAATACTCCATCACCACAATTCTCTATATCCAGAGCCCTCAATGAAGTTAATGCTTCAAGTGAGACTTTAACCAAATTAGGACAGTTTTCTATACGAAGAATTACAAGGCGTGGAAACACTGCAACACCCACCTCATTGACTGACCATTCCTCCCATCGTGGCATATTACGAAA
>CM067167.1:299985608-300045608 GCA_034093135.1 Erigeron breviscapus | reverse complement strand
AGCGGGTTCAAACAGGTATTCTTGTGGGTCGAGCGGGTCATTAGCAACATTTAATTGAGCGGTTACTCTATTAATATAATTCATTCCGAAATTGAAGAGTGAAGAAGAAAAGCAGTTACTTTTTCATCTACAACATGAAAATCTTTTCTTCTAATCACAATTTCACAAAATCAAGGTAATTTAATTTTTTACTTTTTCTTCATGATTTTTGTAACAGTAATTTTTCCAGTTATTTTGGGGTTTTCTTTTCAGTGATTTTAAAGTCATTTATAGCTTTTTTATTCGGATAAGAATCCTCTAAAGTTAAATCCAACTTTATAGATAAAGTTGGATCATCTTCAGATTAAAATCAAATGTCAAGATTTAAACTTGATCTTTTAATTTTAACAATTAATTTTAATCCAAAGGTTAAAGTTACTTCAACTTACCTATAAACTTGGAGCAACTTTAGAGGATCTCTATCATTTTTATTCTTATTTTTTGATAGTGAGTTTGAGAAATTTTTTATGCTTAAATTAAAAGAGTGTTTATAGTGTCTTTTTGTTAGGTCAGAAATCGACCAAGTATAATTTGTTCAGAAATAGCTTGAAGTTTAGTGAAGACTTTTTTACAGAATTCTGAGATGTCTCAGAATTCCTTCACTGAAGCTTCACTTCAGTTCAAATCGAGACAAATCTGAAGCATTCATTCTGAAGTCAAAGATTGAAGTATGAAGAAGAGAATCATCTCAGAAGCGAGCAAAGAGTGATTCTACCAGATCAAAGACTGAAGCATCTCAGTGTAAAGTATTTACAACACTTTACACTGATTACGAGGAAGACTTTTTTACTTTACACACCTTTACCCAGTCAATAGATTTATCTATTAATAAAAGGTACAAGGTAAAAGTATAGGCTTGGAACATAGTACTATAAGTCACATCAACTGACTTATATACTATTCCTAGTACAAGCATGTAAGGAATTAGCTTTAATTCCTTAAATGCTCACAACCACTTTTATACGATCTAGTCCATGTCATCATGAACTTGGTCTATAAATGCAAAGTCTTCTCACAACTTGCAAATTGCTTGAAACCTTTAGCATTGCAACTTGTGAGATATACTCTAAGTAAACTTACGAGTATTTCCAAGTTATTTAGATCACTTGTATTTCGGGATTGTTTAGATACTTACACTTGGGTATTTATCTTTGTTCCGCAACAATCCTTGTATTTGTTTATATCAATAAATCAAATACATTGAAAAGAAAACAACGTGTCTCAATGCTACATACTTGATTATATTTATATATATCTTTATATAGTTTCTGCCAACTTGTCCTTACATTTTATATCTAGTCAATTGTTTCTTGTTATCCATATCTGGATCGTAAACTGAACTTGTCCATCAAGATCAGTTGTACTTGCCAGTCGGGTTTGTTATTCATCTATATTTGGGACTCACACTTTTTATACTTGATTTTTTACGGTGATTTAGGGCTTATTACATTATTGTTTTGTTGAGTGTAGGAAATATTGTTAAGTCACCGTTTTGAGTTTTTGACTTTTGGTGTAGATCGACGCTTTGATGTACATTAGCTCATACCTTTTGTTTAACTTAGGTAATTTGTATACTCTTTTTGTCTCATATTAAATGTTTAATTTTTACTTGTATCTTATATTTTTAGCTTTCACCGTAAAATTCTTTTGTTTGTATTATATAACACTCCATATAAAATATATAAACGGATTCAGTCTTAAATATATTTTTCATTGATATAACCTTTATTAACTAATACACGAACGAAAATATTCATGGTCAAAGTTGGAAGAAAAAGACTTGACAAATCAAAATTGAATATTTAATATGAGACGGAAGAAGTATTAAATAGAGTTTGAAGCTTTGATGGATAAAGCTATTGACTACCTTTCAATTAGTATTAGTGTCAACTGTCAAGTGATGTTCTCATGGAAGTATAGAAGTAAATAAATTAATTTCATGGTTTTAAGTTTTTAACATTCAATTTGTATAAACAGATGTAAAGGTTGGAGGGCCTTTATACCATTTAGGTAGAAAATGGAAGTAGCCTCTCTACTTTGGTAGAGGTAAGTCTACCTACATCTTAACCTCCCTCATATACCGTCGAGATATTGAGGCTCAAAACCCGCGGAAGGCGACACTCAGCAGTTTCTTTCTTTAGATTAATTTATTACCATTCTGTTGTAAAAACATTACCATTAAATTATGTCGACCCAAGAGATGAGAACAAGACCTTGTTTGGGGCAAAAAAGGGGAAAAAATGTGGGTCGGCCCATACCCGACTCGCACCCAACGCGCTTGGACCCGCACTCGTTTAACCCGCATATCTGAAATTACCCGTTTGGACCCACACCCGTTTCGACCGTGCCGCTTTGACCCGTTACAAAAACCCGCCCGACTCGCCCATTTTGCCAGACCTAGTTCAAAACAAAGAATCACCTGTTGTTATCTTCATGGTTCATCATGCTTATCTCTAGGGGGTGAACAAAAACCGAACCAAAAACCGAAAAAATCATGAAAACCGAAAAATCCGAACCGAAAAATCCGAACCGAAAAATCCGAAAACCGAAAAAACCAATGGTTTTTGTTTTTGATTTTCTAAAAACCGAAAGTTTTGGTTCGGTTTTGGTTTCACATGAAAAACCGAACCGAACCAAAATTATATATTTTTTACATTATTTTATATTTATATCCGGTTATTACTCATACTTATTAAATATGTTACGAGTAATATATTTGTTTTGCTAGTGTACAAAACAATACAAATACATGTTCTAGGTGAAAATACACAACAAGATCTATGCGGTTTAATCAATTGTATATTGAAACAACACGTAAAAGATATCAAAGTTATATATGAAGTTTGTTTGAAATAATTATTTGAAGTTTATTCAACTTATTTTAATGGATATAGTCATTGTTTTAATGTTTGAAAAAATTATTGAAGTTGTAGTGTAACCACAGGGTGTAAAATTTAAACTTTTATAGTCCAAGTTGGCTCAAGCTTACAAGTGGTTAAAAACCGACTAAAACCGAAAAACCGAACCGAAATAGACTCAAACCGAAAAAATCAAAACCGAAGAAACCAAAACCCAATGGTTTTAGTTTTTAAAAACCAAATTATAACAGTTTAATTTCAGTTTTAGTCAAAAATCGACCCAAACCGAACCCTACTCACCCCCTACCTATCTCAACCGTTTCTTTTTCTTTCTTTATCAATTCTTTTGTTTCTTCGGTGTGTGATGTGACCAATTTATACCCATCGCCCACATCGTTATTGGCCTTTTATTATATGTTTTTAGTCGATTTTGCTGGCATTTGGCGCGTTTATGGGTTTTGTTAGTGGTTTCAGGTTCTAAACAGGTGACGTGTCCGTTTGGTGCAATTTCGAGTAATTTTAAGGTCATGAAGTTGATTGGAGAGTTCGAGAGTGAAAAGAGATAGAGAAAATATGCAAGACTTCATTTGTTGATGTAGCCTTTGGACCAGTACATTTACACTGCGACGCAGTGGTGGTGAACTCGTCCACTGCGCCGCAGTCATCTCAAGGAAATGTGCATCGAGTCCAGTAATATATCACTGCGACGCAGTGGTGGTGAACAGGTCCACTGCGCCGCAGTCAGAGTGAAAGAAAGGAGTGTTTAACCAGTGTATTTACACTGCGACGCAGTGGGATGTGCGTGTGCCCACTGCGCCGCAGTCAGCCTTGATCAAACGAGCACCAAAGGCAGTGTAAAAGCACTGCGCCGCAGTGGGGGCATCACTCGCTCACTGCGCCGCAGTGAGAGTGCGGGACTGAAAGGTTTTGGGCAGTTTTTGCATCAGATTAAAGGGGGGTATAAATAGTTTTCAAACCTAATTCCCAAAGTATCAAATCTTCTTTCTAAGAGCTGCACTTCAAGGAACACCTTCAAGGATCAATTCAAGATTTCATCATCTTCCGATTCATTGAAGATTCACGTGCACCCACTTAGATCGTATCTATTATATTGTCTTGCAATTTCTATTTCTCAAACGATTGGTACATCATGTTCTTCTTTTATTTTGATTATTATTTCAATTTAATCATGAGTGGCTAATCTTTCAATCATCTACCTTGATGAAACTAGACGAATGATGTGATTGCTATATGTTTTAATTCAAAGAGTTGATTTCAATTATCGTTGTGTCGAGATCTTGATGATTTAATTCCTTTATTATTATTATGATATTGGTGGCATGTGTGTTCTTCGTTAGTGGTACTAGTCGAATACATATGTGATTTTCAAACGGTTGCTTGTCTATGAGCAATTATCACTAGTTCATGGTATGATAGTGAATGTCATTTTAATAAAAGGAATCATTTTGTCAATGTGTTTGTAACGGTTGGTGGTACCACGTTATTTTGTAACACCCGACGTTTAAAAATATGGGTTTTCAAAAACTTTCACCTAACGGTGTTAAATTGCGGAAGAAAAGACTTTAAAAGTCAAACCGATAAAAACATTTCGGTTTCTGCGTTTAATTGGTGTTACATGCCATATCAAACATTAGTTCAAATGAAAACCCAACGGTTGCCCAACATTAAACAACCGTTCACACATTATTACATAAATTCGACATCAAAATGAAATGTATTTAAAAGTCTCCAAAATAAGCATCTATGGGTAGCTAAGGCTCCTTCATTGCATCTACCCAAGCTCATAAGTCCTGCGTCACTAATCCATCAAGCTAAACCTGAGGGAACAACCATTTTAAAGAAACAAGTGTTAGCTATAAGAATAGCTAAGTAAGATCACACTTAATTTAAAAGCATTTGTCCAATTAAAACATTTCTTCATTAATAGACAAACTCATTAGGCACAATACACAACACACATAACTGCATATCAACTTCATATCAAATAGGATAATCATCCTAAATGTGCCTATCCTGCATTACTTCATTACACACGTTTAACCACATAACTGCTTTCTACATTGACTGCTTTACTACGTTAACTGCTTTACTGCGTTTTAACTGCTTTAATGTGTAACATAAGCTACACCCGACTAGATGACAAACCCCACACGGTTGTACATCAAGCGTCGTTAAGGAATGGCAAGCCAATCCAAGAGTAATCCGTATATGGAGGTTGGTCAGACCCCTCGTATTACTCGCCCTGCATTATTAAGACCATGTTGCAAGGAGCCACCCAAGCAACAACTACGTCAACGCACTTAGCCGGGCTAGGGCAAGTACGGGCTAAGCTTAACACTTTCCTGCATCAAAGTTTAACGAGCTCGATCCTGCATTATTTAGTTTAGGTGACTGCATTACCTAAACATTTTCTACGTTTACTGCATTTACGTTTTGGGCCCTTAAACGTGCACGTGTCATGGCAACTTAACGAGTCTAGTGTACTAGTTGAGCAAGCCATACAATCATGCACATATCAACAATCAACAACATACACTACATCTCAAAGCATCACAAGCTACTTCGTAACACTACATAAACTGCATAACAATATACTACATTAAGCAACACTTCATTTCACTACGATAGGGTCTGCATTTCAGGTCTCATGGTCAACTACATATCCCATAATGCCTCCCGTGTAACCCGAGATACCCACATATATCATAAGTTACCGTTTAGGAAGTTATAAGTATGAAACCTTTGCTTGTTGAACCCTCAGCGTGACAAAAGTAGTGTATCTTACCTCGATACAGTTTAACAACAAGCTACAAGCACAAGACAACGATGACTAGGTGTCTCCGATAACCTAGAACAAGTATAAGATCGAAAGATAAGCTAAACGACACCTTTTGTAAAAATCTGGGCAGGTGGTGCGCCGCACCTTCCATGTGGTGCGTCGCACCAATCCTCCAGGGAATTTCAAATTAACTACGAGTGCGCCGCACCTACCCTTTGGTGCGTCGCACAAAACCATCAGAAAAACTTATCAATCAATAGGTGCGCCGCACCTACCCTTTGGTGCGTCGCACTAAACTCCCAGGGAAATTAGATTAAAGACAGGTGCGCCGCACCAGCCCTTGGTGCGTCGCAAAACGGGGTGTATCCACAAACACTCCAGAAACTTTATATCCTCAGTGGGTGCGCCGCACCAGTCCTTTGGTGCGTCGCACCAGGGGTTCAGACCAGCAACTACACTTTTACGCTTTGATCAAACGAATCCCATACTAACCCATACCCCAAATCCAACCTGGGTACTTAAAATTAACCCATTTAATTGCATTTCCATCATCTATTCTCAGCCTATACATCCTTTAATCCTTTACTTCATAAATCAATCGTTTAATCACCCGAAAAACATCAAATTGATGAACGTTTAATCAAAACCCATACCCCAAATCCAACCTGGGGATTTAAAATTAACCCATTTAATTGCATTTCCATCATCTATTCTCAGCCTATACATCCTTTAATCCTTTACTTCATAAATCAATCGTTTAATCACCCGAAAAACATCAAATTGATGAACGTTTAATCAAATAACCCAACCCAAACCCTTATGGCCTGGATTAAGACTAATATAAGACTCACACAATCATTTCTCAACTGAGAAATACCTATATTACCTGTATTCGATGATAAAGATCCAAAGTCTAAGCAATACACGATCGATTCGGCTTCAAAACGAATAGGATCTAGGAAGAAATGAGAGAGGGAAGGGAGGGGATCAACTAGGGCTTGCTTTTGGGAAAGAAAATCTGCATAAGGCTCTCAATGACAACCTTTAAACCTCTAAACCCGTTTTTGACTTTGCACACATGTCAAAGCTAACCCCTAAGCTTCCTAATCCTTCATTATTGGTCACAAACTACTTTATTGACCACATACAACATTAATCCTTCATTAAATGTCACTACATAGACATTAACCTTCATATTACACACATTTATACTACATTAACATTTAGGCTTACAAGCCTCACACATAACACACAATAACTACATATAAGCATTAAATCTAGAATGGACTTAACGATACACACAATATTGACTTAACGGCATTAGTCAACTAATAAAGAAAAGTTTGGGATGTTACAATTTTCACATAGGCACAATTGGTAATTTGATAGTCAAGCAAGCTAATTGTTGGTAAGGTTGTCTAGGCATTGGTGGTACCGGCTTGGGTAATTAAACTAGCAACTTAGGTGTTTGGGTGATTTGTGAGCGGTTGGTGGTACCACGCGAACATTTTATCCTTTCACGATTATCTTGTCAACTCTTAATGAATTTGGTCTTAATTGAATGCAATCATGTTTGAAGTCTAGCGAAGTCAAGGTGGATGATCTTTACTATTATTGTTTGAAGCTTTTCTTTACTTTCAAGTGTTTTGTCTTTTAAATTTACTTTAATTTAATTGTCAAAGTGTGATTCAAAGCGTTCCACCCTTTTTCCAAACTACTTTGTTAAATAATTGATTCAAACCAATCCCCGTGAACGAACCTGGACTTACTTTTTAACTATACTGCATACGATCGGGTCCACTGCCCGATAGTGTAGTAGTGAGTTTCAAGGTATTTCTAGTTTTAAATTTTAAACTCGATTTAGCACATCAGTGTGGATTTAAATTAGGAAAAGAAAGCGTTTGTGCATTTGTGATAAAAAGAGAGAGTGATAATCTTTGAGTATACACGACCTGTGAGTTATAGTACCATTGAAGGCGAGTTGTCAAAATTCAGAAAGCGTGTGTGAGAAAACGTGCAACAGTTGGAAAAAGTACACACGTGATCTGTGAGTTGTCATATTGAGTCTTGGGTCTACATAGCTGGCTTTTATAAATTTATTTAAATTTGAGTAAACGGCCGAAATCGTCCCTGTGGTTTACCCTAATAATCATGTTTCGACCTTAACTATTCAAAATGACACTGACAGTCCTTTTGGGAAAGATAAGGATCACATCCAGTCCTTTATCTAAACGTCCGTTATCTCTAATCCGTTAACTCTCACACGTTTTTTTCACGTGAGGATAGTATCGCCAGTTCAAAAGCTAAAGGACCAAATTTAATATTTTTTTCATTTCCCTCTATCTTTTTCTCTTTCTTTTTCACAGAAACAAATCACCACCAAACACCACCAATTTTCTGATATTCTTTTACACATTGTTACACAATTCCTTTCCACCCCTAAAATCTATGCATACACAAATATTAATCTTCAATCCACTATACATATATATATGTAAATAAATTCGAGATTTATGATCATCTTCAAAATCTATATACACATTTCTCTATATATGATCTATCTACATCTATATATATATACATCTAAAATCTATTCAGTAATCAGATTAAATCACTACTTTTAAAACCAGAAACTCTTTTATCCTAAACCACATAAGTTGATCCAGATGTAAGTAGCTGACCAGTTGGTTGAATGGGTCCAGACCCAGATGATGATGTTCATTTAAGGATGAGTCTTGACCCGGATCTAATAAAAGGTTTGTTGAAGAAGATGATAATGACGAATAACAAGATGGCTTTACATTGACCTGGACGTGAAACGATGATGGGTTGGTGTTCTTTAGGTAGCTATTCGGTTCCACCCGTTACATATAATTAATTGCTTAGCTGTTCGCGTCGAGCCGATAAGTATAATCCGTCGGCGGTGTGGTTGCCGGATCACCACGGTATGCTGAAGAAACTTAAGCGTGTCTTGGGGTTTTTAGTCAACAAACAATAGCAGCAAGAAGGTGTTGTTGGTCAACTATAAAGAGGTGGTTGGTTACATTATTGAGTTCGAGAAAAAGCAGCTTGAAATGATAAAGTCTTCCTACACATGTGAAAATTTCATATTTTAATTGCTTATTTTGCTTATAGTTATTTGTTTTAGTGTAGTTATAGGTTTTTGCTGATTTGTATGTCTTATTATTCTTTTCACCGGTCATGTTTGATAAGAGTTCTTTTTATCTATCTATTCTTAATACATGTTTATTTTTTATCGTAGTTCCTAAAGATAAAGTTGCTGATCAAGATGTACCGGAGCCCAAATCTATGAAATCGAAATCTTCTAAAAAGGTTGCTGATGCAGCTGACTCTTCTGATTCTAATTTTGTGTCCTCGAAGCGTGCCTAGAAGGTCTCTCCCACTAAGCCTATCGAAGCCGCTAAAACGTCTGAGACTTCCAAGAAGGTCACCCCTGCCAAACCTTCCAATAAACCAACTGCTAAGCCCGTTAAAATGGCCAGGAAACGAGTGATTGAAAATGATACAGAAGATGGTTCTGAGAGTTCTCACAAACCGAAGAAACGTCATACTCAAGACGTTTCAAAGGTTGCAGAGATGCCTGTTAAGAACCAAAAAACCAAGAAAACTGCAAAAAAGGCAGGAAAGGGTAAACAAAAGATGAAGAAGGTAAAAGAGGATGTTCTTCCAACTGTTAGGGTTAGGACATCTCCTAATTTGTTGTTTGAACTTTTGGAGCGTCTGAAAGAACCACAGAAAAAAGCTATAAGAGAGATGGGGTTTGGTAGTTTGCTTGATATGAAAATTGACAATCCTCCTGGTTCTTTGGGATTTTATGTTGTTGATAAGCTGGATGCAAAAGGTTTGACGATGAGTTTTGATTTTGGGTCCATTAACATTGATCATGAAGTTGTTCATGATATTCTTGGGATCCTAATGGGTGAGACATATCTTATGTCCTTGCCATTAAAGCAGGTTAAGGATGGTGAAGTCTTTTGTTCTGAGCGTTGGAAATCTAAATTTAATTTGAAGTACGTGCGTCCCAAGAATGTGTTGCCTGTTCTCAAATATTCAGATGATGCTGGTTTTTCCTTCAAGTTGAACTTTTTGATGCTTTTTTTCGGTACAATGATTACCTTGGATAAGACTCGTGCTTTCACTGCATCCTGCCAAAAGGGAATTCTTGACCGCATAACAGAAGATACTAACATCTAGTCAATCGACTAGTGTGGTTTTTTCAATCATCATTTGAAAGGATGCAAGGAGAAATGGCCACTGCCTAAGGATAGACATTTTGCGGGTCCGATGACATTTTTGCAAGTAATATTCTGATTTCATTACTTTTTTGCCTTTTCTTTATGTGTTTTTGTTTTTAATTCTTTTACATGATGATGCAGTTACTTTATCTTGATTCCACCTTCTGTGAAAATTTCCCAGTTGCTCGGTCACGACCAGCAATGAAGTACTGGAATCGGATTTACTTTGCAGAGCGAGTCGAGGCGGAGCTTGCAGCTAATCGAAATTTTGGGAATCTTCCTTTGCAACCTCCATTTTCACAAGATGATGTTGTTGAAGAAGGTTTTACCGTCCTTGCCAGTGCTTGTGAAACGATTGAGTTTTCTATAGAGGTAAACCTTATCACTTTCACATGCGTAAGCTATGACCTACACAGGTGTAGCAACTGTCCTATAAATGTTTAAGCCTTACCTTCCCATGTGTAGCAACTGTCCTATAAATGTTTAAGCCTTACCTTCCCATGTGTAGCAACTGTGCTACCAATGTTTAAGACTTACCTTCACATGTGTAGGATCATTTTGATGTATTCACTATATGTTATGTAGTCTGTTACAATTTCTGTACATTTTCAGGAATTCCATTCAAAGATTCAGGACATGGTTCTTCAACTTGGTTCCATTTTGAAGAGAGGGGTCTCATTGTTTCCTGATGATGTAAAGTTTGTAGTTTTAAAGGATAAGCTTGAACAATTTCCGAGAGATGCAAAAACCGAAATCCCAACCACTAAAGATGAATCAGTCAATGATGATGTCCAAGATGCTAGTAATGATACTGATCAAGGTAATGATGATGGCAAGGGTGAAGGTGGTAATGATGAGAAGGCTGATGGTGGTTGTGACAATGGAAAATATATTGCTGATGGTGGTTGTGACAACGAAAATGATGTTGCTAATGGCACCAACTGGGATAAGCCAAAAGATATTGTTGATGAACAACATAATGTTGATTCTACTGGCTTGGTTGTGTCGGGTGAAGATGCTGGTTTAAATCAGGATGACTGGTTGAATGATCCTAACCTTCAAGAGGTTCTTGATAAAATTGAAAAAAATGTGTCTAAATCCAAACCACACCGTTCTTCTGTAGATTTTACTGCTCTGAGTTTTTCTCTTCTAGAATTTCTGGCATGACAAGTGAAGGGGTTCATGATGATGTTGGAGATGATATACTTTGTGCCAAGCTTCATTTGGTTGATCTTGCGGGGTCAGAAAGGGCAAAAAAAACAGGAGCTGATGGGATGCGGCTACGAGAAGGTAGGTTAATGTGTAACATTAACATTACATATGAGAGTATATGTGTTACTTTTTCAGTTATTTGAAAATAAGGTGTTCACTTTTTATGCAATTGAGGTCTTGTTTGATTGACCCCATTTGATATTGTTTATTGGTTTTTCCCATACGTCAATATAGCTTATTGATATGCCTGTTTTTGGTTATATCAACTATAAGAAAGTTGAACTTACTGGATGTAAATGTTTAGTAATGTTTTTCTAAGTCGGAGGTCTAATATTGTTCCATCTGATTTTAGGAATTCATATCAACAAAGGTTTGTTAGCTCTTGGCAATGTGATAAGTGCATTGGGTGATGATAAGAAGAGGAAGGAAGGAGGCCATGTACCCTACCGAGATAGCAAATTAACACGCCTATTACAGGTATTACTGTCTTTTATAATTACAAACATATGCAGGCAGAAACGACTCATTCTTACCTTACGTGCTAGAGTTTCACCCTTTAAGTGACTAATAAATTTATAAATGCATTATTCCTTACAGGACTCTCTGGGGGGAAACAGCAAAACAGTCATGATAGGTATGATGTTTTGAAGTTTTAGCTTTAGAATGAAGTAATGTTTTTAACACATGATCTATGGCGTTAGTCTAATTCTTAGTACTTTTTTTTTGTGAGGTTAGCCTGTGTCAGTCCAGCCGATACAAATGCTGAAGAAACACTTAACACTTTAAAGTATGCCAATCGGGCCCGGAACATTCAAAACAAAGCTATAGTAAGGCTAATTTCATCTCTGAGTTTGAGATAACTTTCTATAGATTAGCAAACATGTTGATTTCGTGTTATTTCATAATTTAGGTGAATCGTGATCCAGTTACAGCTCAAATGCAAAGAATGAAGAGCCAAATCGAACAGTTGCAGGCTGAGCTTCTTTATGTAAAGGGAGACTCTTCTACACCATTTGAAGAGCTTCAAGTAAGACATCTTTAAAGTTGTCTGTACAGACTCATGTTGAACAGTCTTTGGAAAATAAGATTATGTTTCTTGTGTCAGATTTTGAAACAGAAGATAACATTGCTTGAAACAAGTAATACTGACTTACAAAAGCAACTTCAAGAATATCAAGTCAACTTCGAACATTTGACTAAACAGGCGATTGATGCCCAGGTAAGCTAAACTGCATGAATTCGCACAGTAATTTTTTTATGCTTGAATGTCCTAAGATATGCTGCATCACAGTAACTTGCTTGATCAACCAGTTTTGACACATGAATTTGTTATTTCAGTTTGAGAAAGACAAGTTGCTGCTCAAACTTGAATCTGCTCGTGATGGGAAACCATGGGATGAGATCGATTGTGATTCGAATCAGGTTTAATGCATTTACCTTCAGATTTCTATGGTATAATGGTTTTCTAAATTAACGAATGATATCTCAGCGTGTTACAACAATCTTTCAGGACATGGATTTATTAAAAACTTACGTGTCAAAAATTCAAGATTTAGAGGGAGAATTGATGCGCTTGAGAAAGTTGAATACTTCAAAACGTAGTGAACTTATTGATTACTTGGATTTGGATGACAATGTTCTTCACCCACAAAGTAGTTTGTTCCCTGAATCTGATTCTAAAGTTCCTGGTAAGCTGCTATATACTTATTTGGGAAGTGGAATGTGGTGTGAACTTTTCTTGTATGATATTTTTATAGCACCATTGTGAGTTTCACACAATTTTAAACGGTGAACCTGATTTGTTTGTAGGTGATTCTGAGGATGAAGAGAAGGAGCTAGAACATTGTTCTTTGCAAGAGAAACTTGATAATGAACTCAAAGAACTTGACAAAAGGCTTGAACAAAAAGAGGTAGATGTTTCTCTTATTTTCTTTACACCTAAGCTTTCTGTCATGTTTTAAAGCCGATATAAATTGTAGATGTGAATTTGAAGTTATACAAAAATTCTCTCTTGGTTTTTGTAGTTATAAGCTGCTAAGTTCTTTTTATTTTTTATTTCCTATGAATACATAATAGGCTGAAATGAAACGGGTTGCTGGTGGCGATACCTCTGTTCTTAAGCAACATTATGAGAAGAAAGTTCAAGACCTGGAACAAGAGAAAAGAAATTTACAGGTCTTTTTCTTTGCCATATTTGGTTCTCGATTTTCTACAAATTTAAAACATTGTAGGTCCAAATATTAATTATTAATTTGTTTCTCTGGATAATTGACAGAAAGAGATTGAGCAACTTAGGTGTAATCTTGCAAATATTTCCTCCACCTCTGATGACAGTACACAGAAGCTGAAAGAAAGTTATCTTCAGAAGTTGAACTTTTTAGAATCCCAGGTAAGTGCGTTATCTAATAACCTTGGCCAGAAGTGCTGCAATTAACTGCTAGTTATTACGTTATGGCAAATCTTGTGGATCAAATCTATATTTGCCAAACTGTTTTAATGATGTATGACCAAATAAACAAGTAACATATGAAAGTTGGATGCTAGAACTACTATTTGCGTGCAATCATGAATATTAATATATGGATTTCAGGTTGTGGAGCTGAAAAAGAAGCAAGATGCTCAAGCACAATTGCTGAGGCAAAAACAAAGGAGCGACGAGGCAGCAAAGAAACTTCAAGATGAGATTCATAGAATCAAAACCCAAAAGGTCCTTTATTTGTTTTGAAGAAGCTTTTCAAGAAACAATTTAAGGTTGCTTTTACGGAATTTCTTTTGTCTTCTTTTATCTGATTGTCCTTGTTTAGGTTCAATTACAACAAAAAATAAAGCAAGAATCTGAGCAGTTCAGATTATGGAAGGCCTCACGGGAAAAAGAAGTACTTCAGGTCTATACTACATTTATTATCTTATATGAATCGCTGTTTTGGATATTCTTTAGATCTTGTTAATACCTGTCTCTTCTATGCATGTTGCTTCATGGTAAACTTTTGCATTCTTTAGATCTTGTGCAAACCTGGCTCTTCTATGCATGTTGCATATTATGTATCTAATGTGTTGCATTTTTTGTATGTACAGCTTAAGAAAGAGGGACGAAGGAACGAATATGAAATGCATAAGCTATTAGCTCTCAATCAAAGGCAGAAAATGGTAAGCCTAATATAACTTGTAGATTCCTTTTTTTTTTCTTCCTCGCATACTAATATTGTTATGCTTTTCTTAGGTTTTGCAACGGAAGACAGAAGAAGCTTCTATGGCTACAAAACGGTTGAAAGAGTTATTGGAATCACGAAAGGCTTCTTCACGAGAAACATTTGGTAAAACTTTTAGTAAAATCATACTTTCAGGCTATCTTTATATATACTTTGATATTAATCATACTATACCATAAAAACTGCAGGCAATAGCAGTGGCCCTGGACTCCAGGTATAATATTTGAACGGCAATGGCTATAGTACAGGAATTCTTTTACTTTGCATAATTGGTAACCTTCGTGTATTGTTAATATCTAATTTTATATACAACAGGCTCTGATGCATGCAATTGAGCACGAACTTGAGGTTACTGTTCGTGTTCATGAAGTACGTTGTGAATATGAACGACAGAAGGAAGAGTGAGTGCTATAATAATTTGTTTCCCCTAGAAATAAAATTTTCAGATTTTTTTTGAATTCAAGGTAAGTTCTTCGCTAAATTATTGTTATTTTTGGAATGTTAGGAGGATGAAAATGGCCAAGGAGGTCGCTGAACTCAAGGATGAAGCAAATATTGAAAAGCAATCAGGCTTAAGGTTGTACTGAATTTATTTTCCTAATGTCATGTCCGTTGATTTAATCTCGTTTCTCTTAAGGGGTAGATTCGAGTTATGTCTTTAACTTCTGAATGGGTAAAAGTGAAGACAGCTCATATGGATCGAATTTCTTCCAAAGTAAAGCAGATTATTGTTGAAATAGTATAATCTTTGTAGTCACATCTGCCACACTAAAAGTAAAGGTTTTTTATTAACAAAAAGAAGTGTTTTGGGTCAACGTGACTGATTCAACTTGTTTCTCTATCAACCAAAAGTCCAAAACAACTATGTCGTCATTTCTAAATTTCTATGATCCTCGCTATTTAACAGAAGCTTATCTTGTCAAAGAGCTTCAAGAAAAAGTCAAACAATGGAGATGCTTTTGTCATGGGCGATGCTGATGGGCATGTGTATGATTTGCGACCTAAGGTACATTTATACATTCATTCCCAAACTCTTACTATATCTAGCATTGTATGTATTATAAATGGCACATAACATTTTTCTTTTGTATAGGGACTTCGAAACTCGATAGTTTACACAAGTTTTGGAAATATGGATGAGGCAGAAGATATGGACACCGACGTATCAGATCATTCAGACAATGAAACCGATACTGAGTGGCTACATTCAGAGGATTTCCAAGATGAGATGGGGCGCAGAAAAAGACAAAATACTAAAAAAAGAAATTCTAAGATTTTTGTTGAAAACAACACTGATGCTGAAACTCATAAAATATTTCCAAGAGAAGCAACTACAAATGCGATTCAAAAAACAGTGTCAGGTATCTGTTGTTCTTGCAGCAAAAGCTCTTCGTGCAAAACACAGAAATGTGAGTGTAGAGCTGTTGATGGTTTCTGTTCCATCTCATGTGGATGCCACCCTAAAAAATGTAGCAACCGTGATGCAGTCGTTGTGGAGGAGTCTGATGTGAGACCACCAGCTACAGTTGAGACCATGATTTTATCTGATGATGAAGGAATAGAGAGAAGCAGTAGTGCGCTTGCAAGTCAAGGTGCAATGTTACTTCAGTCTGCGTTGTCGGATAAGCCTGCTGAGATAAAAGATGCCGATGGCACACAAAGAAAGCCACTATCCGATATCGGAAATAAAGTTGTAAGCGCTCTCTCTCTCTCTCAATGTAAAAGATGTCAAAACAGTCAACATAATCGGACTCATTTTGACCTATACCAATAAGTATTTCATTTGATCCGACCCGTTTTGTGACATCTTACCAAAGTAGCTGTTTTAATGTGTCATTTTAGTAACAATTACTTCTTACATAATCACATCTGTTTATAATGTCTTTTACATGAGAAGCCTGATTGATAATTTGTATTCTGGAAACAACAAAAGTTGAGGGGTGGTTTCATCATAACTAAAAGTGAAACTTCATGAACTTACAGGTCAAACCAAATGCACCTAAACCTTCCGCTCCAAGAAAGAAATGGAGAAAATCAGTAGCAATCCAGCTCATTCCAGTATCATCAGACCAGCCTACATCTCAACCTGAAGAAGCTGAAGTTCCAAAGAAACAAGAAAGTAGTACAGTTGAGTCCAATATCCCGAGGTTTACTAACGCCCCTTTGAGAGACAGAAACTCGGAACCATCCACTGATACTACTACCATAAACAAGGAACCTGAGCATGCAGCTCCAAGGAGTCCTCACCACCAAGCGCGACCACCAACAGCTGAAAAAGAAAATCATGGATGCTAGGTAAATGCATATATCTTACCTTCTTTGATGTAACCCTTTGTTCTGGTTGATCATCATGACCCCTAGATTTCAAACAGAAGTAGGAAATTTGTGAAAATGGTAATGTGCAAGTTGAGGATTGACTGTAATGGTAAGCACCAATCCTTCATTGGAAACAATCTTGTTCGGTTAAGTGTTAGATTTCTCTTTGTGTTTTTTCACTGTTTATGAATAAATGATTTTAGTAAGTTGTGTAGATATGAATTATGATTGCAAGCAGGATTTTGATTGAGTTATCAGCTTTCCAACTTCCACACATTGTTTTGAGAACTAATTCCACCATATATCATTACGAGTATATCTACCCAAATGAAATTTCATTTGACAAACCATCTTTTATTGACACATCATCGCAAACGTATGTTATCTTTGCTTGTAGAACATGACGTTGATTATTTACCGTGCTTTAAGCTTTTTACCTGAAAATATGAAGCTGATTCCCTTGTATGTTCATATTTTTAATTTAATGGACATTACCTTCTTTGTATTGTTTCATAATTTGATTATACAATAAGATGTTTAGTTTTTAAGTACCTCCAAATAAGCAAGAAACAAACGAGATTCATTTCTTGTTACAAGCTATAAACCGAAGTAATGACGTAGTACTTATTATTGAAATAACTTGGAGTATAGATAATAATCATTTTTTTTTAAATAACTTGTACCTAGGTGAGTTGGTATAGTATTAATTATTAAATAATTATCCATGTAGTTTAAAACACATTGTATTTTTCATTCAGTAACTTTTTGGTGATAAATGATATCCTTTTAACTTGTAACTTGCTAACAGTTTTGGAAGGAATTTTGTTATAAAAAATCTATATACCTTAAAAAATTTGGTCCGTTTGGTGTAAATCGAATTCGAACAGAAACCAAATCATCCTATTTGGTTTAGTTTAAGCATGAGTAATTCGGTTTAATTTGGTTCTTGAGAATAAAAAAACAGAGGAAATTGAACCAGATCTTTAAACACCCCTACTACTTATGTTATTATGCGTGTAACTTAACAAGTTCATGCATCGATAGTTTTGAGAATGAGTTGTTTTATGTGGATTATTCAATCAATTATGTCATAAGTTTACTAGTTCATTGTATAATGAAATATAGTCATAATAAAAAGTTACTTGCCTTTTAATTTAAAACTTATAGTTAAGACTTAAGAATGATTGAATTTATGTGATCCTACATTTTCATAGATAGTCTAAAAGTACTCATAAACAATGTTTTAAAAACCGGTATTTTAGTTATGTGAATTTTTTTCCCGGTATTATCGGTATTACCGGAAATACCGGCCGGTACGACTATTTTAAGTTTTTTTTATAAAAATCATACAAAACTTGTTACAATTTAACGAAAATAATAAAAATACAATTATAATCCACTCAAAAATAATACCAAATAAGTATTTCATAACAAAATATAAGTTTTAAAGTTCACAAATAATTAAAAATAACATTAAAGTATCATAAAAATATTTTTTAAAAAAATTCAATTTTTTTTTGTTGAAAATACCGGAAATATCGGAACGGTAATACCGGGAATACCGGAAAATAACGGCCGGTATTGAATAGTGAAAATACCGGACTTAAAATACCGGAGTACACTCCGATACCGGTAATACCGGCCAGTATATACCGGTATTTAAAACATTGCTCATAAATTGTAAACTTCTCAATGCGAAAAACCTGAAAATTCCACTCTCATAAAAGCTAGCATGGGGGTCTTATGTCTATATATATTTGTACATGAAAATCATAGGTTATCAGGTAAACCATTTATAGTTTTGAGAATAAATAAATAAAGTTGATTTCTATTACAGATAAATTTCATAGTTGCTTTTTAGATTTAAAAGTCAAAGTAAAGTTTGTTTCCATTTTTTGCAAAAAGTCCAACAATAGAACATGTTAGCGATTTCTAGGTAAACCATTTCTAGTTTTGAAAACGATAAGTTCTATTTTAATTAGTTATATAATTACTTTTTTAATTTTGAAATTTGAAGTAAAGTCGTTTCTATTTTATGAGAAAGAAAAAGTCCTACAAAATACTTGGTAAACAAACTCCATATTAATATTAATATTTTCTGAAAATGCAAAAGCCCAAACCAGTACAAAGGCCCACTGTTTTACTATCATTTGTCGCACATATATATATATATATATAGTGATACGAAATTTACAAATACCACAAGAAGACATTTTTAAGAATCCAAATTATGATATTTGTGTCAAATTTGAATACTTCAATTTTGGGTCAACATTGGTGTTTCTTTTTTTACTCACGAGGTGTTTTAAGGTTCTTTATCTTCAAATAAAAATGTTTTTCTTGTCAACTTGGACTATATTATGTTACTTGTATGTTGACATCATGTTTGCATACTTTCAACTATATATATTAAAACGTTAACTTCTTTATGAATGTTATTAGGTACAACAACAACAACAACAACAACAACAGTACCCAATCCCTGTGCGGGGTATGGGGGAGGTGAAACTGTAGACAGTCTTGCCTCTACCCAAAGGTAGAGAGACTGCTTCCATAAGGACCTTCGGCCACAAAAGCGGTAAAAGTCGGGAAGAGTAAAGGGTTTAGAAGTACCATACCTGACTGACAACGAAAATGCTTAGCAAGACATACCTGGGTCTGTTGGGGCCGACCACCTTGAGAGTAGGGGAGAGTGGCAAACATGCAACCTAGCAAAAAACCTTAACACCGAAAGACAAACAAAACATATAAACAAAAAGGAAAATGACTAAGAAATTCCAAGAGAGTAAAAGATTCCTGCTCAACCTACGAAGTAGGGAACTAGCGCCGCCTAAGAAAACTAAACTCCTAGTCCTCCACGACACTTACAAAACCCCTAAAGTAAGCCTAAACCCTAGTCCTATAGACAACCTATCATTGGTCATGTCCTCCCCCCTCGGTTTAGGCCTATCGAGACTCAAGGCCAAAAACCCCTACTGAGGTTATAGAGAACCAAAGTCTAAACTAAAAAGTCTACTTAAAAACCTATTCCCATATGCCTTGCCTTCCTTGTTCAGATCCTCCGCTCGACCTACCTCTTCTCCTATCAGGTCTAAGTCCCCTGTAGCGTTGAGTCACCTTGGGCCCATTACTCCAAGCCACCCATCAATAGCAGCCTTAGGCAAGGCAATATGGGTAAAAAGTCGATCAAAAAGTCCTACCCTAACCTAATCCTCTGCTCTAATCCTAGTCCTCCAAGCCGTCCTATCTGACATCATGTTCTCCGACCAGCCAAGCTCTAATAGGTCCTTCGTTACTCGATCCTCCCACCTCATCTTAGGCCTTCCCCTTCTTCGTATGCCGTCAACTGAATAGCCTCCGCTCTCCTTAGTGGTGCCGTCAGATCCCTTCTCCTAACGTGGCCAAACCATCTCAAGCGCCCTTCTCTTAGCTTGTTAATGATGCTCCCTACTTCAAGTTCGGCTCTAAAAACTCCCGTGGGGATCCTGTCTGATAGGGTCTTCCCGCAAGTCCACCTTAACATCCTCATCTCAGCCACCTCTACTCGAGCCGCTTGGGCTTTCTTCATCGGCCAACATTCTGACCCGTATAACATAGCCGGTCTAATCGCCACTCTGTAGAACTTGCCTTTCAGTTTTAGTGGGATCCTTTTATCGCACATGACTCCAGTAGCTGCTCTCCACTTCATCCATCCAGCTTGGATTCGACGTGTCACGTCGTCATCTATCTCCCCCGATTTATGTATCACTGATCCCAGGTATCTAAAAGACTCCTTCGGGCACAATATTCGCTCTCCAATGCGAATATCTTCGTCCCCTTGTTGTCTTATATCATGCTTATCGAAGTCACATCTTAGGTATTCCGTCTTCTCTCGGCTCACGCATAAACCATGGTCTTCAAGTGCTTCTCTCCATTTCTCTAGCCTATGGTTTAGCTCCTCCGTCGATTTCGCGATAAGCGCGATGTCATCAGCAAAAATCATGCACCATGGTAGTTCCTCCTGTAAGCCACTGGACAACTCGTCTAAGATCAAGGTAAAAAGGTATGGGCTAAGTGCCGAACCCTGGTGTAGGCCCATATCTACCGAGAAGAGCTCTGTACTCCCCACGGGGGTTCTAACACTCGTCCTCACCCTATCATACATATCCCTGATAACACTAATGTATCTCCCAGTAGCTCCTTTCGCTTGAAGCGTCCTCCAAATCAACTCACGTGGTACACTATCGTATGCCTTTTCCAAATCTAGGAAGGCACAGTGTAGCGATTTTTGTCTTTCCCTATACTTTTCTATGAGGCTTCTGGTGATGTGAATAGCCTCCATCGTCGACCTTCCTGGCATAAAACCAAATTGGTGCTCTGCCACCTTCGTAACCCTTCTCAGCCTCATCTCGATCACTCTCTCCCAAAGTTTCATGGTATGACTTAGGAGTTTAATGCCCCTATAGTTGCTACAACTCTGCACGTCCCCCTTGTTCTTATAGATAGGTATAACCTCACTAAGTCTCCATTCTTCTGGCATTTTTGCACTTGTCCAAATCTTGTTGAAGAGGCTTGTCAACAAGCCTATCCCAGCTTCCCCCAGGCATCTCCATGCCTCGATAGGGATTTGATCTGGGCCTACTGCTTTGTTCCTCCCCATCTTCTTTAGAGCGAGCCTTACTTCCTCTTGGCTGATTCTCGTAGCATCGTCGTCGTCGTAGCGTGTGTCTCGAAGTGTGGCGTGGTCTTCTCCACCTTCCCTTCGCCCCGGCCCACTCCCATTAAACAAGTTGGCGAAGTACTCTTCCCATCTTTTCCTAATGTCTCCTTCCTTCACAATGCTCCGTCCGCTTCCGTCTTTGATATAAATGACATCACCTAGGTCCCTGCGTCTTCTCTCCCTTGCTTTAGCAATTCTAAAGATATCGTTTTCGCCTTCTTTGGAATCTAGTTTCTTATACAGTTCTTCGTATGCTCTTTCTTTTGCTCTAGCTACACTCCTCTTTGCTTCTTTCTTGGCTTCATAGTACCTCTGCCTTGCCACGGACCATTCTTCATTTGTCCCGTTCTGGCGGCATTTGGCGAGCTCTTTAAAGCAACTAAGTTTTGTCGCGACCTTGGTCTGAACGTCTTCGCTGATCCACCAAGATTCTCTACCCACTTTACGCAGTCTTCCTGTTCCTCTAGATAACCCTAATACCTCCTTTGCCGTCTCCCTCATACCCTCTGCCAAGCGTGTCCACAACTGGTCGGCATCCATATGCAAACTGTCTTGAATCTCCCTTGTGAACCTCGTGCTAGTCATCGACCTAAACGTCTCTGCTGCTTCACCCCTTAGGGTTTTCCAAAGGATTCTTGGCTTTACAGCCTTCTCTGTCTTGATTGTTCGTCTACTCAAAAGCAAATCTATAACCAACAGTCTATGTTGGGAGTAGCCAGCCTCTCTAGGGAGGACCTTGCAATCTTTACAAGCCCTAAAATCGCCTTTACGCACTAAGAAGTAGTCGATCTGGGTTTCATTTAGGCCGCTCTGAAAGGTAATCAGCTGGTGTAACAACTGTCAAAAATCCGGGTAAATTTAAAATTTAATTAACTTATTATTTCTGTAATATTCTAAAAAGAGCAAATTAAATATATAGATTCTGTTATAAAATATATGTTGATATATATATATATATATTTAACGTGCGTGAAATTATTAATTTTTCACTGAGATACTTTGAACTAACTTATAAATAAAAAGGAAATACCTTTTCATACTTACACTATCAATAACCGTATTTATGAATAGTATCATATTAATGAATAGTAACGTATACATGAATAGTACCGTATCCGTGAATAGTAATCGTATCTAGAAATCGTATTCGTGAATAGTGATCGTGAATAGTGACCGTGAATAGTACCATGAATAGTGACTGTGAATAGTAACGGTAAATAGTAAAGGTAGAAAGTAAATTCTAAATAATAAAGGTAAAAGATAAATCTTAAATAGTAAAGGTAAAAGTAAATTGTAAAAAGGGTAATAAAATAAAATAATATAAAGGCGGGACCCACGTCAAATAATTTAAAGTCTACGTTGAATTCTGAATTCGAATAAATTCAAAAGTGAATAGTGCTGAATAGTGAACATCGCTTTCATACTTTATTCTTATAATATAAACGTCCAAAACCCGCTCACGGGGGTTGATTGAGCAAAAATTATTAAAATGAAAGTTGTAGATTTTAATTCGCTGATTCTATAGGAACTTGAATCATCTCAACTGGAGTCCGTATGAATATTTTAAAGCCAAAACTAGTTATTAACATTTTTTGCTATTTTTATAAAGGTGTATGTTGTTTAACCATGTAGGCTTATTGGTAACCAATAGTACAGTTTTGAATCACAATTTTCACAGTAATACAACCAACTCTCACCTACATGTGATATTATGTAAAAAAAATTGGGATATAGACTGTAAATATAACCACTTAGATATTATATACCCTAAATATTAAAAATTCAAAATTATTTTTTCTTCGTTGATTTCAAGTTAGGACGTACGTGTTGAAATTGTTCGTTTACTTTGAATCTACTACGCTTCTATTTTCTAAATTGGCGAGTAAGATTATTATTATAATAATCAAACGAACGAATTCGTTCGCCTATAAATAGCAGACGATATTAAACTTTAAAACACACACCACTACATATTCTCTTCTAAATACTCTCTGGTATAACTATACAAGGCTTATTTCATCTACTTGATTTCTGCTATTATCACTAAGGTGAGTTTCTATAATCCCCTTTTCAACTCTTTTATTTATTTCGGGGACTGAGATACATGCATAATAATTATTTTATGTTATATATATACGAAACTTTGAAGAACAATTGCAAAACTATATGATATATAATATACTATGTGAGTTTCCATATTCCCCTTTTCAAACTCTTTTATATATTGGGGCTGAGATACATGCAAATAAAACTGTTGGTTATACTTATATGTATATTTACAAAATTATATATATTATATATATTTTGTAACTCCACTTTATTTATTTTACCTTCGGGGTAAAATACATACTCTTTAATGTTATGATGAACACAAGTACTCCAAAAATGTATATATGGTTGATTCTAAGTTGCTCTGTTCACTCAAAGTCCTCACCATCATGAACGATTAATTATGGAAACATAAACGTGGGTATATTGAATAGTACTATTGGGGTAGGCACCCCCATTCGTGTTGGTCATACCAACTGGATACGGATGCATATATATTTGGAAAACTTAGAGTACCCTGAACAAGGTACCTACTCTGGAGGCAAATAAACACACACTTGTCTAGTTTCGGTTCATGAGCTTAGAACTTTGTATATATACAGTTTCAACTCTTGCTTATGTTTGATCCATTGTGTGATCAAATGGTTACTTAAATCTTGTGGTTCATACTCTGTATTTTGATTAAAAACATATGATATATTATATATATATATATATATATATATAATATATATATATATATTATATATATTTTGTAACTCCACTTTATTTATTTTACCTTCGGGGTAAAATACATACTCTTTAATGTTATGATGAACACAAGTACTCCAAAAATGTATATATATACGAAACTTTGAAGAACAATTGCAAAACTATATGATATATAATATACTATGTGAGTTTCTATAATCCCCTTTTCAACTCTTTTATTTATTTCGGGGACTGAGATACATGCATAATAATTATTTTATGTTATATATATACGAAACTTTGAAGAACAATTGCAAAACTATATGATATATAATATACTATGTGAGTTTCCATATTCCCCTTTTCAAACTCTTTTATATATTGGGGCTGAGATACATGCAAATAAAACTGTTGGTTATACTTATATGTATATTTACAAAATTATATATATTATATATATTTTGTAACTCCACTTTATTTATTTTACCTTCGGGGTAAAATACATACTCTTTAATGTTATGATGAACACAAGTACTCCAAAAATGTATATATGGTTGATTCTAAGTTGCTCTGTTCACTCAAAGTCCTCACCATCATGAACGATTAATTATGGAAACATAAACGTGGGTATATTGAATAGTACTATTGGGGTAGGCACCCCCATTCGTGTTGGTCATACCAACTGGATACGGATGCATATATATTTGGAAAACTTAGAGTACCCTGAACAAGGTACCTACTCTGGAGGCAAATAAACACACACTTGTCTAGTTTCGGTTCATGAGCTTAGAACTTTGTATATATACAGTTTCAACTCTTGCTTATGTTTGATCCATTGTGTGATCAAATGGTTACTTAAATCTTGTGGTTCATACTCTGTATTTTGATTAAAAACATATGATACTCTTTACTGATATTGTATCATAACTATTTGATATTGCGGTAAGGCAATGATCACACTGAACTCTGGCATTTTGGAAACTATATTTTCTATATGAAAAACTTATGGAACTCACCAACTTTATGTTGACATATTTTAGCATGTATTCTCAGGTAACTAGATGATACTCTGTGCATGGAACCACTATCCGCTGCATACATCATACTGGACTATGGCCTACCCTCAGACTTTAGTAAAGACTCGTCAATTTGCTAAAGACTCTCTATCTACTGTTTAATATTGAATAAATGTTTTGAAAACAATTTGTATTATAAACGATGCAAATCATGTTATGTATTTTAAAACGACAACATTTTGTGTCGTTCAGTATATCTTGTGTTGTGAATCCATGTACGTCATATTCCGTCTGGGGCGGGTGTGACAGATTGGTATCAGAGCATAAGTTATAGTGAACTAGGTTGCAAATTGACGAACCTAGACTATAACCTTATTTGACGGACCTAGACTATAACCCTATTTAGAAATATCCGCTGCATAATCCTACTTGTTATAATCATTACCTGACTACTTGTTATAATCTTACCTGACTACTTGATATAGGATGCTTTATGGTAGCATATGAAAGTATTTAATGAATTTAACTCAAGGCGTTGTAATATATAATCACAATAATGACTGCAGCATTATTATGATCGTATATTAGAATAACTTAAGTTAAGTGCGTTAAATATGAAAGTATGCTAGTGTAAAGACTTAGAATTAATATTTTGATTATACATGGTAAGAATATGTGTATATATATACATCGCTTGCATACCTGGGTTTAATTGATATTATATCCTACATATATTCTTATATATGACTACAGAGAATGTCTGAAATTAATGGTTTTGTACTTTGATGGTAAAATGAATTTACTGCAATGACAATTATATGCTTACGTACTAAAGTCTAACATGAATTATATGCATAAAGGTTTATGGACATGTCCTAACTGTCAATCTCATAAACTAAGAACATAAATAATTATACATATCTGTAACTACATTCCAAATATCGATGTTAATTCTAGATAAATTTCGGGACGAAATTTCAATAACAGGGGGAGAATGTAACAACTGTCAAAAATCCGGGTAAATTTAAAATTTAATTAACTTATTATTTCTGTAATATTCTAAAAAGAGCAAATTAAATATATAGATTCTGTTATAAAATATATGTTGATATATATATATATATATATTTAAAATATATATTATTTTTCATAGAGATACTTTGAACTAATTATATTATATATATATATATATATATATATATATATATATATATATATATATATATATATATATATATATATATATATATATATATATATATATATATATATATATATATATATATATATATATATATATATATATATATATATATATATATATATATATATATATATATATATATATATATATATATATATATATATATATATATATATATATATATATATATATATATATATATATATATATATATATATATATATATATATATATATATATATATATATATATATATATATATATATATATATATATATATATATATATATATATATATATATATATATATATATATATATATATATATATATATATATATATATATATATATATATATATATATATATATATATATATATATATATATATATATATATATATATATATATATATATATATATATATATATATATATATATATATATATATATATATATATATATATATATATATATATATATATATATATATATATATATATATATATATATATATATATATATATATATATATATATATATATATATATATATATATATATATATATATATATATATATATATATATATATATATATATATATATATATATATATATATATATATATATATATATATATATATATATATATATATATATATATATATATATATATATATATATATATATATATATATATATATATATATATATATATATATATATATATATATATATATATATATATATATATATATATATATATATATATATATATATATATATATATATATATATATATATATATATATATATATATATATATATATATATATATATATATATATATATATATATATATATATATATATATATATATATATATATATATATATATATATATATATATATATATATATATATATATATATATATATATATATATATATATATATATATATATATATATATATATATATATATATATATACATATATCAACCGTAAATACATATATATATATATATATATATATATGTATATATGTATATGTATATATAATTCAAATATATGTATATATTATATGTATATTTACAATATATATATATATTATATATATATTTTGTAACTCCACTTTATTTATTTTACCTTCGGGGTAAAATACATACTCTTTAATGTTATGATGAACACAAGTACTCCAAAAATGTATATCGTGAATAGTGACCGTGAATAGTGAACGTGAATAGTACCATGAATAGTGACTGTGAATAGTAACGGTAAATAGTAAAGGTAGAAAGTAAATTCTAAATAATAAAGGTAAAAGATAAATCTTAAATAGTAAAGGTAAAAGTAAATTGTAAAAAGGGTAATAAAATAAAATAATATAAAGGCGGGACCCACGTCAAATAATTTAAAGTCTACGTTGAATTCTGAATTCGAATAAATTCAAAAGTGAATAGTGCTGAATAGTGAACATCGCTTTCATACTTTATTCTTATAATATAAACGTCCAAAACCCGCTCACGGGGGTTGATTGAGCAAAAATTATTAAAATGAAAGTTGTAGATTTTAATTCGCTGATTCTATAGGAACTTGAATCATCTCAACTGGAGTCCGTATGAATATTTTAAAGCCAAAACTAGTTATTAACATTTTTTGCTATTTTTATAAAGGTGTATGTTGTTTAACCATGTAGGCTTATTGGTAACCAATAGTACAGTTTTGAATCACAATTTTCACAGTAATACAACCAACTCTCACCTACATGTGATATTATGTAAAAAAAATTGGGATATAGACTGTAAATATAACCACTTAGATATTATATACCCTAAATATTAAAAATTCAAAATTATTTTTTCTTCGTTGATTTCAAGTTAGGACGTACGTGTTGAAATTGTTCGTTTACTTTGAATCTACTACGCTTCTATTTTCTAAATTGGCGAGTAAGATTATTATTATAATAATCAAACGAACGAATTCGTTCGCCTATAAATAGCAGACGATATTAAACTTTAAAACACACACCACTACATATTCTCTTCTAAATACTCTCTGGTATAACTATACAAGGCTTATTTCATCTACTTGATTTCTGCTATTATCACTAAGGTGAGTTTCTATAATCCCCTTTTCAACTCTTTTATTTATTTCGGGGACTGAGATACATGCATAATAATTATTTTATGTTATATATATACGAAACTTTGAAGAACAATTGCAAAACTATATGATATATAATATACTATGTGAGTTTCCATATTCCCCTTTTCAAACTCTTTTATATATTGGGGCTGAGATACATGCAAATAAAACTGTTGGTTATACTTATATGTATATTTACAAAATTATATATATTATATATATTTTGTAACTCCACTTTATTTATTTTACCTTCGGGGTAAAATACATACTCTTTAATGTTATGATGAACACAAGTACTCCAAAAATGTATATATGGTTGATTCTAAGTTGCTCTGTTCACTCAAAGTCCTCACCATCATGAACGATTAATTATGGAAACATAAACGTGGGTATATTGAATAGTACTATTGGGGTAGGCACCCCCATTCGTGTTGGTCATACCAACTGGATACGGATGCATATATATTTGGAAAACTTAGAGTACCCTGAACAAGGTACCTACTCTGGAGGCAAATAAACACACACTTGTCTAGTTTCGGTTCATGAGCTTAGAACTTTGTATATATACAGTTTCAACTCTTGCTTATGTTTGATCCATTGTGTGATCAAATGGTTACTTAAATCTTGTGGTTCATACTCTGTATTTTGATTAAAAACATATGATACTCTTTACTGATATTGTATCATAACTATTTGATATTGCGGTAAGGCAATGATCACACTGAACTCTGGCATTTTGGAAACTATATTTTCTATATGAAAAACTTATGGAACTCACCAACTTTATGTTGACATATTTTAGCATGTATTCTCAGGTAACTAGATGATACTCTGTGCATGGAACCACTATCCGCTGCATACATCATACTGGACTATGGCCTACCCTCAGACTTTAGTAAAGACTCGTCAATTTGCTAAAGACTCTCTATCTACTGTTTAATATTGAATAAATGTTTTGAAAACAATTTGTATTATAAACGATGCAAATCATGTTATGTATTTTAAAACGACAACATTTTGTGTCGTTCAGTATATCTTGTGTTGTGAATCCATGTACGTCATACCCCGTCTGGGGCGGGTGTGACAGCTGGCGATCCCTCTTTCGGAAGAAAGAGTTTGCGATAACCAGGTCATGTGCAGTTGCAAACTCCAAAATCGCGCGTCTATCTTCGTTCCTAACTCCAAACCCTAAACCCCCGTGAACACCCGGGTAGCCGTCTGACTCTACTCCTATATGTCCGTTTAAGTCTCCTCCTAAGACTAATCGCTGGTCATCAGGGCAACTCCTAACAAGCTCATCGAGTGCGTCAGTAACAGTAACAATAACAATAACAATAACAATAACAATAACAATAACAATAACAGTAAGTTTTAACAAAACAACTTAACAATAAAATAACAATAACAATAACAATAACAATAACAGTAACAATAACAATAACAATAACAATAACAATAACAATAACAATAACAATAACAAGTAACAATAACAATAACAATAACAATAACAATAACAATAACAATAACAATAACAATAACAATAACAATAACAATAACAATAACAAGTAACAATAACAATAACAATAACAATAACAATAACAATAACAATAACAATAACAAGTAACAATAACAATAACAATAACAATAACAATAACAATAACAATAACAATAACAAGTAACAATAACAATAACAATAACAATAACAATAACAATAACAATAACAATAACAGTAACAATAACAATAACAATAACAATAACAATAACAATAACAATAACAATAACAAGTAACAATAACAATAACAATAACAATAACAATAACAATAACAATAACAATAACAAGTAACAATAACAATAACAATAACAATAACAATAACAATAACAATAACAATAACAAAACAATTAACAATAACAATAAAATAACAATAACAATAACAATAACAATAACAAGTAACAGTAACAATAACAATAACAATAACAATAACAATAACAATAACAATAACAAGTAACAGTAACAATAACAATAACAATAACAGTAACATAACAGTAACAGTAACAGTAACAATAACAGTAACAGTAACAATAACATAACAATAACAATAACAATAACAATAACAATAACAATAACAGTAACAATAACAATAACAATAACAATAACAATAACAATAACAATAACAAAGTTTTAACAATAACAATAACAATAACAATAACAACCTAACAATAACAAAAAATAAAAGTAACAATAACAATAACAATAACAATAACAATAACAATAACAATAACATAACACTAATAATAATAATAACAATAACAATAACAATAATAACAATAACAATAACAATAACAATAACAATAACAATAACAATAATAATAATAATAATAATAATAATAACTAGCAGTAAGTTTTATACAAACAACTTACAGAAAAAAAAAGTTTAGAGAACCTTTAGAAAAAAATAAGGCATATAATATGATGATCCTAAATCAGTAAATCAATTCTATGAAACTTTATAATAGTTAACTGTTAATTTTTCAAGATTATTGATGGGGTTATTGTAAATTTGAAAAAGGATTAAAAATTTTATAAAAAATTACTGTAATTGTTATTCTATCAAGATTTGTGAAGGGCTTGTTGTAAATTTGAAAAAGATAGAAACTTCATAAAAATTAAGGATGTGCGTGTTGGTTTTCTTGATTCTATGAATGTTAAATTTTCAAGAATTTATGGAAAGATTCAATGTGGGTTGTTTTTTTTAGATGATGGGGGTTGTTTTCAAGAATTTATTAAATTTAGTGGAACAATATTAAAATACATACTAAAAACCACCACCACTAAGGCAATAAGGTAACCCAAATAAGCTTATACAATCAGGTTCTTAAATATATGCACAAGGAAAGTCAGAAAATATTATTGTAACAAGATTTCAATTATAGATCATGATAAGGAAATGAATGAGAAGTAGATCAAAACCTGAACCTGGTATATACGATCAAGATTCGAATCAAATGAAAAACTATGAATAAAATTTCCAGCGTATGTGCACGTTGTGTGAATGAAAGCTACCTAACAAAATTCCAAAGTGATGTTAAGAAATGAAGATAGTAGATGTGATTTGAATCGAAATCGAAATTGAAATTGAAATTGAAATTGGGGACAAATTATATCAAACATTATATTTTTTTTGTGATTTTGTTTATGTATATATATATATATGTCTGCATATAGATGAAAGCAATCAAGATAGTATTGTGAATATCATCCACAATTTTTTGGTGGGGTTTCAGAAAGGAATAAATAATTGGAGTAAGCAATATTTTATGAATGTTATTAGGTAAAAAAATAAAATAAAAATATGGTGTGGTTATGGGGAGGGAAGCATCAACTTTCAAAAAACAACACCAAACCATCGAAAACTTGTTCCAAATCGTCTGCAAAGACGCCGGAATTCAACAAACCGGAGCTTCATGGTGTAGATGGTGGAAATGTGGTATCAGAAAGGGTTAAAAGAAAATGTTCAAGTAACAAAAAAGTTGAAGTTGACAAGGAATATGATGTTGTTTTGGTTACATTGGATAGTAGTTGTTTGTCAGGCTCAGAAGACGACGACGGCTATGATTGGTCTATTGGGTGGATGGAACCTCATGCGTCTGGCTTCCAAAGTTGTGGTGACGGTTTTGATGATGGTTTTGCTGTATTGATTCGTTGTTATGGGTATTAGCGTCAAGTAAAAGTTTAAGTACTGTTTATAAGACCTTATATCTTATTCTTTCATGTGTATCCTGTGTGGATTTGTAAAGAAAACAATGTGTATATTTGTATATATACTTTATATTGAGAGTTTGGTTATGAAGTAATTCTTGTTTGATCAGATCATCACTTGATTTTACTTTGAATTCAGATTTAGATTTTACTTTGATTAACTCATATCGTCGAACAAACAAGAATTTATTGTACGCGTAATGAAGATGAATTTTACTCAAGAATTTATCCCAGTAAATATGGGTGAAATTGGATAAGACATATATCGCAAATCATATTTGGATCAAAGAGTTGGATTTGAGAAAGGCATCAAGAAAAGATTCACTGATTAGTTCACAAAGTAAAAAAAATTGCACAGAGATTTCTCTTCTCAAATTGGACACTTGTAGAACTCAACTCGATGCAAACACAAGTTTCCTTCTGCAAACACTTTTTTTATTCCTTTTCCTCTAAATTTTTTCACAGATGAACTTTCACATAGTTTCATAGGGTTACAAATTATTATATATATAAACCATAAACATGAAACACTATATAGCACCAACAAAACCATATGCCATTATGTTGATAAGTTAATCATCCACAAGATGACCGGAAAATTTTATAAACACCCTAAGTGTGAGCCAGAATATTTGACAGGAATCAAAATCCTATAATTTGCTTGCAAGAATTCCTAACAAAACCAAAAAATGTAAAAAAAGATAGAATTTTTGTGTACTAAGTTAGCATGGTTCAGATGATTCAAGATTTGTATTTGGTGGATTACTTGAACCAGGAGGCTGTGCTTCTTGATCTAAATCCATTGAACCCAATCTGGCATCTTGATTACTGAAAGCCGGCTCATGATTGTCAGAGATCACCACTTTATCATTTTGGATGGGGTCTGGTGAGCGGACTGAGCTGGAAATTGTAACCACATGGTCAGCTTTAATTTCAGATGACACGTTCATATTTTGACCCGTATTGAACTGATTCAACTGAATCACTGGTTCAACGTTTGATTTAGAAAGGGTTGAGCCTGTGTTAGACCGTGGTGCATTTGGTGAGAGTCTAGAATACGGAGCACGAAAATAGTCTGAAGCCATGTGAACCCCGGGTGTAGATGGTGATCTAGTTGTTTTGATGTGGATAGTACTTTTCATTTGTTGCTTCATTATTGCTGCAGCATCCGTTGGGGTTGCAATCCGCGCACCAGCAGCAACTGCAGCTGCTTTTACTGCATCCGGTCCTGAGGCAAGAGGTTTAGTCAAAAACGGTTGAGGTCTCGGAAAAACTCTTTTCAGTCCTGTAGGGGCAGAATCGTAACTTTGGGAGAACGTCGTCGAGAATGGAGGGTCAGCCACAGGTGGTTGCACCAAGATTCTTCCAGGATTTGTCCTGCCTGATCCATTTCAGCTATAGTTAGAGTAGAGGTGACTAATTGGCTATCCTGACCCATTTACTTAATAAAAAGTAGAGGTATCTAATTGGGACGGTCAATTCAGTTATGTGTTATCTCTGATGGGGTTAACAAAAAATAAAAATAAAAATTGTCTTATCATGAAACTGGGCAAATGGCAAGAAAGTTAATTAAATCATTTGTAGTTTAAAAATTATAATATTACTGAAAATCAAGAAATTCGGTAATCATATTTGACATGTTAATTATCTATAATAAATTTGGACATAATGCATTTTACTAGCCCGTCCCTACTCATCCATTGATTGTGCACCAAACCGCGTCGAGAGGATTTTAGGTTCGAAGGTAAAACCCTAAAGGGTTTTAGGGGTTTGTTGGCGATTCCCCGAAGGTAGGAACGGTGTTCCTTTACGCCGAATAAGGGTTGATGATGATGATCGTCAAATTGTATTCGACTTTAGGGTTTATATGAGGTTTTTCGATCGGTGATCGTATCTGTGATAATCGAAGTATATCGATTATAAGGGAATCCTCCTCCTTTTATAGGAGGAGGTTCCTTGGGGGAGAAGGTTAGGGTTTTCCCTATTCCTTCTTTGTGTATAACTCTACTTACCATGTTGATCCGATCTAGTTTCCTTAGGAGATCGAACTAAGTAAGGATTGTTTTTATCTTTGGAAAGGATTTGTGTCGATCCTTTAATTATTTATCCGAGTTAAACACCTTAGCGCTTATACCCTTCGTGAGGGTGCTTCGTATTAGGTATCCTGATACAAAGGGGTACATCGTCATCCATTTTGGTACCTCTAGCTCTAATAGATATGAACAAAAATTGTACCTAATGGCGAAGGAACCTTTGGAGTAGTCACTCCGGGCTTATCAAGGGCAATATTAAGTGCTCGCCGAGCTGCTAGTTGTGCCTTAGAAAGTTGTGAACCAGTATTCATAACTGGGTATCTTTGACTTTTCTTAAGAGTGTTCCACCTCTGCAAATATCAATTTTATCATGAAGATCATTAAAAAAATGAATGTCAAAAGCTGTTCAATGTACCCATATAAACACTACGCTAAATGTTAACATATGCCATTTACAAGGTGATCAGATAATGGGTAATTTGTAATCCGATGCTGGGATTTGAACCCGTGAAATTGGGGAAAACCGGACATCCTAACTAAACTGGATGATAACAGATGCTATAAAATCCTCTCTATCTCATGAAAGTTGCAATATCTTTAATTTGTTGAGTCACGTGAGAAAGCAAGCTTTCCATTGGGAAGTTTATAAGTCAACAATTTTAAATTGGGTCCCCAAGATTATATTACCTTCCCGGTATTGAAGATAACTTTCAGATCTTCGTCAAATAGTCAAACACATTTCTAAAATTATGTCTTCAGATAGATGAAAAAAGTGAAATTTTCACAAGACAAGGGCTTCAAGAAACGATAAGTTGATTGTATGTTTTCCCCACTAAAGATTTCCTTACTATGAAAATGTTGATAACTGAAATTAAGTAGTGACAATGGGATAGTAATTTGTCTCGTTAAGCTTCTTGCTTAAAACAGTTTGTATCCATATGCACCAAACCCCAGAAGTTATATAGGAAAGGTGACACCTCTGAACCATTTACTTATGAATGGGTCCATTTGGGTTATGGTTTATCCCTCAAGAATCAATCACGTTGAGGTGGACAGCATTTTCTTGGGGTCAACCCAACCCATTCTGACCGACGATGAAAACACATTACAATCTAAACTGTGAACCTAACCTGTCTGATCCATCTATTTCTCCACCTTTAGCCTAAATGCACTTGAAAACTTAACAAAAACGCTATAATGGGACTTGGAAATATAACCTGAGATAGCTGTGTAGGAGTTCTGTCACTCTTAAAGTCTCCTTTTAACATGTTGGCCCAATTCCCTTCCCCGGATTTTTGTACAGCAGCAAAAAGTTCCTGGTCCTCTTCTGCAGACCATGCTTTTCTTTTCCTCTTAGGTGGCAATTTTTTGTCTGTACAGTCAACTGCATCTAACCCTTCAGCAGAAGGAACTGTTGGAAGCCCTGGTTTTGGAATGTAAACGGGAACTGATATATTGATCCCACTCACTGAAGTAACAAATTGTGGATTTTCTGATGGAGGTTGGGTAGATTTGGGTCGTGGTATATTTATAGTCATTGGAGCCTCCATGGTCAAGCCTTTTTCAATACAGTGATTAGGTGACCCAGAATCCATGAGTACCTAAAAATTTCAATGGCCCGTTTAAAATATGGGACTAAAGGTGGTTAACGGGTCAAAACATGTTCTGGCACGCCTCAAAAACAGAGCTGGTTAAGTTGACCCGAACACTTGGACCAACTTCTTATTAATTGTATGAATACGAAAACTTAGTTATGTTAATAATAATCTATTTTTGAATAAACATTTTTTGTAGGTTTTGCAATTGTTTGGGCGACTTACGTTCCTTTCGACACATTGACTTGTTCATTACAAATAAGTTGGTAATATTAGGATTGATCTACAAAATTCCTTTATTTCTCATCATTAAGCGGTAGTTAGATACTAAAAAAGCAGCTCAAATCACTTTTGGGATAGTCCAAACCCCCTCACTTAATCTAAACTAGCAAATTTCCGGCCTCGCATTGCGGGCATCAATTGTCGTGTTGAAACGATTGTGTTATTCTAGTGTACTTGCGTTGAACCTTCAATCGCTGAATTAACAAACATTATCTCATGAATAGGTTTGTTTAAAAGGTTATCATATCAAATATATATTTATTTAAGGGCAAAACCACAATACTTTTCGTCAGCGCGTTGCACGGTTTCAGTTATTACGATTACATTTGTTATTGATGATGTATCACTATATATACTTGCTAAAAAATTTGACATATAAAATAGATACTTATTCAAAGACAATACCCCCCCAAAAAAAAAGTTTTTAATATATTGTTTGTAAACCTAAAAACTATTTTGGTTTGTTATTGATGATGTGTCGCTATATATGTTTGTTAAAATATTTGACATATGAAATAGATACTTATTCAAAGGCAATACCACCAAAAAAAAGATAAAAAAAATTTGATATATTATTTGGAAACCGGAAAGGAAAAAAAATATGTAAGAAAGCAAGAAGTAACCCGTAGTTTTAAACCCAAAAGATATCCAATGTGGTAAAATTGGAATATTGTTACAAAAAAAGAACAAAAGTTTTCAATATAATTATTTGAAAACCCGACAGGGAAAAAAATATCCAAAAAGTAACTCGTATTAAAAAACCCAAACGGAATGTGATTTGGCAAAATTCGAATAACGGTACGGGTTGTAGCATGGACGAATAGTAACTCACCACGTGGGCAAGTTATACTATTCACAACCAATTCATTTAATATATAGTATATATAATACCTCGCATGTCCAAGGCTCTCCAGATTGACCATCAATATTGACAATAATAGGTCAAACGTATCGGGACAAACTCCGAACCCTAGAAGACTATAAAAACTATCATAGTGCACACCTACATCAAGAGCAATGGACTTGTTTACCGCAGGTTTCCAGATTTGAATCAACTTACTATGAGTGTAAGGGTAAGAATCACCGGACATATATTCGACATAAAAGCAAAACAACCCATGAGAACTACCAACTACACTTGGTTTTCAGTCAAGTAGTTCAAAAGATTCAGAACAGTGGGAACAAACATTTGTTGTGGGAATGTGTTGTTATCAACAATTAAAACAAACTTTAGCTCCTCGGATTGATTATTATGATCGTCGTACCTTTTAAAAATAGATTATGTGGTCTAGTTTGAAGGACGTTGTTAGCGGCCATTTTCTCGGAGCTTTCGATAAGCGATTTCCAAGATTTTGATATTATTTTGCATTGAATCATTGTTTTGGCAGGAAGCCGTTTTATGATTTGTGTTTGGATTTCAAAAGGTATGTATGATGACATCTTTGATTTGGGAATGAATTTTCTATGGTTTTTCATTATAAATGGTGAGGAATGGGAACATGGAAAAGAAAAGGAGAAAGAAATTATATATACTAGAGAATATCAGGCCGTGCGATGCACGAAACTCTAAAACTGATATTTTTAATAAACGTATAAGGTACTTTTGAAACATATAAAGATAGACGGTGAAGGAAAAACATATCTCAATTGGAAAATTTTCGTGGATTACTCTTCTTATATCAAAAGAAGATTTATCCACGAAGATATTCTCTCGTAATACATTTTCTTATATCAAAAGAAGATTAATCCACTAAAATGTTCCAATTAAAATATGTTTTTCCTTCACCATCTATCTTCATATGATTCAAAAGTACCTCATCAGTTTTAGAGGGTCGTGCATCGCACTGCCTGATATCGTGCTCACCATTTATAATGAAAAACCCTAGAAAATTCATTCCTAAATCAAAGATGTCATCATACATACCTTTTGAAATCCAAACACAAATCATAAAAAGTCTTCCTGCCAAAACAATGATTTATTGCAAAATAATATCAAAATCTTTGAAATCGCTTATAGAAAGCTCCGAGTTTATGGCCGATTACAACATCCTTCAGCTGGACCACATAATCTATTTATAAGGTACGACGATCATAATAATCAATCCGAGGAGCTAAAACTTGTTTCAATTATTGATAACTCATTCCCACAACAAACGTTTGTTCCCATTGTTCCTGAATCATTTAAACTACTTGACGGAAAACCAAGTGTAGTTGGTAGTTCTCATAGGTTGTTTTGCTTTTATGGTGAATATATGTCAGGTGATTCTTACCCTTACACTCCTAGTAAGTTGATTGTTATCTGGAATCCTGCTGTAAATAAGTCCATTGCTCTTGATGTGGGTGTGCACTATGATAGTTTTATAGTCTTATAGGGTTCGGGGTTTGTCCCAATACGTTTGACCCTATTATTGTCAAAATTGATGATCAAATGTACTACTGTTTACCTTCACACAAGCCGCAGCCTCTGCTGAAGCCTCATTACTAACGGTTGGAAAAGCTTGGAGTTCACATTCCAGATCACTATCATCATCCTAGCAATTTACGTTCAAACATTTGTTAAAAAAAATCAATTAATATATGTGTTTACTAGAGAAGTAATCAGTAATAACATTCATTAAGCTTTTAGCAAATTTAAAAGACACTAAAATTTTAAGGCATTTCTGCAACCATGATGAATAAGTTTTCCACAGAAAGGTTACAAACGATTCCCATAGGCATGACGATTTGTGCATACATCTCAAATTCAATCAATAACACTAATACAGATGATAGAAACCACAAAGTTTTTCAACCATCAAATTGTTTGCTGATATAACAGTCTGACTTTTTGAGCCATCCGTTCTTTTTATTGCAAAATTTTCCAAAAGATATGTTGCAAAAATTGATATTTTGATAAATGTTACACCTATAGATACAAATTGTCATGCTTTCCAGTTCTCTCCAAATCGGTTTGCTTGCAGTGCAAAGATGGAAACCCCGACCCACTTAAAATAGAACGACTCAATTTGGATTGTGCATTAATATCAAGCGGATAGAATAATAATCACTAAAACAGAAACGGGTAAAGTGGGGTGAACATGTTGAAAGTTGTTTAAGTTAATTTATAATGCGTGGACCCTCTGAATCTTTCTATTACAAAATCGTACAAATTTTTACCCATTACCCAACCTGTATGACCCACCGATTGTGCCATATTTTCAGAACAGTAACTGTTTACTTACGACGAAAGGACAAGTATGTTTAAATCAAGTTGTCAACAAATCTTGCATTATATAGTTTAATACAGAACAAGACACTTACCAGAGGCTGAGCTTCAGCTTTCAACTTTTCCAGTAATGGGTCACAATAAGCTAAATGTCGCCACAATATTTGGTATTCCCTGGGGTTTGTTATGCCTGTTTTGGTATATTTTACCAATGCATTCCAATCTATTTTTACATCTTGAACTTGAGCCACTTCTTGAAGCAAAGTTAAAATAGTTGTAGGCGAGTACCTTCCATTTCACAGCAATAACAAAAATGAAAGTCAGCTTTTAATTTATTCAATCAAATGAACCTTTTTTTAAAATTTAACAAAAATGAGCCTTTGTAGGTTTAAGTGTGTTCGTTTAAAGCTAAAATAACAACCGAAATTCAGCTTGTTTGGGATTGCTTATTTTATAGCGCTTATCTTCTATATAAACTTAATGCTTATATCACTTATTAAGTAAATAACATAATGATATATGCTCCTAAAAACTCCTCTAATTCATCGTTCCAACGAGTAGATAATCACATGTTGTACATACATTTTTCGCTATCCTCATCGACCCGTTCATTATGCTAGCCTAAACATTTAAGAGTATATATCATTTTCCGGCTCCGACCAATTAATTTTTCAGAGAGCCTATAATTTAAAATCGATCAACGAACACTTAAAAAATAACCCCCAAAAGGGTCATGACCCATTTTAACAAATCTTGCCAATGTACTTCATTAAGCTGACAAAAATGAAAAATCTTTAACAAAATCACCCACCAACCTTGCAAAAATTGGTATTACAACAAAAAAGATACAATCTTTCTAAACCATTCAAATAATCATATTTCACTTTAAATAACTATGCAATCAATTAAAAAAACAAAAAAATTAAAAAAAAAGGAGAAAGAAAACAAACCTTTGTAAAATAAGTGACACATTTTCTTCCGTGATGAATGATGGAGACTCTTTTTGCATCATCATTTTTAGCTTATTTTTTATTTAAATTTTTACTGCGGCAGTAAATAAAAATCAAAAGGGGTTTTGGAATGAGATGAGAGAATGCATAAATAATGAAAAAGCAACCGTCCCTGAATTGTAGGAAGGAGATATATCCTACAAATTCGCGGGGTTTTGTTCAGTTTGGTGGTTTTGAAAACCATGATTCTGATTTTATTCTGTTTTTTAAGGAATCTATTTTTTTTTCAAACCTATTTCGAGGCAGTGATTTCATTCCCTTAATTGTAGTTTATTTTAGAGTTAATGACATAAATGGTACCTAACGTTTGCGCGATATTATTGGTTTCATATCTTTCTTTTCGATATTACGCGAATCATACCCAACGTTTTCAAAAGTCCACTCGGACCATACCTCGACCCTAACGCCGTTTGATGACCGTCAAAACCCCCCACGTGACTTGCACGTGAGGGGTAAAAACGTAATTTCACACCTGGAAAGGTATGAAACCAGTATTATCGCGTAAACGTTAGGTACCATTTAAGTAATTAACTCAATATATAATCCATATTAGATAAAAAAAAATAGTAATGAAAATTTTTGGTTGGTGGGTTTTGTTTAGATCCGAAATTAGTGAAGTAAAAGTGACGTGTTTCTGAGTTTTGAGAATGCATAAGATGATAAGATAGAGCTAGCAGCACTGTGGTGGTGGGGCGCCGCTGTTGGTGTTTTTCCGGTGATGGGGGAGGGGGGCTGCTACAATGGTGGCAGTCGGTGGCGGGGTGTTAGGAGATGGGATAATGGGTTGTGTTGTTATAGGGTAAAAATGGTGAAGATGATGAAGTTATCATGTCCGGCGGTTTTCCGATAAGGTTTCCGGCTAGATTTTCGGATCTCCATTGATCTCTTTTTTAGCCTGGAAAACTAATTTTTTTGATAGGCAGAGTAATTCATATGCATATAATACATGTATGACATATGAATTAAAGGGTTATAGTTACATATAGTACATGTATGGCTATTTCTTGTTTTGTTGGTGAAGAATCTGGAGTGAGTGCTGCTCGAGTCACTTTGAGCATTTCGATTATTTAATTCTTGTTTTAGGATGACAATTTTTTTTTTATCTAATATGGATTATATATTGAGTTAATTACTACCTAACGTTTACACGATATTACTGGTTTCATACATTTCCAGGTGCGAAATTACGTTTTTAGCCCTCACGTGCAAGTCACGTGGGGGGTTTTGACGGTCATCAAACGGCGTTAGGGTCCAGGTATGGTCCGAGTGGACTTTTGAAAACGTTGGGTATGATTCGCGTAATATCAAAAGGAAAGGTATGAAACCAGTAATATCGCGTAAACGTTAGGTACCATTTAAGTAATTAACTCTAAAATAAACTACAATTAAGGGAATGAAATCACTGCCTCCAAATAGGTTTGAAAAAAAAATAGATTCCTTAACAAACAGAATAAAATCAGAATCATGGTTTTGCTCTCTCTTTTGGATTTGATCTGAAAGATGTACTGTGAATTTGATCTGAAGTGTAGTTATTTTTGGTGTAAAGTTCTGCTTAAAGTGAATTGTAATACTAGTAATATATTGTTAATTGTATATGTTGCTTATTGTATTGTGTCACTGCCCAGTTTGGGTGTATAGGTCCTGCCATTAGCTAATCTGATTCTACCCATCCCCATAGCAAGTCACTGCCCAGTTTGGGTGTATAGGTCCTGCCATTAGCTACTGTTTTTTGGTATCATGTTGTGATTATGTTATCTGCATTTGGGTTTACGTCTTCATGGTTTGCTGGGACATAACTTGCTGCTCTTGTGCTAACCTATTTTTAAAAGATGATGAGAAACTTGCTGATGAGAATTCAAGAATTAGTTTTAGCCTTGCACCACTTTGAGCTTTGTTTCCTATAAAACGTGAAAAATATATTAACTCAAGATTTGGTACTCCATATTTCTCAATATTGTACTAGCACTGTACCCACGTAATGCGGTGGTGATCATGACGGCAACAATATGGGGGTGGGGACGACTGTTGGTGGTGGAGGCAACATTGGACGGTGTACATAATTGATGTAAAAGTAATTGATTTAAAGGGTTAATGGAGATATTTTAAAAGATAAAAGATTAATAATGTAATTTAATAATTAATGTTAAAGGGATAGTGTATGTGAAAATATTTTAAGAGGTGCTAGGTTAAAATATTACATATTTTTCAACACTTTTAAAAATAAAGTGTTAGTTTTTTTTTATAATAAAGTAGTATAGATTAGGTGATTGCAAATAAAAGCAAAACCCCATATCACAAACACTTGCACACCCCCAATAATTAAAAACCAATATTGATGTTGGATATTTAAGTCACTTATATTTGAAGTATCAAAACAAAATCAAACCTTATCAATAACCAAATAATTCCATGGTTTGCTTATTAAAACCTGCATTTCCATGACCCCGTTTTACACAATTAAAATCATTAGACATTACGCCAACAATAATAATATCATTTCTGCCCACAACCTCTTTGATGGAACGCCTCACAACAAATTTTTTTTTTAGTAAAAGGGCATTTGCCCTTCAGAAAATTTTATAGATAATGAAATGAAGTATTAACAAACTAGTATGGGTATACGTATACCGAGTGCACTTTACAAAGACATTAGAGTACATCCAAATAACAATAACATAAACTATTAAATACACAAACAAAATGACATAAAGTAAATTATAAATCTTAGAAATTAAACATAAAACAAATCCAAAACACTTCCTGTCTTCATTTTTAAAGCTATTGTGAATTGTCCACTGCTGGAACATATGACCATAAGATAGATGATCCATTAAGCTTGGCCCAAATCCACCAAAATGAAGCCCACGGCCACTTATCTTACACAAACCATAATAGAAGCATTTCTCCACAATAGTTCCTTTGAATAATTTTTTTTTTTTGTCCGAACAGCAAAATTTTATTAATAAACTAGCGAGCAGCTAGAAAATTACAAAGAACAATCATCCAACAATGAAAAACTAAAATTACACCAATCCACCCAAGATAGGGATCTAAACTTAGACTTGTTTTTAATCTAAAGGTAGGCTTGAGCTTTGATTTCCTGCTTGATTTTGTTGAGTATGAATGGCTTATCATTCAATATCCATACTTTTAACATCCATACTTTGCATATATAAACCAAATAACTCAAAAGTGAAAACAAGCATTACCTCTTTCACTTTTGACCAAAACAACATCTTGAGCAGCCTAATCAAATAACAAGCAAACATGATCCTTTGACTTTTAAAAGTCAACCCTGCAGCTAGTATTGTATATTTGTATCTACTACACTACAGCCCAAAATGAATTCGCCAATCCAAGAAAAACACTTGAAAAACATTCCCTTTTAGCACTAGTCCAAGCCTAAGATTTCTATCAAAATAGGTTATACTTCTAATCAAGCAAACTAAATACAGTGTTGACCAGAAAAGTCAACATAACAAACAAGCTATAATACTCTTCAGAACACTTTTGCCATAACATATCCAAGAGACCAACAAAAAAGAAATATTTCCATTTTATCACTAGCCCAAACCTACATCCTAGAAGGTCTAGCATCACTCCAAGCAAAAGTTAATCTTTGACTTTCAAAAGTCAACTCTGACACCAACACTGCAATTTTCTTCAAAGTGATACACATACTTTGAACACAAGCTGCAATCAGATATGAACTTTCATAATAAGCCCATCCCCACCCAACCCAAATAAACTAACTCTTGTTTTTAAAAAATGGGGGCATAACATCCTTATAGCAGCACCAAGTAGTGCCCAGATAAGAAGGAACACAACCACATTGTAACCATTTCAGCCTCCTCATACCAAAGAAACAACTGTCTATCTTTGGAACTCAATTATTAGAGCTTATGCTTAAACCCATCATCTTGATGCTCTTAAGTTTGTGCACGGTCAAGTGATTGTTTCTGATATGGGACTGGACTCGATTTGTGGTAGTGCGTTAGTGTCCGCTTATTCCAAACTTGCCCGAATTGATGACACGAGAATGGTGTTTGATAGGTTACACGAACGCAACTCGGTTTTGTATAACACGATGATTTCGGGATTTGGAAGTTGTGGTTATTGGCTGAAAGGGTTACATTTGTTTATAGTAATGAGAAGAATGGAGAACCAGGCTGATGGGTATACCGGGGCAGGGTTGTTATCGGGTTTGACGTGTTCTAGCTTGTTAGAATGTACTAAAGATGTAGTTGTATGCATTTGGGGTGTAATGTATTTGATGATTTATTGCAGCCTGATCTAGTAACCTGGTCTGCTTTAATATCTGGTTTTCAAGAAAATGAACGTCGAAAGAAGAAATCCGCATTCCATAGTTATTGCTACTTCACTTGCTGTTACTGCACAACTGGTAGTTTTGTCACCAGACATCGACATACATGGTTATGCCATTTGCCTTAACCTAGACACAGAAATAATGGTATCTTCTTCATGGGTAGACATGTATTCAAAATGTGGTTTCTTGGATTTGGGGATCAACGTTTTTGAGTAGATACAGAAAAGAAACATTGTTTCTTACAATTCGATAATAACAAGTTCTGGCTTGTATGGACATCCATCTTGGGCTTTTGAAGTGTTTAGGGAGGTTCTTGAAAAGGTTTAAAACCCAACGAATCTACTTTCTCCGTTCTACTATCTGCTTGCTGTGATGGTGGCCTTGATAAAGAAGGTCGAGGGATTTTTAGTAGAATGTATGTTGATTCTGGCATCGGCGCAAAACTGAGCATTATGTTCAGTTTGTTAAGTGCATTAATTCATGTGTTTAGTTATAAGACATCTACTAATATGTGTGGTGTAGGTTCTTCAAAATAATACTAGTTAGTTTCTCTGCACCTAAATTTGAACCACTACCATTGAGATCCCTTCCGGTGTTGAGACAGAGGGTGGTTGGGGGCCAACCAAAGAGGGTGATTGGTTGTCAGAACACCATCCGGAGAAGGCATTTTTACACCTTTGATGGCAATCCCAATTCCCGGTTTTTGTCCAAACCAGCCAGTTAGGTTTGAGCGGACTTGTTGCAAACGAGCCAACCGACTAAATATGACTGACAAGAAAGAAAGTAAATGATAACAACATAGGAGCATTCATCCTTCCTTAATAAAATATAGTGTGAACATACACATTTAAACCAGATTTATGAAGAGCTACTCTAGTGCGTGATACATAATAAAATTTAAAAGTATGAAATCTGCAACAAATATCTAACATACGGACTGGTTGCCATAATTCATAGAGAGCTACTCAAGTGGGTGTTACATAAAAATTAAAAAGGAGGCACCTGCAACTGATAATATCTAACATACGGAATTGGTTGATGAGTCTCTGAATCCTTGAAGCAATGACAAATAACATGAACATAATCTTGTTGTTCTGCAAAATTAACACAGTATGATAATTTGTATTAATTGAAGGTAAAGATATAAACTAAAAGTCATAATGTTTTTGATTTACAGTGGTAAATCTCAACATAATGATTCTAAAAATTACAGTAGGAGACAAAAAAAAAAAACAATGAATAAAGTGTTGGGAATGAGACAAGTGGCCAATAGGAGACAAAAGTTACCTTCATAATTGCTCAGCGTATGTCGACTTTGGGGATATCGGAGAGACGGGGCCAATAGGATCCTCTTCTACTCATCATCTTTTCTTTCAGTTCTTCATTGACACCATATACTGTCAAACTCAAAAGTGTAGGCAATAACAGCGTCTCTGGCAGATGTTTCAACCTTGGGCAATCTCTAATACAGAGATGTTGGAGGGAGGTGAGGTGTTGGAGTCCCTCTGATGATATTCTTTCTATTTTCTTAAAATCATATAATTCAAGCTTAGTGAGAGATGATGATAATGAATAAGGAAGAAGTGAGGAGGTTGGGAAACTCTTGACGTCTTCTTCTTCTCCACCCCATAACATTAGATCAACGAGTGAGGTGGGGAGCGGGCCCCATTCTGATATGGGCCTCTTCAACTTCCCTATTTTTAAGGAATCCAAATTGGGAGGCCAAACCCCACTTCCAACAAGAGGTGGCCCATCCATGCTTGCACAATTCGTGATTTGCAGATGCTTTAGCGACACGAGATCCTTCAAATCAGGGAATGACTCTATTTCCCCACAATAAAATATTTCCAATTTCATGAGCTGTTGAAGGAAACATGTAGCTTTCGTCATTGATATCAGATTTCCCCCCATGGACCTTATGCTTAAAACTTCAAGTGACTTGAACTTCTGCCATCCCCATCCTCCTATTGGGAAGAAGGAGGCAGATGTAAGTGACTTACAACCATCAATTGACAACTTTTGAATGGTATTGTTGGCTGGACAACTCAAATGCTCCAGATTCTCACAACCCCATATCTTTAAGGTTTCAATGTTGTCTGGACAGCTCAAATGCTTCAGATTCTCACAACACGATATCTCTAACATCCTAAGAGATGTTGGGAGGTTGCTCCTTTCCTCTCCTCTTCCTCCTCCTATTCTCACCAATTCATCACACCTCCAAATAGTCAACTTTTTTAAATTAACAAGAACCTCCTTACATGCATCCGTTGCTTCTTCTGATTCCCACAAATTCCTTATTTCATTACACCTCACGATTCTTAATTCTTCAACTACCCCAAGATACTGTACAACGTCACCCCACACCTCATCACTAAGTCCTGATATATCCCCCATTCTCATCGTGGTCACCAATGAAGCTACACCAACCAGACTTTTCAATACTCCATCACCACAACTATATATTTCGAGAACCCTCAATAAAGGTAATGCTTCAAGTGAGACTTTAACCAAATTAGGACAGTTTTCTATACGAAGAATTACAAGGCGTGGAAACACTGCAACACCCACCTCATTGACTGACCATTCCTCCCATCGTGGCATATTACGAAACGATAAAAACTCAAGTGAAGGGAAAGCTGGAGATTCATTCCCGAATAACCCTGAACCTACCTCTTTCACATCATCCATGCTATCAATGAACAACTGCTTCAATGATGGCAACTGCCCAAGTGGTGGCAAAAACAAACAATTTGTACATTTAGAAATAGAAACAACAATCAATTTACGAAATGAGGATTTCCCAACCCATTTTGGAAACTTTGTGCCCCCATATGACACAACTTTAAGATTTTTCAGATTATCGCTATGAGGCTCAAGCACATCCAGGACCTGGACCTCTGTTTCAAGTCTTTGATTTCGAGACCCATCAAAGTTATCACTCCATTCCATCACTAACTCACTAACCTTCGACAGGTTCAGCTTACGTGCTTGATCAATGTTTTGCAATTTGTCTAACCCATCAATGCAAACTTTGCGGCGAAGATTCTTCAAGTTCTTTAGACTGCTTATTGGAAACCCGTTCTCTCCCCCAATACTGATCTTCGATATAGTTTGTAGGCTTTTCATCTCCCCAACACCTAACCACATGTTCTTCAAAAGCGGAGTGTCTCTGACATCAAAATGCCGTAGATTTTTAAGTTTCAGGAAGTTGTCGGGCAACTCCTTCAACTCCTCACAGCCAAACACGATCAATGTTTGCAAATTATAAAGATTGCAAACACTGTCTGGTAAATGTGTGATTGGAGTTCGAGATACATTAAGATAGCGCAGGTGCTTCAAATCGCCAACGGACTCTGGTATCTCGTCAATCTCTAACTTACTCAAGCAAAGAGCCCTTAACAATGGTAACCGGGGAAGTAGGTCGACCAATATCTTACGGGATAGGTAGAAATCCTTCCACCCTTCATATCTCATGTCAATCGGAACTGCCAAAAACGTTCTCAGACTATTAGCTCTTTCAAATGCCTTGAACTTTTCGTGACTCATGAATTCCTCACGGACAAAGGACATATGTCGGTACTTTTCGAAACCATGCTCTTCAATTTTATTCTTCATTTCAATGTCTAACCTTATAAAAAACTCTCCGGCAACAGATGTGGCCAAATCATTCATGAGGTCATGCATCACGAATAACGATTCGTCGTCAGGCACATGCTGAAAAAATGACCTTGACAACAACTCATCAAAGTATTCCTCACCCAAGCATTCCATTGACTTGCTAGATCTTGATCCACGCAAAAACCCCTCCGCCATCCATAGCAGAATCAAGTCCTCCTTCTCAAACACGTAATCCTTAGGGAAAATGCAGGAGTATGCAAATAAATGCTTGAGACATGCAGAAAGATCAAGGTAGCTCAGTCGAAGAGAGGGAAGGATACCACCACCATCCTTTAAACTCCATATCTCACTTTCCAGCAACTCCTTCCATTTTTCTTCATTTCTTTGTTTGCTCCTCAACAAACTTCCAAGAGATTTTAAAGCCAAAGGAAGGGCACCACATTTTTGCACGATACCCTCACCATATGATCTTAGCTTTGGAGATGAATCAAAGTTATCTGCACCCAGTGCATACTGAGCAAGCAAAGACAACGCATCGCCGTCTGACAGCTTATCCAAATAGAACGGGTCATCACATCCCAACTGTTGGGTCAATATTTTCGTTCGAGTTGTGATGATAATCTTACTTCCGGGGGCCACGTCGTAAAATGGAGGCACTAACGCATCCCAATCTTCAATCTTTTCGCTCCACACGTCATCCAAAACTAACAGAAGTTTTTTCCCAGAAAGTTGATTTCTAAGAGCTTCTTGAAGCAGATTTGGATTTTCGAATTTCTGTTGACCGCCTACAGATTCATAGATTTGTTTGCTGATATTGGAGCTCTGAAACTCATCTGAGACACAAACCCAGGCTTTGAGGTCAAAGTGCTCCTTGACTTTTGGTTCGTTATACAAAAGTCTAGCAAGAGTTGTTTTTCCCAACCCACCTATACCAACGATGGGCACGATGCTAAAATTATATTGATTTGCTGTCGGTTCATGAGCAGCCAACAGCTTCTTGAGCAGAATATTCTTTTCAGCATCACGACCAACAATACCAGGCGTTAACAAAGAGGCCTCGTCAGGTCTTTTCGTTTTATTTTTTGACGAACTTTTATCTTGGACAGTCAAACCAAGGTTATCTTTTTCATCATAAAGTTCTTGTAACTTTGCAAAAATATCATTTAGCTTGCTGTAATGCGACCTAATAGTTGATGATGGTGATGGTGATGATGATGATGATGCAGTGCAACAAGTTGGGATGAGCTTTTTTACCTTGCTGGTTATGTTTCTTGGAGGTTCTTGATCATCAGAATGCATAGCATCATCAGTTGCTAAAGCATCCAGTTCGTCGTCTAAGTCATATGCCAAATGTTGGAGACGATTCAGCCAATGCTTAACGCTTTTGCTGGTTATTTCTTTCTCGGCAGCGTCATCAAGAAGAGTTTGGATCTGGTCCAAGGACGCTTTCCATTTCTTGAGCTCGGAATGGACTTCCTTGGAACGATCAGCAAACTTGTTAGAGATTACAGAGACTAGCTTCTCGAAAACAATCGGGAGCACGGCAGACAGAATCAATTCAGCCATCTTCTTTCTTTTTTTTTAATTTTTATGAGAGAATAAAAGAAAACAAGTTTAGTTTTGGATGCAGTGGAAAGAAGGCTGAAGTCTTTGTTTATAGTCAACATTTCATTTCAATCAATTATTGTTGAGGATTTGAAGATAACAAAATTGTGGATGAGAATTCTCGTTGGTCAGAATGATTCATTTTATCCCCCCTCTTTTTTTACTTTAGTTGTATACTGGTCCCTAAACCCATCTTTTTTATGTGGTCATTTTTACAAATGTGTGTATATATATATACCGTATATATAAAGCATAATTTAAACGAGGCTCTTATACAAATTTATAAACCATTCTTTTTTTTTGAACTGCCATTTTTTGTTTTATTATTATCAAATAATTGATTACTTTTGCAAATCACGAGTGAAAAGCATTTTTTTTATGTACAATTATAAGACCAAGAAGATTAATTAATCCAAATGAAAGTAAACCTAAAAAACTTATATATGTATTCTTTTTAATAAAAGTGTGTTAAAATTATAAAATGTGGTGTTAAATTATATGAGTAGTTTTTTAAATGTGGAAGGGGTATAAGTGAAATTAGGATTCAATGTATAAATACCCCTAAGCATACTATTATTACTATATATAAAAAAGTCTTTCACATTTATCCATATGACAAAATGTAACATCTAAGATACTTTCCACATTTATCCCCAACCTCCCAAATACACATAAACACATTTTACACATACTAGATCTAATCCTCCATTAATCCACATCAAAAGCTCAAATTAAATCATTACATTTGGTATTAGAGAAAAAACAACTGTTAATTGATCCAACACTAAAAATTTCGAGAAATTAATAGATTTTGAGCTAATTTTCATTCCTTTTTAGAATGATTTGAATCAGGGTTTGTATGGATTTTGCTTCTGAGCGTTTTGGCACTTGGTTTCGAGTTTTTTTCAGTAAAAAGGATTAAGCCCTTGTTAGCTTAATTAGTTTCGAGTTTTAATTCGAAGAAACGGGAAAAAAAATCATAAATTTAAGTTTTCTGACGACTTTTCCGGCCACCTTGGTTCTCGTTGAATCTTGTTTCCTGCAAATCGAGTTTACCGAACAAATTCATCAACAACCTCATATACAAAACAATATTGTTTTGTAAATCCATCAATTTCAAAAAAAGAAAAAAGAAATAAAAAACACCATTTACCGATATTTCAAAACTCCCATTTACCAAATTAATTTTATTTGGTAAATTATTTCATTTTCATACTTAGCCAAAATTCGGACTATCTCAAAAACACCATTTACCGAATTAATTTAATTCGGTAAATCATACTTAGACAAATTCGAACAAAATTTCAAAAACACCCATTTACCGAATTAGTTTTATTCGGTAAACAAGCAAAAGTTCTAAAACACCCATTACCGAATTACGGAGTATTTTTATTCGGTAAAATACCTCTTGAGCCACTTACCTCGTATGTAACAACTGACAAAAATTCGGGTAAAATTTAATTAATTTATTATTTTCTGAAATATTCTGGAAAGATCAAATTAAATATATAGTTCTTTTATATAATATATGTTGATTAATTTACTATTACGTGTACTATTTAAATTTTTGTTGATCAAACAATATGAACAAACATTTTATGGCATAATAAACTTAACAAATATTTTTTTTTGTGATAAATTATGGATAATTATTGCCAAGAACTCAAATAGTTATTTGAGAGTTGCTCGTAAATACTTTTTCATACTTATACTATCAATAACCGTATTTATGAATAGTACCGTATTCATGAATAGTAACATATACATGAATAGTACCGTATCCGTGAATAGTAATCGTATCTAGAAATTGTATTTATGAATAGTGAACGTGAATAGTACCGTGAATAGTGACTGTGAATAGTAACGTTAATAGTAAAGGTAAAAAAAGTAAATTTTAAATAGTAAAGGTAAAAAGTAAATTTTAAATAGTAAAGGTAAAAAGTAAATTTTAAATAGTAAAGGTAAAAAGTAAATTGTAAAAAGGGTAATAAAATAAAATAATATAAAGGTGGGACCCACGTCAAATAATTTAAAGTCTACGTTGAATTCTGAATTCGAATCGAATTAAATTCAAAAAGTGAATAGTGCTAAATAGTAAACATCGCTTTCATACTTTATCTCTATGATTAAAATTTATAAAACTTGATTATAGGGATTAATTCATAAAAAGTGATTAACATGAAAGTTGTAGATTTTAATTTGCTGAGTTCATAGAAACTTGAATCGTCTCCATTGGAGTCCGTATGAATATTTTAAAGGCCAAAAATAGTTATTAACATTTTTTTTGCTATTTTTATAAATGTTCGTGGTGTTTAACCATGTAGACTTATGTGTAAGCAGTAGTACAGTTTTGAATCAAAATTTTCACACTAATACAACAAACTTCCATTTACATACAAAGTTATATCTAAATAAGTTCAATATAGACTGCATATATAGCCACTTATATTCTACATACCCAAATATCTTTAATAATATCGATAATAATATCGATCGATATTATTAAAGTTAAAGTAATATTATTATATTATAAAGTTAAAGTAATATTATTATATTTAAAACGCGTCGAACGAATTCGAATTCGTTCGCCTATAAATAGCCGACGATATTCAACCTTAATATTCACACCAACATATATTCACTTCTAAATTTCTCTCTTATAATCACACAAGATTAAGTACGTCTAAGTGATCTTTCTTCTACAACACTAAGGTGAGTCTTCATACTCCCCTTTTCAATTATTTATACATTTATTTGGGGATTGAGATACATGCAATAAAACTACTTGTTATACTTATATGTATATTTTCAAAGTTATATACTTATATGCATATTTACAAATTTATATATTATATTATATATTTTGTAACTCCACTCTATTTTACCTTTGGGGTGAAATACAAACTCTTTACTGTTATGATGAACACAAGTATTTTCAGAAATGTATATATGGTTGATTCTAAGTTGCTCTGTTCAATCAAAGTCCTCTCTATCATGAACGATTAATTATGGAAACATAAACGTGGGTATATTGAATAGTACTATTGGGGTAGGCACCCCCATTCGTGTTGGTCATACCAACTGGATACGGATGCATTATGTCTGGAAAGCTTAGGGTACCCTGAACAAGGTACCTACTCTGGAGGCAAATAAACACACACTTGTCTAGTTTCGGTTCATGAGCTTAGAACTTGATGTATACAGTATCTACTCTTATATTCTATTTGATCCATTGTGTGATCAAATAGTTACTTTAAATCTTGTGGTTCATACTCTATATTTTTATTAAAAATCTATGATACTCTTTGCTTTATATTGTATCATAACTATTTGATATTGCGGTAAGGCAATGATCACACTGAACTCTGGTATTTTGAGAAACTATAATTTCTATATGAAAAACTTATGGAACTCACCAACTTTATGTTGACATATTTTAGCATGTATTCTCAGGTAACTAGATGATACTCTGTGCATGGGACCACTATCCGCTGCATACTACATGAGGGACCACGACCTACCCTCAGACTTTAGTAAAGACTCGTCAATTTGCTAAAGACTCCCTATCTACTGTTTAATATTGAATAAATGTTTTGAAAACAATTTGTATTATAAACAATGTAAATCATGTTGTGTATAAATGTATTTTTAAAACGACAACGTTTTGTGTCGTTCAGTATATCTTGTGTTGTGAATCCATGTACGTCATACCCCGGATAGGGTGGGTGTGACATCGTATCTTTCAAGCCAAACGTTGGATATGTTTACCATTCTTTTACAATACCCAATCATTCTTTCAAAATATGCATGACAATCCATACCCAATTCATTCAACTTGGGGGTTTATGGGTAACTAATTTTATTAATTAGGCATAAATGGGCTTTAAAAAAGAAAAGAACGGGTGTTTATGATAAAACCTAAATTTATTCATTAACTTCAGCGGGTTCAAACAGGTATTCTTGTGGGTCGAGCGGGTCATTAGCAACATTTAATTGAGCGGTTACTCTATTAATATAATTCATTCCGAAATTGAAGAGTGAAGAAGAAAAGCAGTTACTTTTTCATCTACAACATGAAAATCTTTTCTTCTAATCACAATTTCACAAAATCAAGGTAATTTAATTTTTTACTTTTTCTTCATGATTTTTGTAACAGTAATTTTTTCAGTTATTTTGGGGTTTTCTTTTCAGTGATTTTAAAGTCATTTATAGCTTTTTTATTCGGATAAGAATCCTCTAAAGTTAAATCCAACTTTATAGATAAAGTTGGATCATCTTCAGATTAAAATCAAATGTCAAGATTTAAACTTGATCTTTTAATTTTAACAATTAATTTTAATCCAAAGGTTAAAGTTACTTCAACTTACCTATAAACTTGGAGCAACTTTAGAGGATCTCTATCATTTTTATTCTTATTTTTTGATAGTGAGTTTGAGAAATTTTTTATGCTTAAATTAAAAGAGTGATTATAGTGTCTTTTTATACTTGATTTTTTACGGTGATTTAGGGCTTATTACATTATTGTTTTGTTGAGTGTAGGAAATATTGTTAAGTCACCGTTTTGAGTTTTTGACTTTTGGTGTAGATCGACGCTTTGATGTACATTAGCTCATACCTTTTGTTTAACTTAGGTAATTTGTATACTCTTTTTGTCTCATATTAAATGTTTAATTTTTACTTGTATCTTATATTTTTAGCTTTCACCATAAAATTCTTTTGTTTGTATTATATAACACTCCATATAAAATATATAAACGGATTCAGTCTTAAATATATTTTTCATTGATATAACCTTTATTAACTAATACATGAACGAAAATATTCATGGTCAAAGTTGAAAGAAAAAGACTTGACAAATCAAAATTGAATATTTAATATGAGACGGAAGAAGTATTAAATAGAGTTTGAAGCTTTGATGGATAAAGCTATTGACTACCTTTCAATTAGTATTAGTGTCAACTGTCAAGTGATGTTCTCATGGAAGTATAGAAGTAAATAAATTAATTTCATGGTTTTAAGTTTTTAACATTCAATTTGTATAAACAGATGTAAAGGTTGGAGGGCCTTTATACCATTTAGGTAGAAAATGGAAGTAGCCTCTCTACTTTGGTAGAGGTAAGTCTACCTACATCTTAACCTCCCTCATATACCGTCGAGATATTGAGGCTCAAAACCCGCGGAAGGCGACACTCAGCAGTTTCTTTCTTTAGATTAATTTATTACCATTCTGTTGTAAAAACATTACCATTAAATTATGTCGACCCAAGAGATGAGAACAAGACCTTGTTTGGGGCAAAAAAGGGGAAAAAATGTGGGTCGGCCCATACCCGACTCGCACCCAACGCGCTTGGACCCGCACTCGTTTAACCCGCATATCTGAAATTACCCGTTTGGACCCACACCCGTTTCGACCGTGCCGCTTTGACCCGTTACAAAAACCCGCCCGACTCGCCCATTTTGCCAGACCTAGTTCAAAACAAAGAATCACCTGTTGTTATCTTCATGGTTCATCATGCTTATCTCTAGGGGGTGAACAAAAACCGAACCAAAAACCGAAAAAATCATGAAAACCGAAAAATCCGAACCGAAAAATCCGAAAACCGAAAAAACCAATGGTTTTTGTTTTTGATTTTCTAAAAACCGAAAGTTTTGGTTCGGTTTTGGTTTCACATGAAAAACCGAACCGAACCAAAATTATATATTTTTTACATTATTTTATATTTATATCCGGTTATTACTCATACTTATTAAATATGTTACGAGTAATATATTTGTTTTGCTAGTGTACAAAACAATACAAATACATGTTCTAGGTGAAAATACACAACAAGATCTATGCGGTTTAATCAATTGTATATTGAAACAACACGTAAAAGATATCAAAGTTATATATGAAGTTTGTTTGAAATAATTATTTGAAGTTTATTCAACTTATTTTAATGGATATAGTCATTGTTTTAATGTTTGAAAAAATTATTGAAGTTGTAGTGTAACCACAGGGTGTAAAATTTAAACTTTTATAGTCCAAGTTGGCTCAAGCTTACAAGTGGTTAAAAACCGACTAAAACCGAAAAACCGAACCGAAATAGACTCAAACCGAAAAAATCAAAACCGAAGAAACCAAAACCCAATGGTTTTAGTTTTTAAAAACCAAATTATAACAGTTTAATTTCAGTTTTAGTCAAAAATCGACCCAAACCGAACCCTACTCACCCCCTACCTATCTCAACCGTTTCTTTTTCTTTCTTTATCAATTCTTTTGTTTCTTCGGTGTGGATTTAAATTAGGAAAAGAAAGCGTTTGTGCATTTGTGATAAAAAGAGAGAGTGATAATCTTTGAGTATACACGACCTGTGAGTTATAGTACCATTGAAGGCGAGTTGTCAAAATTCAGAAAGCGTGTGTGAGAAAACGTGCAACAGTTGGAAAAAGTACACACGTGATCTGTGAGTTGTCATATTGAGTCTTGGGTCTACATAGCTGGCTTTTATAAATTTATTTAAATTTGAGTAAATGGCCGAAATCGTTCCTGTGGTTTACCCTAATAATCAAGTTTCGACCTTAACTATTCAAAATGACACTGACAGTCCTTTTGGGAAAGATAAGGATCACATCCAGTCCTTTATCTAAACGTCCGTTATCTCTAATCCGTTAACTCTCACACGTTTTTTTCACGTGAGGATAGTATCGCCAGTTCAAAAGCTAAAGGACCAAATTTAATATTTTTTTCATTTCCCTCTATCTTTTTCTCTTTCTTTTTCACAGAAACAAATCACCACCAAACACCACCAATTTTCTGATATTCTTTTACACATTGTTACACAATTCCTTTCCACCCCTAAAATCTATGCATACACAAATATTAATCTTCAATCCACTATACATATATATATGTAAATAAATTCGAGATTTATGATCATCTTCAAAATCTATATACACATTTCTCTATATATGATCTATCTACATCTATATATATATACATCTAAAATCTATTCAGTAATCAGATTAAATCACTACTTTTAAAACCAGAAACTCTTTTATCCTAAACCACATAAGTTGATCCAGATGTAAGTAGCTGACCAGTTGGTTGAATGGGTCCAGACCCAGATGATGATGTTCATTTAAGGATGAGTCTTGACCCGGATCTAATAAAAGGTTTGTTGAAGAAGATGATAATGACGAATAACAAGATGGCTTTACATTGACCTGGACTTGTTGACATCGGCGCCGGCTCGCCGGTGTAAGGCATGGCACGTGAAACGATGATGGGTTGGTGTTCTTTAGGTAGCTATTCGGTTCCACCCGTTACATATAATTAATTGCTTAGCTGTTCGCGTCGAGCCGATAAGTATAATCCGTCGGCGGTGTGGTTGCCGGATCACCACGGTATGCTGAAGAAACTTAAAGCGTGTCTTGGGGTTTTTAGTCAACAAACAATAGCAGCAAGAAGGTGTTGTTGGTCAACTATAAAGAGGTGGTTGGTTACATTATTGAGTTCGAGAAAAAGCAGCTTGAATGAAAATGGGTTTCGAGCTAGTAAGGGTGTTGATTATTGTGAGATGATTAATATTACTAGAGAATTTACAACCATAAATCTTTGTTGTACGTGAGTTAGTGTGTGACTTGCATAATCTAAAACAGATGGATCTGAATATGTATATAATGCAACTTCATTGTTTAACATGGTTCCAAATCTTTGTTGCTATTGTTTTACGAGTATTTTATTTCTGACACAGGTTTTAAATCTATTGATACACACAGTTTTCTCTTTATTATTTTGTTTAGAGGGATGGATAGATAGATAGATAGATTTGGACAGATTCAATACATCAATTATTGATTTAGATGAGTGGATTTATATGTAGATGATTTTGATTTTCCATTATCAATATTCAATAGATATATAAGACTTTTGTTTCAGCTCAAAAGAAAAAAAATGAAAAATATCATTGGTGGTCCTTTGATGGTGGTAAAAGACTATACTACCCTCACATGCACGGCACGTGAGGAAGAAAACGGATTAGAAATAACGGACGTTTAGAAAAAGGACTGGATGTGATCCTTATCCTTCCCAAAAGGACTGCCAGTGTCATTTCAAATAGTTAAGGACGAAACTTGATTATTAGGGTAAACCACAAGGACGATTTCGGCCTTTTACTCTTTAAATTTAAATAGGTTTCGTCCTTTGATTTTTTTTTTAACAAAGTGGGTCTGAATTGTTGTCACCAGCGCGTGTAAGGTGTGTTCCTTTATGTGTTGCAGACAAAAGTTGTTGTCTTACTTTCTTTGTGTTCACATGACTTTGTTCACGTAGATACAATATTTTTGGAACCGAACCGGACTTCAAATCGGACAGTGAGCGATTCATCGTCCAACCGGTTCAACCGACCAGACCAGATCACAAAAACCGACACCAATTTTAAGTTTTATTTATATGTATATGAAGCATAAAGGGTTATATACTCCATCCGTCCCATTTTAAATGTCTTATTTTGACTTTTCAAGTCTTTTTCATTAAATTTGACCGTAAATATCTTTGTTTGTGTTATATATATTAGTTGATGGAACTTCTATCAATGAAAAGTATATTTAAAACTCAATCCATCTATATATTTTATATCCACTGTTATGACATACAAACAAAATATTTACGGTCAAAGTTGAAGGCAGAAGATTTGACAAGTCAAATTTGGACAATTAAAATGAGACGAGAGAGTATATTTCACTGCAAAAAATAACAATAAGTGCAATTTAGTGGAGCTCGTAACACGCGCGTCCCATGAACAACATGGTCTTAAGTTCGAAACATGGACCTAACGTTTTTTAACTACTTTTTACATTTAGTACTAGTTTGCGTATATATTTAAGAGTTAATTGTAAAATTGGTCCCTGTGGTTTGTCTTTTTGAGTTCACTAGCAATGGGGGTCCCTATTTTGAGAATTTTTTGCAAGATTGGTCCATTTTTATTTGAAAAGTTGACGGGTGTAGTTAAGTCTGCGCGTGACGAACACATGCAAGGGCAATATCGTCTTTTTATACAAAACAAAGACCATTCTTACAACTTTTATATGTATATATCCTCTTTTTAATTTAATATGTATCTAACTTCTTCATCACATATTATGTGTACAACCACCACTATCACCGACACCACCACCTGAAACATCACCGGAAAATTCAAACACCACCATCTCCATCTCCATCTCCATCTCCATCTGATACTCACCAGAAAAATCAACAGCCACCAACCTCTCCCTATTAGAACAACAAAAAACAAATCAAAAAAGATGTATACAACAAATATTGATAAATTAGTAGTGAGGATGAAAATCACCGGATTCTTTTTCATACTAGAGTTTGGAATATCACATGGGTCTATATGGACCAGTATTACACTTAACTCTATATTCATTTAGATAGATATGTATGTTACATAAATTTAGGTAGATATGTCACCCATAAATATATATATATATATTCATATAAACAATCATCTAGATATATATATATATATATATATATATACAAGTATATATATATATCTAAATACATGAGGGGGGTTATTTGAAAATCCTTAAAAAAGAGAACAAAAAAACTCCTCTCCACCTTTGGATCAAGTTTTTTGTGTAGATGAGATTAAAGGAAAAATAAAACACAAATACACTTGAAAGGGTACTGTGGTAATTTCCCAACCTCCCCACCAAACCCACTGATCGTTCCCCCCTCATTCTCTCATTCTGTCTTTCTCTCTCAAACTCTCTCCCTATCCTCACACATAGTTTTCTCCGCCGGTTTTTCTCCATTTTTGATCGCGTTTTATCCTTGATTTTCCGATCAATTTCCATTTCCTTGATTTTCCGATCAATTTCCATTTTCTATCTCTATATCATCAAATAATAGTAGAGATTCTGGTGAAAAAAATCTCATTCCAAAAATCCGATTGAAATTAGGGTTTTAGATTTTCTCCGATCAAATTAGGGTTCCGATGAAGAAAAGGTCCGTAAAACGAGCTAAATCTCCTGGTATGCACTTCAGTTTATTTTATTACATTTTTATTACAAGTTAAGTAGTTGAT
>CM067167.1:299935781-299984608 GCA_034093135.1 Erigeron breviscapus | reverse complement strand
TATATATGTATCAGATCCTGTATACGTGTATCTTTAGACAGTTTATCATATGATTCTTGGAATCCAGAACGTACGGGCTGCTGAGGTTGTGTATTTCGAATTGCATACCAAGTGTTTGATGAAATGTCTGACTTTAGTGACGTCTCTAAAAAATTGAAAAAAATCTATGTTCAAGACTTCTGATAACCGTGGCTGATCAGTAATCTATCTGGGTTGTCGGGTTACTGTAACTAGAAACAGCATTAAAAGTTTTGTATATCATAACTTAGCTTATATACATGGACGGTGCACTTCTTTCGTGTTCCTTTTGTAATATCTTAGACACCCGTGTATCCGCTCCTTTTATCAAATTAAGGAAGACTATGATAGAAAGAAATAGCCGGGTTGAAGTTAGATTAGGTTTGATGGATCCATCAAGAACAAGGATCTATCTGAGGAAACCTATCAAGAAAACCACTGATTCTCAGGGCAATAACGAGCCATCGGTTTTCAGGGTCAATGAATCATTAAACGAGGGAATAAGACCTTTTGATGACCGTCATGATTCAATGTCTATTGAAATGGATGATGGTATGGAAACCGGCAACGATGAAGAGGAAGAACTTGTAGAAGAAAATGTTGAGTGGGATCAAGAGGAGATTGAAACGATTTCCTCTCTTTTCAGAGGTAGAATTCCTCAGAAACCTGGGAAATTAGTTAGAGAAAGGCCTCTTCCTCTCCCTCTTCCATACAAAAATCAACCATTGGGACTCCCTACTTCAAAGAGATGGTCAAGAACTATAAATCCTTCAAGAAAATCTTTATCTAGTAGAGTTTACAAAAACCCAACGTTCTTAGTTGGTCTAGCTAAAGAAATAAAAAATCTTCATCCTGAACAAGATGTTTCCCTAGTTCTTAACAAGTGCAGTCGGTTTCTTAGAAAGGGTTCGTTGTCATTAACAATACGGGAATTAGGGCACATGGGTCTTCCTGAACGAGCGTTGCAGATATTCTGTTGGGTGCAGGAACAACCTCATTTGTCCCCAGATGATCGGCTTCTTGCTTCAACGGTTGAAGTTCTTGCAAGAAACCATGAACTGAAGTTATCTTTCGAGCTTGAAAAGTTCTTGAGCCTGTCAAGTCAGAATGTGTATGAGGCAGTAATGAGGGGGTTTATAAGAAGTGGCAACTTAAAACTTGCATACAAGCTCCTTTCAGCTGCCAAAAACGGGAAAATGATGCTGGATTGTGGGGTCTATGCTAAACTCATTTTAGAGCTCGGAAAAAACCCTGATAATCACTTGCTTGTCATGAACTTGCTAGAAGAGCTTGGTGAAAGAGATGATTTGAATCTAACACAGCAAGATTGTACCGCGATAATGAAAGTTTGCATTAGGCTTGGGAAATTTGAGATTGTGGAGAGTTTATATAATTGGTATAAAGAATCGGGCCAGGATCCTAGTGTAGTCATGTACACCACTCTCATTCACAGTCGATATTCTAATAATAGTTATAGAGAGGCACTGGCTTTGGTTTGGGAAATGGAAGGTTCAAATTGTCTATTTGATCTTCCAGCATACCGTGTGGTGATAAAACTTTTTGTTGCTCTTAATGACCTCTCTAGGGCTGTAAGGTATTTTTCGAAATTAAAGGAGGCGGGTTTTTCTCCGGCATTTGATATATATATGGATATTATCAAAATTTATGCGGTTCATGGGAGGATGGCTAAGTGTAAAGAGGTTTGCAAGGAGGCTGAGGGTGCCGGGTTCAAGGTGGAGGAACAAACAAGGTCCCTACTGATGCAACTGAACAAATAATCTCTAAAATCACTAGTATGATCATCTCACCTTAACTTTTCTAAATGCAACAAAGCTATTTAATAGCATGGTCTATTGTTGCCTGAAATTTGTATGCTTTGTTCACCTTTATTTGCAATAATTACATCTTCGTTGTGGCTCTTTTCCTAAATGTTTTAATAGAAAGTAAGTAAATAACCTACTGTTCTACCTTTACCTGAATGTCTCTTGCTAATCAGTTTATCCTATTAAATGAGGGTCATTTAAAACATGTTCTCGTATAGAGACCCTTTTTAACTCATTCTCTGTAACTATTAGTACTCCGTATTAAACAAAACTTTCAGATATTTCGCAAACAAAGGGAGCTTTAGTACTTGGAATAGTGTAGATATCATGACATACGTTGATTTCATTACTATTTGCATTATGGTATATTTAGGAAGGATGGATTGATGGACTAATAGAAGTAAGTACCTGGAAAGTATGATATTGTTGGTTTATAAACTTTTTATCAATAGCACCTAAGTTCAGATTTGACATGCATTAATATATTTTATAATAAATATCCTATGGATCTTTTAGACTTCTACTCCCTCAAAACCAAAAAGAAAAGAAAACTTGAAGTGCTTATGGATGTGTGGACACTTGCAATTTCAGTTAGGCCAACTCATGCACTTCAGTGTAAAATGATATATAACTTTCCACCATGAGCAACGGTCTCCGCACAATCCAGTAATTGCACATATTTCCATTTGATAGTTATCCAATTGGTTATCATTGCTGTAAGCTTATGTAATAATCTTTTGTCACTTACCTTTTAAGATCATATTTGAATTTTTGTCGCTTTTTTGTCATAGTTTTTATTTTACTATTACTTGCATGTTGTTAGAGTATTCTCGTACAACAGCAGCTCATCTTGTCTTCATAATAAGCACTTCACCTTTTAAATTCGCGATAGGAACTTGATAATAGACACTGGCTGGCCTATATTGGTCCAGTGCATAACCACAAAAAATTTTAGATTAGTTTTTGCTATGAAAATAGAAACTATAATTAAGTTTGGTACGTACCTAAACCAGGTTGTATTGATAGTGCGAATTTTAGCTGGACTTATTGGATCTGCAACTAAGTATAGAGAGTTAGAGACCACCACATGTTACACTAATATTTTACCTAGATACATCTTGATCTACTAATTGATTTTCTTTAGAATAATGTCAGCCTTCTAGGAAGAAAGGATCCCCTAAAAAGTCAAAGCCGTCTGGATACTGTTTCTTATTATTGGTCCATCTACACAATCCGGCTATGGTCAGGGTCAGGGTCGAACCAGGGTATTAAGACTGAAGTCACCTGGAGGATGTTCTGTCCCAACTTCCACCAAAGCGGTTTAGGCCGAGGAATTGCAGAATCATATTTTTTGATAAAGTCAAAAGAATACTTCAAAAACTCATTTTCTAGAAGACCAATCATCTTCGTGTTAAACTTTTATCTGTAAACTGTCGCAGTCAAAGTTTTGCTTATACCAGAGAAAAAGAACTCCAATTTTAGTGATGGATATTCTTTAGATGACGTCATCAGTATAAAAAAACGATCTGTCAATTTGTTTGCGAAAATAAGTCTAACTTGTGGAACCTCACAAGATGAATAGCATTGCCATCAGATATTTAACATCATGGTATCCTGTCCATTCCCTGGATGGTAATACCTTGTATGCTATCGGTTCAAATTCTCATCACCTTCTGTGTACTCAAAATCTCATAATTCTTATCGAACATTATGTTCACGTGCTGTAGGACCCTAACATGAGTATAGGATAGCCATACGGTTTTCGAGTTTCCGCAAATACGAATTTGTTTGCGGGACTCTATAGCATGTTATTTTGTAAGAACACTGAACTAAATTTGGACAGCTAGTAGCTGCCACTTAACTGTTGCATGGCATAATTGTACAAACATGAAAAAAATGTTTTACAATATGTATCATAGATATATTATGTTACCAAGTTACTGTTTTGCGGCTTTATGCTTCATGTTATGTTGATATTAATATTGTTTTCACATGATTCTCCTTCACCTTATGGTCTTCATGCTTATCCTTTGTGGTCTCAAGTGTCATTTTCTTTCTTCCAAGACTATTCCATTGAATACCACAAATCTTCAAAGATGTGAATTGAGAACTTTGTAACATGCTTTGATGTTACATGTAACTACAAAATTACATATCTACCCTTTTCTTTGGGTATGTTATCAAGGGTTTAGTCTCACTTTTTATAGATAATACAGCTTAAATGTACTTTACTTCTTTCACATGATTCTTCTTTCATCTTTTTTTCCCTTAATGCTTATCCTTTGTAGTAAGTCTTTTTCTATCCAAAATTCATACCTTAATTATAAGTGTCAAGAAATACCACAAAAAATTAACTTCATGCCGTGTTATTTCTGGCATCAGATTATCAACATTAACATTTCAAAACAAAAAAAAACTTTTTCATTATCCGAAGAAACAAACACCAGCTTACAACCATAAATGTCCTCTCATAATCGGATACCTCTCGTATCCAAAACGCGCCTGCCAAAACTACGTTTATTCTTTAATCACTATAATATATATGAAAAATATAATGATAGTCACAAGCAAGAGGAAATTCATAACTCTATACATTGTACGTGTAGTGAGACATAAGTTCTTTGGTCACCATGGATTTGAAGTGATATCTGAAGGCATATTAAGTCATTCTGAATGCAAAGTTTTAGGTGTTGAACTTCTGTTCTGCAGCACTTGTTGAAGCCTGTGCATACAAAACTTGTCATAAATTAGTGATAACAAAAAGACTGGTATAGCCATATAACACTGTGCTCAAAATGTAGAGGAAAATAAGGTTTTGTGCTAACCCCGACGGATGTAATAAATTGGCAAACCGCACATTTCACAGAACGAGCTCCATACTGGTACATCAGTAGCATCCTGCAGTTTCCACAATTGACATGTGCTACCTGATTTGCTGTAAAAAAGTTCACAATTTGTGTGCTTTAGAAAGCCTGATTAAATGATTGAGATAATATTATTGAGTAAGGCTACCTTCTAAGGCTAAATTAATGGTATGACAGCAAGAACATTGTACACTTGTCGCACCACGAATGTACATGAGCAATGTGTGACAGCCTCCACAGACCAGTTGCGCCATTTCGGTACCTAAATAAAATAAGCCCCATATCAACAACAGCAATGTTTTTTCCATTAATATAACAAATTTTGATTCGAAAACCTTATATAAAAACTTGATAGATTGCAGTTTACCAGGTGGAGGAACAGCTGTGACAGCATTGCACACTGCACAACAAACTGAAGTTGCTCCAACCGGATAAAGTAAAAGATTTCGACATCCCGAACACACTAGCTGACTTTGTGAACCTGTTTTAAACATTTTTTGTCTCTGGAAAATTAGATTTAAAAGAAATATAGACTAGAAGAAAAAACAGAGCACTCTGTTTTTCTTAGCATTCTGGGCTTTTTTGTGATATGCACCAAAGTTACAAATTATCTTGTCATATTAACTTTCATTGTGAATTTGTTTTTTTGGGTATTTTCTCAAGGTTTATATAGTGTTGGTCTGATTCAGTTTATAACAAAATTTAGAGAAATTGTGTATGCAGAATTGTTTTTCTTCAACAGATTAACTTCCAATAATCCACTTACATCTTATATAGAAATGAATATAAAGAAAGAAAAGGTGTATAATAATAAGATTGAATGAATAAAGTTATGAGAAATTAGCAAGTATATATATACCATTTGCAGGGGTTGTAAGTGGCACAGGAGGAGGGGATGGATATGGAGCTAGAGGAACAGGCATTGTTAATCTGTGAAAAAATGTTTATTCTTTTTCAACTCCGAGATTCAAAAAGATTACAACTTTGGAAGCTTGTAGTACAAGTGTTTCCTTTCCACTAGCATCATTTACCTGATGAATTCAAACAACAACAAAAAAAAGGAAGCAGAGCACTAGTTATGGTCAAGATAGCTACAGTAACTGTTTGATGAAACAGGGTATTATGGGGATTCAGAAAGAAGAAGAAAAAAAAGTGCAAAAAAGTGAAATTTGAGACACCAACATGAAATTTTGCCATTAAAAAGCCATACATGGATCAATTTTCAGTGGAAAGATGATGCTTTTGCTGGCACCATACCATGTTATGAAACTAGTTGTAAGTGGGGCAAGCACACACCTTTGCTAGTTTTTGCAGAGCAGAGAAAGAGAGAGAGAGAGAGACAGAGAGAGATGAGTTGGACAAAAACTTTAGAAAGAGATGGTGATGCCTTGATGTTTAATGCAACAAATTATATTGTAAAATTGTGGGGTTTTTTTCAAGTTATAATAAGTATAGTTGTTTTGAGTTACAAAATGATATAGTTGTTTTGAGTTAGAAAATGATGTCTCTAGCGGGACTTGGCTCATTTGATAAGAGATTTTTGTTGGTAAATTCAGACATTTCGTCAAGTGAGGGCTAAATTTTTTTTCTTTTCCGTCACCATGGTCTTTTATTATTTGTAAAGTTCGGTTCTTTCTTCTATTTGAGCCAAAAATTATATACATTTAATCGAAATTCTTTTACCGGGCTACAAGTCGTTGTAATCAGTCTTCTCTACTTATAATACATTGGATACGTCGATGATTTTACGTACAAAAATCTTGACATGAAATAGTTTAATATTATTGGGGAGTATAGAAAATGATGGAGCTAAGGGGGTGCCCAATGGGCTCGTCCCTCTGCTCGTCCGCCCTCCAGGGACGAGTCCACACCGTTGGGTGGGACTCGTCCCTTGTTCGTCCGCCTTGCTCGTCCGATGGACTAGTCCCTGCAGGGACGAGTCTTTGGGTATTTTTTTTTTTTTTAATCCTATATACAAAGAAGAAGACAAAAAAATTAGTGGGTCCAAGACTAGTCTTTGAGGGATGAGTGCATTGGGTGCATTTTGGGGGGATTAGTCCTTGGAGTGTTTTTTGCTGATGTGGCGCTGACAGGGACTAGTCTTTGGTGGATTAATGCATACCATTGGGGAGCCCCTAATGTCCAAAATCTTAGCATGAAGTACTGTAGTTTAATGTTATTGGGGAATATGAACATGAAAATTTGTAATCTGTCTTTCTAAAAATAGAAAATGATGTCTTTAATGTCTCAACTGTATCTAAAGATATATCTTAACATCTTCTTAATCACGAAAAGTTTATCATTGTATTTAAATCTTTGAAACCGCACACATTATGGGCAAGCAGTTTTATGCTTGTCCTAGTACAACTACTCTACTAGGACTTTTGTTGCGAGGACCCATGAAAATTTCATGTACGTACTGTACAACTTTCGAAAAAGCTTACATTACGCCTCTTTATTACTCGTATTTATTATTATAGCACTGTGTACCTATTAATAATCCGTAGTACACCACTTTCGATCCCCAACCCATACACAACACAAACACATACATATATGTTTAGAATTTAATTAATATAATATTGCATGCGATGAACACATGAGAAATAATATGAGCCATCTGTTGGGGGATCGAACAACTAAGATTTCACCACGTTCTCCAAAGAAATAAAATATAGTATAGTACTAAAAAAATATTAAGTAAAATACAGGATTGGAAAGAAGTGTACAAATCGGACCCTACTTTTAATGGAAACGGGATGACTAGCCTCCTGCCACTTCGAACCATATTTGTAAGCTCCAAAAGTTAATGATTTTAGCTAAAACTATCCATCTTTTAAATACTCATGAACTTGCAACCAGAACATTTTAATTAAAAATTTTAAACCAAAATATATATATATGAAAAAGAAGATATATGTTTTTGTTATATATTGATATATTTATAACTTGATATACACAATAATTTACAAATAAAAATACCTATTATATTAACAAAAAATAAAAAAGCATTTCATGAAAGATATTTTTTTGTTTCCAATAAAAAATTTTAAATAAAATTTTAGTGGGTTATATTTTTTTAAGAATATTACAAAATTATATATGACATCATAGTTAAAAAAAAAGTTTTTAGAATTAGAGATGAGTTTGCCACATCACATTTTCTAAAAGTAAAAGACAATTCTTTTTTGGAAAATGATATATTATCCTAAATAATCATCCTAATCATGTGATTTTGACACTTGTTAGAATCAAATGATGGGATTAGGAAACATAATAAGTGGATTACAGTTGTTATGTTTTAAGGTTTTTAGGAGGACTATTAGGCTATTTATTAGAGGGATATATTATTTCCTTTCTTTTTTATCTACTAGGGACAAAGGTGTAATCAGTTCTTTTTATCGGCTATTCATCAACATTTTTGATAACAATAATCCTTTACACTCCAACTTTTGGCAAAAATTGGCATGTGTAATAGGCAAGTAATCTCGGCACTATATAACTGATGTAAGTGAACGTTGGGTAAAAGTATGATACCACTTTTTTGACTTTTTTGAAAAAGGATATCACATGGGAATGCCCTGTGTCCTATTTTTATTTCTAAATTTGTTTTAAAAGATTGACACATTTTAGCACACCGTTCCCTTTAGATTAATATCAACACTTTATGACCTAAAGAAAAAACAAGAGAAACATGGCAACGACAGATTGGTCAAAAAACTAGCCAAAAAGTGTCACAATTTGGTTCTTTGGCATTACAATCTCGCCCTTTGTAAAGATTTATAACACTTTGTGTGTATTTTGTTGATTTCATCATGAATCATAATTGAGTCAACACAGTTGACCTTATTACTGAGTGGGTTGTCTTAGACAAGGCCGACTTAGATGGTGGTCGAAGTGGCTGACCGGCCGAGGCCCAATTTGTAAGGGGGTCCGATTTTTTTCATTTTTAATGTTATATACTCCTTCCGTCCCATTTTAATTGTCCAAATTTGACTTGTCAAGTCTTATGCCTTCAACTTTGACCGTAAATCCCCTTTCCTTTGAATCAAAATGAAGAGGCAAGGGTTCGATCCTCAATGGGGGTGTGGGTACTCGGGGGAGGTACTGTTCCAGGATATAAGTTGTGTGGCCTGCTTATATGGTACCAGTGCGGTACACGGGATTAAGGTGTTCCCGCCTAAATACACTTTCTGAATCAAAACTTTGACCGTAAATGCTTTTGTTTGTACTTTATAACACTTGCTATAAAATATATGAATGGATTGAGTTTTAAATATACTCTTCATTGATATAAATTTCATCAACTAATATATAACACAAACAAAGATATTTACGGTCAAAGTTTAAAGAAAAAGACTTGAAAAGTCAAAATATGACATTTAAAACGGGACGGAGGAGTATATAAAAAGTTATGTATTCGTATATGTAATTAACTAAGTCCGTTATAAATTCTAACAATAATCTAAAATTAAAGCATATAATTTAACTCGCATACAAAAGCTACTTACATACTTTTGTGGATAGAAAAAAAGTTATTCAGTACGTTATCTCAGAACTGGGCAGTCAAGCTGGCGTGACATTGTTACTTCATTGTCTACCGTTTTTTTATTGACAACGTAAGTAGTCATTTTTCTCATTTTAAAATTCAGATTTAATTATTAAATTATTAATCGTCTCACAGATTAATTCTTGGTTGTTAGTTAATTTAATATAATATGTTAAACTTAGCTTAGGAGCCCCTTTTTTTGCTCGGACTAGGTCCATAAATCCTCGGAGACGGCACTGGTCTTAGAGTTCACATTTTCACCATAAACGATCAAACAAGTTAAGGTAAACATAAAGTATATTTACTCAACAACCTAGCTAAACAAGAAACAAGTCGTGAGTCCTATCTACAAATGGTCGCCAATGTATTGACTTTTGTGGAGAATCAAACGACCATCACTCGCGTTAACCGCCATTGATCAAATCCCCGTATGGTTAGGCCCCCATCTATATCTAGAAGAATAAATTAGGAATTTAATTTTTGTTCAATCACTTCGAATTACCTGATAAAATAAAAATTGGTATTGGGGTTCATCTGAAAATACGTAAAAGGAAACAATAACAATCGATATCAAGAGTCTTGTGTCATATTTGTCATTTGAGATGAAAACATGTAGGTCCAAAGGTAGTGCAAACCAAACCAATGCAATAATATAAAGATGAGCCAACCCTTTTCAAGTTTGGGGCCAAACACATGTGAGATAGACCCCAAAAACATGAATTGAGACAACATGATTTCGCATCGAAACAAGCACACATCACTACTATACCCTGATATATGGATGTAATAGCATTGTAACGCATAATATCTACACCTCAAATTGCCTTTTGAAATGTCAACCCGACGTCAACATGATACAATTCAATCGTTGCATGAAGCACCTATACCAAACTATTGCAAATGCGCAATATATATTTGTATTTTGTTTCTCTTTTTTAACCATTAAACTATTCATTTTGTCATCTTTTAACCATCGAATTTAAAGAAATAAAAAAGAATCCACGTCAGATACTAGATGCCACGTAGGAGGCACACGGAAGTCACTCAATCACTTGGCTGGTCAAACGAATCATCACATCACCGATTACTACAAAAGACACAATTTTTTGAGATTATGATGAATTAATGTTGGTTACCTCTAAGAATAAAGTAGACTCATGCAAATTCGAAGTAGGTTGTTATTTTAAATATTTATCCTTATTTTATAAACTAAAACTATTATTTACGAGAGAGAGAGAGGGGACTTTCAAATTGTCTAAATTAAGCTTATAATTTTGATCAAATATTGATACATGAGTTAATACAAATACAATTTTTGTATTCATAATTATAGGTATAATTGTAGTTTAGTAATCTTAATTAATACAGAAATGTACATCGAATTCATCTTATATATGTGTAAAAATGTCATAACAATCGTTAATTTACTTTTTCCATAACAATAATAATAGGTTGAATATGTATATTGATTATGTATATCGTTAGTTACCTTTTTCTCTTATAGATAAAAAGTTTCCTATCAACAACTTCATGTTGGATTTACTTCTAGCTTTAACCAAATAAAACTTAGCCTTTATCTAGTGGCGGCCATAAGAATTTAACTACCCATGTCGAGACGAGAAAAAAATCTCCCTAACTCTTATCGAATTCATATATATAAACAAACTTTTTATAAATGGTAAGTAATGTTATAACAATAAACTATATATACATAACAAAATCATAATATAAGAAATATATATATACAATAGCAGTTATTAACACTCCTAACATTTTATATATAACAAATTGGTTGATCAGCTCTTCCTAGTTTATAATGTATATATATATATATAGGTTTTAGGTAAAATAAAACAAGTATTAAAGTAAAACAAATAAAACAATATGTTTCTCTTCACTGAAAATCACCGTGCATCATGAAAATCATCGTGCATCAATTGCTTCGTGAATCTTCGTGCATCAATTTAACCATGATCTAAGGGTCAAGATCTTGTCCTATTTGTTTTACTTTAATACTTGTTTTACAATACCCAACCCCTATATATATATAGGAAAATTTCAAAAATGTATGCCCCTTTGAAAATGTACCCTGACCGAATATCGGGTTTGCCCCTCCTCTAGGCCTTTCCGGTTTCTATTCCACTAAACATTCAAGTCACTAAACAAACAAACCTTATGTACAACTGTATAATTGTTAGCTTGAAGGTTTATTTCGTTCATCGAATATTTATTATGATTAGATTATGTATATCTCGTTGATATGAAATCCACACATATATATTGGGTGGATTACAAATTTGTAATCGAATATATATAGGCATGGTCCTTACAATAGAGAGTGAGAGGCAAATGCAATTGCAAAAGATGAAAAGTGGTGGCCAAAAAGAAGAAAATGCATGAATGGCAAACAAGCATACAGCATGGGCATGGTCCATATACCACATCGCATCTTTTACTAGCGATAGCAACGACACGATAGTTGAAGCAAAACAAATTCATTTCAATATATCTTGTATACGTTAATATTAGTAAATGTCACTTCTATTTTATTTTTTTCCCTTGCTTGTTTCATAATTCAGAAATTGTTCATTGGAGCATATATTTAGGAGCGTTCTGGAATAATCTTTCAACTATTTTACCCGCATGGTTCAACCCCAATTAATCTCTATCTATATAGAAATTTCTATCTATGTGGCGTACTCGATCGTCTAATCAACAGCCACATAGATATCTATTTTTATTAATTTTAAATAAAATATGTTTTTATTAAATTTAAATAAAAATTAAAAAGTGAATGACAAAATTATAATCCATGACCTTTAGCTTTTAATGCTAAGCACAAACCATTTGCTCCAACTTAATGTTTGTTTACTTTTTATAAACCACATTAAATATTCAAGGAATACTAAGACTTTACGGAGTGGGGCGGATTCCCCCTCCATTTCGCCCAAATCTCGCCCACTACACCAATCCCCCCATCCGATTGCGCCCAAATCACCTTCCAGGCGGAAAAAATATTTCGCCCAAAAAACTCATGTGACCGTGCCTTGTTTTCCGTGTGTGGCCCTCCAACGGTTAGTTTTCAACTTTTTTTTTTCTTTCTTCTTTCTATATATACATAAACCCACATCCTTTTTTTACATACAACCAACACAAAACCAAAACAAAACCAACATACATCCCAAAATTATATAAAACATACACTACATTATTTAACAATTATGGAAGATATCGATGAGTTTTCATCTTTTAGTTCCTCATCAAGTGGTGGTTCGACCGATCTAGACGAGGCTATTGAGAGTACGATCGTTTTGACGATAAACACAATGTTAGAAGCCGCAAGGGAAGAAGAAGAGGAGGGGGGCGCACCAAATGTCACAAATGGAGGTGAAAAGAAAAAAAAATAATGATTGGAATGTGACAAGTGTCACAAGTCCCCCCACATAGCAAGTAGCCCCACTCCCCTCTTTTCTCTAACAAATTCTTCATGGTGACATGGCGCCACATGACGCAAATACTAATTAGAACAAATATTATACATATAGTCTAATCACATGCTGACACATGGCCAACCATCACTTATTAATTGGTGGATTGTAAATACATAATGCTTCGTACAAGTTAGTCAGGATACAACACTAAATCAATGATTATATTAAATTTATCTTTCCTTTATATATATAGCTTTGCAACATTTTTTGGCTGCAGCAAGTTAAAAATCAGGGGGACATTGTATATATTTAAACAGTAAAAGGGTTAATTTGTAAAATAAAATTAAAAATTTCTTCCTTGCTGTATAAATGATGGCTGCAGTCTGCGACACATTTTATTTTCCCCTGTTTTATAAATAGATTAAATTCATAAAACTTATCTTTTATTCAAATGGTCACTTATTTTGACTTTTTGAAATGAATTGATTAGCGAACTAACTAATCATGCATTTTGTATGTATTGTCTTTGATTGGAAGTGGGATATCAACCTCACCCAAAACACAATCTAATCTCCTTATCTGAAACATGAAGTCATCCCAAATTTCAATCTCATGACAATTTCTATAATGACCACATATTGGTAAACCGTGGGCAGGTTTGTGATTAATCAAAAATGTGGACATTGTACAATACAATGAATCTGTTAAACTAATGATGAGTAATCATAGTTGTCGACTCGTAACTTTTGACTCGACTCGAAAAGATGATTTTTTGACTCGTGACTCGAAACGTGAGTCGACTCGTAAGAGTCAGGACATTTTTAAGTACTACATAATTTAGTATAATTATATATATGTGACGTCTTTAGAAGCAAAATATAAGTCCGTTATCTTAATAAATTTACCAAAATATTACATAATTAATAGTTTTGAGACATAAACTTACAATTTATCTCCAAATTCGCAATAAAATGATCAAAACTACATAGATAACACACAAAATAATGTAGCAAATTAAGTATAATATATAATATATAACCATATTATCAAATTACAATAATTATAAGTTTACGACTCGTGACTCGGTCCAAGTTCACACAGCGACTCGTAAGAGTCTGGACAAAAACGAGTCACTTAACGAGTCGACTCGTTTTTAGTATAAATCGACTCGACTCGTAAGAGTCGACTCGTGACTCGTAAGAGTTTAACAACTAGAAGAAATATAAGAACATTGTCTAAGCAATATGTTTCACTTGGTGGTGGGTTTTCTGGAGGCAAAGGAATAACGTGGTCTTCAAAGGAAACAACTCCTCTAGTATAGACATTTTTATGTTATAGTTTCTTTTTCTTATTTTTGGATTAATTGTCGTAGTAAAAAAGATAGTTTAGTATGGCCATTTGGCAAACTTGCCCTATATGATGTAATTTTGGTGTCTTTCGGTTTTTCGCCGAAAGTCGTTACTCTTAATGATATAATTGTTGTTCTCAAAAAAAATTATGATGAGTATTACGTAAGGTATTTTTTCTTGTTTCCAAATCATAGAACATTAGTACAAAATTACAAATTGACAACATATTTGTAACCATCGAAATCTTTACGTGTTCTATTCAAGTAAGGCCATCTCCAACATCCCCCCCAAAGTGAAAGGACTTTCGTGTCAAAGCCTAATGGGTTATAAATTGAGTTATGAAGCTTGAAGGGGTTTGTGTTGGGTAATTGGGTTTACGGTTTTAAAGGTTCTTTGGTATGGTAAAAATCATTTTTAATTTAAAAGTTGGATTATAAAACCTGAGTTATAGAATTCAAAGGTTGGATGATTCACATTCATGTGGTCGTTCTCTGCTGCATTGGTGTTTTCGTTGATGTGACAGTTTATTAGTTTAAAAACTAATAAATAGTTCAAATTGAATTGAAAATTAATTAACATACGTTTTTATAAGAAACATATAATACGATACTAGATTTTAACCCATGTCAAAAACACATGATGTTTACAACATAGTAAAAATAACCCGTAACGTTATAATATTTTAAAATGATTATTATGTGATTATTATAGTTTTATGCTTTCGTTTTCTTATATGTATTTTCACTTTTGCGTTTTATATGTTAATTATATGTTATTGTTCATATGAAACTTTAATGGTCCTATAACAAAACTCAAGGAATTATAGTGTGAATTTTCACTAATATATTTACTGAAAATGATGAAAGTATAAATATAAATAGGTATATTTTGAATCGTCGTTGAACGTTTTGTTGTATACACTTTTATTTAGAATATATTTAGTTCATTAATTTAACATTATATGAAATAAATATAGGTAGATATTAATTTTATACATACATTATAAATAGGTATATTTTGAATCTCAACTCACAATGCCTCTTGAATGATATCGCGTATTTTATATATTTATTTTACTTACTTGTATGTTTAAATGACGATCATTTGGTGAAATTTGATACTTAATGTATGATGTATTCTCAAATAATCATTGATGATACAAATGAACTAAAAGTTGGTGATTTTGAATGAGTAAAGAGAAAGATGAGAAATACGGAGTAACAAAGATACATGCCAAAATCCTTATATTTTGATCAGCCAAAATCAAGTCAACACGTTGGCTATCATGTGGTGTCTTAGACAAATGGTCAAATGGACTACATGGCTTCAAGGTTCAATGGGCTTGTCACATTATAAACCGCATGCAATTGATTTATACTTTGGGCTCTTTCTCAAAAGCCCAGCATTCCAAGTAATGATTTGGTCTAAGTAGGTCACGTGGGCTCCAAAAACAAAAGACTTCACTTTTTGTGAGGTGTCGTGGAGCAGAGCAGCCGAAACAAAAAGGTTCACAAAACCTTGTGGTGTTTTATATTTCCTTTCATGCGAGCGTACAAACAACAAAGCAGCAGCATCAGAATGCTACATCAAAAAGTTGGGCTTAAATTCATTAAATTTTTCCAACTGGATTTTAATAATAATGGAAACCCTAATCTTGATAAGATGATGGTAATTGGGGTTATTGTACAGAAGAATAGTATAAACCATTTGGGAATTGGGGTTATTTCACACCCAATTATTGTAAGGCTGCTTCATGATCTTGATGAAACAGAAGGTGGAATTGATCGTAAATGTATCATTTGTTTGAAAGATGAAGTTTTTGTTGTCTTTTTCCCTTGTGCACATCAAGTTCTTTGTGCTAATTCCAATGATGAGTATCGATTTGCCGGTGGTCATTGAAAAGAGAGAATTGGTAAACCCCGGACTATAAAGGGAGGTACCTAAAAATATGGAGTATTTTTCTTAAGCTTTACGATAGACAGAATGATTGATATTTTGTCGTCTCTTGAATGTGTTGTTCTATCCAGTTGTGGTTAAAGCAGCAGTGTTATTGAATGCCTATAAGCTGCAAAGCATTTGCAGGCTTGTGCATTTACATGGTAAAAAGGAATTGCGGTTTATAATATATAAAAAAAAAAGGTCAATGGGGATCCCTAGCCCCGTAGATGTGCCAAAGTGAGAAGGTTTTCATTCATTGATTCGAGGTAGCTTTAGCTTAACGGGTCAAAATACTGGGTAGACCCGCTACACTTTTATTCACAGTAACAATCTAATTTCTTGGATGTATGAGGTTGTAGGCTAAAAATTGCATATTGGATAACCCATCTGACCAGGTATTCAACATAATCTTTGGTAACTTAGTTGAAATAGTTAAAATTAAGATGCAAAGTTGGAGCATTGAACAGGCTGATAAGGACTATATATATGAACTTGAATTTAGAGGCAAAACAAACCGAAATCATTATCTGGTGGAAAGAAAGCATCAAGGACACAACTTTATTATGCAATTCAAGACCCAAAGTTATTGTGTTGTATTGTAACCATAAATTATTTCGGAGATTAGTGTATTTTTAATTTAATTAACATATGGAGGTTTCTAGACATGCATAACTTATCATATGTGTGAAATAAATTAACAAAGTACGTGATGATATATAGAATGACTTATATAAGGATTATATATGTCCAAGGAGCTGTCTATCCTGGATATATACAGCCTACAATCCTTCAATATAAAAGTTATATAATCTATCTTTCTAATACTTTAATAAAAAGGAAACAAATAAACTGGCTTCATCACACATAAACACAAAAGACTTACACTTGTCAAAAAGTGTTTGGGTACTGTAAACAGTTTGTATTTACATTGGGGGAGAGATGGCGACATCACCAATTCACAAGTGACAAAATGCGGCACGTTGCTTTTACTTATTAAAGTTTGGTTAACAGTGCTTGACATGCTTTAAAAATCGACTTCAAACTAACATGAAAAGTAATGGGTTAAAGATTTTATGATCCTGGGTCACCATTTCTAGCCTTTTCAAGTCAGATTCGGGTTAGCCAATTGGGTAAATTGGTACTCCTACGAATCCGAAAGTTTTTTGAAAGAATTCTCTTTAATTTATAAATATACGAAAACTCCAAGCTTTTTCATGGTTTTATAAGCAGGAGGAAGTCTTCCAATGCCATTCATGGGCTAATGATTAACAATGAATGGGTCGAGAAAGAAACACATTTTTGGTTTTTTCAGGGATAAGTTCAAGGAAGAATGGGTCGATAGGCCCACGTTTGTGGATTGGGCTGGGTTGCGACTCAAGGAGGGTGAAGCTAATGGTCTTATTAGTAGATTCTCCAAGGATGAAATTAAGAGGACCGTCTTTGATTGTGGTGATGATAAGGCCCCCGGGCCCGATGGATTTAATTTTAAATTCATCAAACGTTTTTGGGAGATTTTGGAAGCTGACTTCGTTGACTTATTCAACGAGTTTTATAGTTCTGGCAACATCAACAGGGGCTGTGGGAGTTCGTTTATTACTCTGGTCCCCAAGGTCAAGGACCCGGGTGAATTGAATGATTACCGGCCCATTAATCTTGTTGGTATTATCAATAAGACGATTTCGAAAGTTCTAGCCAATAGATTGAAGAAAGTGATGGGGTCGGTTATCTCTTCCGATCAAACTGCTTTTCTTGGGGGAGGTGTATTATTGATGGGCCATTGATCCTAAACGAAGTATTTTCTTGGGCTAAGAAGAAAGAAAAGAAAATGTTCGCTTTCAAGATTGACTTTGCCAAGGCGTACGACAACGTCAATTGGAAGTTTCTCATCTCCGTTATGAAAGGGATGGGATTCCCGGACAGGTGGTGCAAGTGGGTGTTTGGAATCTTATCCTCAGCAAGGTCCTCGGTTCTTGTGAACGGTTCCCCCACCTTCGAATTCCAATGCCACAAAGGAATGAGACAGGGGGACCCGATCGCGCCTTTTCTCTTTATTATTGTTATGGAAGCTCTTTCGGTGATGTTCAATTGTGCTAAGGCTGCTGGGAAGTTTAAAGGTGTCGACATTGGAGGTGACTGCCCAAGCTTATCACATATGTTCTACGCCGATGACTGCGTGATATTAGGGGAATGGTCACATGGCAATATCAGTTACGCGACAAAAGTACTAAAAGTGTTCAATATTTGTTCTGGGCTCAAAATTCACATGGGTAAGTCATCTCTCTTTGGTGTCGGGGTTTGTAATACGGAGGTAACTGAAATGGCTAAGCGGATTAACTGTGTCAACGGTACTTTGCCTTTTTTGCATTTGGGCATATGGATTGGTGCTAATATGAACAAGGTCGCGAACTGGAACTTTCTTTTTGACATATTCGAGTCCCGATTATCAAGATGGAAGGCTGTTAATCTCTCTATGGCTGGCAGAATTACACTAATAAAATCGGTAATGGAAAGTTTACCCTCATATTATTTCTCTATTTTTAAGGTGCCCCTAACTGTGATCGAAGGATTGGAGTCCTGGATAAGGAAATTCCTTTGGGGCAGCTCCGATGCAAGGAAGAAAATACACTGGGTCTCTTGGGATAGAGTGGCTTCCCCAATCAGTATGGGAGGTCTTGGGTTGAACAAACTGCGTGACATAAACCTGGCACTCCTCTCCAAATGGATGTGGAGATTCAAAACCGAGCCTGACAGTTTATGGAGGAAAATAATCAACACTTTACACGACACACGAAGAGGCTGGAACTTCATTCCTGTAAATAAGTATCTCCCGGGGGTCTGGTGCAATATAGTTAAGTGTGTAGAGTCTGTGAAAGTCGGGGGAATGGAAATAAAAAATTTGCTTAAGGGTGAGATTGGGAACGGGCGTGAGATAAGATTTTGGATTGATAATTGGTTATGCAATGTGCTACTCAAGGATAAATTCCCAGACTTATTCAAGCTTGAAAAGGATAAAAAGGCAACGGTTGGAGATCGACTGCACAAAGAGAATGGCAACATCAGTAGAAGGTGGAATTGGACCAGAAATAATTTTTACACAAGAAGCTAGGGAATGGGAGGAACTGTCATCTTTACTTAACGGGGTGGCGATAGAAGATAGACATGATAGATGGGGGTGGCAAGGAGGGGAAAACAATGTTTTTTCGGTGAAGAATGTAAAGTATTTCTTGATCAGTGGGAACGACTACAACAGCAGGTATGTAGTGAAGTGGTGCAAATGGGTCCCGAAAAAATGTAATGTCTTCATTTGGAGGGCTGCAATGGACCGGATTCCAACAAAGGAGGCACTAAGGATTCGTGGTTGTGGGAGTGGAGATTCTGCGTGTGTTTTTTGTGGGGAAGGGATTGAATCAGCGAATCACATATTCTGCGAATGTATTATTGCAGCGAGGGTGTGGCAGTTCATTTGTGACTGGTGCAGGACCGCTCCATTCTTCGTCTTCAACCTGAAGGACATCCTACAGGTACATGAAATACATGGAAGAAGCAAAATGGAAATCTCAGCTATAAAAGGTATAATTATGATAAGTTGTTGGAGTATTTGGAAAGCTAGAAACGAATGTATCTTTGACAACATTGAAGTGAACGCCACTGGAATCATTCAAAGCATCAAGACGTTAAGTTATCTTTGGTTTAGAAATCGATCAATGTATAGGAATATAACTTGGAACGAATGGTGTAATTTCTCTTTCTTGTAAATACTTGTACATATTGGCCGCCGACGATTTGCCGGGGTGAGTGTTAATAGAAGTTTACTTTTCAAAAAAAAAGAAGAATGGATTGACTCATTTGACTTGAAATCAACCCTCAAATTTGTTTGAGCGGATTGGTATTCATGTCAAAAGAGTCGTACTCAAATTGGTTTTAGGTAGGATTGGAAGTCACTACATGATTATCTTACCAAGTTGGATTCGGTCGGGTAATATCAACCCTCTAATCTACCAACCCGACCCGACCTACGTGTCCTTAAATCTGTAAAATTTCACTTCAGATGGGCTCACTTAAATTATACTCGTACTATATCACTGAGATCTTATAAATTTATTTGTTAATCATTGGAAGCTTTAATTTCCTTTATATCATCTCATGAAAACATGGTTAACCAAAACGGAAACGGATGTTCCAAGTCTTTCCCTATAAAGACAATACCTGGTTTTGTTAGTCCATAAGCCAATTGTATCAAACCAAAGCATATCCGTAGAAAAATTAATGTTTTGATCTAGGTGTCTCAAAAGTTGTTGAAATACATCTTGTTTGTGTTGCTAACTTACTTTGGTTAGTGTAGGAACATTTGTAGAAGTTGAGGGACTTTTTCTGTGCAAAGCTGAAAGAAGATGTTGGAGGGCTAAAGAGAGGTGACTGAAAGTTGAAGGGTGAAGATGTAACTCTTGGCTGCCTATATATTATCTGCTTCTTCTTCCTTATTAGGGCAGACAAGAACATTCCACCAAAATAATTCCGTTATGTATTAGCCGTTATAGTGTCTTGTCTCAATCCTCTCATTATCGTACAATCAATCAAATTATTACTCGATGTAATATTCAAGTGTTTATTGTTGATACCACTTTTGGGTATTAATTTCTTTGTATTAAAAAACTGCTTGATGAATGAAGTTACATATGACTTCCTAAATCTCCTTGTTCTTGTTTAATCTATGTTTTCAGTATTTTATGTTATAAATTTTATCATGGTATCAGAGCTATGGCTCGATTTCACTCTATTTCTGGATCTCAAAAATTAAGGTTCACACGTTAGATTTATTTAAAAAAAAAACAAAAAAAAAAATCCTTTCAAATCTATGTGTTTCCTTATGTATGTTTATGTTGAGTCTTTCTCCAATTCTTGAAACCAAACCCTTCCTTATAGGGTTTCTGGATTCAATACTTTTTTTTGGAAATATATTAATTTGATTTTCTGACCATATCTTGATTCTTATTAGAATCCAAGATTTTTTTCTTCCTTTAAATCATATTGTCCCTTTATATCCTTTGTCCCTTACCCTGTGTAGCTGTGTTGCTGTGGAATTACTGTTGGATTACCCACTGTAAGCTATTTCTTCCTACCCTTTTTGTAGCAAATTGTTTGAACTTGGAGTGCTCTGAGTTCAAAAGTTTTGCCTATAAATTGGGACCCTCCTTTATCTGTTCTCGATTGTTCTTGTGTGATCTCTCTGCTTTATCTGCTGTTTCTTGTTGTTGTTTATTACATTATTTGTGGTATTTGTGATAATGACTGATATTAATCCTTTTGATGAGGAAAATATGTTTGGAACCCAGATAAGTAGACTAGACTTTGGAGACCCTCTTTATTTGCATGCCAGTGATACCACTGGTGTACCTCTTATTAGCCTAAAATTGAAAGGGACTGAAAACTATCGGGTATGGGCTTGTGCAATGTAACTAGCACTTGAAACAAAGAATAAAATGGGTTTTATTGATGGCACTTGTGTCAAATCTGATGAGAATGATGTTTTAGCAAAACAGTGGGATATGTGTAATTCTGTTGTACTGTCTTGGATTCTTAGCTCTGTTTCAGAAGAGTTGTATCTTGGACAGATTTTTTCAAAAGAAGCTAAAATTGTTTGGGAAGAACTTAAAGAAACCTATGACAAGGTTGATGGTTCTATAACCTTTAATTTACATCACAAAATCAATACTTTATGTCAAAATGGCAGTTCTTTGTCTGATTATTATCACAAAATCAATGCCCTCTGGAGGCAATTTGATGCCTTAGTGAAGCTTCCTAGCTGCACTTGCAATGCAGCTAAGGAACTTCAAGAACATCACCAACTTATTAAGCTCATGTAGTTTCTTATGGGCTTGGATGATGTTTACATGCCTATTAGAAGCAGTATTTTGACCAAAGATCCTCTCCCAAATGTCAAAACTGCTTTTGCTATTGTTTCTAGGGAGGAATCCCATAGAGGCACTCACACTGTTGATAATTGTAACATCCCAAACTTTTTATTTAACATTTGACTAATGTCGTTAAGTCAATATGGGGTGTCGTTAAGTCTATATTAGATTTAATGTTTATATGTAGTTATGTGTGATTGTGTGATTTGACACTTGTGTGTGTTAGTGTCAAGTGATTAACGTAGTCTCGAGATAAAGTAGTATCGTGTGGTAATGTAGTTAAGTGCTTGAAAGTGTGACAAGACTCCCAAATAGAAGTTTAAGCTTTGGAAGTTAAGTATTAGAAGTAGGAGGGCCTTGTGTGTAATTATAGATGGCTGGCCAGGGGTTAGTAGGGCAATTAGGCAACCCTAATTGTCACAAAACTCTGCCTTGTGTGTGTGTGTTTGCTGCCCAGCCGATCCCCTCCCTCCCAAACAAGTTCTCTCCCAAAATCCAATCATTTTGGTGCCATAAGTGAACGAGTGTTGCTTAGATCTTGAATCTTTATCATCAAATACAGGTAATATAGGTAATTACCATCTGAGATCTGATTACTAGAGTCTTGTTTTAGTATTCAACCCAGATCATGGGGTGTGGGTTGGGTTATTTGATTAAACGTTTACCGATTTCATGTTATTCGGGTGTTTGAATGATTGATTCTTGATGTAAAGGATAAAAGGATTAATTGATGGATTAAAGGCAGTAAACGTGTTGTCAAAAAGGTTAATTTTATGTCCCCAGGTCGAATTGATGAGTGGTACTCGTATGGGATTCGATTAAAGGGTTAAAAAGTTAGTTTTTAGTCGAATCTGGGCGTTGTGCGGCGCACAGATGTTTTGTGCGGCGCACAAATGTGACTTTTGAATGTGAGGAGCCCGTTATGCGGCGCACAGAAATTCTGTGCGGCGCACAGGCTGTTTTTCCAGAAAATTGCAAAGTTTCTGTTTGAAATAGGATTGTTTTGTGCGGCGCATACCCAGTTCGTGCGGCGCATAAGTGTTCATTTTGGGTTTTGTGCGGCGCACATAAGTCCTGTGCGGCGCACAGGTGTGTCTGGTCTAGTGCAATTGTTTTGTGTAGCTTATAGACCGATCTTAAACTTGTTCTAGGTTTTTGGAAGCACCTAGTCATCATTGTATTGTGCTTGTAGCTTGTTGATAAGCCGTATCGAGGTAAGATACACTACTTTTGTCACACTGAGGGTTCAACAAGCAAAGGTTTCTTACTTACAACTTCCGTAACGGTAACTTATGATGTATGTGGGTATTTCGGGTTACACGGGAGGTATTGTGGGTTATGAAGTTGACCATGAGACCTGAAATGCAGTCACAAACGTTATGATATGAAGTATGGTTTAATGTAGTGATTCGTTATGAAATGTTATGTAGTATTACGAAGTATCTCATTGCATGAAATGTAGAAATGAAGTTGATGTGTGATATATGCATGCTTACATGGCTTGTACACCTAGCTCACTAGACTTATTAGGTTGCCATGTTACTTGCACGTTTAAGGATCCAAACGTAATGAAGATAAAGTGTGTGAATGTCTAGGAATGTGTGTTACCTAGACTATATGTGTGTGACGGTTTAGGAATGTGTGTTACCTAAACCATATGTGTGAAACCGAGCTCGTAAATATAATGCAGGGAAATTGTTAAGCTTAACCCGTACTTGCCCTAGCCCGGCGAGTGCGTGAACGTAGGTTGCTTGGGTGGCTCCTTGCAACATGGTCATTATAATGCAGGGCGAGTAATACGAGGGGTTTGACCAACCTCCACATACGGATTACTCTTGGATTGGCTTGCCATTCCTTAACGACGAAGTATGACTCGTCTTTTGGTGAAGCATCTAGTCGGGTGTGACTTATGTTACACTTATATGCAGTTAACGAAGATACATGTGATAATGTGTGAATAAAATGAAGGATAGGCACATTTAGGGGGATTCATCCTAATTGATATGAAGTTGGTATGCAGTTATGTATGAACGTGTGATGTGTGTGGTGCCTAAATAAACTTGTCTAATAATGAAGATTGTTTTAATTGGACAAATGTTTAATAACATAGTGTTATCTTACTTAGCTAATTTGTTAGCTAACACTTGTTTCTTAAATGTGGTTGTTCCCTCAGGTTTAGCTTGAAGGACTAGTTGATGCAGGAAGAGTGAGAGTTGGGTAGATGCATGCAGGAGAACTTAGCTACCCATAGACGATTATCTCTTTAGACATTTATTTACATTTCGTACTTGATGTCGAATTTATGTAGTATTGTTGAACGGTTGTTTTGTGTTGGGCAACCGTTGGGTTTTCATTTTAAACTATTTGATGGTATTGCATGTAACACCAACTAAACGTAGAAACCGAACAGTTTTTATTGGTTTTGACTTTTAAAGTCTTTTCTTCCGCAATTTGACACCGTTAGGTGAAAGTTTTTGAAAACCCATATTTTTTAAATGACGGGTGTTACAATAACCAAATGAAACACCAAAACTCTGCCTTTGTTTCTAGAACTTTTGAAAACAGAAGAAAGAATTTTGAACCTAAGCATTTTGAAAACAGAAATTTTGAACAAAGGAGAGGACCAAACCAACCTTTAAAATGTACCAGGTGTGACAAACTTGGGCACACTGCTGAAAGGTGTTATCAAAATCCTGCCAACTTTGGCAATTTTTCAAACAACAAGCAAAATGCAAACAACAATACTTTTGGAAAAAGAAACACTTATCAACCTTTTCTCAAAAACATGTCTAGCAATCAATCCTTTTCATATACTGAACCTTCTACCTCTGTTACACCTTATACCACTCCTAAACACAATGGTAGACCTTCTATCTCTAATGTCCAGTTCACTGTGTTGTAATTATGAGAATATTTCAATATACTTATACGGCCGCATATCTATGAACCATTAGGGTCGCACACATAGAACGAGGAGGGCTTAATTGAACTTTATAAATAACAAGGAATTCATTGGAAATGAAAATTACTAAAAGTTTCCAAAAATAGATTTGGAAATGATTCGCGGGTCGGAAACGCGAATCGGGTCGAAAACGGGATCGGACTTTGTCGACCCATGGGGGTCCCACTAGGTCGGCCGCGCAAGGGAGGGGAGAGGGAGAAGGAAACCAGGTTTCCTTATCCCACATTGATTCAAAGAAAGAAACCTAAGGGTTTTCTATGCCTATATAAAGAACCCTTATTCTTTCTTGAATCCTTGCACCAAAAACCCTTTCTCTCCCTCTCTCTCTCGTGTGGAGTTCGACGCCCCCCCTTGGGCGGAGAGCACCCCATTCTAGTTATTTTTCCGGTGGGTATTTTGTTATAACGTAAAGTTATAGCTAGCACTTAATTAAGTGCCGAAGATCCGTTCGCGTGTACGAGTCTTTTGAGGGGCGCGACTTCGGGTCCTTTTTCGTGGCAAGCAAGCTCACATTATTCTTGCTCAAGAATAACGTCTCCGGGAGGTCATCTAAGAGGTTAGTAGTTCATCTATTTATTTAATTGTTTAGTTACTATATGCATGCGCGATAGATCTTGGCTAGGGAATTAAATTGTTTTAATTGTTTTATTACATGCTTCGCTAGTAGTAATTAATTAGATTAATTACATGTTCATTAATTATGTTTTAGATAATTTAATTTGTATTTAAATAATTAAACGTTTTAATTATTTACGTTTTAAACCCTACACTTATAAAAGGTTTTAAATATAACCCTTAATTAATGAACTATGTTTATTCTCGGAATAAACATCATTTTGGTTAATAAAATCCCAACAGTGGTATCAGAGCCAAATCGCGTTATGGTATAGTAGCTAAAGCGCTCAATTAAATATGTAATTGTTAAATTATATATTTTTGAGCATGATCGTTCAACCCATATATTAGCATGTATCGGGTTATGTATCTAGCCATGTACCTGCATGCATGGCTAATACTTTTAGTGCTTGTAGTGTTACTTATAGTGTAGGAAATGATGCCTTAGTTTTACAATAGAACACATTAAGTAGTTAATGACATGCATTTTAAAATGTTGTAAAACTAATTGAAAAATGTTAAAATAGTGTTTTAACTAAATGGTGCAACAATTCGTTTTGAGTGCATGCAAAATGAATTGTAGTACAAACTTTTGTGATGTAAGTTTGTTTTGAGCTAAATAAAAATCTACCTAATATAAAGAAATCCTGCCATCCTATGAGAAGCACCTGACCGTCTACACTCCATGTTGCCCTGGACCGTTGCCTAAGCCATAGTGTAGATACGGGGTGGTCCTTCATGTCTGTCCATCCCAGTTACCGGACATGGACAGCCACACGCCAGCTTATAGGCGGATTTTGCTAGGTCACCCTGGACCGTTGCCTAGGTACTAGTCGGTAAGGATGAGACTCAAACATGCCATTGGATCAAGGAGTGATCAAGTCTCATTAAGAGTCATAATGTGCGATCGGTTACGAGAATCGGCCTTATTGATAAGCAAACATGTGGTCGTCCGGACCGTTGCCGGATACACGTGATGTGGACTCAATTTGGTTCTTATAGTTTAACTAAAACATATAAATAGGGTTATTAATTCGTCTAATAAATTCCTTAGGTAGTTATATAAGTTAAACCTTAGATATCCAAACATTGAACCTTAGTTATTGTCCTGTAGATGGATGACTTTTTGCTACAATTATTAGTTACTTCTATATCTGAAATCAGTGAATTCGAAACTTCACCATACGACGAAGTTAGCTCGTTGTTTAAAGGCATTTTGGCCACAATGAAAAGGGGTTCGTCGGCGGTGTCTCATTGTCTTTCCATGAAAGAAAGATTCGAGAGATTGCGCGAACTAGGATACGATATTCCTGACTACCTCATAAAGGATCTTTTGATCTCTTCATTTGATGGATCTTGTGAAGATATCGTCAAGAGGTTTAAACACTCAGAGTATAACTTTACAAGGTTCCTCGGATCTCTTAGAAAGTTTGATGAGGAGAATCGTATCGCTTACCTTAATCGAGGTGAAGTGGATAAGCCAATCGAAGTTGAAAATGAGGAAACCAAGAAAGACAACTTGGAAGTAGTTTCATCTTCAAAAAGGAAGGTTGGCCCCATAGCTCATTCCATTTGTCTTGTTTGTTGTCGAATGGGAAAATGGAATAAAGGCTGTCGGAAACATTCTCGGGTTGAAGGGCCAACTCGATCGAATGTATATGTAATCAGACTGTACTCTTGCGTCTCGGACTCATGGGTGCTAGACACGGGGTGTGGCATACATATTTGCAATTCTGCAAAAGGTCTGAGAAGAAGTAAGAAGCTGAGAGCCGGGGACTTGGACTTGCATGTCGGTAACGGCGAGCATGTCGGAGTCTTGGTTGTGGGAACTTATGAGCTCTCTTTGCCAAATGGTCGAATGTTGATCTTGGATAATTGTTGTTATGCTCCTGGTTTAACTAGGAACATTATTTCGTTTGCTCGTCCAAAGGAATCTGGGTACTCCTATGGTTTCTCGGACAGAGGTATTGAAGCTTATAAGGATAATGTCTTCTACTTCGAAGCAATACCGAATAATGGCATATATGAGATCGACATTCTAGCTTTTACCTCTAACAATCCGGTATACGTATGTGAGGAAAGGAATAACGTTGATCATTCTGACATGTATCTCTGGCATTGTCGTCTTGGTCATATAAGCAAGGATCGTATCAATAAACTCCAATTAGATGGAGTTTTGCCATCTTTAGGAAGCAATTCCTTCGATGTATGCGAATCTTGTTTGTGTGGAAAGATGGCTAAGAGTCCTTTCAAGGGTAACCCTGAAAGAGCTACTGATCTACTAGGTATCATACACACTGATGTGTGTGGTCCTTTTAGAACACCGACTAGGGATGGTCAGAACTACTTCATTACATTTACTGATGATTTCAGTAGATACGGCTATGTTTATCTTATGAAACATAAGCATGAAGCTTTTGAGATTTTCAAAGCTTTTCAAAATGAAGTAGAGAATCAACTTGGCAAGACTATCAAGACACTAAGATCTGATCGAGGTGGTGAGTACATGAGCCAAGAGTTCATGGTTCATCTAAATGAACGGGGAATTGTATCTCAATTCACTCCTCCATATACTCCGCAACATAATGGAGTATCTGAAAGGAGAAATCGAACCTTGCTAGACATGGTTCGATCTATGATGAATCGTACGACTCTACATCCTTCCTTTTGGGGCTATGCGCTAGAAAGTGCAGCATATATTCTCAATATGGTTCCAACGAAAAAGGTTGACAAAACGCCATACGAGTTGTGGCATGGGAAGAAACATGATCTTCAACATCTAAGAATTTGGGGATGCCCGGTTTCGTCAAACGTGATCCGGTTAGGAAACTCGATTCCAGAGCAACCAAGTGCATTTTTGTTGGTTATCCGAAGGAAACTGGTCGATTAATCGGCTACTGCGTGTGATAAAAAAGGTGGAAAGAGAAGGGAAGGGGAGGGGGGAAATAAGGGGAGGAAAGGGAGGGTGTGGGGGGAAAGAGTGAGTCGGTGGGGGGTGTGGGAGGGTAGAGTTAGTGAGTGAAATTTATGGGGGTGAGAGGCGTTTGGTGGACGCGAGGTTCGTGATGACACGTATGAGGAAGGGGGCTTCAGTGTGGAATGGAGTGGAGGGATGTGAGTTATGGCATGGGAAGAAACGTGATCTTCAATATCTAAGAATTTGGGGATGCCCGGTATTCGTTAAACGAGATGCCGTTGGCAAACTCGATTCTAGAGCAACCAAGTGCATTTTTGTTGGTTATCCGAAGGAAACTCCTTCCGGATACTATTTCTATGATCCATACGACAACAAAGTATTTGTAGGTCGAAACGACACCTTCCTTGAGAAGAAGTTTTTGGATCAAGAAATCAGTGGGAGTAATGTGGATCTTGAAGAAATTCAAGAGACACAAAAGGCACCTCCCGTTGGAACCAGTAAACCACTTAGTGAACCTAAGCTTGCAAAAGCAAAGGTATCACAAGATACACAAAACGTTCGTCGCTCGGAGAGGACTCGTTTTGATCCCGATAGATATGGATATCTAATCACCCAAAGTAAGGAAGTTGATCATTTTGAACCTACTACCTATGATGAGGCGATAACGGGATCAGAGTCCAAGAAATGGCACGAGGCCATGGACGCTGAGATGCAATCCATGATGGATAACGAGGTTTGGTCCTTGGTTGATCCACCACCCGATTGCAAGAGTGTGGGGTGCAAATGGGTTTTCAAGAAGAAAACCGACATGGATGGTAAAGTACATACTTTTAAGGCTAGACTAGTGGCGAAAGGTTACACTCAAACCCACGGGGTTGATTATGATGAAACCTTCTCGCCGGTAGCAAGTCTTAAGGCTATTAGGATACTCATTGCCATAGCCGCTCATTATGACTATGAGATATGGCAAATGGATGTCAAGACGACATTCTTAAACGGCCACCTTAGTGAGGACGTTTACATGACACAACCCGAGGGTTATGTCAATGCCGAGTTTCCCGATAAAGTATGTAAGCTTCAGAGATCCATCTATGGATTGAAGCAGGCATCAAGGACATGGAATTTGCGTTTTGATGAAAAGATCAAAGAGTTTGGTTTTACTCAAAATGTGGATGAGCCATGCGTGTATATGAGAGTAAGTGGGAGAATAAATACATACCTTGTCTTGTATGTCGATGACATACTACTATTCGGAAATGACATTCCTACTTTGCAAAGTGTCAAAACTTGGCTAGGAAAGTGCTTTTCGATGAAGGACTTGGGAGAAGCTGCATATATCCTTGGGATTAAAATCCATAGGGATAGATCTAGAAGATTGATTGGACTAAGTCCGAGTGCGTACATTGACAAGATCCTTAAAAGGTTCTCTATGGAGAATTCTAAGAAAGAACTTGTGCCAATGGCAGCCGGGACGATCTTGAGCAAAGTTCAAGGTCCAACTCGTCCCGAAGACATCGAAAAGATGGAGGAGGTACCTTATGCTTCAGCCGTAGGGTCCATCATGTATGCCATGCTTTGTACTCGCCCAGACGTATCGTATGCTTTGAGTATGACGAGTAGATTTCAACATAATCCCGGTGAAAGTCATTGGAATGTTGTCAAGAACATACTCAAGTACTTACGAAGGACTAAAGAGGCATTCTTGATATATGGAAGAAGAGTTGAGTTTGAAATGTTACACGGATGCTAGTTTTCAAAGTGATAGAGATGACTCTCGATCACAATCTGGCAACGTGTTCGTTTTAAACGGAGGAGCCGTTGATTGGAAAAGCTCCAAGCAGAGTGTTGTTGCATTATCAACTGCTGAATCAGAGTATATAGCGGTAGCGGAAGCGGGACAAGAAGCCATGTGGATTAAGAAGTTCATTAGCGATCTAGGTGTGATGCCAAGCATAGCTCAACCTGTGCCTATTTATTGTGATAACTCGGCAGCAATCACATTAGCTAGAGAACCAAGATCACAGAAAGGCTTGAGAGGAAGTATCACTATATTCGTGAGATCATAAGTAGTGGACATGTCGAAGTTCTCAAGGTTCACACAGATGATAATTTAGCTGATCCTTTTACTAAGGCATTGCCTCTTGCTAAGATAGATAATTTGTTTAGAGGAATGGGCCTTAGTCAAGCTAATAGTTTATTTTCTATTTAAATGTTTGGATATTTGGAACTTGTAAGAGATATTTTGAAATATTAATAAAGAATGGCAATTTATGTTTCAATTTATTCTTGAGTTCTATATTTGCATGTTTAACCCCATCCATGAGTCATCATTAGATGATTCTAAATTTAACCCATTACCGATCATTGTCTACGGGAGTAGGAAATGAACAAAGGTAATTGTGAAGGTTGATGAGTTCGGTCGGTTGCATAAGAGATGCAAATCATTTCACAAGTACTCAAAGAGATATTTGAAGTATTGGGATAAGACCCGTTCCTCAGAACGTCGCTTGGATCAGTGGCATAGATAGTTCTGAGAAGTGGAAATGTCTGAGTATCCTTAGACTTGAGGCGCATAGGCGTGTCCCGGAGTGCGTAGTCTCATGCTTTGATTCAGTACCGAACCTGGAACTTAACCGACAGTAGTATGGGATGTTTTGGGTATGAGGTGAAACATGGAAGGAACGTATGCGTACAAGATAGGAGAATGTTCACTAAAGGGTTGGGAAGATATCACGCGGCCACTCGAGGAAATGAACTGATTGGAAGAGTGTGGCCACACCCCGAATGCATAGTAGGTATCCCCGAAATGCATTAACGGTTTAAGATCACTTCATATCCATAGATCGAGAAAATATGCTAAACTATGAGAGTATGCGTAACGATCCGGGTCTCTCGGTTTGGTGTGATATCGGAAACATATCGGGACATTCATACATCATCCAAAACATTAAAGAGTTTTAATGTACAACATCTATAGGCGGTGTTGGTTTTTCAGCCATGAAAAATTTATTCATACATATTTGGGGGCATCGTCGTGTTGCTAGACGAACGTTCGGTGTCAGTATACTTGACGTATATTTGGAAATATCCTCAAGTGGGAGTGTTGTAATTATGAGAATATTTCAATATACTTATACGACCGCATATCTATGAACCATTAGGGTCGCACACATAGAACGAGGAGGGCTTAATTGAACTTTATAAATAACAAGGAATTCATTGGAAATGAAAATAACTAAAAGTTTCCAAAAATAGATTTGGAAATGATTCGCGGGTCGGAAACGCGAATCGGGTCAAAAACGGGATCGGACATCAAGCACCATGGATCGACCCATGGGTCGACAAAGTCGACCCATGGGGGTCCCACTAGGTCGGCCGCGCAAGGGAGGGGAGAGGGAGAAGGAAACTAGGTTTCCTTATCCCACATTGATTCAAAGAAAGAAACCTAAGGGTTTTCTATGCCTATATAAAGAACCCTTATTCTTTCTTGAATCCTTGCACCAAAAACCCTTTCTCTCCTCTCTCTCTCGTGTGGAGTTCGACGCCCCCCCTTGGGCGGAGAGCACCCCATTCTAGTTATTTTTCCGGTGGGTATTTTGTTATAACGTAAAGTTATAGCTAGCACTTAATTAAGTGCCGAAGATCCGTTCGCGTGTACGAGTCTTTTGAGGGGCGCGACTTCGGGTCCTTTTTTGTGGCAAGCAAGCTCACGTTATTCTTGCTCAAGAATAACGTCTCCGGGAGGTCATCTAAGAGGTTAGTAGTTCTTCTATTTATTTAATTGTTTAGTTACTATATGCATGCGCGATAGATCTTGGCTAGGGAATTAAATTGTTTTAATTGTTTTATTACATGCTTCCGCTAGTAGTAATTAATTAGATTAATTACATGTTCATTAATTATGTTTTAGATAATTTAATTTGTATTTAAATAATTAAACGTTTTAATTATTTACGTTTTAAACCCTACACTTATAAAAGGTTTTAAATATAACCCTTAATTAATGAACTATGTTTATTCTCGGAATAAACATCATTTTGGTTAATAAAATCCCAACACACTGATGAACAAGTGTCTCAACTTATCAGGTTGTTAAATGAGAATTTTGTTTCAAAACCTGCTCAAAGCAATATGGCAGGTAATTTTTACAAATTCAGTTCATTTTTTAATAACAATATTGATAAATTCTTCTGTGCTAATAGCTCACAACTGTTTAATATAATCAAGTATTGGATTATAGACTCTGGTGCAACACAACACATGACATGTTCTGACAAAGGCCTTTTTAATGTTGAGGATGTCTCTAGTCTAGGGTTGACTGTGGGACATCCAAATGGGACCAAAGCCAAAGTCTTAGATAGGAAATTTGAGATTGACTGAACACATTACCTTGTTTGGTGTTCTTGTTGTATCTGAATACTGTGTAAACCTCTTATCTGTTCACAACCTTGCTAGAGATAACAAAATGTTTGTAGGTTTTGATGAAAGTCATTGTTATATTCAGGATTTGAAAACAAGGAACACTGTGGGGACTGGTAGTCAGTTTGATGGACTTAATGTGTTTGATGAATATAAAAGTAAGCCTGCTGCAACCTGTTTTTGTAAGTCCCAACTCAATAGATGGTACTACCTGAAGACACCTCTATGTCGATGGTGGAGTTACTTTGCAATATAAGCGCTGAACTGGAGACGACCAGTTACAGAGAGTATATACCAAGTTCTAGATAGATTACTTATTTAAGTGACAATAAGTAAAGAACAATGCAATAATGTAAAATACTTGTAAAGTAAATTGGTGAGACAATATGTAATTTTCAAGTGTAATTTATTTATTAACTTTAAATAAATTACAAGGTTGTTGCGGAACCAAGATAATACAAGTATGTAAATATCCTAACAACCTATGAACTACAATTGATCTACACTTGGAATTTCTCTAAACAATAGAAACACTTAAAGTTGTGAAATGTTCCTTTTTACGATTGAGAGAATATTGCACAAGTTCACCAAGAATATTGCAGGTTTGCAAAGTGTGTGACTTTCGAAGTGTAATTCTTGGTTGTGCAATGACTTGTATTTATAGGCAAAGTTAACATTGGGATGTTAACTTTGGCCGTACAAATATGGTTGAGATCATTTAAGGAATAACATTTAATTCCTTAAAATGCTGTGTAAAGTTGCAGTATAAAGCAACTTTACTCAACCAGCTTTATGTACCTTTTTGTACTTAAATAATAAGATAAATCTTATTATCCGGGTAATAGCACATAAAGCATAAAAGTCAATTCCTCGTAATCAGTGTAAAGCTTTGTAAGAGCTTTCCACTGATGGTCTCCAGTTTGTAACTGACTAGAATGTCAACTGGGCTTCGCTGCCATTGTCATTCTCTATCTTCCACTTGTTGTCTTCGACTTCAACTGGAATGATTCTTCAACTGGTCAGTTCTCAACTGGAGGAAGTCTTCAGTTGCATTAACTGTACGATGCAACTGGACTTCAATATATTTCTGGACAAATCTTCTTGGTCTCCAGGTGCAACTGGAGACTGGCCAGTTTTACTGAAACTGGTCCTAACAAATTCCCCCTATTTGTCCTGAAATATTGCCAAGTCTTTTTCAGTTCTTGTATCTGTACAAGTGTGAACTGGAGAGACTTGTTTGATTAAATCTATCTAAGTTTTCCAAGGCATTTTTATAGATCAGTAAATGCCTTGGGTTTTTCTTTTAAGTTTGTTAGATCTAATCTATTATCTATCTTGTGGTTACAAACTGGTAACTTCATTTATACAAGGAAATGAAATATACAAAAGTTACAGAATGTAAACAAAATTACAAGCAGATAAACTGAAGAGAGAACTTAATCAGATGGCCCTTCGCCAGTTCTCCTTCTCTTTGACACTGAAGAGATAGGCTGAGAGTCTTCAGGATCAATATTCAACTTAAGCTCCAGATTTTCTTTGTGTTGAATCTTGCCCTTCAAGAAGTTAACCCAAGCTTTCTCAAACCTATTCTTTTGTGCCTTAGCCTCCAAAAAGTTCACCATTTCAACCCATTCCGAGAACCCATATTGCATTGCACCAGGATTGTCAGTTTTAACCAGTGGCCCTCTGGCATAACTGACTTCAACATGAAAGTACTTGGTGCCTGGCTTAATTGTTACATGAACACCATTAATTGCCCCACTGTGTCTTCTGGTTGCCATGATCTGGGAGTAGTATTCTCTTGCTTCAGATTCATTTGATATTTTAATACTCCCAGCTCCAGCAGCCAGCACAACATTCTTGATGTCATCATTTGATACATCGCCAGTTGGTTCAACAAAAGTTCTAAGGTCAGCATCTCTATGTAGTGGTTTTCTTGGTTGAGGGATCCTTCTTGGTGGATTCAATACCCTTTTCACAACCTTTCTAACATTTTCGATTCTTTTCTGAATCCCACTGGCCCTGTTTTCCTTTGCCTTCTCCACTGATATATTTAAGTTTCTGGCATCATACTCAGCTTCATCATCAGGATAGTGCCTGTCCAGTTCAATGTCAAACATTTCTTTTAACATACCCACTATCCTGGCATCATCTTTTACTCTAGCATACTCCTCCTTAGTGATTCCTAACAAGTGAGCATCACTAATATCAAGCAATTTAATCTTGGCCAGATGTTGTCTGGCTTCAGCTTGGTTGGCTTGTTTCATTTTCTTTCTTTCTTTGATTTGATCACCAAGCCTTGCCAAACGTTTGCTGTCACTTTCAGAAACTGGAGGAAGTACATCAGCATTGCCAGTTTCCAACATTGGTACATCAGTGGCCGGCTGGGCTACATCAGATGCTAAACCTTTACCCTTATCAATATTCGCCCTATCCATCACATCCACATTCTCTAACCTTTGCTCACCAGTTTCAGTACTGGTAGCCACAATCACATTACCACCAGATTGACTTTTAGTTGGAGTTCTTTCAGGTGCAACTGGTGCAAGGACTGCACTTCTTTCCCCCTTGGCAGCATCTAGACCTGCCCTTATAGCTTCCCATTCAGAAGGGTGAGATGGCAACCGGTCAAGAGGCTGCCATGTTTGTAAGTCCTTGCACTCTTTAAAAATTCCACACATCATTCTGAAAGACCTCCATAGATGGTTGGTCTCCTTTGACTGGGTCAGAACATTTGCAGTAACTTGTTGCTGACCAGTTTTCAGTTCTTCCAAGATTTTAGAATCTTCACTAAGACCCGAAACCACCTTTTCCTTAACTTCTTCATCCTTTTGTTTCAAATTATTCACTTCAGTTGTCAGATTTTCAATAGACTGAGTATGATTAGATACCTGGGTGCTCAAAATATCAATGCTGCCTCTCAACTGGTTGATCTCATTAGTGAATGGGGCCAGATAAACCTGAGGAGTGGCCAGCTTGGTGATCTCAGACATCACCTTTTCTATCAATTGTGTTTCCCTTGCACCCAGCGTATCATCGATCTTTTGACCAACTGAAACCATCAACTGCTGCCCAAGCTCAGTCACATTCAACCCAGGCTTTTCAACTAACTCTTTCACCTGTTTTTCAATCTCCTTCAAATCAATTTCTGATCTTCTAACAGTGTTACCCAGCAGATTTGAGATTGAGGTTGTGACATTGGACTGAGTGAGGTCGAAGGCTTCCTTTAGAGAAGTTTCCAGATTGTTGCAGCCTCCGACCAGCTCATTGAGCTTCTTTAACACCAAGTCTTCATTTGATGAGAACTTGTTAATCCCCAGATCAACCACTTTAATATTGGTCAGATGGTCCTTGTGGTATCTGGAGAAAGACTTAGTGTTTTTGTCAAGTGTCTTTTGAATATCCTCCACCCTGGTAAGAAGGTTTTGGATATCGGCTTAAACAGACACAACTTGACTGTCCAGTGACGGAGGGGAAGGTGTCACTGGACCTGTAGCAGTTTCCACTGGAGCAACTGGAGGAGGCAAATTGAGAGAAGCCTCCCCAGTTGACATCGCAGCAGTTGAAGAAGTAATAATTGGAGTGGTGGAAGAAGAAGGGACTGAAGTAACAATGTGTTGTTCATGCTGAGAATGCTCAGGTGTGAACAATGGCGGCGGTGGGGGTGGCATTTCTCGAAGGAGTGAGAACTGCCCAGATGGTGATGGTGCCATACGTCTGTTTCCAGACATATAGTTATATGTGGGGAATGGAATTTCAGTAGGCTGATTTATTTGGGATGGTAAAACTGAAATTGAAGTATCTGGAAGCGAGACTTGAGATGAAGGGTTTTGATCTTGTACAGAAGACTCAAAAATCTCCAAGTCTGAAGCAGTACCTTCTGAATCCGAAGACTCAATAAGGATTTCCTCGTCATTAACATTCATGTCCTGATCCATGAATGTAACTGAGGGCTGACCAGATGGGTCAGTCTCCAGATGACCTTCTCCAGTTTCCTGGAAGGTTGCATCTGTTGGAGGATCAGATACCGAGGTATCTTCACCTGGAGAAGGGGATACAAAGTCCCCTGGTGCCCTTCAGTTTTTGAACCAGGCTTCTGTAGAGGATATCAGCAAAATCCACTCTCAATCCATTCCACAAGCAGTATGCCATCTCTGCCTGTGCGGAGTTAATCTGGTCAAGTCCACCAGAACTCCCACCCATACTTTCCACAAGGTGGATGAAAAAGTACCTCCAAGAAGGTGTAAGGCCCTTCATGGTCATCACACCCTTTGTTTTCAAAACCCCTTTTTCGAGGCACTCCTTGTGTCCCATATCAAGGAGGACCTGGCGAAAATTAATGTTAGGGGAGATGACAACAGGAGACTCTCCTTGTCTCCAGTAATTGAGGTGTAAAGCATCCCTCAATACATCTGCTGATAGGGTACACTGGACTGTTCCACCTTTTAATGTGAAAGTGATGGAAGAACAATCGGAAGAAAGAGAAGCAGTGTACCAAAACTCACACAAGTAGTCGTGAAACATCTTGCGTGGGTTTAAGGAGAATGAGGGTCCAATTGGAGAATCCTTCAAAAATATTTGGATTCTCCCAATAAGGGTATTGGACCCTTGGGTTCCTTGTAAACTCGCCATCGGATTATTCGGATTTAATTTGATGAGCGTAGTGTTACCAGGAGAACCAGATGCCTGTTTGACATCTGGTGGAGGAGCATATGGGACAGATAAGAGATTTACATCTCTTAAACGGGATGATTTAGGTGCCATTTGAAAATGAAATTGAAACTTTGGAATTAGGGTTCTTGATTTATGAAGCAGAGAGAGAAAGGAAGCAATTTTAGATGATTGAGAAGTAAATGAAAAGAATGTAAAGGGAAGTAAATGTGATCGGAGTAAATAAGAGTATTTATAAGGAATTCAAGATCCCAATGAAATACCAAAAATTATATTTTATTAACAAAATCAATTTTGTAGATATTTTTACAAAATAAGTTTGAATTTTGAATCAAAAACATAATTCACTGTGTCAGCATTAAATGCTACGACGGCTTAACTTACCCACGCGCCCACTAATTTTCATTTTCCCAATAAAAACAGTTGTCATATACCAAAATGACTTTAAACACGTCAGATGACGATATCAAGTGGTTTAAAACACTTGAGTACCATCACGTGTCACAAATATTGACCAAGTATTTTCTAACGTTATGAAAAATTAAGACAAGACTGAACCTGGTCACTGGAGGATTCGTCCAGCGCCAGTTTCCAACTGGAGAGTTCTCCAGTTGCCATTTTCAAACAAAACGAATTTTAGTCAGAAAAATATTTTGAGTCTTTCCCCCTAAAATGATGATCCAGAAATCGATTAGTGCCAGGATAGTATCACAAAGGCGTTCGATAGCCTGGCGAGCAAAGATTATATGGACCTCCTCAACTGGAGAACTTTATCAGTGTCACTGACGCGTTCATAACAAAAATCTCCAGTTTTAAGGATTTAACATTCCCAGTTCGCTGATGAGATGTTTAAAGGTTTTCTCATCAAGAGGTTTTGTAAAAACATCAGCGAGCTGTTTGTCAGTGAGGATGAAATGAATTTCAATGTCTCCTTTCATAACATGATCACAAATAAAATGATACCTGATGTCAATATGCTTTGTTTTGGAGTGCATCACTGGGTTGTGAGATATAACAATTGCACTGGTGTTGTCACAAAAGATTGGGGTCCCTGTGTACTTTTGACCATAATCTAGTAACTGGTTCTTGATCCAGAGAATCTGGGCACAGCAACTGGCCGCAGAAATGTACACTGCCTCAGCAGTGGACATAGAGACTGATGTCTGCTTCTTGCTGGTCCAACTTACCAGTTTTCCTCCATGGAAATGACAACCACCAGTTGTTGATTTTCTATCTATCTTACAACCTGCATGATCTGAATCTGAATAACCCATTAGATCTAACCCTGAGCCTTTGGGGTACCAAAGACCAAGATTAGGACACCCTTTCAGGTATCTAAAGATACGCTTAACAGCGTGCAAATGTGATTCTTTGGGGTTAGCCTGAAACCTGGCACATAGACATGTTGTGAACATTATATCTGGTCGACTGGCAGTTAAATACATCAGTGAACCAACCATACCACGATATTTAGTGATGTTCACTGGTTTGCCAGTTGGGTCAGAGTCCAAATTTAATGGTGCTGCAATAGGTGTGTTTTTCGATGGGATTGAATCATATTTGTATTTTCTTAACAAATCTCTGACATATTTTCCTTGGTTTATGAAAATTCCATTTTCAGTTTGCTTAATCTGAAGACCTAAGAAAAATGTTAATTCACCCATTAAACTCATTTCATACTCAGATGACATGATTTTATAAAACTTTTTACACATTGCATCATCAGTTGAACCAAATATAATGTCATCAACATAAATTTGTACCAATAAGATATTACCTTTTTCTTTCAAGATAAATAAGGTATTATCTATTGCAACTCTTTGAAAGCCATTTTTAAGAAGATGTTTAGTTAAAGTATCATACCAGGCTCTTGGGGCTTGTCTAAGACCATACAAAGCTTTGTTCAGTCTATAGACCACATAAAACGCGGTACGCTTCGGTACGGGTACGCGGTTCGGGTACGCAATTCGCTATTGATGACGAATTCGGTACGTGGGGGGTATACTCATTTCGGTACGCTTGGGTACGTATCGGTACGGTGTACCATGTATTTGGTACGTTGTAACAAAAACATTAGTAAACAAAATTTATAAATTTCATAACATAAAGATAAACTTAAACATAACATGATAAAATCCAATAGAAAAACAAAACAAACAAAGCATTTCTAATCTACTCGTTTCCTTTTTCCTTTGTCATTGTGAACGGGAATACCCGGTGTGTTGCTGATATGTGTCTCACTATCATCTTGAGTATTACGTTTTTGGCCAAAAGCCATTGAAGATAATTGATAGTGAATGGAATAATTGTAGTAGAAGATGATTGATAGTGATGGTAAGGTGAGTATATATAGAAGAAAGAATGTAAAAGATTGCTGGAATATTGGGAAGTGATTTGTATTTAATGATGGAATATTGGGAAGTGAATAGGCTGGCTATTTTCCCTCTCAAATTCAAATTGCTGGAAGATCAGCAGTCAAATAGTAAAAAGGACCAGGTTTGGTGTACCAAGATAGATAATTCGTTTACCCTCCATGATTTGGTACGCTGAACCAAATCATTTGGTACGCTGAACCATTGCCTATTGGCACGCTGAACCATTGCCTTTTGGTACGCTGAACCAAGAGCGTTTGGAACGCTGGTGTACCGCGTTTCGGTACGCCCCGTACCAATTCGTGGTACTCTACATCTTCAGCGAATTATGTGACTATGGTTCAGTCTATAGACCCAGTGAGGATGCTTCTCATTGATGAAGCCTGGAGTCTGCTTAACATACACAACTTCTTCCAATGTTCCATTAAGGAACGCACTTTTGACATCCATCTGGAAGACTTTAAACTGCAGATGGGCTGGATAAGCCAAAAATATTCTGATGGCTTCAAGTCTTGCAACTGGAGCAAAAGTTTCATCAAAGTCAACGCCTTCTGCTTGACAATAACCCTGGGCAACTAATCTGGCCTTGTTTCTTACAACATGGCCATTTTCATCCATCTTGTTTCGGTAGACCCATCTTGTACCAATGGGTTCTTTCTTTAACCCCGGTGGACAAGGAACAAGCTCCCACACATTATTCCTTTCAAACTGGACGAGCTCTTCTTGCATAGCTTCCACCCAGCTTGGGTCTGCCATAGCCTCGTCAATCTTCTTCGGTTCAATTAGTGATAAGAAGGTGACGTTTAAGCATTGTTCACTGGTGGCTCTTCTAGTCTGAACCCCACTTTTTGGATCTCCCACAATCTGTTCAATTGGATGTGCTCGAGTCCATCTAGTGTATTGACTAGGCTGTGAATTACAATATCAGTGCAAGTCACCTGGCGATCTTCTTCAGTTGCAGCAGCTTCTGGAAGAGGATCTGTCCAAACTACTTCTACGTCCTCATCAGAGTCAATGAGGTCACGATTTGCATCATGAAATTCTTCATTAAAAGGCATTTCTTGAAGAACTGGAGAAGTTGGAGTTTGAACTGGTGCTGATATTGGAGTGGCACGTACATCAGATCCAATCACCAATTCCTGTGGTAAATTGAAATTGATGGAGGGATAGAATGATGTGTCACTGGTGGTGCTCTTCTTCTTAACTGGTTCCAATTTGTTGTAACTGGAAACATCTTTTGGTGAAACAACTGACTGATGAACTTGGTCAGTTTCGCCAAAATTATTGGAACGACTGGAGTAATATCAAGGCTTGGTCTCTTGTTGATTGCTTCATTTGATTCGTCGAATGTGACATGAATTATCTCATGAACCTTTTGGAGTCTATAATTATAAACTCTAAAGGCCTTTCGAATATCTGAATAGCCTAAGAATACACCTTCAACAGCTTTTGCATCAAACTTTCCAAGCTGACTGGAATTGTTTAAAATATAATCTGGACAACCAAATACATGAAAATATCCAATATTTGGTTTACGATTCCTGAGTACTTCATAGGCAGTCTTCTTATGTCTCTTGATGTAGACTGACCGGTTTTGGGTGTGACAAGCAGTTGCAACTGCTTCAGCCCAGAAACTGGTTGGAAGACCTGATTCAGATAGCATACTTCTGGCTGCTTCTATCAGTGTGCGATTCTTTCTTTCCACAACTCCATTCTGCTCTGGAGAGTGTGCTGATGAGAAGTTTTGAGAGATGCCAGTGTCATTGCAAAATGTTTCAAGTACCTTATTTTGAAATTCAGTACCATTATCACTTCGCAACTGACAGACTTTTCGAGTATACTTGAGTTCAATTCTTTTGATGAGAGAGATGATTTCAGCAGGTGCATCACTTTTGGATCTGAGGAATACCACCCAACAGTATCTGGTGAATTCATCGACCACAACTAGAGTGTATTTCTTCCCAGCTCTAGTTTGAACATTCATTGGACCAAAAAGATCCATATGAAGCATGTGAAGAGGTTCAGTGATGCTAAAATTTTGCCTAGTTTTGAAACTGGCCCTTTTCTGCTTGCCCATCTCATACCCTGGACATGGCTTTTCTTTATTGAAAGAAATCTGAGGTATCCCATCAACCAGTTGTTTGCGAGACAACTTGTTAATATTTTTGAAATTAAGATGGATAATCTTTTATGCCACAGCCAGTTGGTGTCCTTATCAGCTTTGGTATAGAAGCACTGCTCTTTTGGAGCTGGTTCCATATCCATGATGTACACATTACCTTTTCTTGGTGCACCATCACCACTTTCCAATCCTTGTTAAATATGGTGCCTTGAGCAATATCGAACAAAACTCTGTAGCCATCATCACAAAGTTGGCTGACACTGATCAAGTTGTATTTCAAACCATTCACAAATGCAACTTTCTTGAATTCGACCTGTCCGTTATTGAGCACACCATATCCTTCAGTCTTTCCACTTTGATCATTACCAAACGTCACTGCCGGTCCATCTTAGACAGTGAACTCTTCAAGCAGGGCTTACATCCGGTCATAGTCCGGCCAGCAGCGCTGTCCAGATACCAGATATTCTTCTTTCGATCGCCCTGCACACCCACAAAAATCATCAATTATTTTTGTGAACCCATCTTTTCTTGATGGGTTCACTGGACTTCTCTACAGAAGTCACAGTTGATTATTGTGGTGGTAAACTGAAGACTACATCTGGATCTTTTTCACCAGATCCAGGTGCAGGAGTAAAACGATTGGTATTTGATACCTGCTCCCCTTTTTCTTATCAGATTTAGTTCCAGATGGAACATTCTTTTGTTTTGAAGGGGGTTTAATATTTTGTTTTACAACTGGAGGTGATGAACCTCCTTCCAGATTTTTAATCCGGGCAGTACAACTCTGAACCTGTCGAGACAAAAGTTGGAGTTGACTTTCCAGTTTAAACAAAATATTCTTTTCATCAGGCTGCTGAACCTTGGACCTTGGTTCAGCTGGAGTTATAATCTTTTGGGTCTTGGGCTCCTTAGACTTCTGAGGTAAAGGCTTGTTACCAGTGGCCTTTTTAACTGGAGCACTAGCCTATTTGGCTCCAGGTTTAACCTCAGTGGGGGTGGTCTCAATGGGTTCAGTTTCAACAGCTTCAGGTTGATCATAAGGAGTTTCAACCCTGAGAGCTGGAGGCAATGCATGAAGATCTGGTTTGAGAGCTGCCATTTCCAGATCTCCAGATTTCCATGCATTTTTCTGGGCATCAATTGTTCTAGAAAATGCATCATAGTTCTTTCCAGATGCTTTTTACCCATGACTTGATAATCATTTGTTCTTTTTCAAGATCAGAAACTAATTTTTGATTATCAAATTCTAAAGCCTCAATTTTCAAAACTGACTCCTTGAGAGCCAACTGGACACTTTGTAAATCATTCAGTTGTGGTTTAACATTGTTTAGTTCAATTAAGATAGTGTCCAGATATCTTTCATTATCTGCTCTAACAGTTTCCACAAAAGCCAAATCACCACTTAATGATTCAGCAAGGTCCAGTTTCAGTTATGGATCCACCTGATTGTCATAATCACATACCTTTTTCAAAATGATGTCCACCCATCTTCCAGTGATGACATCTTCTTTTGCCACATGCTGCTGTTGATCTTCCAAGGCCATGAAACACATGTCCCTTTTCTCTTCTTCATCAGCTGATGAGTCATCAGAGTACTCCCATTTTCCCTCAGTTTGTGCCATCAAGCACTGATCCTTTTCCTTTTCCATGGACAAGAGGGCAATTTGGGCCTTAAGCTTCTTATATTTAGCTTTGTAGCTATCATCAGGCCGATTGAAATTTGGAACAGAGGGACCAGTTTGGTTGTTCATCTGACTAGATCTGCATTCTTTCATAAAATGACCTTTCTTACCGCATTTATAGCAAGTAAGATTGGTTTTATCCAGAGAGCTGGAGCTGGAAGCATTGTTTGGGCCATTAAATCTTTTAGATTTATGCTTAAACCTATTAAAGGTTTTAGCGATCATGGCTACCAGATCATCATCGTCAGTTTCATCACAACCGTCACTGATTTCAGTGGTCAGGCCAGAGTTCAAGAAACTGTTTAACATCTCCTTCATTGAGTATGCCTGGACACTCTCTGCAGACATTAAAGCAGTACAAGGTCGCTCAGTTACACTAGCAACCTTGAGACTCTGGGCATGGTTCATGGCATCCTGCTCAGCCACCAGTCTTGCAGCATTATTGTTCAGTGAATCTGAAGGCTCCATAGAGCGATGCAAGAGTATGGCTGTGCAGGGTTTTACCTTGTCTTAAGACAAGAACCATATTTTCCCATTTGGAAGGAAGAATATCACAAAACTTCTCAAGAAGAATATCCTTATCCTTCTCTACACCCAAGCCTCTCAGCTGATTAATGAGGCTAGAAAACCTGGTGTAAGTACCAGTTAGACTTTCATTGGGCAGAGCAAAGAAGGATTCATACTTCTTGTTCAAGGAAACCTTTCTGGTGACAATAGTGTCATCACCTCCTTCAAACTGAATAACTAATTCATCCCACATTGACTTGGCACTGGGGAACAACACAAGTGTTGGAATTAGATCTTCAGGAACAGCTCCAAGGATCATGTTCTTGAGTCTGGTGTCCAGATCTACAAGTCTACGATCCTCATCAGACCAGTGGTCTTTGAGCTTTCTCTTGAACCTCTTCTTCCAGTTGGATCTAGAAGAGGACTTACCCCAAGAGACATGGGTATATATGGTCCATCCTTAAGGATTTTCAACATATACCTCTCTATCCCACCAAAATGCAAAAGCATTCTGGCCTTCCATGTACCGAAGGTCTCACTATTTCCATCAAGTTTTGGAACAGGAGTGTTGGAATAATGTACATGGACATGGTTAGGGGCAGTAGGAGGAGGAGGGTTTGTATTAACATTTTGAAGAGGTGGTGTATTAGTATTCAAGGGGTTTTCACCTGAACTAGAACCATCTCCACCTTCAGTAGTAGTCATCTAAGCAGATCTAGGCAAGTTTATTAGCCTTCTGCTCTGATACCACTTGTAAGTCCCAACTCAATAGATGGTACTACCTGAAGACACCTCTATGTCGATGGTGGAGTTACTTTGCAATATAACGCTGAACTGGAGACGACCAGTTACAGAGAGTATATACCAAGTTCTAGATAGATTACTTATTTAAGTGACATAAGTAAAGAACAATGCAATAATGTAAAATACTTGTAAAGTAAATTGGTGAGACAATATGTAATTTTCAAGTGTAATTTATTTATTAACTTTAAATAAATTACAAGGTTGTTGCGGAACCAAGATAATACAAAGTATGTAATTATCCTAACAACCTATGAACTACAATTGATCTACACTTGGAATTTCTCTAAACAATCGAAACTTAAAGTTGTGAAATGTTCCTTTTTATGATTGAGAGAATATTGCACAAGTTCACCAAGAATTATTGCGGTTGCTCCAGGCACATGACAGGGGACAGAAGACTTCTGTCCGATTTTGTAAATATTAAAGGTTCACATGTAAATTTTGCTGGTTCCAAGGGCGGACATATCTCAGGACAAGGTGATGTCGTCGATGGAAAACTTACTTTAAAGAATGTCAATTACGTGGAAGAACTTACTCATAATCTGATGAGTGTATCACAAATTTGTGACCGAGGAATTCAGTTTTCTTCAACAACAAAGCTGCATTCGTTTTGAAACCGGGTTTTGTTATTCCAGATGATTGGATATTGTTGACTGCTCCTCGTAAAAGAGATATTTATGGTTTAGTGTTAGGAACCAAGAATGTGCAGAAGGAAGTTTGTTTGTTGTCTAAGGCAAGCGAAAGTGATTCTCTCTTATGGCATAGAAGAATGGGACATCTACATTTCCGAAAGATGAATTACATTGTGAAGAATGATCTGGTTCAAGGTGTTCCTAAAAAGAAGTTTGAATTGGAAGATAGATGTGTTCCATGCTTGAAGGCAAACAACAGAAAAAGCCTCACAAGCCCAAGACACAAAATTCAATTGCCGCTCCTTTTGAGTTACTTCATATGGATCTCTTTGGTCCAGTAAATGTTAGGAGTAGAGGGGGAATGTACTACTGCTTGGTTGTCACTGATGATTATTCAAGGTTTTCATGGGTTTTCTTCTTAGCTACCAAAGATGAGACTACGGAGATTCTGATTAACTTTTTCACTGAGGCTGAGAATCTCTACAACACGAAGATCAAACGAATCAGGAGTGACAATGGCACGGAGTTTAAAAACTCGGTGATGGATGTTTTCTGTTTGTCTAAAGGAATCCAACATCAATTTAGTGCTCCGTATGAACCTCAGCAAAATGGAGTTGCTGAGAGAAAGAATAGGACCTTGATCGAGACTGCCAGAACTATGCTTGCTGATTCAGGGCTACCGACTATGTTTTGGGCGGAAGCTGTTAACACAGCTTGTCATGTGTTAAATCGGGTGTTAACTGTTAAAAGGTTTAATAAAACTTGTTATGAACTTCTCAACAAACGAAAACCTGATTTGTCTGGATTGGAACCGTTTGGTGTTCCATGTACTTTTCTGAAAACTTCTCCTCAACCAAAGTTTAATTCTAAAGTTGAAGAAGGTTTCTTTCTTGGATATAAACCAGGAACATCCATTCGTCAGGTTTTCAATTCTCAGACTGGTAGAGTCGATCTTGGTACTAATGTCGTGATTGTCAGTTATAAACCGGCTACTCATGCTGGTTCTGAGTCAAGTTTTGCTTATGATAGTGTGTTTACTTCACTTAAGGGTCCAATTTCTTTTCCTGGTACTCCTATTGATGAAGATGTTGTTATTGTTCGAGATCACTTCAATTATGATTCTGAGGTTGCTCCTGCTGCATCTACTACTGCTGATGTACCTCCAACCGGAGTTGTTCCTACAACTGAGGTTGGTCAATCCAGTGGTTCAAGAGATCCAACTAAAATTCCACTACCAGATGATGACCCGCTTGACTCATCGTCTTCTTCATCTTCTGAAGCTGATGGAGAGTCTCCCACCCAAATTATTCCAAATATGGGTGATGATTTTCCAAGTCACAAAACTCCTCAACATAGAGCAACTAAAGATCATCCAGTTGAAAATATTCTTGGTGAAGCTTCAGCAACTGTCCGAACTAGAAATCAGTTAAATAAGGAGATGACTAGTTTATTCTGTGAAGTGAAGGATACAGGTTTAATAACTGAGTGTTTATACTCATGTTTTATTTCACAAGAAGAACCCAAGAATGTTAAGATAGCACTTCAAGATCCGTTTTGGGTTGAGGCTATGCAAGAAGAATTGGCTCAATTTGAAAAACTTGGAGTATGGAATTAGTTGATGTGCCTAAAGGTAAGGAACCGATTGGAACTCGTTGGGTATTTAAATGCAAACGAGATGAAAAAGGGATTGTTACAAGAAATAAGGCACGTCTAGTTGTTCAGGGTTTTGCACAGCGAGAAGGTTATGACTATAATGAAACTTTTGCACCAGTTGCTCGGATTGAAGCTATAAGACTATTTTTAGCTTATGCTAGTTTCAAAGGAATAAAGGTGTATCAATTGGATGTCAAGAGTGCCTTCTTGTATGGTGAAGTTAAGGAAGTAGTGTACGTTCGTCAACCACCGGGGTTTGAAGATCCAAATTATCCAAGAAGGGCATATCGACTGGATAAGGCTCTTTATGGATTACATCAGGCACCAAGAGTGTGGTATGAGAAGTTGTCAACACATTTGTTGACAAATGGATTTACAAGAGGATCGATAGACAGCACGTTGTTTATCAAATGGCAGAAGCAAGATTATATAATTGTGCAAGTTTATGTGGATGATATCATTTTTGGTTCATCGACATTAAGATGTGCAAGGATTTTGAAATGACTAAGTATGTCAATGACATCTTGGAAAGGTTTCAAATGTTAGAATCCAAGACTTATGGTACTCCTATTCAGTTGAATCATGGTTTAGGGGTTCCTAATTCTAAAGATACACTTGTGGATGCTACTTATTATCGGGCGATCATCGGCTCATTGATGTATTTAACTGCTTCGCGTCCAGATATCATGTTTGCTGTTTGTCTGTGTGCTAGATTTCAAGCAAATCCGAAAGAGTCACATTTAACGGCTGTAAAACGGATCCTCAGATATTTAAAGGGAAACCAAGGACTTGGTCTATGGTATCCGTTGGGAGGAACGTTTGAGTTTGTTGCTTACACTGATTCGGACTTTGGAGGTTGTAACAATGATAGGAAGTCTACGACTGGCAGATGTCAATTCTTAGGAGGGAGACTTGTATCGTGGCAATGTAAGAAGCAGACATCGGTAGCTCAGTCTACTTGTGAGGCAGAGTACATGGCTGCTGGAAGCTGCTGTTCCCAAGTATTATGGATTCAGCAACAACTTCGAGACTACGGTATGGATTTTCTTGATACCCCTATTAAGATTGATAATAAGTCAGCTATAGATATAACTAATAACCCTGTCTTGCATAAAGTCACCAAGCATATTGACATTAGACATCATTTTACGATATTCCTTGAACAAAAATACTTTTAAGCATTACTTTTGCATATAAGTGAATTTGTCTAAATACTCTCGATCTTAAACAGGGATACTTCACAACTTTAAGTATCTCGATCCTAAAGAGTTATTTGACAAATATAGATCATATTGTAACTCACAGGTTGTTAGGATACACACTTAATTGTGTTATCTTGATTCCGCAACAACCTTGTATTTTTTAAACATCAATAAATGAAATACCCATGAAACATACATAATGGTCCACTTTATTTGTTTATTGCTTTAAGTCTTGTATTACTTTGTTTATATATCTTGCATCTTTATTTACAAGTAATACTAGTCCAATCTAGTGATTATTAGACTTGTTGTATTTTACACTTTCTAGTTAACCATCTTGAGCACTTAAAACGTGGGACTCACACAGCATTAGAATGTTGGAAAA
>CM067167.1:299875340-299934781 GCA_034093135.1 Erigeron breviscapus | reverse complement strand
AGCTATCATTTTCTTGTACTTGCATATATGTAGTTGGTTCGTATGTATCTATGTAATCGATGATGGATCACCTAACATATATTTACTAGGAACTTAAATATTGACTTGCCTAATCGTTCCAAGAATGTTTCTTCGAACTCTGCGTATGACAAACGTTGCTTCATTCATACTTAGATGTAGACAGTAATCAGCCTAAATAGACTCTTACTTAATAAATATATTTTGTTGTTTCCTAACAAATTCCTAGTTTTGTTAATTTCCTTTTGTTTCACTGCCGGCACGATACATTCACTGTTTTGCATCGAAATGATTCCTAAACTAAGATAGAGTCGATCAGCTGTCTCTATTAAAAGTTGTCCCCCCTAATTAAGGCCTTAATCTTGATTTTGTAGTTCAAACATGTCACATTTAGATGCCAAATTCAACATAGAAACATTTAAGGTTTAATTAAATCGTTCTTTAAAGATCAGGTTGATAAATATTTAATCAATACCAATCATCAATAGATGGATTGGTATATGGTGGAGTCAGACCGAAAGGTCTTGGATTTAAATCCTGATGTGAGCAAAATGCTCACAGGAATGGAGACGGAGGTTTTCCCATAATGGGTCCCTCTGGAATAGGAGTTGGTTATATGAAGAGGCATGTCGCTGAGCCCAAATTTGTTCTCTCAAAAAAATAAAAAACAAAAAAAATATTTAATCAATATTTTGACAGTGATAGATTATAGTATTAGGTATGGCATTCATTGTTAATATCGTCATTAATTTAGCGACAGGTATTTTGAAGACATTGATTGTTCAAAAATATATTTGAACACATTGACTAAAATCCATCTGTTGAACTATTATTAAAGTCAGTTATTTGCCGACGTTTCCTTTCTAGTTCTTCGTGACAAACTAAAATGTTTTTCTTTTCTTGGCGTCTTTGTTTTTTTAACCGTGACTGAATTGATAAAATTATTAAATGGACATATAATATTTATATTGAATAAGTCATTACAGTTGTATTTTAATTAAGTCCAAAAAAACAAAACTTTTGATGACTTAATGAATTAAGTATTTTTGACTAACCCATAATTTTTTTATTAAGAAACTAAACAAACAGTCTTAATTTGTGTTAAATTATGAATTTCAAGATAAGTTTAAGTCGATGGTGACAATGAAATTTGACACATCTTAAAAATATTATAGGGGGGCCGTTTAGGATAATTAATCAAGATCCATAAAAACGTAGATATTCTGTTACTTCAAAGTTCAAATGACTATGATCCTTGCTTGCTTGCAATATGATAGTGGTGGTTCTGGTCGAACCCAATAATTAAAGAAAGTTTAATTATTTAATACGACTTAACTATGACGGTTTAATCGTTATATTTTTGGAGCACAAAAACTGTATAAGAAATAGTACATGTTTTGGTGTGATATTACGTACTGGTGGCCGGTACTTAAATATGAACTCTAAACTTAAACACCAGTTGATACATTTTCAGTTAATCAAATGATAATTAGACGTCATATAGTGACGGAAATCCTGATTCGTCCATGAGTTTGAGAAACTTTTAATGTCGGCTCATCATGGGCCAATGAATTGAATCGGACTTTTAGATATTTAAAAGTTGGACCTATTAATTGTGCGTTTGGTGACAATTGAACGACCAAGCTTGTATCATCAAAACCAAATGTTGTAACAAAATGATGGGCTTGTGAATATGTAATTATGTATTGCTCTTGCTCCAGGTTGAATCCTTTGGCTTCAATCAAATAAAATAATCTCACCTATAGTATTGTTAGTGAAACATTTTAACTGTTTCAAAACTGGTCGGTCGGAAATGTTGGACCAAGATCAGACTAAAATTTATAGGAAATTCCGGTTTGGAAACCACAGTTGTTTCACTTGGGCCAAACCAGGTTTTGTGACTTTCGTCATTACAAATAAAAATCTAAATTATGACAATATAAATGTGACGACGCTTTACGTTTTTAAATTAAATTAAATTAAATATATGAATAAAATTCAAATGAGAAAAATAATAAGTCTGGGGGATTTACGTTTTTAATATGGTGAATAAGGTTTTACATTCGGGCCCTCCGCATCTTGTAGTCAAAACAAAATGGCTCGGACTAGTAGTTGGGCCTACATAAATTTATCAGACTAAAGTTTTGTATCACATCACAAATACTCGCTGAGCCCATCACAAAGCAACTTGTAATAAACATAAATATGACGTTCTTTCCTTTTTGTTTTTCTTTCTTTTTTCCTCCTCACAAGTCACAACGACAACTTCAATATGATTTGGAATCTACTGTCTTAATGAAAGACCCCTCTTATGAACTGGGCATTCTTTTTTTCCAAACAAGAATCGATTTCGAATGGCAGATTTTTACATACAAGATACCAAACTGGATATTTCTCATAATTTGAAGGCCTAAATGAAAAACAAAGAAAAAAAATACTTATAGCCCTAATGAACATTAACTATAATAAATGTATGATAATAATGATAGTTATCTCGTTTGATTTTTGGATATGACATTTTTTTGGTGTTGTGATATCGACATCAATCTTCTTTATCAAAATATATTGTTCCACGTCCGAGTAAGTAGTACCACACCCCGGATAGATTCAAGGTTCGTGAAAACAATTATAAGTATAATTTATTAAATTAAGACGAATGAAGTATTAAAGATGCTTTTAATGACATTAGGACTCTCACTATCAAATTCCTAATATATAATACGACAATATTAGTCATAATCAAGGCACATGGGCCGCTCATTAACATAATGTTGGATTAGACCCATTCAATATTCTTAACTTTTGCTTTACTTTTGAATTTTAATATTTTAAAATCCTATCGATTCGTTTACTTTAATGGTTTTAAGTTCCTCAAGCTTCAACTTCTATCAGGTGTATCTGAACCCATCCATTATTTGAACTTAATTTAATTACTCGAAAATTTTAAAAAGTGGCCGGTGAACTAGTGGGAAAAATATATAAAAATGTTCAATTCATGAACATCTATAACTGGCATAGATTTTCAATCTTCCCAGTCCTATCTTAGCTATGAAAACATACATAATAGAAATTTGATATTTGTTTATGACAGAATTCAAACGTAAAACTTCTTATGATAATATATTACTCTTTGTCACTATACTACTTACTTTGGTGGTGATTATCCCCTACAATGTGCCACAAACTAGAATAAAGATCCTTAAATATAAAACTCAAACTTCTATTTAGGTTAAAAAATTAGTGATCTAGTCATAATTTTCACAGCTTTATCATTAACTATAACTGTTAACTTAGTGATCATACTCGAAAACCACTAAAAATATAACACGTTTATATAATATTAGGAATAGAGATCGATGACTTATAAATCCAATGGTGCTCTTAATTTTGTTACGTGACGAGTAACTATTAAATAACTATTTAATAAGACAAGATAAATGGATGTTATCTACACTTGACATATATAATTAATTTCTTATTACTTATAACAACATAAGGCTTTTAAAATAGATAAAGAGAAATAAGGCTAACGACTGACTCACAGACGGAATGGCGTGGCATCCCAATATTACTCATAAGGTCAGAGGTTTAATCCTAACTGAGAATTTATGGGGTTTTTCGTGAATGGAAGGTTTGGGCTACCAACATCGTTTTCGTTCGGGGACGTATATGGTAGTCTTTCATCATTGGTTTGTCCCCGGATAGTCTAATTTTATTCGTTGACCTAACAAAATAAAAGATAAAGAGAAATTAGATTGATATAAGTACTTAATAGTTTCTAACTTTCTTAGGCTTTTGCGTTAAATTATTATTAACTTTATAGATTAAGAGAAATATTAATAGTTTAATACTAATATTCTATATATACTTCCTTTATCATGAATTATATTAAATAGAAATAACTATTGTGAGATGCATGTTTACTAACTTGTGGCTAGGGATTACTATAATATTCAAATTATATATTACACAAAATCATATAAAATGGCCAAATGATTTAATGATTGCCAAAAGGGGGTTATCCTAGGTTGTACCTTTTATATATTAAGAAAAAAGTGATACCAATAGACTATAAAATATAATTTGTTAATTAGTTTTTCTAACATGTGCCCTAAGGGCACACATAAAGTGCATTTATTGCACCTCGTAAATTGAAAAAGGTAATAATATTCTTCTTGGAAAATGCATTTTTCAAATCCCGAGAAGAATATTATTACCTTTTTCAATTCCCGAGAAGAATATTATTATCTTTTTCAGCTTACGAGGTGCAATAAATGCACTTTATGTGTGCCCTTAGGGCACATGTTAGAAAAACCATGTTATATTTGGTATTCTCAATGCAAGAGCACAATCATTTAGACTAGAACCAACATCCAGATAAAGTTTATTTTATACCCGTATTTTTATAGGGAACAAAATGGAGCAATTAAATAAATAAAGGACTTCACTGTATATAAATAGATGTTTCATGTCTTTTACTAGTAAAAAATATAGCGTGTTAGATCTCTAAACATACTATTTCTTATTAAATTAAAAAAAAAATAATAATGACCATAATCTTGTGTGCTTAATTAAATATATTGATTTACTTATTTTGATTATTATTTTTTATATATATATATATATATATAGGAGAAAGATCAAATAAGAAGGTGTCTTAAGGAGAGAAGGTCCTATGAACCAATCAGAACGTGACATGTGCTTTTTAAAAAAAAACGCGGTGGCATTTTTGTAAATAATTTGACTTCAAACCCAAGCTGACCCAACCCATCCCAAGCTGACCCAACCCCAAGCTGACCCACCTCCCAAGCTGACCCAACCTCACCAGACCCCAAGCTGACCCAACCCCAAGCTGACCCAACCTGACCAGACCCCAAGCTGACCCAACCCCAACTGACCCAACCTGACCAGACCCCAACCCTGACCCAACCTGACACAGACCCCAACCTGACCCAAGCTGACCCAACCCAGACCCCAAGCTGACCCAACCTGACCAGACCCCAAGCTGACCCAACCTGACACAGACCCCAAGCTGACCCAAGCTGACCCAACCCAGAACCCAAGCTGACCCAAAACCCATAATCTACATTTGTGTAGATTATGTGTAAATTGTGTCAAGCTGACCCAACCCCAAGCTGACCCAGACCCCAAGCTGACCCAACCCAGAACCCAAGCTGACCCAAAACCCATAATCTACATTTGTGTAGATTAATCTACATTTGTGTAGATTATGTGTAAATTGTGTCAAGCTGACCCAACCTGACCAGACCCCAAGCTGACCCAAGCTGACCCAACCCAGAACCCAAGCTGACCCAGACCCCAAACTGACCCAACCCTAAGCTGACCCAAGCTGACCTAACCTGACCAGACCCCAAGCTGACCCAACCTGACCCAGACCCCAAGCTGACCCAACCTGACCAGACCCCAAGCTGACCCAACCTGACCAGACCCCAAGCTGACCCAGACCCAAGCTGACCCAGACCCCAAGCTGACCCAACCTGACCAGAGCCCAAGCTGACCAAGCTTCAAAAAAGTTTAATTTATTTACAAAATTGCCACCCGCTTTTTTTTTTGACACATGTCGCGTTCTGATTGGCCAATAGGACCTTCTCTCCCTTCTCTCCTTAACACACTTTCTTCCAGGATCCTCACCCTATATATATATATATATATATATAGTATACATACACACATATATATATATATATCACACACGCATATATATATATATATATATATATATATATATTACATATACATATTACTATATATATATTATATATATATATAATATATATATATATATTATATATATATATTATAAATACATAAAACAAGATAATAATAATATAATATATATATATAAAATATAATGTATAATATTTATATAATAATATATTGTTAGGACCAGTTTCAGTGAAACTGGCCAGTCTCCAGTTGCACCTGGAGACCAAGAAGATTTGTTCAGAAATATATTGAAGTCCAGTTGCATCGTACAGTTAACGCAACTGAAGACTTCCTCCAGTTGAGAACTGACCAGTTGAAGAATCATTCCAGTTGAAGTCGAAGACAGCAAATGGAAGATAGAGAATGACAATGGCAGCGAAGCCCAGTTGACATTCTAGTCAGTTACAAACTGGAGACCATCAGTGGAAAGCTCTTACAAAGCTTTACACTGATTACGAGGAATTGACTTTTATGCTTTATGTGCTATTACACGGATAAAAGGATTTATCTATGTATAAAGTACAAAAAGGTACATAAAGCTGGTTGAGTAAGTTGCTTTATACTGCAACTTTACACAACATTTTAAGGAATTAAATGTTATTCCTTAAATGTTCTCAACCATATTTGTACGGCCAAAGTTAACATCCCAATGTTAACTTTGCCTATAAATACAAGTCATTGCACAACAAGAATAAAGAGAGAACACATACTTTGCAAACCTGCAATATTCTTGGTGAACTTGTGCAATCTTCTCTCAATCGTAAAAAGGAACATTTCACAACTTTAAGTGTTTCGATTTTTTAGAGAAATTCCAAGTGTAGATCAATTGTAGTTCATAGGTTGTTAGGATATTTACATACTTGTATGATCTTGGTTCCGCAACAACCTTGTAATTTATTTAAAGTTAATAAATAAATTACACTTGAAAATTACATATTGTCTCACCAATTTACTTTACAAGTATTTTATATTATTGCATTGTTCTTTACTTATTGTCACTTAAATAAGTAATCTATCTAGAACTTGTATATACTCACTGTAACTGGTCGTCTCCAGTTCAGCGCTTATATTGCAAAGTAACTCCACCATCGACATAGAGGTGTCTTCAGGTAGTACCATCTATTGAGTTGGGACTTACAAGTGGTATCAGAGCAGAAGGCTAATAAACTTGTCTAGATCTGCTTAGATGACTACTACTGAAGGTGGAGATGGTTCTGGTCAAGGTGAAAACCCTTTGAATACTAATACACCACCTGTTCAAAATGTTAATACTACCCTCCTCCTCCTACTGCCCCAAACCATGTCCATGTACATTATTCTAACACTCCTGTTCCAAAATTTGATGGAAACAGTGAGACCTTCGGTACATGGAAGGCCAGAATGCTTTTGCATTTTGGTGGGATATAGAGATATATGCTGAAAATCCTTAAGGATGGACCGTATATACCCATTTCTCTTGGGGTAAGTCCTCTTCTAGATCCAACTAGAAGAAGAGGTCCAGAGAAAAGCTCGAAGACCACTGGTCTGATGAGGATCGTAGACTTGTAGATCTGGACACCAGACTCAAGAACATGATCCTTGGAGCTGTCCTGAAGATCTAATTCCAACACTTGTGTTGTTCCCCAGTGCCAAGTCAATGTGGGATGAATTAGTTATTCAGTTTGAAGGAGGTGATGACACTATTGTCACCAGAAAAGTTGCCTTGAACAAGAAGTATGAATCCTTCTTTGCCTTGCCCAATGAAAGTCTAACTGGTACTTACACCAGGTTTTCTAGCCTCATTAATCAGTTGAGAGGCTTGGGTGTAGAGAAGGATAGGGATATTCTTCTTGAGAAGTTTTGTGATATTCTTCCTTCCAAATGGGAAAATATGGTTCTTGTCTTAAGACAAGGTAAAACCCTGCACAGCCATACTCTTGCATCGCTCTATGGAGCCTTCAGATTCACTGAAGACAATAATGCTGCAAGACTGGTGGCTGAGCAGGATGCCATGAACCATGCCCAGAGTCCCAAGGTTTCTAGTGTAACTGAGCGACCTTGTACTGCTTTAATGTCTGCAGAGAGTGTCCAGGCACACTCAATGAAGGAGATGTTAAACAGTTTCTTGAACTCTGGCCTGACCACTGAAATCAGTGATGGTTGTGATGAAACTGACGATGATGATCTGGTAGCCATGATTGCTAAAACCTTTAATAGGTTTAAGCATAAATCTAAAAGATTTAATGGCCAAACAATGCTTCCAGCTCCAGCTCTCTGGATAAAAACCAATCTTACCTGCTATAAATGCGGTAAGAAAGGTCATTTTATGAAGGAATGCAGATCTAGTCAGATGAACAACCAAACTGGTCCCTCTGTCCCTAATTTCAATCGGCCTGATGATAGCTACAAAGCTAAATATAAGAAGCTTAAGGCCCAGATTGCCCTCATGTCCATTGAAAAAGAAAAGGATCAGTGCTTAATGGCACAAACTGAGGGAAAATGGGAGTACTCTGATGACTCATCAGCTGAAGAAGAAGAGGAAATGGACATGTGTTTCATGGCCTTGGAAGATCAACAGCAGCATGTGGCAAAAGAAGATGTCATCACTGGAAGATGGGTGGACATCATTTTGAAAAGGTATGTGATTATGACAACCAGGTTGACCCAGAACTGAAACTGGACCTTGCTGAATCATTAAGTGGTGATTTTGCTTTTGTGGAAACTGTTAGAGCAGACAGTGAAAGATATCTGGATACTATCTTAATTGAACTGAACAATGTCAAGCCACAACTAAATGATTTACAAAGTGTCCAGTTGGCTCTCAAGGAGTCAGTTTTGAAAATTGAGGCTTTAGAATTTGATAATCAAAAATTAGTTTCTGATCTTGAAAAAGAAAATGATTATCAAGTCATGGGTAAAAGCATCTGGAAAGAACTATGATGCATTTTCTAGAACAATTGATGCCCAGAAAAATGCATGGAAATCTGGAGATCTGGAAATGGCAGCTCTCATACCAGATCTTCATGCATTGCCTCCAGCTCTCAGGGTTGAAACTCCTTATGATCAACCTGAGGCTGTTGAAACTGAACCCATTGAGACCACCCCCATTGAGGTTAAACCTGGAGCCAAACAGGCTAGTGCTCCAGTTAAAAAGGCCACTGGTAACAAGCCTTTACCTCAGAAGTCTAAGGAGCCCAAGACCCAAAAGACTAAAACTACAGCTGAACCAAGGTCCAAGGTTCAGCTGCCTGATGAAAACAATATTTTGTTTAAACTGGAAAGTTAACTCCAACTTTTGTCTCGACAGGTTCAGAGTTGTACTGCCCGGATTAAAAATCTGGAAGGAGGTTCATCACCTCCAGTAAAACAAAATATTAAACCCCCTTCAAAACCAAAACAAAGAAAGATTCCATCTGGAACTAAATCTGATAAGAATAAGGGGAGCAGGTATCAAATACCAATCGTTTTTACTCCTGCACCTGGATCTGGTGAAAAAGATCCAGATGTAGTCTTCAGTTTACCACAACAATCAACTGTGACTTCTGTAGAGAAGTCCAGTAACCCATCAAGAAAAGATGGGTTCACAAAAATAACTGATGATTTTTGTGGGTGTGCAGGGCGATCGAAAGAAAGAATATCTGGTATCTGGACAGCGCAGCTGGCCGGACTATGACCGGATGTAAGCCCCTGCTTGAAGAGTTCATTGTCCAAGATGGACCGGCAGTGACGTTTGGTAATGATCAAAGTGGAAAGACTGAAGGATATGGTGTGCTCAATAACGGACAGGTCGAATTCAAAAGAGTTGCATTTGTGAATGGTTTGAAATACAACCTGATCAGTGTCAGCCAACTTTGTGATGATGGCTACAGAATTTTGTTCGATATTGCTCAAGGCACCATATTTAACAAGGATTGGAAAGTGGTGATGGTTGCACCAAGAAAAGAAAATGTGTACATCATGGATATGGAACCAGCTCCAAAAGAGCAGTGCTTCTATACCAAGGCTGATGAGGACACCAACTGGCTGTGGCATATAAGATTATCCCATCTTAATTTCAAAAATATTAACAAGTTGTCTCGCAAACAACTGGTTGATGGGATACCTCAGATTTCTTTCAATAAAGAAAATCCATGTACAGGGTGTGAGATGGGCAAGCAGAAAAGGGCCAGTTTCAAAACTAGGCAAAATTTTAGCATCACTGAACCTCTTCACATGCTTCATATGGATCTTTTTGGTCCAGTGATGTTCAAACTAGAGCTGGGAAGAAATACACTCTAGTTGTGGTCGATGAATTCACCAGATAATGTTGGGTGGTATTCCTCAGATCTAAAAGTGATGCACCTGCTAAAATCATCTCTCTCATCAAAAGAATTGAACTCAAGTATACTCGAAAAGTCTGTCAGTTGCGAAGTGATAATGGTACTGAATTTCAAAATAAGGTACTTGAAACATTTTGCAATGCCACTGGCATCTCTCAAAACTTCTCATCAGCACACTCTCCAGAGCAGAATGGAGTTGTGGAAAGAAAGAATCGCACACTGATAGAAACAGCCAGAAGTATGCTATCTGAATCAGGTCTTCCCACCGATTTCTGGGCTGAAGCAGTTGCAACTGCTTGTCACACCCAAAACCGGTCAGTCTACATCAAGAGACATAAGAAGACTGCCTATGAAGTACTCAGGAATCGTAAACCAAATATTGGATATTTCATGTATTTGGTTGTCCAGTTTATATTTTAAACGATTCCAGTCAGCTTGGAAAGTTTGATGCAAAAGCTGATGAAGGGGTATTTTTAGGCTATTCAGATATTCGAAAGGCCCTTAGAGTTTATAATTATAGACTCCAAAAGGTTCATGAGACAATTCATGTCACATTCGACGAATCAACTGAAGCAATCAACAAGAGACCAAGCCTTGATATTTCTCCAGTCGTTCAAATAAATTTTGGTGAAACTGACCAAGTTCATCAGTCAGTTGTTTCACCAAAAGATGTTTCCAGTTACAACAATTGGAACCAGTTAAGAAAAAGAGCACCACCAGTGACACTTCATTCTATCCCTCCATCAATTTCAACTACCACAGGAATTGGTGATTGGATCTGATGTACGTGCCACTCCAATATCAGCACCAGTTCAAACTCCAACTTCTCCAGTTCTTCAAGAAATGCCTTTTAATGAAGAATTTCATGATGCAAATCGAGACCTCATTGACTCTGATGAGGATGTAGAAGTTGTTTGGACTGATCCTTCTCCAGAACGCTGTTGCAACTGAAGAAGATCGCCAGGTGACTTGCACTGATATTGTAGTTCACCAGCCTAGTCAATACACTAGATGGACTCGAGCACATCCAATTGAACAGATTGTGGGAGATCCAAATAGTGGGGTTCAGACTAGAAGAGCCACCAGTGAGCAATGCTTAAACGACACCTTCTTATCACTAATTGAACCGAAGAAGATTGACGAGGCTATGGCAGACCCAAGCTGGGTGGAAGCTATGCAAGAAGAGCTCATCCAGTTTGAAAGGAATAATGTGTGGGAACTTGTTCCCTGTCCACCAGGGTTAAAGAAAGAACCCATTGGTACAAGATGGGTCTACCGAAACAAGATGGATGAAGATGTTCATGTTGTAAGAAACAAGGCCAGACTAGTTGCCCAGGGTTATTGTCAAGCAAGGCGTTGACTTTGATGAAACTTTTGCTCCAGTTGCAAGACTTGAAGCCATCAGAATATTTTCTGGCTTATGCAGCCCATCTGTAGTTTAAAGTCTTCCAGATGGATGTCAAAAGTGCGTTCCTTAATGGAACATTGGAAGAAGAAGTGTATGTTAAGCAGACTCCAGGCTTCATCAATGAGAAGCATCCTCACTGGGTGTATAGACTGAACAAAGCTTTGTATGGTCTAAGACAAGCCCCAAGAGCCTGGTATGATACTTTAACTAAACATCTTCTAAAAATGGCTTTCAAAGAGGTGCAATAGATAATACCTTATTTATCTTGAAAAAAAAAGGTAATATCTTATTGGTACAAATTTATGTTGATGACATTATATTTGGTTCAACTGATGATGCAATGTGTAAAAAGTTTTCTAAAATCATGTCATCTGAGTATGAGATGAGTTTAATGGGTTGAATTAACATTTTTCTTAGGTCTTCAGATTAAGCAAACTGAAAATGGAATTTTCATAAACCAAGGAAAATATGTCAGAGATTTGTTAAGAAAATACAAATATGATTCTATCCCATCGAAAAACACACCTATTGCAGCACCATTAAATTTGGACTCTGACCCAACTGGCAAACCAGTGAACACCACTGAATATCATGGTATGGTTGGTTCACTGATGTATTTAACTGCCAGTCGACCAGATATAATGTTTGCAACATGTCTATGTGCCAGATTCCAGGCTAACCCAAAAGAATCACATTTGCACGCTGTAAAGCGTATCTTTAGATACCTGAAAGGGTGTCCTAATCTTGTTCTTTGGTACCCCAAAGGCTCAGGATTAGATCTAATGTTATTCAGATTCAGATCATGCAGGTTGTAAGATAGATAGAAAATCAACAACTGGTGGTTGTCATTTCCTTGGAGGAAAACTGATGAGTTGGACCAGCAAGAAGCAGACTTCAGTCTCTATGTCCACTGCAGAGGCAGAGTACATTTCTGCGGCCAGTTGCTGTGCCCAGATTCTCTGGATCAAGAACCAGTTACTAAATTATGGTCAAAAGTATACAAGGACCCCAATCTTTTGTGACAACACCAGTGCAATTGCTATATCTCACAACCCAATGATGCACTCCAAGACAAAGAATATTGACATCAGGTATCACTTTATTAGTGATCATGTTATGAAAGGAGACATTGAAATTCATTTCATCCCCACTGACAAACAGCTCGCTGATGTTTTTACAAAACCTCTTGATGAGAAAACCTTTAAACATCTCATCAGCGAACTGGAATGTTAAATCCTTAAAACTGGATTCTTTGTTATTGAACGCATCATTGACACTGATGAAGTTCTCCAGTTGAGGAGGTCCAGATAATCTTTGCTCGCCAGGCTATCGAACGCCTTTGTGATACTATCCTGGCACTAATCGATTTCTGGGATCATCATTTTAGGGGGAAAGACTCAAAATAATTTTCTGACTAAAATTCGTTTTGTTTGAAAAATGCAACTGGAGAACTCTCCAGTTGGAAACTGGCACTGGACTAATCCTCCAGTGTCCAGGTTCAGTCTTGTCTTAATTTTTCATAACGTTAGAAAATACTTGGTCAATATTTGTGACATGTGATGGTACTCGAGTGTTTTAACCCACTTGATATCGTCATTTGACGTGTTTTAAAGTCATTTTGGTAATGACAACTGTTTTTATTGGGAAAATGAAAATTAGTGGGCGCGTGGGTAAGTTAAGCCGTCGTAGCATTTAATGCTGACACGGTGAATATGTTTTTGGTTCAAAATTCAAACTTCTTTTGTAAAAATATCTACAAAATTGATTTTGTTAATAAAATATAATTTTTGGTATTTCATTGGGATCTTGAATTCCTTATAATACCCTTATTTACTCCGATCACATTTACTTCCCTTTACATTCTTTTCATTTACTTCCCAATCATCTAAAAATTGCTTCTTTTCTCTCTCTGCTTCATAAATCAAGAACCCTAATTCCAAAGTTTCAATTTCATTTTCAAATGGCACCTAAATCATCCCGTTCTAGAGATGTAAATCTCCTATCTGTCCCATATGCTCCTCCACCAGATGTCAAACAGGCATCTGGTGCTCCTGGTAATACTACGCTCATCAAACTAAATCCAAATAATCCGATGGCTAGTTTACAAGGAACCCAAGGGTCCGATACCCTTATTGGGAGAATCCAAGATTTTTGAGGGATTCTCCAATCGGACCCTCATTCTCCTTAAACCCACGCAAGATGTTTCACGACTACTTGTGTGAGTTTTGGTACACCGCTTCTCTTTCTTCCGACTGCTCCTTCATAAATTTCACATTAAAAGGTGGGACAGTCCGGTGTACCTTATCAGCAGATGTATTGAGGGATGCTCTACACCTCAATTACTGGAGACAAGGAGAGTCTCCTGTTGTCATCTCCCCAAATATAAATTTTCGCCAGGTCCTCCTTGATATGGGACACAAGGAGTGCCTCGAAAAAGGGGTTTTGAAAACAAAAGGTGCGATGACCATGAAGGGCCTTACACCTTCATGGAGGTACTTTTTCATCCACCTGGTGGAGAGTATGGGTGGGAGTTCTGGTGGACTTGACCAGATTAACTCCTCACAAGCAAAATGGCTTACTGCTTGTGGAATGGATTGAGAGTGGATTTTGCTGATATCCTTTTCAGAAACCTGGTTCAAAAACTGAAGGGCACCAGGGGACTATGTATCCCCTTCTCCAGGTTTCTCTCTCTTTGTTTTCTACAAATTCTGGGCAGTGAAGCTTATTTAAGCACAGATTCACTTTACACTGTCCCAGATTTGTTGAGGAATCTTGATGTTAAAAGAAATGCTTGACATTGAACTGGACAGGCACTATCCTGATGATGAAGCTGAGCATGATGCCAGAAATTTAAATATATCAGTGGAGAAGGCAAATGAGAACAGGGCCAGTGGGATTCAGAAAAGAATTGAAAATGTAAGAAAGGTTGTGAAAAGGGTATTGAATCCACCAAGAAGGAACCCTCAACCAAGAAAGCCACTGCATAGAGATGCTGATCTTAGAACCTTCATTGAACCAACTGGCGATGTATCAAATGATGACATCAAGAATGTTGTGCTGGCTGCTGGAGCTGGGAGTATTAAAATTTCAAATGAATCTGAAGCTAGAGAATATTATTCCCAGATCATGGCAACCAGAAGACACAGTGGGGCAATTAATGGTGTTTGTAACAATTAAGCCAGGCACCAAGCACTTTCATGTTGAAGTCAGTTATGCCAGAGGGCCACTGGTTAGAACTGACAATCCTGGTGCAATGCAATATGGGTTCTCTGAATGGGTTGAAATGGTGAACTTTTTGGAGGCAGATGTGTCTCAATATATACATATTTCCCACATCTTATTTGGACGTTTTAGGTACGGTTGATAGCGTTTATACATGTTTTGTGGTGCTTTATGGTATTTGCTAGTGATTTCAGGTCTAAGGCAGTTATTTCACTCACAAATGGTAGAAAACTACTTAGGAATGGTCCAAAGGCACTAACGGATGAAGAATGGTCGAAAACAAAGTTAAAATGGTGAAACCAGGCAAAAGTCGCGGCGCGACCAGTTAACCTCGCGGCGCGAGCTCACAAGAAAAGTCGCGGCGCGAGAAAGTAAGCTCGCGGCGCGAGTTTTTTGGTCTGCAGTCCTCTGTTCGAATTTTGGAAGATCTCGGACCTCGCGGCGCGACTTCGAGCTGACAACATGTTTTTCTCTCTCCTGGGGTATAAATACCAACCCCACTCAACCCTAAACCTAATCTTGGATACCACAGCCTACACACTTTTCTTCCAGACGATTTTTAGGGTTTTTCAAGGGTTTTCACTACTCCAACATCATTTGAAGACTTGAAGATTAATTTTGATTCTGATTAGTGATTGTAGCTCGGTTGTAACCTCGATTTGGATTATTACTTCATATTTGGTACACTATGTTCTCCTTTTTATTTGAATCTCTAGTTATTTTCATTATGAGTAGCTAAATCTCTATACATCTATGAAGATGAAGTGAAACAATTAGTTATGGTTGCATATATTTTGAATTCAAGTTGGTTTTACTTAACATTTTGTCAAGATCTTAATGAAGTGATTTCTTCTATTTAACTTGTGTTCTTGGTGATATTTGGTTCTTCGATAGTGGTACTAGTTGAATGCAAGTATTATTTTAGTTGTTTGTCTATGAATAACTCTTGCTAGGTCATGGTATGATAGTAAAGAATACATGTCTAATAGAAATTTTTGTCAACGTGGATTAATGGTTGGTGGTACCACGTTGTCTTCACATAGATACAATTGTTATTTAAATAATCAAATAAACTAGTTAGTTCAAGGAATTGTAACAGGGTTGGTGGTACCACTTGTTGCAAGAAATTGTATTGATTAGGTGATTGAGTCGATTTTACAAACGGAGTGCACGCCGGTTGTGTTTTGTCTTGTCACGATTATTATCACCAACATTAAAGAATTTTGAGCTTAACCCATATGCAACCTAGACTTTTTTGTGTAGCGGATTCGACATAGATGGATTTTTAATTATTTGTCACAACTCCAACTATTTTCGTGTGCTCTCGATTGACGTCGGTTGAGTACTTTTATTTACATGTTGATTACATAGCTTTCAGAAACGCAAAGTGACAATTCGGTCACAAACCAAACTTTCTCTTGATTTACATTTTAACAACCTTTAGTACAACAATCAGTCCTTGTGTTCGATCCTGGTCTTGCCAATTAGCTATATTACATACGAACGGGTACACTGCCCGTAAGTGTGTTGTAGTCAGTTAGCGGTAGATCTTGTTATAAATTTTAAACTAGATTTCACACATCAAGTTTTTGGCGCCGCTGCCGGGGATTGATTTTAAGTACTTTTGGTTGAGATTCTGTGAATCGATCCTTTTTCGTGCTTTGCACGGAGAAGTTACTTGCTTTATTTCATTTTAGTTTGCTTTAATTGTACCCCAGGTGCTATTAAGGTTTGTTTGTTGTGTTGTGTTTGCAGAATATTTCCAGGTAGTGGATGAACACTCGAACTTCTGGGAGACCATTAGTGAAGGCCACATCCAATCCCGAAAAACTCAAAAAGCGCACCAAAACACAAACATCACAACCATCAACTTCCGACCCATTTTTCATAGACACCACTCCTAGACCCAAATCCGACCACATACTTCACGAGACTTATTACGAGTCGGGAAGTAACGAGTGGGGTTACCATTCCGAAAAAGAAGAACCACTTTCCGATAAAACACCTACCCCACCCGAATCACCGAAAACAACCGTTAACATGGCCGGACAACAAAACCCTCCCGATCTTTTCAACATGAAGATCGAGGACCTTCCTCGAACTATACCAACATCTCGCCAATCGGCCATTCGTGCACCCGAAATTGACACTTTCACGGTGAAAGGCAACCATTTGCAAATGGTTAAGGATTTATGCTTTGACGGAAGGCATAAAAGGGACCCTCATGAGCATCTTGACAAGTTTGAGATGATTTGCAACTTATTCACTTATGGGGAAAATCAGGCCAACAACGTTAAAATGAAGCTTTTTCCCATGTCTCTCACGGGAGAGGCTCACAAATGGTTGAAAGGTTTGGCACCGGATAGTTTGACTACTTGGGGTGCGGTTAGGGAAGCGTTGATTGAGAGATTCTTTCCGGCTAATCGGGAGAGAGAGCTTAGGCTTGTTATCCGTTCTTTTAGACAAGACGAGGATGAGTCGATAGTTGAAGCTTGGTTAAGAATGAAAGATCTCTTGTGGGAATGTCCCGGGCATGGGGTGAGTGACACCGAAATTGTGGGGATATTCATGGATGGGATGAATAGGGAGAGTTATGAGAAGATGGTAATGACGTGGAGGTAGCATTAGTTACAAAACCTCGAGTGAGCTTTGGAAAATGTTTGAAGATATGGCAAAAGCTCAAGTTTCTAGGACTTCAAATAGAGATAGGAGGTCACGTAAGGTAGTGGCTAGGGTTGATGAAGGAGAAACATCCGAGGTGATTTCTGAAATTAGGGCACTTTCAAACCGCATGGATGAAAAGTTCTCTATGGTGGAGAACAACTTTGGGGGATTAGAGCGTGATGTGAAGATTATGGCCGGGGGATGTACTCACTGTGGAGGTCCACATCATTCCGACGAGTGTGATTCGGTAGCTCAAGAAAATGTGAATTTTGTGCAAAATCAACGCCAAGGCCAATACCAACCTCTCTTTCAACGGGGTGGCAATTACCAAGGCCGATATCAAGGTAACCCTTCTAACTCTTCTAATTCTTATTCTAACAATCGTGGTGGCAATTTTCAAAATAGGTGGCAAAAGGATGACAATCATGGCGCGCCTAACCAACAACAACCACCATCACCTCCAAGGCGAGAAGAAGACGAGGGCGAAGGATCACCTCTCATGGCCATGATGTCCAAGTTCCTTGACAAACAAGACAAACGAGAGGAGGCCCAAGAGAAAAGAATATCTCAATGGAGAATTATTCCAAGCTTTTGAATGACAAGATCGGGGGCTTGCATGAAAAGATTGACATAAGCAATCGCAACACCCATGCCTTGATTTCCAACTTGGAAAAGAGAATTGATAGAATGGGCACTCAACAAAGGCAACCGGGTACTCTTCCAAGCAATACCCAACAAAACCCGAATCAAGACAAAGGCTCATGGAGGAATGGAGGATGATTGATCTACTCTATTTTCTTTTCTAACTTCTGAAACTTTTGCAACTTTGAACTTTATTTCTTTTCGATTTGGTTGTAATTCCGCCGTTTAGGCGATGATACATTTGTAGTATTTTCCGTTTTTCCCTTATTTATGAACTCTGTAGTTTGTTTGGTCTATTGTTTATGGTGATTGTCAGGTGAAAATTTTGGGTTTGCAAGTTGAATTCTGGAAGATTGCTTTTGGAAATTTTGGAATAAACAAGCGGGTTTATGCTGGCAGTCAGTTCAGCACCCACTTGAATTTTGGCTTCAACTTTGCAATGGTGAATTCTTGCTTTCACCCGGAGGTTTTTCGTTTTTCCTTTCTACATTTTGCATTTTTCCCTTTTTCCCATTTTTGCCTTAGTTATTCGTCCATTGAGGACAATGTACAACTTAAGTGTGGGGAGGGGGATTGGTAAATTGGAAAAATGAAAATTTTTGAAGTTTCTTTCCTTTACTAGCATTTTGGTTATGTTTTTAAATTTTTGAGGCTATAGGTTTTGTGCAAAGACGAGAAATAAGGACTTTGAATTTTGCTAATCTAGGATAAACTTGAGATTGTTTACCTTTAGCTTTCCTTTCCTAGTGCTTGTGGCATTTCATCGTTCCAAGAGGTCATAGGCTTGTTCCGAACTTCAAATAATCTAGGTTGCTTGCGAATTGTACCTTAATGATGAACCTAATGTGAATAATAGCTTCACTAGATGATGTATTGGTAGGCACCGCTTGAGGTTTCCGTTTGAATTTTGCAACTTGTGTGCACGAAAAGCTTGAAATGTATTAAATATGCTTGTGGTAATTTGACTTAACATATGGTTGCACACCGGATGTCCGGTCCTTAATTCTTATGTTATAGGTTGTGGCTCTAGTCATTATGTTTGGTCTTTATATCGGGGTGTCTGGGGTGCTTCGGCATCAAATGGGTGGCACATGCGGGAACACGCGCAAAACTTTTAAATAGTCTAATGCTAATGTGGCCTTTGAGATTCGGACAGTAAGTCCTTGGGGCGTCTTTGTATACCTAGCCTACCGAAAGCTTCCAACTTGGGATTGGTTGTCAGAAAGTTCGCTACACGGGTCTCATAGAAACTCACGGGTATTAAATTATAAAACCTTTTGTTCTCGTATGTGTTAGTGTTTAGAGCATGGTCTCTGGATATGCAACCCAACCTTGAGTTCTGGCGTATGTCTCTTAACGATACTTAGGTATCCGTAGCGAACCGCTGGCCGGACGCTTAAAGTACACTTTTGTATGATCACCTGATGTGTGGATAGAGTTGCAATTCTAGACCGTAGGAGTATGTTTTGTCAAGGGACTCATAAGTATAACGTAATGAAAACCTTATGGAAAACCAATGGCGTAAGTGTTTAAGTGGACAATTATACCGATAATCATTGTGGAATATTGCTTATGTTGCCAATAATAATGTTGATGCTTGCTAGTAGATTATAGCTTAGTAAGAACGAGCCTAAGGTCAATTGGAATGATAGAAATTTTCAAGAGGTGTTAACACAAGCATAGGGAGGATTCTAATTGTAACCGAAAGATGGTTTTGATCTAGATTAGTCGAATTTTCTGATTTCGTCTTAAACTTTGCTCATTAGTTTTTAAATGCATTTGCTTTTGGTATTCGACACCGCTTGGTAGGAAATTTCTCTTATAACTATGTTTTGTTTTATGAAATCGTGAATTGTTGGGTTATTGAGAATTGATTAAAGTGCATACTTGCTTGAGGGCAAGCAAGGTTTAAGTGTGGGGAGGTTTGATGTGTCTCAATATATACATATTTCCCACATCTTATTTGGACGTTTTAGGCACGGTTGATAGCCGTTTATACATGTTTGGTGGTGCTTTATGGTATTTGCTAGTGATTTCAGGTCTAAGGCAGGTATTTCACTCACAAATGGTAGAAAACGACTTAGATGGTCCAAAGGCACTAACGGATGAAGAATGGTCGAAAACAAAGTTAAAATGGTGAAACCAGGCAAAAGTCGCGCGCGACCAGTAAACCTCGCGGCGCGAGCTCACAAGAAAAGTCGCGGCGTGAGAAAAGAAGCTCGCGGCGCGAGTTTTTGGTCTGCAGTCCTCTGTTCGAATTTTGGAAGATCTCGCGGCGCGACCCGTGTACCTCGCGGCGCGACTTCGAGCTGACAACATGTTTTTCTCTCTCCTGGGGTATAAATACCAACCCCCACTCAACCCTAAACCTAATCTTGGATACCACAGCCTACACACTTTTCTTCCAGACGATTTTTAGGGTTTTTCAAGGGTTTTCACTACTCCAACATCATTTGAAGACTTGAAGATTAATTTTGGTTTAGTGTGATTGTAGCTCGGTTGTAACCTCGATTTGGATTATTACTTCATATTTGGTACACTATGTTCTCCTTTTTATTTGAATTTAGCTCTTTTCATTATGAGTAGCTAAATCTCTATACATCTATGAAGATGAAGTGAAACACTTAGTTATGGTTGCATAATATTTTGAATTCAAGTTGGTTTTACTTAACATTTTGTCAAGATCTTAATGAAGTGATTTCTTCTACTTAACTTGTGTTCTTGGTGATATTTGTGTTCTTCGATAGTGGTACTAGTTGAATGCAAGTATTATTTTAGTTGTTTGTCTATGAACAACTCTTGCTAGGTCATGGTATGATAGTAAATGATACAAGTTTAATAGAAATTACTTTGTTAAGTGGATTTAACGGTTGGTGGTACCACGTTTCTTTCACAAAGATAAAATTGTTATTTAAATAATCAATTAAACTAGTTAGTTCAAGGAATTGTAGCAGGGGTGGTGGTACCACTTGTTGCAAGAAATTGTATTGATTAGGTGATTGAGTCGATTTTACAAACGGAGTGCACGCCGAATGTGTTTTTGTCTTGTCACGATTATTATCACCAACATTAAAGAATTTTGAGCTTAACCATATGCAACCTAGACTTTTTGTGTAGCGGATTCGACATAGGTGGCTTTTTAATTATTTGTTATAACTCCCACTATTTTCGTGTGCTCTCGATTGACGCCGGTTGAGTACTTTTATTTACTTGTTGATTACATAGCTTTCAGAAACGCAAAGTGACAATTCGGTCACAAACCAAACTTTCTCTTGATTTACATTTTAACAACCTTTAGTACAACAATCAGTCCTTGTGTTCGATCCTGGTCTTGCCAGTTAGCTATATTACATACGAACGGGTACACTGCCCGTAAGTGTGTTGTAGTCAGTTAGCGGTAGATCTTGTTATAAATTTTAAACTAGATTTCACACATCAGAGGCTAAGGCACAAAAGAATAGGTTTGAGAAAGCTTGGGTTAACTTCTTGAAGGGCAAGATTCAACACAAAGAGAATCTGGAGCTGACTGAATATTTCCTGACTCTCGTCCTATCTCTTCAGTGTCAAAGAGAAGGAGAACTGGCGAAGGGCCATCTGTTTAAGTTCTCCTTCCAGTTTATCTACTTGTATTTTTACATTCTGTAACTTGTATAAATTTCATTTCCTTGTATAAATGAAGTTACCAGTTTGTAACCACAAGGTAGATAATAGATTAGATCTAACAAATTTAAAAGAAAACCCAAGGCATTTACTGATCTATAAAAATGCCTTGGAAAACTTAGATAGATTTAATCAAACAAGTCTCTCCAGTTCACACTTGTACAGATACAAGAACTGAAAAAGACTTGGACTATATTTCTAGACAAATAGGGGGAATTTGTTAGGACCGGTTTTGTGAAACTGGCCAGTCTCCAGTTGCACCTGGAGACCAAAGATTTGTCCAGAAATATATTGAAGTCCAGTTGCACCGTACAGTTAACGCAACTGAAGACTTCCTCCAGTTGAGAACTGACCAAGTTGAAAATCTCCAGTTGAAGTCGAAGACAACAAATGGAAGATAGAGAATGACAATGGCAGCGAAGCCCAGTTGACATTCTAGTCAGTTACAAACTGGAGACCATAAGTGGAAAGCTCTTACAAAGCTTTACACTGATTACGAGGAATTGACTTTTATGCTTTATGTGCTATTACACGGATAATAAGATTTATCTATGTATAAAGTACAAAAAGATACATAAAGCTGGTTGAGTAAAGTTGCTTTATACTGCAACTTTACACAGCATTTTAAGGAATTAAATGCTATTCCTTAAATGTTCTCAACCATATTTGTACTGCCAAAGTTAACATCCCAATGTTAACTTTGCCTATAAATACAAGTCATTGCACAACAAGAATAGAAGAACACATACTTTGCAAACCTGCAATATTCTTGGTGAACTTGTGCAATCTTCTCTCAATCGTAAAAAGGAACATTTCACAACTTTAAGTGTTTCGATTGTTAGAGAAATTCCAAGTGTAGATCAATTGTAGTTCATAGGTTGTTAGGATATTTACATATTGTATTATCTTGGTTCCGCAACAACCTTGTAATTTATTTAAAGTTAATAAATAAATTACACTTGAAAATTACATATTGTCTCACCAATTTACTTTACAAGTATTTTGTATTATTGCATTGTTCTTACTTATTGTCACTTAAATAAGTAATCTATCTAGAACTTGGTATATACTCACTGTAACTGGTCGTCTCCAGTTCAGCGCTTATATTGCAAAGTAACTCCACCATCGACATAGAGGTGTCTTCAGGTAGTACCATCTATTGAGTTGGGACTTACAAGATCAATCTTTGTTATGTTGTTTTTGATGTGTGGTTTGTTGTGTGTGTGTGTGTGCGCCAGTGAAAAGGCAATTTAACTATTATAATTATTATAATTATATAATACGAGTATATAATAATAATTGCATGTTTTAGGTGTTCATATTCAAATGAAGAAATTAAAATAGTAGCGCCTACATTTTAACTGTTAAATTCAAGTTTGGATTGTGAATCCACCACGCGCGGGTTCAATCCCCGTCGTTCGCCCATCAATAAATGGACCATTTGTTACGGAGACAGAAGACAAACCTAGAAAGCTTTTTTTCCGCAAGTCATCTCGAGGCTTCAAACGCATCCAAGCAATTGGTATCCGATTGAAAGAAATAGATTCGCGTCGCCTACTTGCTGAAAGCACAAATAAAATGGCCGATCATGAATTCTATGAGAAGTTTTTAAGACCTTTTTTAGTTCATAATGAATGAAATGAACCCCCGGATGAGGAGCAAATCTCCCCTCCCTTTTCATGTATCAACATAATCTAATTGTCATGTTTTTCCTTAGCAATGATATATTTTCGTAAACTTTTTCTTGAAATTATGTTGTTTGAAAAGACAAAATTAACATAGGGGGTCGCTTTTTATGTGTTCGTTTTTCAATGGGACATAGATAAATCTATAACATCTTTAGCTATTCACAGAAAATGTACACATGATGTTGCACAATATACAAATATATTAAGCATATATAATTGTAAATAACTAGATATTGTTACGGATTAATCACATCTTAATGTAACCAAAATTTATATTATTCTTTATAACTATTTAAAAATAATAATAAAATAAAGTTATAGTGTGCGGTCGCGAAAACCACTATGTGTCATAACTAAAAGGGATTAATATTTCAAAATGTAAACAACTTTACACGAATTGTCATAGTGTGTATCGAACTTTAACCCTACGCATTGTATGTAATGAACTTTCAAATAATGTGCATTGTATGTGTAACTTAATCTTTTTATTTAACGGTTGACTAGAGTCGTTAAGTCAACATAACGTGTCGTTAAGTCGTCGATAGATTTGTATGCTTATATGTAGTTAATGTGTTATACGTGCGAGACTTGAATGTCTTATTAATTGATGTAGTAATGTGGTTAAGATGTAGTTAAATGCCTTTTTGAGGTGTTCAAAGTGTTTAATGAGTTGTATATAGTCCATAGAGGTGTTTTGGGCAAGAAATATGACTTTATGAAGCTTAGGGACCAATTTTGACATGGTGTGAAAGTCAAAAACGGGTTTAGGGTCTTGGAGGGAGCCATTAGTTCATCATTTGCATAAATATAACTTTTCTCTCAAGCCCTAGCCACCCCTTTGATCCCCTATCAAAATTCTAAGCCGAAAATCCTTCAAACGTGTGATTTAGGAGTGATTGATCGAGTATTTGGCATTCCCATTGTGATCTTCAGGTAATAGAGGTATATTGATTTTGATTTTATGTCATTTTGATCATATGAGTCATTAGAAATCAGATCTAGACCATTGGAGGGTCAATTGATGTCGAAATAACGTTTGTTTTAATAATGCAAATCATGAGTGGTTTAATAAAGGAGTTATTTGCATTATAATGGTTTGAAAATGAAGGATTTTGATGTATGAAAGTCTTGTAATTGGTTTGGAGTCGTTTGGATCTGGTTTGGGGTGTAATCGATCGAACTTGTGCAGAATCGGGGCTAGTTGCGGCGCAACTGGTTTCCAGAAAGTTAAGCTGCGGCGCAACATGTAGGTTGCGGCGCAACATGTAATACAGAAAGATAAGTTGCGGTGCAACGTAGTATGTTGCGGCGCAACAATGTCAGTTTCGAAATGAGTTTAACTTTTAAATCTCCAATGCGTAGTCGTAGTCGTGAGTCTTGTTTGTAGGTGTTGAGGTCTGAGATATGTCCTTAATAACGTGAGTATTAGCGTGTCTAATGGTCGTTTACTATATATAGGTAGACGAGACTAGTTGCTTGCACGGTAACGTAGTTGCCTATTGTCGTGCGCTTCTTTGAGGTAAGATACACTACTTTTGACACGCTGAGGGTTCAACAAACGATGGTTTCATAACTATAACTTCCTAATTGGTAACTTATGTTGTTTATGGGTATATGGGGTTACACGGGAGGTAATATGGGTTATGTAGTTGACCTTTGAGACCTGGAATGCAGTCCCTCATGATATGTATTGTGGTGCATGTTATGATATGACGTAGGATGTAGTGCTATGTATGAAGTATGATGTAGTGTTATGATATGCAGTAACTTGTGATGTTATGAGATGCAGTATATGTTGTTATTGATTGATGTTGTGCATGTTTGTATGGCTTGCTCATCTAGTTCACTAGACTTGCTAAGTTGCCATGTCACGTGCACGTTTAAGGGCCCAAACGTAAAAGCAGTTAACGTAGTAAATGTTTAGGTAATGTAGTCACCTAAACTAAATGATGCAGTTTCGAGCTCGTAAAACTTTGATGCAGGAAAGTGTTAAGCTTAACCCGTACTTGCCCTAGCCAGGCTAAGTGCGTTGACGTAGGTTGCTTGGGTGGCTCCTTGCAACATGGTCATTGAGATGCAGTTGAGTAATACGAGGGGTCTGACCCGCCCTCATTTGTCTTGTACATACGATTACTCGGGGATTGGCTTTGCCATTCCTTAACGACGTTTGATGTTCAACTGAATGGTTGTCATCTAGTCGGGTGTAACTTATGTTACACATTGACGCAGTTAAATGTAGTAAAGCAGTTAAAACGTAGTAAAGCAGTTAATGTAGAAAGCAGTTATGTGGTTATATGTGTAATGAAGTAAAGCAGGATAGGCACATTTAGGGTGGTTCATCCTATTATGAAGTATTGTGTGTTTGATATGTGTGTGCCTTAATGAAGTGTTTAAATCCATAATGTTTGAAATGGACAAGTTTTATAACTTGAGTGTTATCTTACTTAGCTAATTCGTTAGCTAACACTTGTCTTTTGAAATGTGTTGCTCCCTCAGGTTTAGCGTAGCTGAGGTTGTTGATGAAGATGAGTGAGGAATGGGTAGAATGCTTGTTGATGAAGAAGAGCGAGGAATGGGTAGATAGCTTGATGAAGTCCTTAGCTACCCATAGATGCTGAACTTTTATAGACAATTGTTTATGTTTGTCTTTGATGGAGTTGGATTATTATGTAGTCGGTTGTTTTGTGTTGGGAAGCCGACGGGTTTCTATTAAACTTGTTTTGATGATGCGATTAGTAACACCATTGAATAAGTAAACCAAACAGATTTAATTGGTTTGGACTTTTAATGTTTCTTCCGCTTTATTTTGACGCCGTTAGGCGAAAATTTTTGGAAACCCGTATTTTTAAATGAAGGGTGTTACAAGTTGGTATCAGAGAAATGGTTTAAGTGAACCAAAGTTCGACCATGACCGTAGGATTTTGGACTTAAACCGATGGAGGATAAGTTAGGCTTATGTAGGTGTGCCTAGCTTGAGATGAAGTGCTTTAGGACGGGTTGGATTGAGTGAGAGTGTAGGTTGAGGCTTGTTTGTGGTTCTATAGGGGCTGGAAATGGTGTTAACCAAAGGCCTCCGCGAAGGCCACTTCCGGGTGCACAGCCCACAAGGTCAGAAATTGATAGGGCAAACCCGGTGATTGAACAGGTTCCCAATCAAGCAGAATTACATGAAGAGTTGAGAGCTATCCGAGCTCTTTTGATGAGAAATGAAGAGGAGTTAGCACAATTGAGGGCAGAAAGGGATGCTAGTTTGCACCGGAATGAGCATACCGATGGAAACTATTCGAACCGCTCAAACCGTGCTGAGCCATCGAATATAAGGTCATTGGTTGCTCCTGAGGATGTAGTTGCTGAGGTGAATGGTGTAGAAAATATGGTGGAACCTCGAGTCGTGGTTGCCCCTCGTGTTAACAACTTTAAGTATGAGAGTTTTCAGAAATGTGGTGCTAAAGACTTTGATGGTACTCATAATGCAGTGGGTGCCATGGAGTGGTTAGAAGACATTGAGGTGGTCTTTGCTTCATGTTATTGTCCTGATGACATGAAAGTTTTGTGTGCAACTCGTATGTTGAAAAAGAATGCCCGTAATTGGTGGAGGGCTACTACAGTTTCCATAGCTCCCGAGGTGTTAGCTGTGATGCCTTGGGGTACTTTTAAGGAGAAGTTCTTGGAGGAGTATATTGGAACTCGAGAGTTGAGGCTGATTGAGAAGGAGTTTAGGGCTTTGACTGCTAAGCCCGGTGCTATAACGGAGTATGTCCATTCGTTCATGGAGAAACTCAAGTTTGTGGGACATATGGTCCGTAGGGAGGTGGACCAGATTGAGGCATATTGTGATGGTCTCCCGGTTAGTTATCGTGGTCTATGTAGGCAGCACACTACCCTGTCTGCAGCTATTAAGGAGCCTAAGAGGTTAGATGATGACCTCAAATCTGAAAAAGTTGTTGAGAAAGCCGATGATAAGAAGTCGGGATTCAAGAGAAGATCTAATTGGTCTTCGGGTTCTAATAAGAAGTTCAAAGGTGGTTCTACCTCGAATGGAGGTAAAGACAAGAAGAAGAGTGGCACGTGGTGTTCTACTTGCAAGACTACTCATGATGGTCAATGTTCAGACAAGACCAAAAGGTGCCATAAGTGCGGTTCATCGGGGCATATTGCAGTTGATTGTAGGGATAGGATGCGTTGCTACAAGTGTCAAGAAACAGGTCATCTCATTGCAGATTGTCCACAGATGAAAAATGATGGAAAGAAGGCAGCCGCTCCAAAGGCAAGAGTTCAAGCACTTCAAATGACGGTGGAAGCTGCTAAGGACAACGATGAAGTGGTAAGCGGTACTTTCCTTGTTAATTCAAAACCTGCTTCTGTTTTATTTGATTCAGGTGCAAATAGGTCGTTTGTGTCCACATTATTTGCTCCTAAGCTAGAAAGAGTCACTACTCCCTTAAATTGTTCATTAGAGGTAGATTGCAATGGTACTATTAGTGACATACGTGTGGGCTATGATGATTGTGACATTGAGATTGTAGGTCGCTCTTTTCCGGTCCGGTTATTACCTACTACTCTAGCTAGTTTTGATATAGTGATAGGTATGGATTGGTTGTCTCAAAATGATGCCACAATTATATGTTCTCAAAAGGTAGTTCGTTTCACTACCCCGGATGGTGTAGTCATCTCTGTTTATGGAGATAAGAAGAAGGGGGGCTTGAAGATCATTAATTTAATGAAGGCTTTAAATTGCATTCGGCATAATAAGAATCACTTTCTTGCTTATGTGATTGATACACGAAAGGAGAAGTCTCCTATTTTTAACGTTGATGTAGTTTCGGAATTTTCATGTCTTTCCGGATGATCTTCCCGGTATTCCTCCCGACCGAGAGGTTACTTTTCAGATTGATCTTGTTCGGTGCTACTCCAGTTGCAAAGGCACCATATCGTTTGGCTCCTACTGAGATGAAAGAGTTGATGGCGCAACTTCAAGAGTTACTTGACAAGGGTTTTATACAACCTAGTTCCTCGCCTTGGGGAGCTCCGATTTTATTTGTAAAAAAGAAAGATGGTTCAATGCGCATGTGTATAGACTACCGTGAGTTGAATAAGCGAACGGTTAAGAACAAGTATCCTCTTCCGCGTATTGATGATCTTTTTGATCAACTACATGGTGCTTCATACTTTTCTAAAATAGATTTGCGGTCCGGTTATCATCAATTGAAGGTTAAGAAGGAGGATGTTGCAAAAACATCTTTTCGTACACGATATGGACATTATGAGTTCTTAGTCATGCCTTTTGGTTTGACAAATGCTCCAGCTGCTTTTATGGATCTTATGAATCGTGTTTGTCGTCCATTCTTAGACCATTTTTTGATTGTTTTCATAGATGATATTCTGATTTATTCTAAGTCTGAAGCCGAGCATCGAGAACACTTAAGGGCTGTCCTTGAAGTCTTAGAGAAAAGAAGTTATATGCAAAGTTCTCTAAATGTGAGTTTTGGCTTAGAGAAGTTCAGTTTCTTGGACATGTCATTTCTTCCGAAGAAATTAAAGTTGATCCCTCAAAGATTGAAGCTGTTTCTAAGTGGGAGCAGCCAAAGACTCCAACGGAGATCAAGAGTTTTCTTGGTTTAGCCGGCTATTATCGAAGGTTTATACAAGATTTCTCTCGTATAGCTAAGCCAATGACCGAATTGACGAAGAAAGGAGTGAAGTTTGTGTGGTCGGAAGCTCAAGAGAAGGCTTTTCAAACGTTGAAGACGAAGTTATGTGAAGCTCCTATCCTTGCCTTACCCGAAGGTACGGAGATCTTGTTGTTTATAGTGATGCTTCCATTACGGGTTTGGGTTGTGTTCTTATGCAGAGGGATAAGGTTATTGCCTATGCTTCACGCCAATTGAAGCCACATGAAAAGAACTACCCGACTCATGATCTCGAGTTAGCGGCGGTGGTGTTTGCTTTGAAGTTATGGAGACACTACCTATATGGCACTAAGTGTACCTTGTACACCGACCATAAGAGTTTACAATATGTGTTTACTCAGAAAGAAATGAATGTGAGACAAAGGAGATGGATGGAACTGTTGAAAGACTATGATTGTGAATCAAATACCATCCCGGTAAAGCCAATGTAGTGGCTGATGCATTAAGTAGGAAGGTGCAGAATTTTTCATGTAGATTAATGAGTATGGTTGTACAAGCGAAGTCGGGATTACTTGATCGTATTAAGGAGGCTCAAGTTAAAGCGTTATTGAAGGATAACATCGACAAAGAAAGTATTGGAAAGAAGAAAAGATTAGTGATGGAGACGAATAGCCGTGGATTTCGGACTTATAAGGGTCGAATTTGGGTGCCATTACTTGAAGGTAACCGAGAACTGATACTTGAAGAAGCTCATAGGTCAAGGTATTCAGTTCATCCCGGTGCTACAAAGATGTATGCAGATTTGAAGCCCATCTATTGGTGGCCTAATATTAAAGGAGAGGTAGGCACATTTTGTGGAAAGATGTTTGACTTGCGCGCGGGTTAAAGCAGATCACAAAAAGCCATATGGAATGTTGCATCAATTGGAGATCCCCGAATGGAAATGGGATCATATAACTATGGATTTTGTGACCAAGTTACCTAGAACTCCAAAGGGTAATGATATGGTTTGGGTTATTGTGGATAGATTGACGAAGAGTGCTCATTTCTTGGCAACGCGCCAAGATGTGCCATTGACCAAGATGGCAAAGATGTATATAGATGAAGTTGTCTCAATGCATGGTGTTCCATTATCTATCGTTTCGGATCGAGACACGAGGTTTGTATCTAGCTTTTGGAAAGGTCTCCAAAAAGCATTGGGTACTAGAGTGAATTTGAGCACCGCCTATCATCCTCAAACCGATGGGCAAAGTGAGAGGACGATACAAACATTGGAGGATATGTTGAGGGCTTGTGTATTTGAGTATGGTGGAGCATGGGATGATCATTTGAAGTTGATTGAGTTTGCTTATAATAATAGCTACCATGCAAGTATTGGAATGCCACCATTTGAAATGCTTTATGGTAGAAGGTGTAGGACTCCAAGTTGTTGGATGGAGCCCGGTGAAAAGCAAATTACAGGTCCTGAAATTATAGAGCTCACAGCGGAGAAGGTTAATATTGCTAAAGAAGCTCTTCGTGTGGCAAGAGAAAGACAGAAAACTTATGCCGACAAGAAAAGAAGGCCGGTTGAGTTTGAAGTTGGTGACATGGTGATGCTGAAAGTATCCCCATGGAAAGGAGTTATCCGATTTGGAAAGAAAGGAAAGTTGAGTCCAAGATTTATTGGACCTTTTAAAGTAGTGAAGCGCATTAAAGATGTGGCATATCAGTTGGAATTACCTCCAGAATTGGATGGAATTCACAACACATTTCATGTATCCTATTTGAGGAAATGTTTAGCCGAGGAGTCAAGTGTGATTCCTATTGAAGATGTGAGCATTGATCCAAGTAAAAGGATGATTGAAGAACCAATAGCGATACTTGGAAGGAAGCAAAAGAAGCTACGCAGGAAGATGATTGACCTTGTGTTGATCAAGTGGAAGCACAACCATGGAGAAAGTCTCACTTGGGAAACCGAGTCGGTGATGAAAGAGAAGTATCCAGAGTTTTTCCTTTCTGATGAGATTCCGGGGACGGAATCCTCTTAAGGGGGAGGTAATTGTAACATCCCAATCTTTTTATTTAACGGTTGACTAGAGTCGTTAAGTCAACATAACGTGTCGTTAAGTCGTCGATTCTAAGCCGAAAATCCTTCAAACGTGTGATTTAGGAGTGATTGATCGAGTATTTTGCATTCCCATTGTGATCTTCAGGTAATAGAGGTATATTGATTTTGATTTTGTAATGTCTTTATATGAGATATATTTTTTTAACAACATTTATATTAATATAATTGATTTGTTAAACTTGATTTACTCTTTTTTCTTGTAAGAGCAACCGCTACATCTAAATGAATTAAAATTTCATGTGTCATTGAGGTGAACCTTCAATGACAAAGGTAGTCTCTCAATGAAGGGGTTTGGGTCTGGTAACCTCAGGCTTGAATTTTGGAGGAGATAAGAGTTTTCTCCTATTAATCGTCGTGCCTTCAGATAGATTAAAAAGGTTTTCCCCCATTGGATATTTGAAATAAGCATTTCTGCTTCGAGTGAGCTCTACAGCGCGGACCCAGTTAAAACAGCGTATGCTAGACCTCCCGATGTCGAATCGCAACACGAAGTTTCTAGCGAAATTCACTTTTCAAATAAATAATTATAAAAAATAAAATATCATGTGAATTTTTTTGGTAGGTAGTAATTTTTGAAATTAGATAAATATGGACAAATAATAACTGAATTTTCAAATCGAGTATAGATAAACTTATTAAAATTTGAGATTGAGATTGAGATATAGAGGTACGAGTCTATAGAACAGATTCTACCAAATTTTATTTTTATTTTTGTCATTTATCTAGATTATTTTATTAATTTATATGTTTATATATATTTTTTTCTAGCAGAATAAGAAAAAGAATGATATATATAGATATTCAAATTCAAAGAAGATATGTTAATGAGACTGTAGATTAATGGTAATTTCTGCCGTAAAAAATAAAAGTAAAAAAATTAAATGGTAATTGACTGGGATGAATATGGAGGTGTGAGAGACTTTCTTTCCACATATTCTGATTCAAAACAGTGAAGTTTTGTTATGAAAATTAACTAGATTATTTTTTGTTTAATACGCTAGTTAAACATATTAAGTTTTCGTTATTACCTATACTAAATTAATAGTCATAAATAAGATACGTTAATGCTGATACGAAATTATAAACGATATGTATGTTAATTATATCTTTTATAAATAATGTAAAATAATGGTATAAAGTTAAATGTAGATATTAGTTGCGGAAAGTTTTTATATATTAAAATTAATTAATGACATGTTAAATTGGTGTAATATCGTAATTTAACAAACACAGATAAAAGATGTTGAACAAATGGTGATGTTGTCATTTTTAAATCGTTTAGTTTTTTAATTATTCTAAGCACTATATACATATTAATATTTTTTATTTAAATATCATAAAATACTAACGATGTAAACTAAATACTTAACAAATCCCCATTTATTATCCTTTTTTATATTTATGACGTTAATAATAAAATTTATATAAATCTTTGATAGTACGACATAAAAAAAGGAATAATGTTAAAAAAAATTAAAAAAAAAGTGATTTAAAAAGTAATAATATATAGGAATTATATTTCATAATTATATATTAAAATAATTACTATCTATAGTTATAAAATGTAGGAATTAGTTTTCATAGTTAATTTTATTAAATTAGAATTAAATTAAAGTTTAAAAAAAGGTATATAACTTTAGCATTTTGATCTAATGATTTTAATTAAAAGTTAAGCTTTATTCAAAGATCCAAACTTTTTCATTTTGGAATTAAAGTTTTTTTTTTTATATATATATTTAAAGATCGATAATGCATGATATTACTGTTGTCAAATAGATATATAAAGAAGATTTATCCCTATGGATCTCCTTAATGTTGGATAGAAAAATAAATTAAGTTCAACATTATCATCGTACATCTAACTATCTAACCTCTGTAATTATGTGTGTTCCACCGTTACCCCAGCTGCTAGTTATGGAGTCATTTTCATCCATATATTAAGATAATGAACAAAATATCGTGTTGATAATATCGATGACAACATCATGCATTAATTTTGTATAATAAACTTTGTCTTCGGACCTAATATCACTTTTTAATTACCACTAATCTAGGCTTAAGTCCGTGGCCCCACACGCTTTCGTTACATAATCTTTTGGTAAAACATTGCATTTTAAAACTTTTAATTTTAGTCTCATCATTAATTAACTTTTGAATATACTTTTATCCACAATGTTCACGTCATTGTTTGGTCAACCACGACCATGCCTTGAATATATAGAGTAATATTATAACGACTGGATATAAAAAAAAAAAGGAAGAAGAAAAAGTTTATTAAGAAAAGTATTTTTCTACTATCTATGAATTAAGAGGATATATATAATCCTTAAGCTACAGCAGTGGCGGATCCAGAATTTCATGGTAGGGTATGCAACTCAGACGGATGTGGTGTAGAAATATACCGGGGCAACGACCTCGTTGATCTAAGATAAAAATTTTTTGCCCCATGTCCTAATTTTCTGGATTCACGTCTTTGCTATATACATATATAGTAAAACTTTAAAAAAGAAACATTTATAATCCGGTTTATTTGGGCTTGAGTGTTTTTATAGCACAATACCCACGTAATGTGGTGGTGGTGAGTGGTGTAAGTAATTTGTATAATGTAATTGATCCAAAGAGGGTAGTTGAGATATTTGAGAATATAAAACACTGATGCTATATATTAATTTATTAAAGGTAAAATGATCATTTCGCATATAACTCTTTATAAATTGGGGGTTTATTAAAGATATTTTGGTCAATTCGCAATTAACTTTTTTTTAATTATTTTTAAAAGTGAAGGGTGCTAGAATTTTTATATAGATGTATTGATTAAGTTAAATTAAATCAAAATCCTAAACAATAGAAAAGCGAAATTTATTTATTTTTATAGACAACATATACGATACGAAGTACTAATATATTTCAGTGGGGAAATGCGCACAAATCACAAATGTACAATTTGAGTATTTTATATATTTAATGGTTTGGAAAGTGGAATAGGATGAGGTGAGTAGTTGAAAAGGTAAAAAAACAACCAGGATATGTAATTAATGCTTTCTTCCTCCACTTCTTCTTCAAAATATCAGACATCACCGTTCTGAACTTATACCATTTTCTTTTCTATATTCTTCTTCTGCTGCTCAAGAAACTTGCGATAATTCCCTTTTTCTTATGTTTATCGACAAGCGGATTCATCAGGGTATTCACCTGATTTTTACAGACTATGCACCAAGTGTAATTTGCAATAACAAGACCTAAAATTAATTTTTTTTAACACTAGCAAGGAGGATCACAGGGTATGCACTTGCATACCCTATGGTGGCTGTGGATCCGCCACTGAGCTACAGCTCAATTGAAAATTAATAGTGTTGACGAGGCATAATAATTAACTAACTAGTTGATCATAAATTTAGGTCTTTATAAAGTTTTCTTATTTAAATAGATTTTCTTAAATTTAACCAAGTGTGAGTAACCAACGAGCAAATAGCTCAATGGTATAATGTATCTCACACAAATCTCAGTGATGCAAGACCCAGGCTCGAGTCTTGCTTAGAGGGCAGAGTTTTATCTCAATTAAATGTTGTGCCTTTAGGCAGTTTGATTGGGTTTTTCCTTCTACAAGGTATTGAGGATGAGGGCGCTCTTTAGCGCGGACCCGATTAAGACAACGTAAGTTAGATCCCCTGTTGTGAGCAATTGATCCACACCTTTAAAAAAAAGTGTGAGTAACAAAAGTTTTTTCATTTAAATGGATTTCCTCCAATTAAACAGGGTGCGAGCAAAAAGGTTCCGAATATAAAGATAGAGGTTTTCCCATAATGAGTTTCATTTGAAATGTACTTGAATATAATAACACATATATCGCTGAGACTAAATTAACGTTTAAAAGAAAGAAGAAGAGGATATAAATAAAAGATTCAAAAATAAGATGACTTTTCACTTTTATCATTGTATATCATAGACATATGCCCGCGCGATGCAGCGGTGTGTCGACAACGTGTGGCTGCGTCGATCGCGGTGACGGTGGTGGCGGTGGTGACGGTGGTGGCGGCACCGACGGTGGCGATGTGGTTATTAATGTATAAGTAATTGATGTAAAAAGAGTAGTGTAGTTATTTTAATGGTTGAAGGATATATGTTTGAAAATTTTCATTAAGGGTATTAGATGTATATTATGTATAGATATTTAAATGAATGAATAAAAGAAGGAGATAGTTTGGGTTTATCAGTTTTTTTAAGAAATTTGAAGAAAATAAATGACCTATAAGGTAGTGTAGATGCATAGGCTTTGATTTAAATTATACAATCAGTACAAATGCTCTTAAATTAATAACGAGCTATCTCACTATGCACACTTCAATTCAAAGGCGACTCCACCACAATATATACACTATGAATTTTCTTTATCTATCAACGTGGTCGTCCGTTTTGAGCTAAACAATTTTGCGGTGATTATTCTGCTGGAAATACTTTTAGAGCAAAAAGAATATTACAATCTTAACGACATATGATGAACGCAAAAATAAAAAGTACTGTATTAAGGAATGGAATGGAAATGCTCTGAAAGCTGTACTTTAGAATAAGAAATGAGCCATGATCATCACTTGTATCTATCCGTATCATTGTCCCTGTCTAATATTAAAGTTGATCCAAAACCATTGTAGTAAACATATAAAGAAAAAAAATAACTTGAGAGCTCAATATCTATCATTTTAGATTAACTTCCTTTTTACACTTAAAACATCCACCCTTAGGCCATCTCCGATGGTAACTTAGATATCTCTTAAAATACTGACCATCTCAGCAACACATTAGCATATGAGAATGAGACTCAAAATATAGATCATTCCAAAGTTAAAGACTTTACCAATTGGCCAATACGTTGTGTGAATACATTGATTACCATTTTGAGTGTCCAACCATAACATTTCCAAGCTTTAATATTCTGACCCAACATATTGAATGAACATTTTGTCGTTGGAGGCAGTGGCGACTTAAGATTTTTGGAGGCCTCAAACAAAATCAATGTTGGGGGCTTAATTCATTACCATATAAATTAAAGTAAAAAAATAGCTAAAAAAAAAAGCTCGATTTTTGTTATTCAACTACTAGTAATAGAAAAGATACAGATGTTGATGCAAAAACCAAAAGGGTGTTACTGCAATGCAAATTATATAATGATATTTAGTCCAAAATTCAAACATTAAGTCTAATATACAAAATATTGAGACCTTAGAATGTTGGGGGCCTAAAGCGATCGCCTAGTCTCATAGTACTGTTGAGCCACCTCTTGGAGGCCCTATTACGTCCTGCAAGGGGCAACTTCCTTGAACACTTGAACCCCCTCTATTTTAGTTAGGGATTAGTACTTCAAAATGTAAACAATTTTACATACATTGTCATAGTATATATATGGAACTTTAATCCTGTGCATTGTATGTAACAAACTTTCAAATCATATGCATTGTATGTATTCGAGTATATGTGGCAATCACATAAGCTGCCACTTGTAAGTTTTTGATTGGTTGAATACATACTGTAACACCCTTCATTTAAAAATACGGGTTTCCAAAAAATTTCGCCTAACGGCGTCAAAATAAAGCGGAAGAAACATTAAAAGTCCAAACCAATTAAAATCTGTTTGGTTTACTTATTCAATGGTGTTACTATTCGCATCATCAAAACAAGTTTAATAGAAACCCGTCGGCTGCCCAACACAAAACAATCGACTACATAATAATCCAACTCCATTAAAGACAAACATAAACAAATGTCTATAAAAGTTCGGCATCTATGGGTAGCTAAGGACTTCATCAAGCTATCTACCCGTTCCTCGCTCATCTTCATCAACTACCTCAGCTACGCTAAACCTGAGGGAGCAACACATTTCAAAAGACAAGTGTTAGCTAACGAATTAGCTAAGTAAGATAACACTCAAGTTATAAAACATTTGTCCATTTCAAACATTATGGATTTGAATGCTTCATCATGGCACAACACGTATCAAACACACAATACTTCATAATAGGATGAACCACCCTAAATGTGCCTATCCTGCTTTACTTCATTACACACATATAACCACATAACTGTTTTCTACATTAACTGCTTTACTACGTTTTAACTACTTTACTACATTTTAACTGCGTTAATGTGCAACATAAGTTACACCCGACTAGATGACAACCGTTCAGTTAAACATCAAACGTCGTTAAGGAATGGCAAGCCAATCCCCGAGTAATCCGTATGTACAAGACAAATGAGGGCGGGTCAGACCCCTCGTATTACTCAACTGCATCTCAATGACCATGTTGCAAGGAGCCACCCTAGCAACCTACGTCAACGCACTTAGCCGGGCTAGGGCAAGTACGGGTTAAGCTTAACACTTTCCTGCATCAAAGTTTTACGAGCTCGAAACTCCATCATTTAGTTTAGGTGACTACATTACCTAAACATTTACTACGTTAACTGCTTTTACGTTTTGGGCCCTTAAACGTGCACGTGACATGGCAACTTAGCAAGTCTAGTGAACTAGATGAGCAAGCCATACAAACATGCACAACATCAATCAATAACAACATATACTGCATCTCATAACATCACAAGTTACTGCATACCATAACATTACATCATACTTCATACATAGCACTACATCCTACGTCATATCATAACATGCACTACAATACATATCATGAGGGACTGCATTTCAGGTCTCAAAGGTCAACTACATAACCCATATTACCTCCCGTGTAACCCCATATACCCATAAACAACATAAGTTACCAATTGGGAAGTTATAGTTATGAAACCATCGTTTGTTGAACCCTCAGCGTGTCCAAAGTAGTGTATCTTACCTCAAAGAAGCGCACGACAATAGGCAACTACGTTACCGTGCAAAGCAAATAGTCTCGTCTCCCTATATATAGTAAACGACCATTAGACACGCTAATACTCACGTTATTAAGGTCATATCTCAGACCTCAACACCTACAAACAAGACTCACGACTACGACTACGCATTGGAGATTTAAAAGTTAAACTCATTTCGAAACTGCCACTGTTGCGCCGCAACATATTACGTTGCGCCGCAACTTATCTTTCTGTATTACAGTTGCGCCGCAACCTACTTGTTGCGCCGCAACCAGTTTGCGCCGCAATCAGTTGCGCCGCAACTGCCAGTTGCTCCGCAACTAGCCCCGATTCTGCACAAGTTCGATCGATTACACCCCAAACCAGATCCAAACGACTCCAAATCAATTACATGACTTTCATACATCAAAATCCTCATTTTCAAACCATTATAATGCAAATAACTCCTTTATTAAACCACTCATGATTTGCATTATTAAAACAAACGTTATTTCGACATCAATTGACCCTCCAACGGTCTAGATCTGATTTCTAATGACTCATATGATCAAAAAGACACAAAATCAAAATCAATATACCTCTATTACCTGAAGATCACAATGGGAATGCCAAATACTCGATCAATCACTCCTAAATCACACGTTTGAAGGATTTTCGGCTTAGAATTTTGATAGGGAATCAAAGGGGTGGCTAGGGCTTGAGAGAAAAGTTAAATTTCTGCAAATGATGAACTAATGGCTCCATCCAAGACCCTAAACCCCTTTTTGACTTTCACACCATGTCAAAATTTAATATGTTTAACTAACATATTAAACAAAAAATAATCTAGTTAATTTTCATAACAAAACTTCACTGTTTTGAATCAGAATATGTGGAAAGAAAGTCTCTCACACCTCCATATTCATCCCAGTCAATTACCATTTAATTTTTTTACTTTTATTTTTTACGGCAGAAATTACCATTAATCTACAGTCTCATTAACATATCTTCTTTGAATTTGAATATCTATATATATCATTCTATTTTTCTTATTCTGCTAGAAAAAAATATATATAAACATATAAATTAATAAAATAATCTAGATAAATGACAAAAATAAAAATAAAATTTGGTAGAATCTGTTCTATAGACTCGTACCTCTATATCTCAATCTCAATCTCAAATTTTAATAAGTTTATCTATACTCGATTTGAAAATTCAGTTATTATTTGTCCATATTTATTTAATTTCAAAAATTACTATCTTCTTTTCACCTGAAAATGTTGGATTGGGGGAAGGCTTTCCTTCTTTGTTGACTTCAACTGATACCGGCCGATAGCCCAATCTCTTACTGATATTTTATTTTTTATAATTATTTTTTGAAAAGTGAATTTCGCTAGAAACTTCGTGTTGCGATTCGACATCGGGAGGTCTAGCATACGCTGTTTTAACTGGGTCCGCGCTGTAGAGCTCACTCGAAGCAGAAATGCTTATTTCAAATATCCAATGGGGGAAAACCTTTTTAATCTATCTGAAGGCACGACGATTAATAGGAGAAAACTCTTATCTCCTCCAAAATTCAAGCCTGAGGTTACCAGACCCAAACCCCTTCATTGAGAGACTACCTTTGTCATTGAAGGTTCACCTCAATGACACATGAAATTTTAATTCATTTAGATGTAGCGGTTGCTCTTACAAGAAAAAAGAGTAAATCAAGTTTAACAAATCAATTATATTAATATAAATGTTGTTAAAAAAATATATCTCATATAAAGACATTACAAAATCAAAATCAATATACCTCTATTACCTTAAATCCATATTACATGTAAAATTAATTAATACATAATAATAGTCTTTCTATGTTTTTAACGTTACTATTCAACATTATTTATGAATTCTACTAATTTAATTTACGTAGAACTTTAAAATAATTAGAATTATGTTTCACTAGCACCGTACCCGCACAATGCGACAGTGGTCGTGGCGGCGACGGTGTGGTGATAGGGGCGACTGTTGGTGATGTAAGCGACGTCGAGTGGTGTTAGCTAATTGATATAAATATAATTGATTTAAAAGGTTAATGAAGATACTTTATAAGATAAATGATTGATAATGTAATTTAACCATTAATGTTAAGTGAATAGTGTATGTGAAAATATTACATAGTATAGATAAATGAGGACATTTTAGACATTTATCTTCATGTAACTTTCAACAAAGAGATGTGTTTTTTTACATTAGTATAGATTATTATCACTTTAGTCATTAAGAATAACAAAACTAAATTTAGATTTTAACATTATTTTTATGACATATATTTCTTTTAGTAACAGAGGCTAGATGAATGTATTCAAGCATCTCAAGTTTATTATTATAGACAAAAGATTATGTTTACTAAACAAAAGTTAGTTATACAAAATATAGTCAATCTCAAACTTTAAGATTAACTGGCATTTTAATCCCAGCGTTGCCCGGGAGACTGAATGATACTTAAAACGTAATAGAAGGTACTACATAAACGATAAAAACGGATGTGAGAATTTATTTTAAGATAATGAGTCATTTAGTTAAAGCATAAACACTACACGATTCTCTGGCCGTTGGTCGGTGATTACCCGGATCTTAGGACCGTTTGAAAGAGACAATTAGAACAAAAAGATAAAATATAAAAAATTAGCGCTTTTTAGATACATAGAAAAAGGGTTAGAAACTGACCCTCTTGTTATAGCAGAAACATTACAATATACTGTGGTGGTTACAGGGTTATTGACCGTGGTAAGAAATATAAATTTTTTCCCTATTTTAAAGTGTTTTTTTTAAGAAAAAAGAAAAAGAAAAAGCATTATTAAAGCTTATAAAAAATATTAGTTACGACCAATAGTTATGTCAGATGATAGTAAACGATGGCTAAATTAACTATTAGTTACGATCGGGGCTAAGAGAACTTTAATGTAACACCTCAAGCTAGGCCCGGGATATTACTGAAATTATATAGCGCACAGTGGAATTATCGTAAAACATAAACTACATGAACTAAAAGGATTCGGTGAACCCAAACCAACAATTAAGGTACAAGATGAAAAGTAAACAAGAAGTCATCAACGGAGTTCAAGACAAGATATTACAACTAAATCCAAAAGGTTCTAAGCATAAACCCTAAGAGGGTGAACGGATCACGGATCCATGAAAGTCCCAGTCCAAGCCCTAGCAAGATCAACAAGTAGTCATCAAGTCTCCAATTTCACACGAATACCTGAAAAGTGCACTAAACAAAGTCAACACTAGGTTGGTGAGTTCGTAGTAATGGATCACAAGGAACCATCGTCAGTCAATCACAATAATACGAGATAAAGGCAAGTGGTGTACTTACCGTAAGCCAATACATGTCACACAAACACCAAATAGGATCACTTATAGCTTAACCTAGTCCAACAAGTAATCGTACAAGCATGGTGTGCGATGAATGAAGTATGCCATAAATGAAGTATGTAAATGATCGTATGCAAGTAATGCTAGTCTCAACCAATGTGTTGCATATATCATACAACGCTCTCAGTGCAACGATACTCACATGTCATCACCATGACCAATGTGGCATCTCAAAATCATCGATGTATATACGTCTATATACTCGGGGCATGTGTGCGTCCCGCACAAATATCAAGTACTCGAAAGTACAAGGCTCCCCAACGGGGTGATAGTTGTTGGGATTCCGTTAATCGCGCAACTAGTTTGGGTCTACAATGAACGTTCGTTTTCCGAAAGGTTATCAGAGTCATTTAATAAAACATGAGTGGTATCTTTTGTAAATAATTAAAACGGTTAATTATTTGAATTTAAAACAACTTTATATTAATTAAAAGCATGTTTCAAAACCATGAACGTTCCTAGGTAATTCTCGTTAGTCTTGTAAACGAATTAATATGATTAATTCGTTTAGACAATTAATCTTGTTTAATCGTCTAAGACTAACTCTATTAGCTATAAGCGGAATAAGTAACGAAACAATTAAACCTAGTTTAATTCCCTAAATATAATCAAAGCCAAGGACCTAACATGCATGCAAATATAGCAAACTAAAATAGATAAACATAATTAAATAGAACGAAAGAACACTAACCTTTTAGCGCGCGAAAACCCTAAATCGACTTAGCAAAAGTCGACCACCACCTCACGAACCACGAACGGAACTCCTTGCCACGAACTAAGAGTCCAAGTGTAGAACTCCTCAAGAGGTGCACACACACGAACAAATCCCCAAGACTAGCTAGTTGCTAGCCTTAACTTGTATTAAATATATATATAATATATATATATTTAATATATAAAATATAACTAATATACAAAAGCCAAAACCCCTAACAATTTGTTAGAGGATTTCGACCCAAGCAAGAGGAGAGGGACGAAATTAGACATAGAAAACCCTAACAATTCTTTCTTTGAATCAATGTGGGATAAGGAAACAAGTTTCCTTCTCCCTCCCTTCCTTTGATTCGTGACCGCCCCTATGGGGTATCCATGGGCCAATCTAGTTTGGTCCATGATCAAATGGATTGGTCCATGGTGCATAGGTACCCGATCCGATTTTTACCCGATTCGCGGTTTCGACACGAAAATCATTTTCAAATCTATTTTTGGAAAGTTCTTATATTTTACATATTTTTACAAGTTCAACTAGCCTTTCAATGTTCTTTGCGTGTGACCCTTCTTGGATCATATATAAACGGCCGTATAAATTTCGTTGAGATATTTCCATAATTTCAACAATAGTGTATATGTGTGTGTCCAACTCAATCTCACCAAACAGTCCACCAACCGACTCCCATAAATCGGTCTCCCCAATGAAAACCACAAGTCAAGCATCCAACCGACTCCCATAGATCGGTTTCCCCAAATCCAACCACAAGTCAAACATTCAACCGACAACCAAAACAACATGTACATACACTTCGGAGGATTCTACTTTCATCGAATCATAGATGCTTATATATAGGGTCACCCGCAGTCTTCCCACCACATCTATAACCCTTTGAAGGCATAATCGACTTCCATGTATGCACAACTATCCTAACAACCAGATAAAATCATAATCGAATGCAAAATCAACCAAGTAAGTAGTTAACCGCAAATCAATGAGCTAACAATCAACCAAGATTACATGAATAATAAAATGCGAGTAATATGATTTCATACGTGTTGACAACGTCAAAGTATAATGCATGAAAGTCACTAAAACATCGTAAATCAATTAAACAAGTATGTGTGCACTTTCCAGCCCGAATCTCAATCGAGTAGGGAGCTACGGAACTCACCTTGATCGGCAAAAGCAAGCTAATATCGGGTTAGATTGGAGTTATAAACGCTCAACAACCGCCACGTAAGCACCACCTATCAAAGTATATCATAATATCATCATTGTCAACTCTAAAACCCTAAACAAGTCAGTCTAGTTAGTTTAAGTCAATCCATAAACCCACAAACGCTTCAACGACTTTCCCGAGTAAGAACAAGACACTTTAACTCGACATTTTTAGAAATGGAGGGAGATCCATCCTAAATGAATGATACTAAAAGAAAGTAGACTCTCATACGATTCCAACGATAGGTCATATGACTCGATTGGACTTATGGATTAAAAGTAGCGTTTGAAAATCGACATGAGAATTACACAAGACTCGGGACGTGAGAACCCTTGGTCGCGACGTGATCTGTTCTAGCCCCTCGCGGCGCGAGCCCACCTCCTCGCGGCGCAACCCAACTTACTAACCAAAACACTTGCTCGAGCCTCAAGAATAGCAGCGTGAGTCTGGCCCCTCGCGGCGCGACCCACTACAGCTCAGCAGCTCATCAAGATCCAAAAACGGTTTTGACACACCTAAACATCAATTTTGACTCCAAAATCGACCCAATGACTTTTCCAACTCGTTTTTAAGCATGAATACACATCCATACACATAATCAAACACAACCCACTTCATGAATCCATTACAAACACTCGATTCAAGTTCAAAATCGTTTTTGACTCAATAAAAACCCTAGGCAAACCCTAATTGCGTTTTGACCCGATTTGTGACACGAATTTACTTGGAATCAACTAGAAACATGATTACAAACGTAAAATGATTAGTTTGAGTGAAGTTTCACTTACCAAAAGCCACCACCAATGTTCAAACCCGAAAATTGACCCAAATGAATGATTCTTGCAACTTGACGACCCAAATTTGAAATATGATGATAAGGAGATGATGATTATTATTATTCTAGTTTTAATCTTGCTTAAATTTCAATAAATGTGAAAGAAATCTAGAGAGAGAGTGAGAGATATATGTGTTTGTGTGTGTGTTTCTTGCAAGAGAGATAGAGAGAGAAAGAAAGGGATAAGAGTGTGAGAGTGAGTGAGTGGAAGAGATGGGAGGGTTGGGTTAAGTTCATGGGTCATGGGTTATGGGTTTGACCCATGGGTTGACCCATCTACATAGCTAACTTAATTCGCATTTCGTCTAGCATCAAGTCGCATAATAAGTCGATAAATCGAATCGTCAAGTTTGTTAGTCGTCATTAAGTCCCAAAAACGCATTCAATAATATTATTAATTAATTTGGCTTGTCAAAATATATGTAAGGTCAACGGGTCAAAATTTACGAGTGTTACATCATTCCCCCGTTAAGAGAATTTCATCCCGAAATTCAACAAAACCCTAGTTTCTAAGCCAATGCGGTTACTTAGGTCCCACCTGGTCCACTCGCCCCTAGGTGAACTCGGCTCTACATCTAGTATCCTATCTAACTTAGGAAATCGTGTGGCGCTTATCCTTTATTTTCTCGACTTCATTATCTAGGGTTTTACCGGTTCTTCAACAAGTTTAAGCTTTTGTCTACTTGGACCTTGTCCATCGACACGTGAAGAGTAGGGTCCGCCAATCACTTATGTAATTTACAATTATGAAATGCTCTAAGATTTTTGAGTAAACTTTAATGGTCTACGCTTTCCCTGGTGTACCTCTTTTGTTGTTCATGAGTTAGTTGCAAGCCCCTTTTGATTTGAGAAATCACCTTTGTCGTTTTAATTCACTATCTCCGACCCGAGCTAGGGGAGTGCAACACTTCCTACCATAAGGTGTCCTAACGGGTGCCACTTTAATACCCGTATGATAACTATTATTGTACAAGAGTTCAATCAACGACAAGTGATCTCCCCATCTACCACCGAAGTCATTAATACACATTCTCAATATGTCCTTTAGCGTTTGTAGCGTTCTTTCACCTTGCCCATCCGTTTGAGGATGAAGTATCGTACTCATATCGAGTTGAGTACCCACAGCTTGTTGAAAGGCTCTTCAAAATTTGAGTTAGTCCGGCGTCTCTATCGAAGATGATAGAAACCAGAACTCCATGCTTAGACACCACCTCTTTCATGTATAAACGAGTCAGGGTGTTAAACTATTCGGTTTCACTGATGGCCAAGATATGAGCCGACTTCGTTAACCGATCCATAATCACTCAACTCATATCACAACCATTTCTTGTCTTCGGTAACTTCGTGTTGAATTTCATTGCGATTCGTTCCCATTTCCATTCCAGCTTCACATGTTGCACCAGCAATCAGGGTAGCTCCTTATGATCGGCCTTAACTTGTAAGCGAGTGCTCACATATTTAGCCGCATCATGCTACGTTCCCGGCTTCCAGTCAAATCCTTTAAATTTAAATACGCCTTATCCGACCCGGGATGGACCGAATAAGCTGAATTGTGGCATTCATCCACAAGGGAAGTTCTTAGATTGCCCAGAAATGGGAACCCAGAGCCTCTCAACAAAATATGATCCATTCCCTTCTTTTGGATCAAATTGTTGCCCCACGTCGTCCAATTCTTCACTACCAAAGTTCTCCGGTAGTGTAGCTTACATTTGAGTTTCCATTGGTCCCGTTACAAACGTCTTGTCCTACCGTGCGGTTCATTACTCTTGCTCGCCTCGGCTTGACCCTCTCTTTCATGCTCAAATCATCAGTCACAACCTCGGTTTTTGCTCGGATGGTAACGGATTTCACAATCGTAGTCTCTAAAGAGTTCAAATCATCGCCTTTAGTCTCATGCTCAACTCGCTTTGGTTAAAAATGTGTTGGAGCCCTTTTGTGGTTGGTATAATTTACACAACATATCCTTGGGAATTTGGAAAGCTCATGCTTGTCTTCTACCCCATTCGATTCTTCTCTCTTTTTGAGTCAAGGGAGTAAACGGTTGTGCATCTCTAGAGGAATTTTCAATTAATCTTTTATAACTACCCGCCAATCCAAGAATTTGACGAATGTCAGATGGCGTCTCGGGTCACCTCCAATTGTTGGCCGTTTAAATCTTGCTTGGGTCCACATGAATGCCATCCCTGCTCGCCACGTGACCGAGGAACTGGACCTCTTCCAACCAAAATTTAGTACTTAGATAATTTCGTACACAACTTCTCCTTCCTAGGTAACTTGAGTACTTTACACCAACGTCCCATATGTTCCTTCTCGTCTTTGAGTAAACAAGGATGTCATAAATGAAAGCAATGACAACTTGTCCAAATAAGGCCGACACACCCGATTCATCCAGTCCCTGAACACCGCCGGTGTATTAGTCAACCCAACGGCATAAAGGTTATTTCAAAGTGAATATGCCTAGTACAGAACGCCGTCTTTGGAATGTCATCTTCATGTACTCGGAGTTGATGATAACCCGAGTGAAGATCAATTCTTGGAGAAAGACTTGGCACCTTGCAATTGGTCAAACAAGTCATCTATCCGGGGAAGTGGATACCGGTTCTTTATCGTAAGCTTTTTCATCTTCCGGTAGTCAACACACATTCTAAACGACCCGCCTCTCTTTTTCACCATAAGATAGGAGCTTCCCTAGGTGATCGGCTAGGACGAATAAGCCTCTCTTTCTTGGAGCTCTTTAAGTCGTGTTTCCAATTCTTGCTTTTCGGTTATGGCAAGCCTATAAGGAGCTTTAGCTACGGGTGCGGCGTTAGGGATCAAATCAATATGAAAGTCGGGTTGTCGAGATGGAAGTAATCCCGGTAAGTTATCCGAAAAGATTTCGGGGAAGTCACGAACAATAGGAACGGTCTATAATTCCTACCCTTGGGACGGTATCACTAAGGATTCGGAGTTAGTAGAATCGGATGCTTCGTCTTGGACCTTAAGAATCTTACCGTTCGACAAGGACATTTTTAAATCAACACTTTAGCCACAATAACTAATCACATTACCCACCGTCATCCATTCCACACTCGCAATATTATCAAAGTTCCCAATGTTAAGAGGCATAGAGCCCATAAATAATTTGATGTCGTTTAAAGTTAAAATACCATTACAAGTAATTGACAAAACCTATTTAGCACGCCACGGACCATTTAAGGATCGAGATTTTAACTTAGGCATACGGAAAATTGTAAATCAAAGAAGTCAAGTAAAAGAAATTAAGGCTATAATCGGTCCTAAAATCAACCAACATCGCGTCGTAATGGTCGGGAAGAAGGAATGTACCTGTCACCGCCTCTGGATCGTTTTTTTTTTTTTTTTTTTTTTTTTTTTTAATTTTTTTTTTTTTTTTTTTTTTTTTTTTTTTTTTTTTTTTTTTTTTTTTTTTGGGATGTACTGTACCACCTCTGAATCGTTGCGGGCTTCATTTGCATCTCCTGCCAAAGCTTGTCCCCGAGGTTGCACTTGATGGCTTAGTTGGTCATGGTTTTGGGTAGAAACAACAACTTGAAGTTGACTATGGGAAGCCGCCACTCGGACTTGTGGTTCAACCCACCTAGGACAAGCGTTTCAATAGTGGTCGGGGCTACCACACTCAAAACAAGTTCCCTGATGAGCGAGATTTATTAACTTAAATTCCTAACAAGTTTTAAATTTATTTATTACAAGGTTAACTTCTCTACTACACTCACTCACGGGCAGTGGACCCGATCATTTATAGTATAGCAAATAGGTAAGACCATGATCGTTCTAAGGGACTATGTCTAAGAATGCAACTAGGTGTAATTCTAAGATTGTTGGGGGTTTGTGACCGAGTTGTCACGATGCTTGAACTAGTAATAATAAAAGACAATGGAATCCGGTATTACCGGGGCAGACTGTTTCAGGAGAAACAACGAAAAGATTTGAAAAGTAAACAGAAGACAATAATATTAAAATGATACATCTACTTGGAAACAGTTCACATGCCACATAGATCATCTACCATGTTACTAATAACTGTTGAACGACTAATCATGACCAAGCTTCCTGTTAAGTCCCCTGGTCTAAATGGTCAAGATTCCTGTTAAGTCACCTAACCGTTTAATTAAGCTTCCTGTTAAGTCCCTAATTAAGATTATAAACTAAGTCTATTTTTATGACCTAACCTTTATAGTTTAACGGGATTCCTGTTAAGTCACCCAAGCAGTTTGGCTTCCTGTTAAGTCCCCAACCTACTTTAACTAGGTCAAACATAAAAACGGTTCAACAACTATAAATAAACAATATCACTATAAAGGCATGATCACATTATCCAAGCAGATGCATAACTATTTAGCTACTCATGGCAAAACTAATAACACTAACAATCATCAATAAAAAAGAATCCATACTAATAATTGTAAAGTAAATGAGTCTTGCAATATTGTAACCCTAACAATAATAATGAAAATAAAAGTAAATAAATCAAACGAGTGCGAGTCGTGGGTGATGATGTCGACTTCGAAGATCCAAAGTCACGCCTGCTGCCTCCTTTGTGTGTTCTCTCATCCGCACCTCACGAACCAAACCACCACCTCTCGATTGATGATTATGATTATGATGTTGTTAAGGATTGATGTTTGATCTTTTGTATGATATGGAGGTGTTATGAGGGATTAGATCTGGTGAAAATACCCTAGAAACAGCCCCCAAGTCATCTGGAGAAAGTATGGTGCGGCTCTTAGGGTTTAGGGAGGTATTTATAGGTTTTCGGAAAGTTCCAGATCTGAACCGACTTCACCAGCGGCGCTGGTGAAGTCCCAGTGACGCTCGTGGAGTCCCAGCGGCGCTGGTGAAGTCCCAGAGGCGCTGGTGATGTGGGAGCGGCGCTGGTGAGCTTCAGGTTCACTTCCAGCGGCGCTAGAGCTTCAGGTTAGCGGCTCTGGTCTTCGACATCAACACGAAAGTTGTAGATCTTTCTCTCGCCTTTCCGTGGATAGCTTACTCGTCAGAAACGAAGTCCGTATGAAGAAGTTATGCCATCATGCCAAGTTTACAACAATCATTTATCATCAAAACGAAGTGTTCATGTTCAAAACATCAAACAAACAAACAATTAGAACAAGCGGTTTAATGTATAATCTGAATCCGATATGCTCTCTAGTTATTGACCGGGTTTGTATACAGGTGATACCATCGGCTTTCCCTCCACCCAATCAACTCCCATTAAGCATATCGGTTCCTTATTATACTCTAAGCCAAGCATGTGCAATCCGTGATGTCATTAACTTGCATATAACACGGGTGACCATAAAATAGTTGATCAGGCTATTTTAGGGTTGCCACAATGTTATACTACGTTAATGCCATAACTTCATTTTGCCTAATCATCAAACTATCATCAAACAACAACAATAATCCATCACAACCACAATCAAGTTCACATCAATATACACGTTGACCACATTGTATTCATCACACGTTCATCACATTGTACTCAAGTCATCACATAAATGGTCTTAACTACGAACTCACAATGTACACCTTTTAGGGTTCACATAATTCACGTTGCACACAAATTCCTAACCATGCATGCTATATGAAGAGTTTTAACTTAAGTCGTAGTCTAGGTCAAACCGCCTAATTCTCTACGACCTGCATGGGCCACCATTCTGTAACACCCCAAGCTAGGCCCGGGATATTACTGAAATTATATAGCACACAGTGGAATTATCGTAGAACATAAACTACATGAATAAAAGGATTCGGTGAACCCAAACCAACAATTAAGGTACAAGATGCAAAGTAAACAAGAAGTCATCAACGGATTCAAGACAAGATATTACAACTAAATCCAAAAGGTTCTAAGCATAAACTCTAAGAGGGCAACGGATCACGGATCCATGAAAGTCCCAGTCCAAGCCCTAGCAAGATCAACAAGTAGTCATCAAGTCTCCAATTTCACATGAATACCTGAAAAGTGCACTAAACAAAGTCAACACTAGGTTGGTGAGTTCGTAGTAATGGATCACAAGGAACCATCGTCAGTCAATCACAATAATACGAGATAAAGGCAAGTGGTGTACTTACCGTAAGCCAATACATGTCACACAAACACCAAATAGGATCACTTATAGCTTAACCTAGTCCAACAAGTAATCGTACAAGCATGGTGTGCGATGAATGAAGTATGCCATAAATGAAGTATGCAAATGATCGTATGCAAGTAATGCTAGTCTCAACCAATGTGTTGCATATATCATACAACGCCCTCAGTGCAACGATACTCACATGCCATCACCATGACCAATGTGGCATCTCAAAATCATCAATGTATATACGTCTATATTCTCGGGGTCTATGTGCGTCCCGCACAAATATCAAGTACTCGAAAATACAAGGCTCCCCAACGGGGTGATAGTGTATATGCGTGTGTCTAACTCAATCTCACCAAACAGTCCACCAACCGACTCCCATAAATCGGTCTCCCCAATTCAAACCACAAGTCAAGCATCCAACCGACTCCCATAGATCGGTTTCCCCAAATCCAACCACAAGTCAAACATTCAACCGACAACCGAAACAATATGTACATACACTTCGGAGGATTCTACTTTCACGAGTCCTAGATGCTTATGTATAGGGTCACCCGCAGCCTTCCCACCACATCTAAAACCCTTTGAAGGCATAATCGACTTCCATGTATGCACAACTATTCTAACAACCAGATAAAATCATAATCGAATGCAAAATCAACCAAGTAAGTAGTTAACCGCAAATCAATGAGCCAACAATCAACCAAGATTACATGAATAATAAAATGCGAGTAATATAATTTCATACGTGTTGACAACGTCAAATTATAACGCATGCAAGTCACTAAAACATCGTAAATCAATTAAACAAGTATGTATGCACTTTCCAGCCCGAATCTCAATCGAGTAGGGAGCTACGGAACTCACCTTGATCGGCAAAAGCAAGCTAATATCGGGTTAGATTCGAGTTATAAACCCTCAACAACCGCCACGTAACCACCACCTATCAAAGTATATCATAATATCATCATTGTCAACTCTAAAACCCTAAACAAGTCGGTCTAGTTAGTTTAAGTCAAGCCAAACCCACAAACACTTCAATGACTTTCCCGAGTGAGAACAAGACACTTTAACTCGAAATTTTTAGAAATGGAGGGAGATCCATCCTAAATGAATGATACTATAAGAAAGTAGACTCTCATACGATTCCAAGGATAGGTCATATGACTCGATTGAACTTACTGATTAAAAGTAGCGTTTGAAAATCGACATGAGAATTACACAAGACTCGGGACGTGAGAACCCTTGGTCGCGACGTGATCTGTTCTAGTCCCTCGCGGCGCGAGCCCACCTCCTCGCGATGCGACCCAGCTTACTGACCAAAACACTTGCTCGAGCCTCAAGAATAGCGGTGTGAGTCCGGCCCCTCGCGGCGCGACCCACTGCAGTTCAGCAGCTCATCAAGATCCAAAAATGGTTTTGACACACCTAAACATCTAAATGTGAGTATTTTGAAGTAATTCCTCACACTTCTAAATGTGATAATTTTTGTGTGGTTCTTCACACCTCAAAGTGTGAGGATTTTGAAATAATTCCTCATATTTCTAAGTGTGATAATTTTTGTGTGGTTCCTCACACCTCAAAGTGTGAGGATTTAAAATTAATTCCTCACACTTCTAAGTGTAAGGATTTAAGATTATTATTCACACTTTTAGGTGTGAAATTTTGAGATAATTCTTCACACCTTTAGATGTGAAGATTTTATATATATTCACAAAATTATATATATATAATATATATATATATATTATATATATATATAAATACTAAGTTATAAAAGATGATGATACGATCAATGTATTGTGTAGTAGGGGGATCATCTAATAAGAACAGGTTAGAAATAAGAACAAGTAAGAACACTTTTGGGCCTTAGGATATTATGATCATCAATGGTTGAGATTAATTGAATAATATTTTAATTTAAAAAAAAGGCAAAAGGAGTATTATTGGAATACAAGAAAAAGAAAAAACATGTCTACACTTGAAAAAAGAAAAGAAGAAAAAAAAATATAATAATAACTGCCATAAAGAGGATTTTGATTTGGTAAGTACAATCCCTTAGTATTCCTTATCCTTCTGTTTCTAATATCTTAACAAGTCTATTTCTAATCTTTTATCTTAGAAACTAAAACAAATGATCGAGTGTTTTGAGCATCAATTGCAAGAGAAAGACTTAACCATTGCTCGCCTAAGAAAACTTCCTATCATACGAAGAGAAGCATTAAATAATGCAATTACAGAAACATCTAAAGCTAGATCCAAGATTCACGAAAATATTGCTTGGCACTATGCAGAACATGAAGCACTACTAAGGGCTTTTCATATGGATGCAGCCATCTAAGTCTTATAAACTAAACTACTAATGGCAGCAGAAGCTAAGACTATGGGTTTTGAGTTTCCTAATTGGGATGTAAATAAGTGGAATAGTTTGTTATCTAATCTAGAAGAGTCGTTTACTAAAGAGGCATTTGCTAGTAAATTGGACCAACATAGGAAATCTCTTCAACTATTTTAAGTATTGTACCTTTTTGAGAATAACATTTGATCTTCAATTAATCGAGATATTTTATTCTTGCATCTCTGTTTATGAACCTGCATTAAAGATACATTTTCTACGAAATATCTAATCCCTAATGTTAGTATCCCAATGTTCAATGATTAATATCCCTTACGCGCCTTGACTTGACAATAAACTCCCCCTTTGTCGATTTAGTTACCCTCTGTTTGCTTATTTATATTCAAGATTACTTTTCTCAAACACACATATTCTCATGCCCAAAGAATATATTAAAATCATCTTTTCTTTTTCTATCAACATTTACAACACTACAATGGAGGGCGAGTCATCATCTAGAAACAAGGGTCCTAAGAGACTTAGGGATCGGTCCATTTCAGTAAGTTTTTTGCTTTAAAAAAGTTCTTTAGTTTCTATTAGTTTCTAAAACTTTTCCGTTTTATCTTTGTAGATCATCAAAAAGATGTCTGATGCCTATGAAGCAGAAATCACGTATAAAAATGAAACTATCAAAAGTGATAATCGTCTCTTAAACTCGGTTATGGACACCAGAAATCAAACTTTAAAAGAGATGGCAAGTTTGAAAAAGGAATTGGGCGATGCAAAAAGAGAAGTCAGCAATTTGAAAAGCTTTTTAGGGTGGTTAAAACTCAAATATCCTCAAATCTTGGGGGAAAATGAAGCAGTTGAAGAAAGAAAACTAGGAATCGATATCAAGCCCCCTTCCCATAACCGCAATAATAGGAGGCCTATGCCTTAATTTTAGTTTCAGTTTGTTATGTTGATTTTATTTCCTTAATGCTACTTAAATTAAGACTTTATTCCATACGTTTGCTATATCTAATCTTGTGGATCCTTAGATAAGTCTTTGCAATGATTTTCCTTTATCTTTATTCCCTGTTCAAATGCAAAAATCACTGCAAACGATAATCAATTTATCAATCCATTTGTTAGTTTGTTAATTAATCCATTTGTCGGTCGGTTGTATTTAATAGAGAGATTATCCCTATTCTTTTTGATGACTGTTTATTAGTAGTCAAAACCAAATGAGTTGATTGCAAAATCAACAACCCTTTGAAAAACACACCATTTAGTTCTTTCAGTATAAAATTTTCTAGGGGTTCTTTCTGGCCAATTAACCTTGTCCCCTAGACTTCCCATAAGGGTGAGAAGTCCAGACATATCGGTCGTAAAATGATAATCAGAAAATTGTAAATATTTTTTATAACTATCTCTCTTACCTTTATCAGCTATACCTGGATCCTTTCGAATCTTACTTGATGATTTGATCTTCAAGAGATTCTTCTTAATCTTCGACACTGATCCCTGATTACGCTCAAATTTCTCCATATAGCTTCTCACCGACTCATCTGTTCCTTGAGTTATTTCTTCAGTTTCTTCATCAGAGACGATTCATAAAATTGATCGAAATGTTTCTTCCACAGCATAGCTAGATACGGATCTACTGAAGGTATTCCTTCAGTTTTTCCTCTCAGAGTTTGTTCAGCCAAGAATCTTGCATTTTCAGGAGGATTTCTCAAGCTTTCTTTTACATAAGGATAATCGTAAATCAAATCAGAAGAAGAAAGATTTTGAGATTGCTCAGACATGATTTTCTTAGAAAAGTTTTCCGTGAAACACAAAATTTTGTTTGAACAAAAGTTTTGTTTTTGTGACAACGATAATTGCAAAAACACCTTTTTGCCCCACGGTGGGCGCCAAATTGTTTCGGGCAAAAATTACCTAAGATAATTTTAGAAAGGATTAAAGATAATTTAAGAACCGAGATTTGTAAGTGGGATTCGGTGTTCTAGGATCTTCAAATAAAAGTAAAGTTTTCTTAAAGATAACGATTTAAACTAAGAGTTTTTGCTAAAAAGAGTTTTATGAAAGCCTTTGAGACAGAAATACTTTGAGAATCTAAGAAAACTGTTGAAGATATAATTAAAGTACTGAAAAGTAAAGCTAGGATCTTAAAGATAAAATGAAATGACAACGACACCAAAATTTTGTTGACGGGGAAAAACCCTTGATTCAGTTGAGAAATCTTAGGTAAAAAACCCCGGGATGATTCAATCGATCCTACCTGTTGTTCTTTTATTATTATTATTGTTTGTGAACGATTACAATGATATGAATGAAAATGAGAACGAATAACAGCTAAGAAACTAAGTAATTGTGTGTTTATAGAGCGAATGAGTGTGTTGGATCAGTGCGTGTATGATGAATGCTTGTCCTCCTTCTGAATAAGATCTTCTTCTATTTATAGAGCTAGACGTTGAACTGAATATCCGAAATATCTGGATCTTCCTGGACTTGCTCATTACGCTGAAGAATTGGTGAAGATGACCGTTGAGAGCTTTTCCACACATGGTAAAACTGTTATCAATCCCGATTCTTGTGGTGAAGTGGTAAACTATCCGTTGAAACACGTTTTCTTCATGTTGTAAGCTTAAACTTTTATCCTGCAAATAATATCTCTCGTACTAGATATATATTCGTTAGTGGGATTATAGATCCTGACGATATCAAGATCCCGTTATATCAAGATAATAATATAATACTAGCAGAACTAACAAATTAAACTAACCTAAGGATCCTTCATAACAGCGTATTGTTTAAGGATATATCATAGAAGGCTTAAAGTGTAAATTCTGTTAGGATCCTAGTGGTAAAAATTCTACCACAAACAATTGTCCCCAAAGCTTATGTTTCATTGTAAATAAAGATAAGTTTTATTATTTACGGTCAGTTTTAGCAGTCAAAGCAAAGTCAAGGGGTAAACTTTGTATTGATGGGACTTCTACAACTACCCACATTTATATCCATTATCCACACATATCGACAGTTTTCCTTTTCAGTTTCCTATCTTGAGCGAATATCTCTCCAAACCCTAAAGGTTAGTTTCTTTATTTTTTCTTCAATCTTTCAGATTTTTCTTTGTTTTATTTTTGATTATTAAGCTATGCCTCGAATATCCTCTTCCCGTTCTTCAATCAAAGTGAGTGAAGACTTTACTCCTACTTATATCGCTAAAAACCCTAGTAAGTGTTCGTTCGTTGATAATGATATTGATACGATCAAAGAATATTTTCCTAAAGGTACTGAATTTAGGGCTTTCGATCCTACTCTTACTTCTGACATGCAATCAGATCTATGGATTTGTTTTCCTGGATTTCCTTTGAAAACCTAAAACTATCATTCCCCTTTCCTAAAATTTATGAACAGTTTTTTAAGTTTTCAAAATTAGCATATCCTCAAGCTATGCCCATGTTATGGAGAACCCTATATGTCTTAGATAACCTAATTAAAGAGAAAAAGATTGAATTTAAGTTATCAGATCTTCCCCTAGCATACAATTTGCAAACTTTTGGCCCTGGTTACTACATGCTTAAGCTCCTAAGAAGAATGAGAAGTTGGCTTTGGGTGTTACTCAAAATGACCCATCATGAAAAAGTAGATTTTTCTATGTCTCAAAAAAGTCTCTTCCTAAGGGATCCTATCTTCCTACTACTTGGACAGAAAAGGGTAGGGATTCATTATTCTTTTTGCCATATTTGTTTGGTTCTGTTACTTTTTATTCCTAATCCATTTTTATATAGCCAACCTTGAAGGATTTCCCACAAGTGAAGACTCAGGACCGAACAGAATTAGAAACATCTTATCAATTCCAGCAGGAATCAGGACTTTTCAAGCTCTACCAGAATCCCCTAGTCCATCTAGTTCCAATCAACTTGTTGTCATGGCAGGTAAATTCTTTATTGTAAACATGCCGTCTAAAATTCCATCTTTATGTAATTTACTAATCTATTCTTAACTTCTATAGACTCAGGATACTTTGATATTGATGCAATTAACAAATGCATTGGTGGTATTAAGTCAGAATCTAGTGGTAAAGGTAAAACTACTTCAGGAAACACTACCACTAAGTCATCCAAACGTCCTAAGACCACTCACTCTGGTTTAAGCCCTGAATTCAATAACTCAGTGCAAGCCATGAATCCTACTCCTATCAGTCAAGTTGCTCCTAACTTGTCCCTAAGCGCCAGTTTAGATCAAGCTGCAATGGTATGCAATTTTCTATCTTTACCCTCTTCATTTCCTATGATATTTATCTAATTGTCGTTGCTTTATTAGTTGTTGAAAATGGCACAAGACAAAGCGAATGAAGAGAGTCAAAGGATGGTAAGTTTGTTGGAAGAGAAGAAGTCAAAGGAAGCTGAGATCAAGACCTTGAAAGCCGAATTGAAGAAATTGAAGGAGGAGAATGTCAGTCTAACTAAAAAGAGTGATTACTATAGGAAGAGGACAGAAGAGGCTGAGAAGGGTAATGAAGAAAAAATGAAGAAAGCTCTGCTGGAACAGCGGGACAAATGTGTAGTGAGTGCTAGTCGCAGTGCCCTTGAGATTCAGATTAAGATGGCCTCTGAAGCAAGAACACCGAGATTTGTTATCGATGAAAAGCCCTTAATCCTTTGGATTGCCGGCATAAAAACCCCGGAAGGAAGCAATCGTCCCTGCCTTTGTTCTCTTATTAATGATTGTTAAATGATTACAAATGATGGAATTCGGTTGATCGATATATCTAAGTGTAAAAGAAATGAGAGTAGTGTGTGTGAATACAAGTGTATGTTGAGCAGTATGTAAGTGATAGATAGATGCCTATGATCGATCAGCCTCATTCTTTATATAGACCTAAGATCTAACTAACTATGCGAGTTTGTAGGGATATTCCGGGTCTTCAGTTAGTGAACGTTGTGGAAGATATTCTCCTCGTGCTGAATTCAACTTGAAGTCCGATTATCTTGGAAGACTAAGTCTTCTTAGCGTGTTGAAGATTAATCCCATGTGTGAAATCCTCTTTCTACCGTTGGAGATATTTTCCTCAGCTTTATTCTGAAGTCTGCATACTTATCTCACATGGAAATGATAATAATATTTGAAACATAACGTTAGCAAAGTATTAACAAGTAATCAGAATATTTTCCTATGTCAAGATCCTGGGCTGTCAAGATCTTGGACCTTCAGGATATTGACACCTGAAATTTCACCCATAACAATTGTCCCCAAAGTTATTTTAATAAAATCTATTTTGTTGAAATAACTTTGAATCTTCTAGAGAAAGCTTTGACCGGAGTCAATTAGTAAATTTTGAAACTGCCTTAAAGATAAGACGCGTGTAAGTAGGATAACCAAGAGTTGTGATGCGATAGGTAACTACTCGACGGTTCATTTTCTATCTTTTCGCCCCTCTATATAAGGCTACATTTTTTCTCTTTGAAAGTCACAAATATTTTTCATGCTTAAAAAGGTACTCATAATATTTTCAGTTTCTATAAACTCCCATAATATCACAATGTCCGAAGTCACAAGTGGCGAATCTCATCTTCAGATTCAAGATCCTCCAAGAGTCGATTGGGGGGTCAATAAATCAGAGAAAAGACTTCTTCATGTAAGATAAACATTCTAAGTTTTTTTGTTTTTATAAAAACTGATTTTCATCTTTTTCTACAGTGCTTCTCCCAAATGCGATATGCACATATGGAAGTCGCAAGGATTAAGACGAGGAACTGAAAAGCCAGAATCAGTATATTCAATGGCTCTTAAAGTCAAGAAAAGCTCAGGCGTCAAGGATAAAGGAGTTAGAAACAGAGTTGGCTAAAACCAAAGAAGAACTTCAAATGGCAAAAGTGGATTTGATCTACTTAAGGGTCGCCAAAAAGATGAAGCCTAGTATCTCTGACTAAGAAGTTTTTTGTGGACGATGAAGTTATAACACGATTTAAGCTCTGAATTCGATCTAACAATGGCGGTTTTCTAGTGTGTGTTCTTGGTGTGTGTGTGTGTGTTTTGAGAGAGAAAAGTCGAGATAACTGAAAGCTTGGAATTAATTGTGTAAGGAATGAAATGATTTTTCTGTTCTTGTTATGATTTCTAAGGTGTGAGGGCTATTTATAGTCTAACAATACAACTTTGCCAATTATCACAATTAGCCCCTCAACCTTAGTAATCATCTATCTATGACTTAACAACAAGAATGTCTTCTAATCTTATTACAATTTATCACTATTTTTGGATTTCTAACATTCTCCCCCTTAGTGATTTATTGTAATGAATGAAGTACGTGTTATCTTGTCTTGAAATTGATGAGCCCGGTGGTGAAGACAATTGGGATGTTGAAACAAGTCTTCAAAGCTTTTTCTTTTGTCTTTGGAGAACTTGATTCAGTCTTGATCTTGGACTTCTTGAAGTTAAATCATATGAAGATTCTCAATGTTCTTTTTGAACAGAGAATGATGAAATCATGTTTGGCTTGAATCTTTGAGAATTGATGAATCATGAATCAGAGTTGTCTTTTGAAATGCAGAAGAGATGAATCTTGGTTTTGATTCTTCAATCTTCGATTCTTGAGTAACATTCAACTTTTTGATTCTTCAGTTTTAATTCTTGAACGAACTCATCTTCTTGAAATGAAGTTCATGAATATGAACTCTCCCTTGATTATGCATTAGTTTCTTAAATAATAAGATAAGGCATATTATCCGGGTAAAGGTACATAAAGTATACAAGTCAATTCCTCGTAATCAGTGTAAAGCTTTGTAAGGGCTTTCCACTGATGGTCTCCAGTTTGTAACTGACTAGAATGTCAACTGGGCTTCGCTGCCATTGTCATTCTCTTTCTTCCATTTGTTGTCTTCGACTTCAACTGGAATGCTTCAACTTGCAACT
>CM067167.1:299812406-299874340 GCA_034093135.1 Erigeron breviscapus | reverse complement strand
CATATTCATGGAACTTCATTTCAAGAAGATGAGATTCGTTCAAGAATTAAAACTGAAGAATCGAAAAGTTGAATGTTACTCAAGAATCGAAGATTGAAGAATCAAAACCAAGATTCATCTCTTCTGCATTTCAAAAGACAACTCTGATTCATGATTCATCAATTCTCAAAGATTCAAGCCAAACATGATTTCATCATTCTCTGTTCAAAAAGAACATTGAGAATCTTCATATGATTTAACTTCAAGAAGTCCAAGATCAAGACTGAATCAAGTTCTCCAAAGACAAAAGAAAAGCTTTGAAGACTTGTTTCAACATCCCAATTGTCTTCACCACCGGGCTCATCAATTTCAAGACAAGATAACACGTACTTCATTCATTACAATAAATCACTAAGGGGGAGAATGTTAGAAATCCAAAAATAGTGATAAATTGTAATAAAGATTAGAAGACATTCTTGTTGTTAAGTCATAGATAGATGATTACTAAGGTTGAGGGGCTAATTGTGATAATTGGCAAAGTTGTATTGTTAGACTATAAATAGCCCTCACACCTTAGAAATCATAAGAAGAACAGAAAAATCATTTCATTCCTTACACAATTAATTCCAAGCTTTCAGTTATCTCGACTTTTCTCTCTCAAAACACACACACACACACCAAGAACACACACTAGAAAACCGCCATTGTTAGATCGAATTCAGAGCTTAAATCGTGTTATAACAAGTGGTATCAGAGCAAAAAACTTCTTAGTCAGAGATACTAGGCTTCAACTTTTTGGCGACCCTTAAGTAGATCAAATCCACTTTTGCCATTTGAAGTTCTTCTTTGGTTTTAGCCAACTCTGTTTCTAACTCCTTTATCCTTGACGCCTGAGCTTTTCTTGACTTTAAGAGCCATTGAATATACTGATTCTGGCTTTTCAGTTCCTCATCCTTAATCCTTGCGACTTCCACATGTGCATATCGCATTTGGGAGAAGCACTGTAGAAAAAGATGAAAATCAGTTTTTATAAAAAAAAATAATAAAAACTTAGAATGTTTATCTTACATGAAGAAGTCTTTTCTCTGATTTATTGACCCCCCAATCGACTCTTGGAGGATCTTGAATCTGAAGATGAGATTCGCCACTTGTGACTTCGGACATTGTGATATTATGGGAGTTTATAGAAACTGAAAATATTATGAGTACCTTTTTAAGCATGAAAAATATTTGTGACTTTCAAAGAGAAAAAATGTAGCCTTATATAGAGGGGCGAAAAGATAGAAAATGAACCGTCGAGTAGTTACCTATCGCATCACAACTCTTGGTTATCCTACTTACACGCGTCTTATCTTTAAGGCAGTTTCAAAATTTACTAATTGACTCCGGTCAAAGCTTTCTCTAGAAGATTCAAAGTTATTTCAACAAAATAGATTTTATTAAAATAACTTTGGGGACAATTGTTATGGGTGAAATTTCAGGTGTCAATATCCCGAAGGTCCAAGATCTTGACAGCCCAGGATCTTGACATAGGAAAATATTCTGATTACTTGTTAATACTTTGCTAACGTTATGTTTCAAATATTATTATCATTTCCATGTGAGATAAGTATGCAGACTTCAGAATAAAGCTGAGGAAAATATCTCCAACGGTAGAAAGAGGATTTCACACATGGGATTAATCTTCAACACGCTAAGAAGACTTAGTCTTCCAAGATAATCGGACTTCAAGTTGAATTCAGCACGAGGAGAATATCTTCCACAACGTTCACTAACTGAAGACCCGGAATATCCCTACAAACTCGCATAGTTAGTTAGATCTTAGGTCTATATAAAGAATGAGGCTGATCGATCATAGGCATCTAATCTATCACTTACATACTGCTCAACATACACTTGTATTCACACACACTACTCTCATTTCTTTTACACTTAGATATATCGATCAACCGAATTCCATCATTTGTAATCGTTTAACAATCATTAATAAGAGAACAAAGGCAGGGACGATTGCTTCCTCCCGGGGTTTTTATGCCGGCAATCAAAGGATTAAGGCTTTTCCTCGATAACATCTCGGTGTTCTTGCTCTTTACTCTTTACTTTTTAACGGCATTATGGTTACTTTGATTCCATGATTTCTCGTAATTGCATTTATTTCCGATACTTTGTTTATTCTGATTATCATTGCTTTACACTTTTATTTCTTGTTTAGTCGACATAATCGTTCTTTAAATCCTTTTACTAAACGCATCTTTGAATCTCAAACATATTTTACAAGCCTTTAACCTCACGAACGAAAGTTTGGTTACATTATTGATCTAAGTCTTCAACGTAGATTATCTTAGGTAATTTTTGACCAAAACAATAGGCATCAGCATCTTTTCGATGATCTATAAAGATAAAACGGAAAAGTTTTAGAAACTAATAGAAACTAAAGAACTTTTTTAAAGCAAAAAACTTACTGAAATGGACCGATCCCTAAGTCTCTTAGGACCCTTGTTTCTAGATGATGACTCGCCCTTCATTGTAGTGTTGTAAATGTTGATAGAAAAAGAAAAAGATGATTTTAATATATTCTTTGGGCATGAGAATATGTGTGTTTGAGAAAAGTAATCTTGAATATAAATAAGCAAATAGAGGGTAACTAAATCGACAAAGGGGGAGTTTATTGTCAAGTCAAGGCGCGTAAGGGATATTAATCATTGAACATTGGGATACTAACATTAGGGATTAGATATTTCATAGAAAATGTATCTTTAATACAGGTTCATAAACAGAGATGCAAGAATAAAATATCTCGATTAATTGAAGATCAAATGTTATTCTCAAAAAGGTACAATACTTAAAATAGTTGAAGAGATTTCCTATGTTGGTCCAATTTACTAGCAAATGCCTCTTTAGCAAACGACTCTTCTAGATTAGATAACAAACTATTCCACTTATTTACATCCCAATTAGGAAACTCAAAACCCATAGTCTTAGCTTCTGCTGCCATTAGTAGTTTAGTTTCTAAGACTTGGATGGTTGCATCCATATGAAAAGCCCTTAGTAGTGCTTCATGTTCTGCATAGTGCCAAGCAATATTTTCGTGAAGCTTGGATCCAGCTTTAGATGTTTCTGTAATTGAATCATTTAATGCTTCTCTTCGTATGATAGAAAGTTTTCTTAGGCGAGCAATGATTAAGTCTTTTTCTTGCAATTGATGCTCGAAACACTCAATCATTTGTTTTAATTTCTAAGATAAAGATTAGAAATAGACTTGTTAAGATATTAGAAACAGAAGGATAAGGAATACTAAGGGATTGTACTTACCAAATCAAAATCCTCTTTAACCTCATTAAGTCTTTGATGAAAGACATCACCTTCAAACCTTCCACGATTGATTTGTTTGGCTAAAGGATCGGTATTAGGAGTATCAGTAACCTTAGAATCGCCCATTATTAGGAAATGAATGATAATAGGAGCCTAAGGAATATAGGTATTTATAAGCTAAAATCTCAGGATTATCGCAACAATATTTCAAAAACTTCCTAATATTGGGGACAGTTAGAAAATTAGGAAATTATAGGATCATAGTCTTAGTACCATAAGTTTAAAATGGCCAACATAAACCATTTTTAGTACACCGCCAGGACTAACCATTCCAGGTTAGTCGACCCCCCATATAAATTGTTTAGATACAAACCACATACCCTAGAAAAACTAATATTGTTCATAGTTCGAAAACATTAGATTAAGCTTCTTCCATTTCTTCCATATCCTTGTCTTCTGCCTCCTCCTCTTTCTTCTCCTCATCCTCAGAAAGTTCCACTGGTTTGATTTGATCACCACCTTCACTTAGGGCCGTGTCTTTCTCAGACCCCTCATCTTTGGATTCAACAGTTTCAGTATCATTTCGAGGAAGCAGAGCCAATGTCTTTTTCCAATCTTCAACGTCCCACTTGTCAGTCTCAAAACCTCCTTCTTGTGCTTCAGAGGCCATCTTAATCTGAATCTCAAGGGCACTGCGACTAGCACTCACTACACATTTGTCCCGCTGTTCCAGCAGAGCTTTCTTCATTTTTTCTTCATTACCCTTCTCAGCCTCTTCTGTCCTCTTCCTATAGTAATCACTCTTTTTAGTTAGACTGACATTCTCCTCCTTCAATTTCTTCAATTCGGCTTTCAAGGTCTTGATCTCAGCTTCCTTTGACTTCTTCTCTTCCAACAAACTTACCATCCTTTGACTCTCTTCATTCGCTTTGTCTTGTGCCATTTTCAACAACTAATAAAGCAACGACAATTAGATAAATATCATAGGAAATGAAGAGGGTAAAGATAGAAAATTGCATACCATTGCAGCTTGATCTAAACTGGCGCTTAGGGATAAGTTAGGAGCAACTTGACTGATAGGAGTAGGATTCATGGCTTGCACTGAGTTATTGAATTCAGGGCTTAAACCAGAGTGAGTGGTCTTAGGACGTTTGGATGACTTAGTGGTAGTGTTTCCTGAAGTAGTTTTACCTTTACCACTAGATTCTGACTTAATACCACCAATGCATTTGTTAATTGCATCAATATCAAAGTATCCTGAGTCTATAGAAGTTAAGAACAGATTAGTAAATTACATAAAGATGGAATTTTAGACGGCATGTTTACAATAAAGAATTTACCTGCCATGACAACAAGTTGATTGGAACTAGATGGACTAGGGGATTCTGGTAGAGCTTGAAAAGTCCTGATTCCTGCTGGAATTGATAAGATGTTTCTAATTCTGTTCGGTCCTGAGTCTTCACTTGTGGGAAATCCTTCAAGGTTGGCTATATAAAAATGGATTAGGAATAAAAAGTAACAGAACCAAACAAATATGGCAGAAAGAATAATGAATCCCTACCCTTTTCTGTCCAAGCAGTAGGAAGATAGGATCCCTTAGGAAGAGACTTTTTTGAGACATAGAAAAATCTACTTTTCCATGATGGGTCATTTTGAGTAACACCCAAAGCCAACTTCTCATTCTTCTTAGGAGCTTTAAGCATGTAGTAACCAGGGTCAAAAGTTTGCAAATTGTATGCTAGAGGAAGATCTGATAACTTAAATTCAATCTTTTTCTCTTTAACTAGGTTATCTAAGACATATAGGGTTCTCCATAGCATGGGCATAGCTTGAGGATATGCTAGTTTTGAAAATTTAAAGAACTGTTCATAAAGTTTAGGAAAGGGAATGATAGTTTTAGGTTTTCAAAGGGAAATCCAGGAAAACAGACCCATAAATCTGATTGCATGTCAGAAGTAAGAGTAGGATCGAAAGCCCTAAATTCAGTACCTTTAGGAAAATATTCTTTGATCGTATCAATATCATTATCAACGAACGAACACTTACTAGGGTTTTTAGCGATATAAGTAGGAGTAAAGTCTTCACTCACTTTGATTGAAGAACGGGAAGAGGATATTCGAGGCATAGCTTAATAATCAAAAATAAAACAAAGAAAAATCTGAAAGATTGAAGAAAAAATAAAGAAACTAACCTTTAGGGTTTGGAGAGATATTCGCTCAAGATAGGAAACTGAAAAGGAAAACTGTCGATATGTGTGGATAATGGATATAAATGTGGGTAGTTGTAGAAGTCCCATCAATACAAAGTTTACCCCTTGACTTTGCTTTGACTGCTAAAACTGACCGTAAATAATAAAACTTATCTTTATTTACAATGAAACATAAGCTTTGGGGACAATTGTTTGTGGTAGAATTTTTACCACTAGGATCCTAACAGAATTTACACTTTAAGCCTTCTATGATATATCCTTAAACAATACGCTGTTATGAAGGATCCTTAGGTTAGTTTAATTTGTTAGTTCTGCTAGTATTATATTATTATCTTGATATAACGGGATCTTGATATCGTCAGGATCTATAATCCCACTAACGAATATATATCTAGTACGAGAGATATTATTTGCAGGATAAAAATTTAAGCTTACAACATGAAGAAAACGTGTTTCAACGGATAGTTTACCACTTCGACCACAAGAATCGGGATTGATAACCGTTTTACCGTGTGAAGAATAAGTCTCAACGGTCATCTATGCCATTTCTTCAGCGTAAGGAGCAAGTCCAGGAAGATCCCAGATATTTCGGAAAGATAGTTCAACGTCTAGCTCTATAAATAGAAGAAGATCTTATTCAGAAGGGAGGACAAGCATTCATCATACACGCACTGATCCAACACACTCATTCTCTATAAACACACAATTACTTAGTTTCTTAGCTGTTATTCGTTCTCATTTTCATTCATATCATTGTAATCGTTCACAAACAATAATAATAATAAAAGAACAACAGGTAGGATCGATTGAATCATCCCGGGGTTTTTTACCTAAGATTTCTCAACTGAATCAAGGGTTTTTCCCCGTCAACAAAATTTTGGTGTCGTTGTATTTCATTTTACTTTAAGATCCTAGCTTTACTTTTCAGTACTTTAATTATATCTTCAACAGTTTTCTTATATTCTCAAAGTATTTCTGTCTCAAAGGCTTTCATAAACTCTTTTTAGCAAAAAACTCTTAGTTTAAATCGTTATCTTTAAGAAAACTTTACTTTTATTTGAAGATCCTAGAACACCGAATCCCACTTACAAATCTTCGGTTCTTAAATTATCTTTAATCCTTTCTAAAATTATCTTAGGTAATTTTTGCCCGAAACAATTTGGCGCCCATCGTGGGGCAAAAAGGTGTTTTTGCAATTAGGTCGTTTTCATAAAAACAAGATTTTTGTTTAAAGAAAATTTTTTGTTTCACGGAAAACTTTTTCTAAGAAAATCATGTCTGAGCAATCTCAAAATCCTTCTTCTTCTGATTTGATTTACGATTATCCTTATGTAAAAGAAAACTTGAGAAATCCTCCTGAAAATTCTGATTCCTGGCTGAACAAACTCTGAGAGGAAAAACTGAAGGAATACCTTCAGTAGATCCGTATCTAGCTATGCTGTGGAAGAAACATTTTGATCAATTCTATGAATCGATCCCTGATGAAGAAACTGAAGAAATAACTCAAGGATCAGATGAGTCGGTGAGAAGCTATATGGAGAAATTTGAGCGTAATCAGGGATCAGTGTCGAAGATTAAGAAGAATCTCTTGAAGATCAAATCATCAAGTAAGATTCGAAAGGATCCAGGTATAGCTGATAAAGGTAAGAGAGATAGTTATAAAAAATATTTACAATTTTCTGATTATCATTTTACGACCGATATGTCTGGACTTCTCACCCTTATGGGAAGTCTAGGGGACAAGGTTAATTGGCCAGAAAGAACCCCTAGAAAATTTTATACTGAAAGAACTAAATGGTGTGTTTTTCATGGTATTTTTGGTCACGAAACTAAGGAATGTGCAGCGTTTAATTATGAAATTTGGAGATTAATACATGAAGGTTTATTGGATGAAATACTTCCTAATCGAAATTGGCTTTTGGCAAAAAAGTAATTTTTGAGTAAAAGTCATTAGGTCTGTTATATTTTCAATAACGATAATACTAACCTGAACATATGAGTCATGTTAGCCAAAAGGGCTAGCATCAACTATTAGCATATGTTTTGTTTTTATGGCCTCTTGCAGGATAATCAACAGGATCTTGATGGATGAAGATCACGAGTATAAATCCAAGGTATAGATCCTGAATAAAAGCAATTTCTCCTAAGTCTAAGTCCTTAAACGGACTACAGTGGATTGAACTAAAACTTCAATCCTAGGTTGAAGGGACCACCTTCTCGAACGCCGAGGTTAACATTAACACCTCATTTCGCCCGGGGAGCACGTCATAAAAAATTCTTAATTGTGGGTAGACCCTCATGGTTGGGAATTTTCAAAGGGTTGTTGATTTTGCAATCAACTCATTTGGTTTTGACTACTAATAAACAGTCATCAAAAAGAATAGGGATAATCTCTCTATTAAATACAACCGACCGACAAATGGATTAATTAACAAACTAACAAATGGATTGATAAATTGATTATCGTTTGCAGTGATTTTTGCATTTGAACAGGGAATAAAGATAAAGGAAAATCATTGCAAAGACTTATCTAAGGATCCACAAGATTAGATATAGCAAACGTATGGAATAAAGTCTTAATTTAAGTAGCATTAAGGAAATAAAATCAACATAACAAACTGAAACTAAAATTAAGGCATAGGCCTCCTATTATTGCGGTTATGGGAAGGGGGCTTGATATCGATTCCTAGTTTGCTTTCTTCAACTGCTTCATTTTCCCCCAAAATTTGAGGATATTTGAGTTTTAACCACCCTAAAAAGCTTTTCAAATTGCTGACTTCTCTTTTTGCATCGCCCAATTCCTTTTTCAAACTTGCCATCTCTTTTAAAGTTTGATTTCTGGTGTCCATAACCGATTTTAAGAGACGATTATCACTTTTGATAGTTTCATTTTTATACGTGATTTCTGCTTCATAGGCATCAGACATCTTTTCGATGATCTACAAAGATAAAACGGAAAAGTTTTAGAAACTAATAGAAACTAAAGAACTTTTTTAAAGCAAAAAACTTACTGAAATGGACCGATCCCTAAGTCTCTTAGGACCCTTGTTTCTAGATGATGACTCGCCCTCCATTGTAGTGTTGTAAATGTTGATAGAAAAAGAAAAAGATGATTTTAATATATTCTTTGGGCATGAGAATATGTGTGTTTGAGAAAAGTAATCTTGAATATAAATAAGCAAACAGAGGGTAACTAAATCGACAAAGGGGGAGTTTATTGTCAAGTCAAGGCGCGTAAGGGATATTAATCATTGAACATTGGGATACTAACATTAGGGATTAGATATTTCGTAGAAAATGTATCTTTAATGCAGGTTCATAAACAGAGATGCAAGAATAAAATATCTCGATTAATTGAAGATCAAATGTTATTCTCAAAAAGGTACAATACTTAAAATAGTTGAAGAGATTTCCTATGTTGGTCCAATTTACTAGCAAATGCCTCTTTAGCAAACGACTCTTCTAGATTAGATAACAAACTATTCCACTTATTTACATCCCAATTAGGAAACTCAAAACCCATAGTCTTAGCTTCTGCTGCCATTAGTAGTTTAGTTTATAAGACTTAGATGGCTGCATCCATATGAAAAGCCCTTAGTAGTGCTTCATGTTCTGCATAGTGCCAAGCAATATTTTCGTGAATCTTGGATCTAGCTTTAGATGTTTCTGTAATTGCATTATTTAATGCTTCTCTTCGTATGATAGGAAGTTTTCTTAGGCGAGCAATGGTTAAGTCTTTCTCTTGCAATTGATGCTCAAAACACTCGATCATTTGTTTTAGTTTCTAAGATAAAAGATTAGAAATAGACTTGTTAAGATATTAGAAACAGAAGGATAAGGAATACTAAGGGATTGTACTTACCAAATCAAAATCCTCTTTATGGCAGTTATTATTATATTTTTTTTTCTTCTTTTCTTTTTTCAAGTGTAGACATGTTTTTTCTTTTTCTTGTATTCCAATAATACTCCTTTTGCCTTTTTTTTAAATTAAAATATTATTCAATTAATCTCAACCATTGATGATCATAATATCCTAAGGCCCAAAAGTGTTCTTACTTGTTCTTATTTCTAACCTGTTCTTATTAGATGATCCCCCTACTACACAATACATTGATCGTATCATCATCTTTTATAACTTAGTATTTTTTGCACACACACATTATATATATATATATATATATATATATATATATAATTTTGTGAATATATATAAAATCTTCACATCTAAAGGTGTGAAGAATTATCTCAAAATTTCACACCTAAAAGTGTGAATAATAATCTTAAATCCTTACACTTAGAAGTGTGAGGAATTAATTTTAAATCCTCACACTTTGAGGTGTGAGGAACCACACAAAAATTATCACACTTAGAAATATGAGGAATTATTTCAAAATCCTCACACTTTGAGGTGTGAAGAACCACACAAAAATTATCACATTTAGAAGTGTGAGGAATTACTTCAAAATACTCACATTTAGATGTTTAGGTGTGTCAAAACCATTTTTGGATCTTGATGAGCTGCTGAACTGCAGTGGGTCGCGCCGCGAGGGGCCGGACTCACACCGCTATTCTTGAGGCTCGAGCAAGTGTTTTGGTCAGTAAGCTGGGTCGCATCGCGAGGAGGTGGGCTCGCGCCGCGAGGGACTAGAACAGATCACGTTGCGACCAAGGGTTCTCACGTCGCGAGTCTTGTGTAATTCTCATGTCGACTTTTAAACGCTTATAACTTTTAATCAGTAAGTTCAATCGAGTCATATGACCTATCCTTGGAATCGTATGAGAGTCTACTTTCTTATAGTATCATTCATTTAGGATGGATCTCCCTCCATTTCTAAAAATTTCGAGTTAAAGTGTCTTGTTCTCACTCGGGAAAGTCATTGAAGTGTTTGTGGGTTTGGCTTGACTTAAACTAACTAGACCGACTTGTTTAGGGTTTTAGAGTTGACAATGATGATATTATGATATACTTTGATAGGTGGTGGTTACGTGGCGGTTGTTGAGGGTTTATAACTCGAATCTAACCCGATATTAGCTTGCTTTTGCCGATCAAGGTGAGTTCCGTAGCTCCCTACTCGATTGAGATTCGGGCTGGAAAGTGCATACATACTTGTTTAATTGATTTACGATGTTTTAGTGACTTGCATGCGTTATAATTTGACGTTGTCAACACGTATGAAATTATATTACTCGCATTTTATTATTCATGTAATCTTGGTTGATTGTTGGCTCATTGATTTGCGGTTAACTACTTACTTGGTTGATTTTGCATTCGATTATGATTTTATCTGGTTGTTAGGATAGTTGTGCATACATGGAAGTCGATTATACCTTCAAAGGGTTATAGATGTGGTGGGAAGGCTGCGGGTGACCCTATATATAAGCATCTATGATTCGATGAAAGTAGAATCCTCCGAAGTGTATGTACATGTTGTTTTGGTTGTCGGTTGAATGTTTGACTTGTGGTTGGATTTGGGGAAACCGATCTATGGGAGTCAGTTGGATGCTTGACTTGTGGTTTGAATTGGGGAGACCGATTTATGGGAGTCGGTTGGTGGACTGTTTGGTGAGATTGAGTTGGACACACGCATATACACTATCACCCCGTTGGGGAGCCTTGTACTTTCGAGTACTTGATATTTGTGCGGGACGCACACAGACCCCGAGTATATAGACGTATATACATCGATGATTTTGAGATGCCACATTGGTCATGGTGATGGCATGTGAGTATCGTTGCACTGAGGGCGTTGTATGATATATGCAACACATTGGTTGAGACTAGCATTACTTGCATACGATCATTTACATACTTCATTTATGGCATACTTCATTCATCGCACACCATGCTTGTACGATTACTTGTTGGACTAGGTTAAGCTATAAGTGATCCTATTTGGTGTTTGTGTGACATGTATTGGCTTACGGTAAGTACACCACTTGCCTTTATCTCGTATTATTGTGATTGACTGACGATGGTTCCTTGTGATCCATTACTACGAACTCACCAACCTAGTGTTGACTTTGTTTAGTGCACTTTTCAGGTATTCGTGTGAAATTGGAGACTTGATGACTACTTGTTGATCTTGCTAGGGCTTGGACTGGGACTTTCATGGATCCGTGATCCGTTCACCCTCTTAGGGTTTATGCTTAGAACCTTTTGGATTTAGTTGTAATATCTTGTCTTGAACTCCGTTGATGACTTCTTGTTTACTTTGCATCTTGTACCTTAATTGTTGGTTTGGGTTCACCGAATCCTTTTATTTCATGTAGTTTATGTTCTACGATAATTCCACTGTGTGCTATATAATTTCAGTAATATCCCGGGCCTAGCTTGGGGTGTTACAGAATGGTGGCCCATGCAGGTCGTAGAGAATTAGGCGGTTTGACCTAGACTACGACTTAAGTTAAAACTCTTCATATAGCATGCATGGTTAGGAATTTTGTGTGCAACGTGAATTATGTGAACCCTAAAAGGTGTACATTGTGAGTTCGTAGTTAAGACCATTTATGTGATGACTTGAGTACAATGTGATGAACGTGTGATGAATACAATGTGGTCAACGTGTATATTGATGTGAACTTGATTGTGGTTGTGATAGATTGTTGTTGTTGATTGGTGATAGTTTGATGATTTAGGGCAAAATGAAGTTATGGCATTAACGTAGTATAACATGTGGCAACCCTAAAATAGCCTGATCAACTATTTTATGGTCACCCGTGTTATATGCAAGTTAATGACATCACGGATTGCACATGCTTGGCTTAGAGTATAATAAGGAACCGATATGCTTAATGGGAGTTGATTGGGTGGAGGGAAAGCCGATGGTATCACCTGTATACAAACCCGGTCAATAACTAGAGAGCATATCGGATTCAGATTATACATTAAACCGCTTGTTCTAATTGTTTGTTTGTTTGATGTTTTGAACATGAACACTTCGTTTTGATGATAAATGATTGTTGTAAACTTCATGTGGCATAACTTCTTCATACGGACTTCGTTTCTGACGAGTAAGCTATCCACGGAAAGGCGAGAGAAAGATCTACAACTTTCGTGTTGATGTCGAAGACCAGAGCCGCTAACCTGAAGCTCTAGCGCCGCTGGAAGTGAACCTGAAGCTCACCAGCGCCGCTCCCACATCACCAGCGCCTCTGGGACTTCACCAGCGCCGCTGGGACTCCACGAGCGTCACTGGGACTTCACCAGCGCCGCTGGTGAAGTCGGTTCAGATCTGGAACTTTCCGAAAACCTATAAATACCTCCCTAAACCCTAAGAGCCGCACCATACTTTCTCCAGATGACTTGGGGGCTGTTTCTAGGGTATTTTCACCAGATCTAATCCCTCATAACACCTCCATATCATACAAAAGATCAAACATCAATCCTTAACAACATCATAATCATAATCATCAATCGAGAGGTGGTGGTTTGGTTCGTGAGGTGCGGATGAGAGAACACACAAAGGAGGCAGCAGGCGTGACTTTGGATCTTCGAAGTCGACATCATCACCCACGACTCGCACTCGTTTGATTTATTTACTTTTATTTTCATTATTATTGTTAGGGTTACAATATTGCAAGACTCATTTACTTTACAATTATTAGTATGGATTCTTTTTTATTGATGATTGTTAGTGTTATTAGTTTTGCCATGAGTAGCTAAATAGTTATGCATCTGCTTGGATAATGTGATCATGCCTTTATAGTGATATTGTTTATTTATAGTTGTTGAACCGTTTTTATGTTTGACCTAGTTAAAGTAGGTTGGGGACTTAACAGGAAGCCAAACTGCTTGGGTGACTTAACAGGAATCCCGTTAAACTATAAAGGTTAGGTCATAAAAATAGACTTAGTTTATAATCTTAATTAGGGACTTAACAGGAAGCTTAATTAAACGGTTAGGTGACTTAACAGGAATCTTGACCATTTAGACCAGGGGACTTAACAGGAAGCTTGGTCATGATTAGTCGTTCAACAGTTATTAGTAACATGGTAGATGATCTATGTGGCATATGAACTGTTTCCAAGTAGATGTATCATTTTAATATTATTGTCTTCTGTTTACTTTTCAAATCTTTTCGTTGTTTCTCCTGAAACAGTCTGCCCCGGTAATACCGGATTCCATTGTCTTTTATTATTACTAGTTCAAGCATCGTGACAACTCGGTCACAAACCCCCAACAATCTTAGAATTACACCTAGTTGCATTCTTAGACATAGTCCCTTAGAACGATCATGGTCTTACCTATTTGCTATACTATAAATTATCGGGTCCACTGCCCGTGAGTGAGTGTAGTAGAGAAGTTAACCTTGTAATAAATAAATTTAAAACTTGTTAGTAATTTAAGTTAATAAATCTCGATCATCAGGGAACTTGTTTTGAGTGTGGTAGCCCCGACCACTATAGAAACGCTTGTCCTAGGTGGGTTGAACCACAAGTCCGAGTGGCGGCTTCCCATAGTCAACTTCAAGTTGTTGTTTCTACCCAAAACCATGACCAACTAAGCCATCAAGTGCAACCTCGGGGACAAGCTTTGGCAGGAGATGCAAATGAAGCCCGCAACGATCCAGAGGCGGTGACAGGTACATTCCTTCTTCCCGACCATTACGACGCGATGTTGGTTGATTTTAGGACCGATTATAGCCTTAATTTCTTTTACTTGACTTCTTTGATTTACAATTTTCCGTATGCCTAAGTTAAAATCTCGATCCTTAAATGGTCCGTGGCGTGCTAAATAGGTTTTGTCAATTACTTGTAATGGTATTTTAACTTTAAACGACATCAAATTATTTATGGGCTCTATGCCTCTTAACATTGGGAACTTTGATAATATTGCGAGTGTGGAATGGATGACGGTGGGTAATGTGATTAGTTATTGTGGCTAAAGTGTTGATTTAAAAATGTCCTTGTCGAACGGTAAGATTCTTAAGGTCCAAGACGAAGCATCCGATTCTACTAACTCCGAATCCTTAGTGATACCGTCCCAAGGGTAGGAATTATAGACCGTTCCTATTGTTCGTGACTTCCCCGAAATCTTTTCGGATAACTTACCGGGATTACTTCCATCTCGACAACCCGACTTTCATATTGATTTGATCCCTAACGCCGCACCCGTAGCTAAAGCTCCTTATAGGCTTGCCATAACCGAAAAGCAAGAATTGGAAACACGACTTAAAGAGCTCCAAGAAAGAGAGGCTTATTCGTCCTAGCCGATCACCTAGGGAAGCTCCTATCTTATGGTGAAAAAGAGAGGCGGGTCGTTTAGAATGTGTGTTGACTACCGGAAGATGAAAAAGCTTACGATAAAGAACCGGTATCCACTTCCCCGGATAGATGACTTGTTTGACCAATTGCAAGGTGCCAAGTCTTTCTCCAAGAATTGATCTTCACTCGGGTTATCATCAACTCCGAGTACATGAAGATGACATTCCAAAGACGGCGTTCTGTACTAGGCATATTCACTTTGAAATAACCTTTATGCCGTTGGGTTGACTAATACACCGGCGGTGTTCAGGGACTGGATGAATCGGGTGTGTCGGCCTTATTTGGACAAGTTGTCATTGCTTTCATTTATGACATCCTTGTTTACTCAAAGACGAGAAGGAACATATGGGACGTTGGTGTAAAGTACTCAAGTTACCTAGGAAGGAGAAGTTGTGTACGAAATTATCTAAGTACTAAATTTTGGTTGGAAGAGGTCCAGTTCCTCGGTCACGTGGCGAGCAGGGATGGCATTCATGTGGACCCAAGCAAGATTTAAACGGCCAACAATTGGAGGTGACCCGAGACGCCATCTGACATTCGTCAAATTCTTGGATTGGCGGGTAGTTATAAAAGATTAATTGAAAATTCCTCTAGAGATGCACAACCGTTTACTCCCTTGACTCAAAAAGAGAGAAGAATCGAATGGGGTAGAAGACAAGCATGAGCTTTCCAAATTCCCAAGGATATGTTGTGTAAATTATACCAACCACAAAAGGGCTCCAACACATTTTTAACCAAAGCGAGTTGAGCATGAGACTAAAGGCGATGATTTGAACTCTTTAGAGACTACGATTGTGAAATCCGTTACCATCCGAGCAAAAACCGAGGTTGTGACTGATGATTTGAGCATGAAAGAGAGGGTCAAGCCGAGGCGAGCAAGAGTAATGAACCGCACGGTAGGACAAGACGTTTATAACGGGACCAATGGAAACTCAAATGTAAGCTACACTACCGGAGAACTTTGGTAGTGAAGAATTGGACGACGTGGGGCAACAATTTGATCCAAAAGAAGGGAATGGATCATATTTTGTTGAGAGGCTCTGGGTTCCCATTTCTGGGCAATCTAAGAACTTCCCTTGTGGATGAATGCCACAATTCAGCTTATTCGGTCCATCCCGGGTCGGATAAGGCGTATTTAAATTTAAAGGATTTGACTGGAAGCCGGGAACGTAGCATGATGCGGCTAAATATGTGAGCACTCGCTTACAAGTTAAGGCCGATCATAAGGAGCTACCCTGATTGCTGGTGCAACATGTGAAGCTGGAATGGAAATGGGAACGAATCGCAATGAAATTCAACACGAAGTTACCGAAGACAAGAAATGGTTGTGATATGAGTTGAGTGATTATGGATCGGTTAACGAAGTCGGCTCATATCTTGGCCATCAGTGAAACCGAATAGTTTAACACCCTGACTCGTTTATACATGAAAGAGGTGGTGTCTAAGCATGGAGTTCTGGTTTCTATCATCTTCGATAGAGACGCCGGACTAACTCAAATTTTGAAGAGCCTTTCAACAAGCTGTGGGTACTCAACTCGATATGAGTACGATACTTCATCCTCAAACGGATGGGCAAGGTGAAAGAACGCTACAAACGCTAAAGGACATATTGAGAATGTGTATTAATGACTTCGGTGGTAGATGGGGAGATCACTTGTCGTTGATTGAACTCTTGTACAATAATAGATATCATACGGGTAATAAAGTGGCACCCGTTAGGACACCTTATGGTAGGAAGTGTTGCACTCCCCTAGCTCGGGTCGGAGATAGTGAATTAAAACGACAAAGGTGATTTCTCAAATCAAAAGGGGCTTGCAACTAACTCATGAACAACAAAAGAGGTACACCAGGGAAAGCGTAGACCATTAAAGTTTACTCAAAAATCTTAGAGCATTTCATAATTGTAAATTACATAAGTGATTGGCGGGCCCTACTCTTCACGTGTCGATGGACAAGATCCAAGTAGACAAAAGCTTAAACTTGTTGAAGAACCGGTAAAACCCTAGATAATGAAGTCGAGAAAATAAAGGATAAGCGCCACACGATTTCCTAAGTTAGATAGGATACTAGATGTAGAGCCGAGTTCACCTAGGGGCGAGTGGACCAGGTGGGACCTAAGTAACCGCATTGGCTTAGAAACTAGGGTTTTGTTGAATTTCGGGATGAAATTCTCTTAACGGGGGAATGATGTAACACTCGTAAATTTTGACCCGTTGACCTTACATATATTTTGACAAGCCAAATTAATTAATAATATTATTGAATGCGTTTTTGGGACTTAATGACGACTAACAAACTTGACGATTCGATTTATCGACTTATTATGCGACTTGATGCTAGACGAAATGCGAATTAAGTTAGCTATGTAGATGGGTCAACCCATGGGTCAAACCCATAACCCATGACCCATGAACTTAACCCAACCCTCCCATCTCTTCCACTCACTCACTCTCACACTCTTATCCCTTTCTTTCTCTCTCTATCTCTCTTGCAAGAAACACACACACAAACACATATATCTCTCACTCTCTCTCTAGATTTCTTTCACATTTATTGAAATTTAAGCAAGATTAAAACTAGAATAATAATAATCATCATCTCCTTATCATCATATTTCAAATTTGGGTCGTCAAGTTGCAAGAATCATTCATTTGGGTCAATTTTCGGGTTTGAACATTGGTGGTGGCTTTTGGTAAGTGAAACTTCACTCAAACTAATCATTTTACGTTTGTAATCATGTTTCTAGTTGATTCCAAGTAAATTCGTGTCACAAATCGGGTCAAAACGCAATTAGGGTTTGCCTAGGGTTTTTATTGAGTCAAAAACGATTTTGAACTTGAATCGAGTGTTTGTAATGGATTCATGAAGTGGGTTGTGTTTGATTATGTGTATGGATGTGTATTCATGCTTAAAAACGAGTTGGAAAAGTCATTGGGTCGATTTTGGAGTCAAAATTGATGTTTAGGTGTGTCAAAACCGTTTTTGGATCTTGATGAGCTGCTGAGCTGTAGTGGGTCGCGCCGCGAGGGGCCAGACTCACGCTGCTATTCTTGAGGCTCGAGCAAGTGTTTTGGTTAGTAAGTTGGGTTGCGCCGCGAGGAGGTGGGCTCGCGCCGCGAGGGGCTAGAACAGATCACGTCGCGACCAAGGGTTCTCACGTCCCGAGTCTTGTGTAATTCTCATGTCGATTTTCAAACGCTACTTTTAATCCATAAGTCCAATCGAGTCATATGACCTATCGTTGGAATCGTATGAGAGTCTACTTTCTTTTAGTATCATTCATTTAGGATGAATCTTCCCTCCATTTCTTGAAATGTCGAGTTAAAGTGTCTTGTTCTCACTCGGGAAAGTCATTGAAGTTTTGTGGGTATGGATTGACTTAAACTAACTAGACTGACTTGTTTAGGGTTTTAGAGTTGACAATGATGATATTATGATATACTTTGATAGGTGGTGCTTACGTGGCGGTTGTTGAGCGTTTATAACTCAAATCTAACCCGATATTAGCTTGCTTTTGCCGATCAAGGTGAGTTCCGTAGCTCCCTACTCGATTGAGATTCGGGCTGGAAAGTGCACACATACTTGTTTAATTGATTTTGATGTTTTAGTGACTTTCATGCATTATACTTTGACGTTGTCAACACGTATGAAATCATATTACTCGCATTTTATTATTCATGTAATCTTGGTTGATTGTTAGCTCATTGATTTGCGGTTAACTACTTACTTGGTTGATTTTGCATTCGATTATGATTTTATCTGGTTGTTAGGATAGTTGTGCATACATGGAAGTCGATTATGCCTTCAAAGGGTTATAGATGTGGTGGGAAGGCTGCGGGTGACCCTATATATAAGCATCTATGATTCGATGAAAGTAGAATCCTCCGAAGTGTATGTACATATTGTTTCGGTTGTCGGTTGAATGTTTGACTTGTGGTTGGATTTGGGGAAACCGATCTATGGGAGTCGGTTGGATGCTTGACTTGTGGTTTTCATTGGGGAGACCGATTTATGGGAGTCGGTTGGTGGACTGTTTGGTGAGATTGAGTTGGACACACACATATACACTATTGTTGAAATTATGGAAATATCTCAACGAAATTTATACGGCCGTTTATATATGATCCAAGAAGGGTCACACACGAAGAACATTGAAAGGCTAGTTGAACTTGTAAAAATATGTAAAATATAAGAACTTTCTAAAGATAGATTTGAAAATGATTTTCGTGTCGAAACCGCGAATCAGGTAAAAATCGGATCGGGTACTTAAGCACCATGGACCAATCCATTTGATCATGGACCAAACTAGATTGGCCCATGGATACCCCATAGGGGCGGTCACGAATCAAAGGAAGGGAGGGAGAAGGAAACTAGTTTCCTTATCCCACATTGATTCAAAGAAGAATTGTTAGGGTTTTCTATGTCTAATTTCGTCCCTCTCCTCTTGCTTGGGTCGAAATCCTCTAACAAATTGTTAGGGGTTTTGGCTTTTGTATATTAGTTATATTTTATATATTAAATATTTATATATATATATATAATACAAGTTAAGGCTAGCAACTAGCTAGTCTTTGGGATTTGTTCGTGTGTGTGCACCTCTTGAGGAGTTCTACACTTGGACTCTTAGTTCGTGGCAAGGAGTTCCGTTCGTGTTCGTGAGGTGGTGGTCGACTTTTGCTAAGTCGATTTAGGGTTTTCGCGCGCTAAAAGGTTAGTGTTCTTTCGTTCTATTTAATTATGTTTATCTATTTTAGTTTGCTATATTTGCATGCATGTTAGGTCCTTGGCTTTGATTATATTTAGGGAATTAAACTAGGTTTAATTGTTTCGTTACTTATTCCGCTTATAGCTAATAGAGTTAGTCTTAGACGATTAAACAAGATTAATTGTCTAAACGAATTAATCATATTAATTCGTTTACAAGACTAACGAGAATTACCTAGGAACGTTCATGGTTTTGAAACATGCTTTTAATTAATATAAAATTGTTTTTAAATTCAAATAATTAACCGTTTTAATTATTTACAAAAGATACCACTCATGTTTTAATAAATGACTCTGATAACCTTGCGGAAAAAGAACGTTCATTGTAGACCCAAAATAGTTGCGCGATTAACGGAATCCCAACAACTATCACCCCGTTGGGGAGCCTTGTACTTTCGAGTACTTGATATTTGTGCGGGACGCACACATGCCCCGAGTATATAGACGTATATACATCGATGATTTTGAGATGCCACATTGGTCATGGTGATGACATGTGAGTATCGTTGCACTGAGAGCGTTGTATGATATATGCAACACATTGGTTGAGACTAGCATTACTTGCATACGATCATTTACATACTTCATTTATGGCATACTTCATTCATCGCACACCATGCTTGTACGATTACTTGTTGGACTAGGTTAAGCTATAAGTGATCCTATTTGGTGTTTGTGTGACATGTATTGGCTTACGGTAAGTACACCACTTGCCTTTATCTCGTATTATTGTGATTGACTGACGATGGTTCCTTGTGATCCATTACTACGAACTCACCAACCTAGTGTTGACTTTGTTTAGTGCACTTTTCAGGTATTCGTGTGAAATTGGAGACTTGATGACTACTTGTTGATCTTGCTAGGGCTTGGACTGGGACTTTCATGGATCCGTGATCCGTTCACCCTCTTAGGGTTTATGCTTAGAACCTTTTGGATTTAGTTGTAATATCTTGTCTTGAACTCCGTTGATGACTTCTTGTTTACTTTGCATCTTGTACCTTAATTGTTGGTTTGGGTTCACCGAATCCTTTTAGTTCATGTAGTTTATGTTTTACGATAATTCCACTGTGCGCTATATAATTTCAGTAATATCCCGGGCCTAGCTTGAGGTGTTACATTAAAGTTCTCTTAGCCCCGATCGTAACTAATAGTTAATTTAGCCATCGTTTACTATCATCTGACATAACTATTGGTCGTAACTAATATTTTTTATAAGCTTTAATAATGCTTTTTCTTTTTCTTTTTTCTTAAAAAAAACACTTTAAAATAGGGAAAAAATTTATATTTCTTACCACGGTCAATAACCCTGTAACCACCACAGTATATTGTAATGTTTCTGCTATAACAAGAGGGTCAGTTTCTAACCCTTTTTCTATGTATCTAAAAAGCGCTAATTTTTTATATTTTCTTTTTGTTCTAATTGTCTTTAAACGGTCTAACAGCCGGGTAATCACCGACCAACGGCCAGAGAATCGTGTAGTGTTTCCGCTACAACTAAATGACTCATTATTTAAAATAATTCTCACATCCGTTTTTATCGTTTATGTAGTACCTTCTATTACGTTTTAAGTATCATTCAGTCTCCCGGGCAACGCTGGGATTAAAATGCCAGTTAATCTTAAAGTTTGAGATTGACTATATTTTGTATAACTAACTTTTGTTTAGTAAACATAATCTTTTGTCTATAATAATAAACTTGAGATGCTTGAATACATTCATCTAGCCTCTGTTACTAAAAGAAATATATGTCATAAAAATAATGTTAAAATCTAAATTTAGTTTTGTTATTCTTAATGACTAAAGTGATAATAATCTATACTAATGTAAAAAAACACATCTCTTTGTTGAAAGTTACATGAAGATAAATGTCTAAAATGTCCTCATTTATCTATACTATGTAATATTTTCACATACACTATTCACTTAACATTAATGGTTAAATTACATTATCAATCATTTATCTTATAAAGTATCTTCATTAACCTTTTAAATCAATTATATTTATATCAATTAGCTAACACCACTCGACGTCGCTTACATCACCAACAGTCGCCCCTATCACCACACCGTCGCCGCCACGACCACTGTCGCATTGTGCGGGTACGGTGCTAGTGAAACATAATTCTAATTATTTTAAAGTTCTACGTAAATTAAATTAGTAGAATTCATAAATAATGTTGAATAGTAACGTTAAAAACATAGAAAGACTATTATTATGTATTAATTAATTTTACATGTAATATGGATTTAATAAAGAAATTTTATTATAATATTATATTTCTTCTTGTAATGTCTTTATATGAGATATATTTTTTTAACAACATTTATATTAATATAATTGATTTGTTAAACTTGATTTACTCTTTTTTCTTGTAAGAGCAACCGCTACATCTAAATGAATTAAAATTTCATGTGTCATTGAGGTGAACCTTCAATGACAAAGGTAGTCTCTCAATGAAGGGGTTTGGGTCTGGTAACCTCAGGCTTGAATTTTGGAGGAGATAAGAGTTTTCTCCTATTAATCGTCGTGCCTTCAGATAGATTAAAAAGGTTTTCCCCCATTGGATATTTGAAATAAGCATTTCTGCTTCGAGTGAGCTCTACAGCGCGGACCCAGTTAAAACAGCGTATGCTAGACCTCCCGATGTCGAATCGCAACACGAAGTTTCTAGCGAAATTCACTTTTCAAATAAATAATTATAAAAAATAAAATATCATGTGAAGGTTGAAGTCAACAAAGAAGGAAAGCCTTCCCCCAATCCAACATTTTCAGGTGAAAAGAAGTAGTAATTTTTGAAATTAAATAAATATGGACAAATAATAACTGAATTTTCAAATCGAGTATAGATAAACTTATTAAAATTTGAGATTGAGATTGAGATTGAGATATAGAGGTACGAGTCTATAGAACAGATTCTACCAAATTTTATTTTTATTTTTGTCATTTATCTAGATTATTTTATTAATTTATATGTTTATATATATTTTTTTCTAGCAGAATAAGAAAAATAGAATGATATATATAGATATTCAAATTCAAAGAAGATATGTTAATGAGACTGTAGATTAATGGTAATTTCTGCCGTAAAAAATAAAAGTAAAAAAATTAAATGGTAATTGACTGGGATGAATATGGAGGTGTGAGAGACTTTCTTTCCACATATTCTGATTCAAAACAGTGAAGTTTTGTTATGAAAATTAACTAGATTATTTTTTGTTTAATATGTTAGTTAAACATATTAAATTTTGACATGGTGTGAAAGTCAAAAAGGGGTTTAGGGTCTTGGATGGAGCCATTAGTTCATCATTTGCAGAAATTTAACTTTTCTCTCAAGCCCTAGCCACCCCTTTGATTCCCTATCAAAATTCTAAGCCGAAAATCCTTCAAACGTGTGATTTAGGAGTGATTGATCGAGTATTTGGCATTCCCATTGTGATCTTCAGGTAATAGAGGTATATTGATTTTGATTTTGTGTCTTTTTGATCATATGAGTCATTAGAAATCAGATCTAGACCGTTGGAGGGTCAATTGATGTCGAAATAACGTTTGTTTTAATAATGCAAATCATGAGTGGTTTAATAAAGGAGTTATTTGCATTATAATGGTTTGAAAATGAGGATTTTGATGTATGAAAGTCATGTAATTGATTTGGAGTCGTTTGGATCTGGTTTGGGGTGTAATCGATCGAACTTGTGCAGAATCGGGGCTAGTTGCGGAGCAACTGGCAGTTGCGGCGCAACTGAGGGCTGGTGTTGCGGCGCAACAAGTAGGTTGCGGCGCAACTGAGGGCTGGTGTTGCGGCGCAACATGTAGGTTGCGGCGCAACAATAGTTGGCGCAGACTGTAATAGTTGCGGCGCAACGTGGTGTGTTGCGGCGCAACAGTGGCAGTTTCGAAATGAGTTTAACTTTTAAATCTCCAATGCGTAGTCGTAGTCGTGAGTCTTGTTTGTAGGTGTTGAGGTCTGAGATATGACCGTAATAACGTGAGTATTAGCGTGTCTAATGGTCGTTTACTATATATAGGGAGACGAGACTATTTGCTTTGCACGGTAACGTAGTTGCCTATTGTCGTGCGCTTCTTTGAGGTAAGATACACTACTTTGGACACGCTGAGGGTTCAACAAACGATGGTTTCATAACTATAACTTCCCAATTGGTAACTTATGTTGTTTATGGGTATATGGGGTTACACGGGAGGTAATATGGGTTATGTAGTTGACCTTTGAGACCTGAAATGCAGTCCCTCATGATATGTATTGTAGTGCATGTTATGATATGACGTAGGATGTAGTGCTATGTATGAAGTATGATGTAATGTTATGGTATGCAGTAACTTGTGATGTTATGAGATGCAGTATATGTTGTTATTGATTGATGTTGTGCATGTTTGTATGGCTTGCTCATCTAGTTCACTAGACTTGCTAAGTTGCCATGTCACGTGCACGTTTAAGGGCCCAAAATGCAAAAGCAGTTAACGTAGTAAATGTTTAGGTAATGTAGTCACCTAAACTAAATGATGGAGTTTCGAGCTCGTAAAACTTTGATGCAGGAAAGTGTTAAGCTTAACCCGTACTTGCCCTAGCCCGGCTAAGTGCGTTGACGTAGGTTGCTTGGGTGGCTCCTTGCAACATGGTCATTGAGATGCAGTTGAGTAATACGAGGGGTCTGACCCGCCCTCATTTGTCTTGTACATACGGATTACTCGGGGATTGGCTTGCCATTCCTTAACGACGTTTGATGTTTAACTGAACGGTTGTCATCTAGTCGGGTGTAACTTATGTTGCACATTAACGCAGTTAAAATGTAGTAAAGTAGTTAAAACGTAGTAAAGCAGTTAATGTAGAAAACAGTTATGTGGTTATATGTGTGTAATGAAGTAAAGCAGGATAGGCACATTTAGGGTGGTTCATCCTATTATGAAGTATTGTGTGTTTGATACGTGTTGTGCCATGATGAAGCATTCAAATCCATAATGTTTGAAATGGACAAATGTTTTATAACTTGAGTGTTATCTTACTTAGCTAATTCGTTAGCTAACACTTGTCTTTTGAAATGTGTTGCTCCCTCAGGTTTAGCGTAGCTGAGGTAGTTGATGAAGATGAGCGAGGAACGGGTAGATAGCTTGATGAAGTCCTTAGCTACCCATAGATGCCGAACTTTTATAGACATTTGTTTATGTTTGTCTTTAATGGAGTTGGATTATTATGTAGTCGATTGTTTTGTGTTGGGCAGCCGACGGGTTTCTATTAAACTTGTTTTGATGATGCGAATAGTAACACCATTGAATAAGTAAACCAAACAGATTTTAATTGGTTTTGACTTTTAATGTTTCTTCCGCTTTATTTTGACGCCGTTAGGCGAAATTTTTTGGAAACCCGTATTTTTAAATGAAGGGTGTTACAGTATGTATTCAACCAATCAAAAACTTACAAGTGGCAGCTTATGTGATTGCCACATATACTCGAATACATACAATGCATATGATTTGAAAGTTTGTTACATACAATGCACAGGATTAAAGTTCCATATATATACTATGACAATGTATGTAAAATTGTTTACATTTTGAAGTACTAATCCCTAACTAAAATAGAGGGGGTTCAAGTGTTCAAGGAAGTTGCCCCTTGCAGGACGTAATAGGGCCTCCAAGAGGTGGCTCAACAGTACTATGAGACTAGGCGATCGCTTTAGGCCCCCAACATTCTAAGGTCTCAATATTTTGTATATTAGACTTAATGTTTGAATTTTGGACTAAATATCATTATATAATTTGCATTGCAGTAACACCCTTTTGGTTTTTGCATCAACATCTGTATCTTTTCTATTACTAGTAGTTGAATAACAAAAATCGAGCTTTTTTTTTTTTTTTACTTTAATTTATATGGTAATGAATTAAGCCCCCAACATTGATTTTGTTTGAGGCCTCCAAAAATCTTAAGTCGCCACTGCCTCCAACGACAAAATGTTCATTCAATATGTTGGGTCAGAATATTAAAGCTTGGAAATGTTATGGTTGGACACTCAAAATGGTAATCAATGTATTCACACAACGTATTGGCCAATTGGTAAAGTCTTTAACTTTGGAATGATCTATATTTTGAGTCTCATTCTCATATGCTAATGTGTTGCTGAGATGGTCAGTATTTTAAGAGATATCTAAGTTACCATCGGAGATGGCCTAAGGGTGGATGTTTTAAGTGTAAAAAGGAAGTTAATCTAAAATGATAGATATTGAGCTCTCAAGTTATTTTTTTTCTTTATATGTTTACTACAATGGTTTTGGATCAACTTTAATATTAGACAGGGACAATGATACGGATAGATACAAGTGATGATCATGGCTCATTTCTTATTCTAAAGTACAGCTTTCAGAGCATTTCCATTCCATTCCTTAATACAGTACTTTTTATTTTTGCGTTCATCATATGTCGTTAAGATTGTAATATTCTTTTTGCTCTAAAAGTATTTCCAGCAGAATAATCACCGCAAAATTGTTTAGCTCAAAACGGACGACCACGTTGATAGATAAAGAAAATTCATAGTGTATATATTGTGGTGGAGTCGCCTTTGAATTGAAGTGTGCATAGTGAGATAGCTCGTTATTAATTTAAGAGCATTTGTACTGATTGTATAATTTAAATCAAAGCCTATGCATCTACACTACCTTATAGGTCATTTATTTTCTTCAAATTTCTTAAAAAAACTGATAAACCCAAACTATCTCCTTCTTTTATTCATTCATTTAAATATCTATACATAATATACATCTAATACCCTTAATGAAAATTTTCAAACATATATCCTTCAACCATTAAAATAACTACACTACTCTTTTTACATCAATTACTTATACATTAATAACCACATCGCCACCGTCGGTGCCGCCACCACCGTCACCACCGCCACCACCGTCACCGCGATCGACGCAGCCACACGTTGTCGACACACCGCTGCATCGCGCGGGCATATGTCTATGATATACAATGATAAAAGTGAAAAGTCATCTTATTTTTGAATCTTTTATTTATATCCTCTTCTTCTTTCTTTTAAACGTTAATTTAGTCTCAGCGATATATGTGTTATTATATTCAAGTACATTTCAAATGAAACTCATTATGGGAAAACCTCTATCTTTATATTCGGAACCTTTTTGCTCGCACCCTGTTTAATTGGAGGAAATCCATTTAAATGAAAAAACTTTTGTTACTCACACTTTTTTTTAAAGGTGTGGATCAATTGCTCACAACAGGGGATCTAACTTACGTTGTCTTAATCGGGTCCGCGCTAAAGAGCGCCCTCATCCTCAATACCTTGTAGAAGGAAAAACCCAATCAAACTGCCTAAAGGCACAACATTTAATTGAGATAAAACTCTGCCCTCTAAGCAAGACTCGAGCCTGGGTCTTGCATCACTGAGATTTGTGTGAGATACATTATACCATTGAGCTATTTGCTCGTTGGTTACTCACACTTGGTTAAATTTAAGAAAATCTATTTAAATAAGAAAACTTTATAAAGACCTAAATTTATGATCAACTAGTTAGTTAATTATTATGCCTCGTCAACACTATTAATTTTCAATTGAGCTGTAGCTCAGTGGCGGATCCACAGCCACCATAGGGTATGCAAGTGCATACCCTGTGATCCTCCTTGCTAGTGTTAAAAAAAATTAATTTTAGGTCTTGTTATTGCAAATTACACTTGGTGCATAGTCTGTAAAAATCAGGTGAATACCCTGATGAATCCGCTTGTCGATAAACATAAGAAAAAGGGAATTATCGCAAGTTTCTTGAGCAGCAGAAGAAGAATATAGAAAAGAAAATGGTATAAGTTCAGAACGGTGATGTCTGATATTTTGAAGAAGAAGTGGAGGAAGAAAGCATTAATTACATATCCTGGTTGTTTTTTTTACCTTTTCAACTACTCACCTCATCCTATTCCACTTTCCAAACCATTAAATATATAAAATACTCAAATTGTACATTTGTGATTTGTGCGCATTTCCCCACTGAAATATATTAGTACTTCGTATCGTATATGTTGTCTATAAAAATAAATAAATTTCGCTTTTCTATTGTTTAGGATTTTGATTTAATTTAACTTAATCAATACATCTATATAAAAATTCTAGCACCCTTCACTTTTAAAAATAATTAAAAAAAAGTTAATTGCGAATTGACCAAAATATCTTTAATAAACCCCCAATTTATAAAGAGTTATATGCGAAATGATCATTTTACCTTTAATAAATTAATATATAGCATCAGTGTTTTATATTCTCAAATATCTCAACTACCCTCTTTGGATCAATTACATTATACAAATTACTTACACCACTCACCACCACCACATTACGTGGGTATTGTGCTATAAAAACACTCAAGCCCAAATAAACCGGATTATAAATGTTTCTTTTTTAAAGTTTTACTATATATGTATATAGCAAAGACGTGAATCCAAAAAATTAGGACATGGGGCAAAAAATTTTTATCTTAGATCGACGAGGTCGTTGCCCCGGTATATTTCTACACCACATCCGTCTGAGTTGCATACCCTACCATGAAATTCTGGATCCGCCACTGCTGTAGCTTAAGGATTATATATATCCTCTTAATTCATAGATAGTAGAAAAATACTTTTCTTAATAAACTTTTTCTTCTTCCTTTTTTTTTTATATCCAGTCGTTATAATATTACTCTATATATTCAAGGCATGGTCGTGGTTGACCAAACAATGACGTGAACATTGTGGATAAAAGTATATTCAAAAGTTAATTAATGATGAGACTAAAATTAAAAGTTTTAAAATGCAATGTTTTACCAAAAGATTATGTAACGAAAGCGTGTGGGGCCACGGACTTAAGCCTAGATTAGTGGTAATTAAAAAGTGATATTAGGTCCGAAGACAAAGTTTATTATACAAAATTAATGCATGATGTTGTCATCGATATTATCAACACGATATTTTGTTCATTATCTTAATATATGGATGAAAATGACTCCATAACTAGCAGCTGGGGTAACGGTGGAACACACATAATTACAGAGGTTAGATAGTTAGATGTACGATGATAATGTTGAACTTAATTTATTTTTCTATCCAACATTAAGGAGATCCATAGGGATAAATCTTCTTTATATATCTATTTGACAACAGTAATATCATGCATTATCGATCTTTAAATATATATATAAAAAAAAAAACTTTAATTCCAAAATGAAAAAGTTTGGATTTAATAAAGCTTAACTTTTAATTAACCATTAGATCAAAATGCTGATGTCTATATACTTTTTTTAAACTTTATAGTTTTAATTCTAATTTAATAAGTAATTAACTATGAAAATTCTACATTTTATAACTATAGAAAGTAATTATTTATAAAATAATAAAATAATTCCTATATATTATTAATTTTAAATCACTTTTTTTTTATTTCTTTATAACATTTCCTTTTTTTATGTCGTACGTTGTTATCAAAGATTTATATAATTTTTAATTATCTAACGTCATAAATATAAAAAAGGATAAATGAGTGGGAATTTGTTAAGTATTTAGTTTACATCGTTAGTATTTTATGATATTTAAATAAAAATATTAATATGTATATGGTGCTTAGAATAATTAAAAAACTAAACGATTTCAAAAATGACAACATCACCATTTGTTCAACATCTTTTATCTGTGTTTGTTAAATTACGATATTACACCAATTTAACATGTCATTAATTAATTTTAATATATAAAAACTTTCCGCAACTAATATCTACATTTAACTTTATACCATTATTTTACATTATTTTATAGAAAATATAATTAATGTACATATCGTATTTATAATTTCGTATCAGCATTAACGTATCTTATTTATGACTATTAATTTAGTATAGGTAATAACGAAAACTTAATATGTTTAACTAGCGTATTAAACAAAAAATAATCTAGTTAATTTTCATAACAAAACTTCACTGTTTTGAATCAGAATATGTGGAAAGAAAGTCTCTCACACCTCCATATTCATCCCAGTCAATTACCATTTAATTTTTTTACTTTTATTTTTTACGGCAGAAATTACCATTAATCTACAGTCTCATTAACATATCTTCTTTGAATTTGAATATCTATATATATCATTCTATTTTTCTTATTCTGCTAGAAAAAAATATATATAAACATATAAATTAATAAAATAATCTAGATAAATGACAAAAATAAAAATAAAATTTGGTAGAATCTGTTCTATAGACTCGTACCTCTATATCTCAATCTCAATCTCAATCTCAAATTTTAATAAGTTTATCTATACTCGATTTGAAAATTCAGTTATTATTTGTCCATATTTATCTAATTTCAAAAATTACTACCTACCAAAAAAATTCACATGATATTTTATTTTTTATAATTATTTATTTGAAAAGTGAATTTCGCTAGAAACTTCGTGTTGCGATTCGACATCGGGAGGTCTAGCATACGCTGTTTTAACTGGGTCCGCGCTGTAGAGCTCACTCGAAGCAGAAATGCTTATTTCAAATATCCAATGGGGGAAAACCTTTTTAATCTATCTGAAGGCACGACGATTAATAGGAGAAAACTCTTATCTCCTCCAAAATTCAAGCCTGAGGTTACCAGACCCAAACCCCTTCATTGAGAGACTACCTTTGTCATTGAAGGTTCACCTCAATGACACATGAAATTTTAATTCATTTCTTGGATCAATACTCACATCTTCAATAGGAATGACACTAGACTCTTCCGCCAAACATTTCCTCAAATAGGATACATGAAATGTGTTGTGAATTCCATCCAATTCTGGAGGTAATTCCAACTGATATGCCACATCTTTAATACGCTTCAGAAATTTAAATGGTCCAATAAACCTTAGACTCAACTTACCTTTCTTTCCAAAGCGAATGACTCCTTTCCATGGGGAAACTTTCAGCATCACCATATCACCAACTTCAAACTCAATCGGCCTTCTTTTTTTATCGGCTAAAGTTTTCTGTCTTTCTCTTGCCACACGAAGAGCTTCTTTAGCAATATAAACTTTCTCCGCCGTGAGCTCTATAATTTCAGGACCTGTAATTTGCTTTTCACCGGGCTCCATCCAACAACTTGGAGTCCTACACTTTCTCCCATAAGCATTTCAAATGGCGGCATTCCAATGCTTGCATGGTAGCTATTATTATAAGCAAACTCAATCAACTTCAAATGATCGTCCCATGCTCCACCATACTCCAATACACAAGCCCTCAACATATCCTCCAATGTTTGTATCGTTCTCTCACTTTGCCCATCGGTTTGAGGATGATAGGCGGTGCTCAAATTCACTCTAGTACCTAATGCTTTTTGGAGACCTTTCCAAAAGCTAGATACAAACCTCGTGTCTCGATCCGAAACGATAGATAATGGAACACCGTGCATTGAGACAACTTCATCTATATACATCTTTGCCATCTTGGTCAATGACACATCTTGGCGGGTTGCCAAGAAATGAGCACTCTTCGTCAATCTATCCACAATAACCCATACCATATCATTACCCTTTGGAGTTCTAGGTAACTTGGTCACAAAATCCATAGTTATATGATCCCATTTCCATTCGGGAATCTCCAATTGATGCAACATTCCATATGGCTTTTTGTGATTTGCTTTAACCCGCGCGCAAGTCAAACATCTTTCCACAAAATGTGCTACCTCTCCTTTAATATCAGGCCACCAATAGATGGGCTTCAAATCTGCATACATCTTTGTAGCACCGGGATGAACTGAATACCTTGACCTATGAGCTTCTTCAAGTATCAGTTCTCGGTTACCTTCAAGTAATGGCACCCAAATTCGACCCTTATAAGTCCGGAATCCACGGCTATTCGTCTCCATCACTAATCTTTTCTTCTTTCCAATACTTTCTTTGTCGATGTTATCCTTCAATAACGCTTTAACATGAGAATCCTTGATACGATCAAGTAATCCCGACTTCGCTTGTACAACCATGCTCATCAATCTACATGAAAAATTCTGCCCTTCCTACTTAATGCATCAGCCACTACATTGGCTTTACCGGGATGGTATTTGATTTCACAATCATAGTCTTTCAACAGTTCCATCCATCTCCTTTGTCTCACATTCATTTCTTTCTGAGTAAACACATATTGTAAACTCTTATGGTCGGTGTACAAGGTACACTTAGTGCCATATAGGTAGTGTCTCCATAACTTCAAAGCAAACACCACCGCCGCTAACTCTAGATCATGGGTCGGGTAGTTCTTTTCATGTGGCTTCAATTGGCGTGAAGCATAGGCAATAACCTTATCCCTCTGCATAAGAACACAACCCAAACCCGTAATGGAAGCATCACTATAAACAACAAGATCTCCGTACCTTCGGGTAAGGCAAGGATAGGAGCTTCACATAACTTCTTCAACGTTTGAAAAGCCTTCTCTTGAGCTTCCGACCACACAAACTTCACTCCTTTCTTCGTCAATTTGGTCATTGGCTTAGCTATACGAGAGAAATCTTGTATAAACCTTCGATAATAGCCGGCTAAACCAAGAAAACTCTTGATCTCCGTTGGAGTCTTTGGCTGCTCCCACTTAGAAACAGCTTCAATCTTTGAGGGATCAACTTTAATTCCTTCGGAAGAAATGACATGTCCGAAGAAACTGAACTTCTCTAAGCCAAAACTCACATTTAGAGAACTTTGCATATAACTTCTTTTCTCTAAGGACTTCAAGGACAGCCCTTAAGTGTTCTCGATGCTCGGCTTCAGACTTAGAATAAATCAAAATGTCATCTATGAAAACAATCACAAAATGGTCTAAGAATGGACGACAAACACGATTCATAAGATCCATAAAGGCAGCTGGAGCATTTGTCAAGCCAAAAGGCATGACTAAGAATTCATAATGTCCATATCGTGTGTATGGTGTCTTTGCAACATCCTCCTTCTTAACCTTCAATTGATGATAACCGGACCGCAAATCTATCTTAGAAAAGTATGAAGCACCATGAAGTTGATCAAAAAGATCATCAATACGCGGAAGAGGATACTTATTCTTAACCGTTCGCTTATTCAACTCACGGTAGTCTATACACATGCGCATTGAACCATCTTTCTTCTTTACAAATAAACCGGAGCTCCCCAAGGCGAGGAACTAGGTTGTATAAAACCCTTGTCAAGTAACTCTTGAAGTTGCGCCATCAACTCTTTCATCTCTGTAGGAGCCAAACGATATGGTGCCTTTGCAACTGGAGTAGCACCGGGAACAAGATCAATCTGAAAAGTAACCTCTCGATCAGGAGGGATACCGGAAAGATCATCCGGAAAGACATCAGAAAATTCAGAAACACAAACTACATACAACGTTAGAAATAGGAGACTTCTCCTTTCGTGTATCAATCACATAAGCAAGAAAGTGATTCTTATTATGCCGAATGCAATTTAGAGCCTTCATTAAATTAATGATCTTTAAGCCCCCCTTCTTCCTATCTCCATAAACAGAGATGACTACACCATCCGGGGTAGTGAAACGAACTACCTTTTGAGAACATATAATTGTGGCATCATTTTGAGACAACCAATCCATACCTATCACTATATCAAAACCAGCAAGAGTAGTAGGTAATAACTGGACCGGAAAAGAGCGACCTTCAATCTCAATGTCACAATCATCATAGCCCACACGTATGTCACTAATAGTACCATTGGCAATCTCTACCTCTACAGAACAATCTAAGGGAGTAGTGACTCTTTCAAGCTTAGGAGCAAACAAGGTAGACACAAAGGACCTATTTGCACCCGAATAAAAAAGAACAGAAGCAGGTTTTGAATTAACAAGGAAAGTACCGCTTACCACTTCATCGTTGTCCTTAGCAGCTTCCACCGTCATTTGAAGTGCTTGAACTCTTGCCTTTGGAGCGGCTGCCTTCTTTCCATAATTCTTCATCTGTGGACAATCTGCAATGAGATGACCTGTTTTCTGACACTTGTAGCAACGCATCCTATCCCTACAATCAGCTGCAATATGCCCCGATGAACCACACTTATGACACCTTTTGGTCTTGTCTGAACATTGACCATCATGAGTAGTCTTGCAAGTAGAACACCACGTGCCACTCTTCTTCTTGTCTTTACCTCCATTCGAGGTAGAACCACCTTTGAACTTCTTATTAGAACCCGAAGACCAATTAGATCTTCTCTTGAATCCCGACTTCTTATCATCGGCTTTCTCAACAACTTTTCAGATTTGAGGTCATCATCTAACCTCTTAGACTCCTTAATGGCTGCAGACAATGTAGTGTGTTGCCTACAAAGACCACGATAACTAACCGGGAGACCATCACAATATGCTTCAATCTGGTCCACCTCCCTACGGACCATATGTCCCACAAACTTGAGTTTCTCCATGAACGAATGGCATACTCCGTTATAGCACCGGGCTTAGCAATCAAAGCCCTAAACTCCTTCTCAATCAGCCTCAACTCTCGAGTTCCAACATACTCCTCCAAGAACTTCTTCTTAAAAGTACCCAAGGCATCACAGCTAGCACCTCAGGAGCTATGGAAACTGTAGTAGCCCTCCACCAATTACGGGCATTCTTTTTCAACATACGAGTTGCACACAAAACTTTCATGTCATCAGGACAATAACATGAAGCAAAGACTACCTCAATGTCTTCTAACCACTCCATGGCACCCACTGCATTCTGAGTACCATCAAAGTCTTTAGCACCACATTTCTAAAAACTCTCATACTTAAAGTTGTTAACACGAGGGGCAACCACGACTCGAGGTTCCACCATATTTTCTACACCATTCACCTCAGCAACTACATCCTCAGGAGCAACCAATGACCTTACATTCGATGGCTCAACACGGTTTGAGCGGTTCGAATAGTTTCCATCGGTATGCTCATTCCGGTGCAAACTAGCATCCCTTTCTGCCCTCAATTGTGCTAACTCCTCTTCATTTCTCATCAAGAGCTCGGATAGCTCTCAACTCTTCATGTAATTCTGCTTGATTGGGAACCTGTTCAATCACCGGGTTTTCCCTATCAATTTCCGACCTTGTGGGCTGTGCACCCGGAAGTGGCCTTCGCGGAGGCCTTTGGTTAACACCATTTCCAGCCCCACTCCCATTAGGCGGAGCACCACTAGCATTAGTCCCATTCCGTTGACTGTTAGCACGTGTGTTAACCATGTTGTCTACAATGCAATGACGACAGTTAGCAAGAATTAAAGTGAGAACAAGGTGATTAAGGCTACACGACATCTACATAAGCTGCATATAGAACCACAAACAAGCCTCAACCTACACTCTCACTCAATCCCAACCCGTCCTAAAGCACTTCATCTCAAGCTAGGCACACCTACATAAGCCTAACTTATCCTCCATCGGTTTAAGTCCAAAATCCTACGGTCATGGTCGAACTTTGGTTCACTTAAACCATTTCTCTGATACCAACTTGTAACACCCTTCATTTAAAAATACGGGTTTCCAAAAATTTTCGCCTAACGGCGTCAAAATAAAGCGGAAGAAACATTAAAAGTCCAAACCAATTAAATCTGTTTGGTTTACTTATTCAATGGTGTTACTAATCGCATCATCAAAACAAGTTTAATAGAAACCCGTCGGCTTCCCAACACAAAACAACCGACTACATAATAATCCAACTCCATCAAAGACAAACATAAACAATTGTCTATAAAAGTTCAGCATCTATGGGTAGCTAAGGACTTCATCAAGCTATCTACCCATTCCTCGCTCTTCTTCATCAAAGCATTCTACCCATTCCTCACTCATCTTCATCAACAACCTCAGCTACGCTAAACCTGAGGGAGCAACACATTTCAAAAGACAAGTGTTAGCTAACGAATTAGCTAAGTAAGATAACACTCAAGTTATAAAACTTTTGTCCATTTCAAACATTATGGATTTAAACACTTCATTAAGGCACACACATATCAAACACACAATACTTCATAATAGGATGAACCACCCTAAATGTGCCTATCCTGCTTTACTTCATTACACACATATAACCACATAACTGCTTTCTACATTAACTGCTTTACTACGTTTTAACTGCTTTACTACATTAACTGCGTCAATGTGTAACATAAGTTACACCCAACTACATGAAACCATCATTTGTTGAACCCTCAGCGTGTCAAAAGTTGTATCTTACCTCAAAGAAGCGCACGACAATAGGCAACTACGTTACCGTGCAAAGCAAATAATCTCGTCTACCTATATATAGTAAACGACCATTAGACACGCTAATACTCACGTTATTAAGGTCATATCTCATACCTCAACACCTACAAACAAGACCCACGACAACGACTACGCATTGGAGGTTCAAAAGTTAAACTCATTTCGAAACTGACACTGTTGCGCCGCAACATACCATGTTGCACCGCAACTTAGCTTTCTGTATTACAGTTGCGCCGCAACCTACATGTTGCGCCGCAACTTAAGTCTCTGGAAACTGGTTGCGCCAACTAGCCCCGATTCTGCACAAGTTCGATCGATACACCCCAACCAGATCCAAACGACTCAAATCAATTACAGACTTTCATACATCAAAATCCTTCATTTTCAAACCATTATAATGCAAATAACTCCTTTATTAAACCACTCATGATTTGCATTATTAAAACAAACGTTATTTCGACATCAATTGACCCTCCAATGGTCTAGATCTGATTTCTAATGACTCATATGATCAAAATGACATAAAATCAAAATCAATATACCTCTATTACCTGAAGATCACAATGGGAATGCCAAATACTCGATCAATCACTCCTAAATCACACGTTTGAAGGATTTTCGGCTTAGAATTTTGATAGGGGATCAAAGGGGTGGCTAGGGCTTGAGAGAAAAGTTATATTTATGCAAATGATGAACTAATGACTCCCTCCAAGACCCTAAACCCGTTTTTGACTTTCACACCATGTCAAAATTGGTCCCTAAGCTTCATAAAGTCATATTTTTAGTCCAAAACACCTCTATGGACTACATACAACTCATTAAACACTTTGAACACCTCAAAAGGCATTTAACTACATCTTAACCACATTACTACATCAATTAATAAGACATTCAAGTCTCGCACGTATAACACATTAACTACATATAAGCATAAAAATCTATCGACGACTTAACGACACGTTATGTTGACTTAACGACTCTAGTCAACCGTTAAATAAAAAGATTGGGATACATACAATGCACATTATTTGAAAGTTCATTACATACAATGCGTAGGGTTAAAGTTCGATACACACTATGACAATTCGTGTAAAGTTGTTTACATTTTGAAATATTAATCCCTTTTAGTTATGACACATAGTGGTTTTCGCGACCGCACACTATAACTTTATTTTATTATTATTTTTAAATAGTTATAAAGAATAATATAAATTTTGGTTACATTAAGATGTGATTAATCCGTAACAATATCTAGTTATTTACAATTATATATGCTTAATATATTTGTATATTGTGCAACATCATGTGTACATTTTCTGTGAATAGCTAAAGATGTTATAGATTTATCTATGTCCCATTGAAAAACGAACACATAAAAAGCGACCCCCTATGTTAATTTTGTCTTTTCAAACAACATAATTTCAAGAAAAAGTTTACGAAAATATATCATTGCTAAGGAAAAACATGACAATTAGATTATGTTGATACATGAAAAGGGAGGGGAGATTTGCTCCTCATCCGGGGGTTCATTTCATTCATTATGAACTAAAAAAGGTCTTAAAAACTTCTCATAGAATTCATGATCGGCCATTTTATTTGTGCTTTCAGCAAGTAGGCGACGCGAATCTATTTCTTTCAATCGGATACCAATTGCTTGGATGCGTTTGAAGCCTCGAGATGACTTGCGGAAAAAAAGCTTTCTAGGTTTGTCTTCTGTCTCCGTAACAAATGGTCCATTTATTGATGGGCGAACGACGGGGATTGAACCCGCGCGTGGTGGATTCACAATCCACTGCCTTGAATTTAACAGTTAAAATGTAGGCGCTACTATTTTAATTTCTTCATTTGAATATGAACACCTAAAACATGCAATTATTATTATATACTCGTATTATATAATTATAATAATTATAATAGTTAAATTGCCTTTCACTGGCGCACACACACACACCATACCACAGACAACACAACAAAATATATCATAATATTATTGTAAGTCCCAACTCAATAGATGGTACTACCTGAAGACACCTCTATGTCGATGGTGGAGTTACTTTGCAATATAAGCACTGAACTGGAGACGACCAGTTGCAGTGAGTATATACCAAGTTCTAGATAGATTACTTATTAAGTGACAATAAGTAAAGAACAATGCAATAATAAAATACTTGTAAAGTAAATTGGTGAGACAATATGTAATTTTTCAAGTGTAATTTATTTATTAACTTTAAATAAATTACAAGGTTGTTGCGGAACCAAGATAATACAAAGTATGTAAATATCCTAACAACCTATGACTACAATTGATCTACACTTGGAATTTCTCTAAACAATCGAAACACTTAAAGTTGTGAAATGTTCCTTTTTATGATTGAGAGAAGATTGCACAAGTTCACCAAGAATATTGCAGGTATGCAAAGTGTGTTTCTCTTGTATTCTTGTTGTGCAATGACTTGTATTTATAGGCAAAGTTAACATTGGGATGTTAACTTTGGCCGTACAAATCTGGTTGAGAACATTTAAGGAATAGCATTTAATTCCTTAAAATGCTGTGTAAAGTTGCAGTATAAAGCAACTTTACTCAACCAGCTTTATGTACCTCTTTGTACTTTATACATAGATAAATCTTATTATCCGTGTAATAGCACATAAAGCATAAAAGTCAATTCCTCGTAATCAGTGTAAAACTTTGTAAGAGCTTTCCACTGACGGTCTCCAGTTTGTAACTGACTAGAATGTCAACTGGCTTCGCTGCCATTGTCATTCTCTATCTTCCACTTGTTATCTTCGACTTCAACTGGAAGATTCTTCAACTGGTCAGTTCTCAACTGGAGGAAGTCTTCAGTTGCGTTAACTGTACGATGCAACTGGACTTCAATATATTTCTGGACAAATCTTCTGGGTCTCCAGGTGCAACTGGAGACTGGCCAGTTTCACTAAAACTGGTCCTAACAAATTCCCCTATTTGTCCTGAAATATTGCCAAGTCTTTTTCAGTTCTTGTATCTGTACAAGTGTGAACTGGAGAGACTTGTTTGATTTAAATCTATCTAAGTTTTCCAAGGCATTTTTATAGATCAATAAATGCCTTGGGTTTTTCTTTTGAGTTTGTTAGATCTAATCTATTATCTATCTTGTGGTTACAAACTGGTAACTTCATTTATACAGGAAATGAAATATACATAAGTTATAGAATGTAAACAAAATTACAAGCAGATAAACTGAAGAGAGAACTTAATCAGATGGCCCTTCGCCAGTTCTTCTTCTCTTGGCAACTGAAGAGATAGGCTGAGTATCTTCAGGATCAATATTCAACTTAGCTCCATATTCTCTTTGTGTTGAATCTTGCCTTTCAAGAAGTTAACCCAAGCTTTTCTCAAACCTATTCTTTTGTGCCTTATGCGTAATGTGTGAAATCTAGTTTAAAATTTATAACAAGATCTACCGCTAACTGACTGCAACACACTTACGGGCAGTGTACCCGTTCGTATGTAATATAGCTAACTGGCAAGACCAGGATCGAACACAAGGACTGATTGTTGTACTAAAGGTTGTTAAAATGTAAATCAAAAGAAAGTTTGGTTTGTGACCTAATTGTCACTTTGCGTTTCTGAAAGCTATGTAATCAACAAGTAAATAAAAGTACTCAACCGGCGTCAATCGAGAGCACACGAAAATAGTTGGAGTTGTAACAAATAATTAAAAAGCCATCTATGTCGAATCCGCTACACAAAAAGTCTAGGTTGCATATGGTTAAGCTCAAAATTCTTTAATGTTGGTGATAATAATCGTGACAAGACAAAACACAACCGGCGTGCACTCCGTTTTAAAATCGACTCAATCACCTAATCAATGCAATTTCTTGCAACAAGTGGTACCACCACCCCTGCTACAATTCCTTGAACTAACTAGTTTATTTGATTATTTAAATAACAATTTTATCTTTGTGAAAGAAACGTGGTACCACCAACCGTTAAATCCACTTAACAAAGTAATTTCTATTCAACTTGTATCATTTACTATCATACCATGACCTAGCAAGAGTTATTCATAGACAAACAACAAATAATACTTGCATTCAACTAGTACCACTATCGAAGAACACAAATATCACCAAGAACACAATTTAAGTAGAAGAAATCACTTCATTAAGATCTTGACAAAATGTTAAGTAAAACCAACTTGAATTCAAAATATTATGCAACCAAAACTAATTGTTTCACTTCATCTTCATAGATGTATAGAGATTTAGCTACTCATAATGAAAAGAGCTTAAGATTCAAATAAAAAGGAGAACATAGTGTACCAAATATGAAGTAATAATCCAAATCGAGGTTACAACCGAGCTACAATCAATCTAGAATCAAAATTAATCTTCAAGTCTTCAAATGATGTTGGAGTAGTGAAAACCCTTGAAAAACCCTAAAAATCGTCTGGAAGAAAAGTTTGTAGGCTGTGGTATCCAAGATTAGGTTTAGGGTTGAGTGGGGGTTGGTATTTATACCCAGGAGAGAGAAAAACATGTTGTCAGCTCGAAGTCGCGCCGCGAGGTACACGGGTCGCGCCGCGAGATCTTCCAAAATTCGAACAGAGGACTGCAGACCAAAAACTCGCGCCGCGAGCTTCTTTTCTCACGCCGCGACTTTTCTTGTGAGCTCGCGCCGCGAGGTTTACTGGTCGCGCCGCGACTTTTGCCTGGTTTCACCATTTTAACTTTGTTTTCGACCATTCTTCATCCGTTAGTGCCTTTGGACCATTCTAAGTCGTTTTCTACCATTTGTGAGTGAAATACCTGCCTTAGACCTGAAATCACTAGCAAATACCATAAAGCACCACCAAACATGTATAAACGGCTATCAACCGTGCCTAAAACGTCCAAATAAGATGTGGGAAATATGTATATATTGAGACACATCAAACCTCCCCACACTTAAACCTTGCTTGCCCTCAAGCAAGTATGCACTTTAATCAATTCTCAATAACCCAACAATTCACGATTTCATAAAACAAAACATAGTTATAAGAGAAATTTCCTACCAAGCGGTGTCGAATACCAAAAGCAAATGCATTTAAAAACTAATGAGCAAAGTTTAAGACGAAATCAGAAAATTCGACTAATCTAGATCAAAACCATCTTTCGGTTACAATTAGAATCCTCCCTATGCTTGTGTTAACACCTCTTGAAAATTTCTATCATTCCAATTGACCTTAGGCTCGTTCTTACTAAGCTATAATCTACTAGCAAGCATCAACATTATTATTGGCAACATAAGCAATATTCCACAATGATTATCGGTATAATTGTCCACATAAACACTCACGCCATTGGTTTTCCATAAGGTTTTCATTACGTTATACTTACGAGTCTCTTGACAAAACATACTCCTACAGTCTAGAATTGCAACTCTATCCACACATCAGGTGATCATACGAAAGTGTACTTTAAGCGTCCGGCCAGCGGTTCGCTACGGATACGTGAGTATCGTTAAGAGACATACGCCAGAACTCAAGGTTGGGTTGCATATCCAGAGACCATGCTCTAAACACTAACACATACGAGAACAAAAGGTTTTATAATTAAATACCCGTGAGTTTCTATGAGACCCATGTAGCGAACTTTCGGGCAACTCATCCCAAGTTGGAAGCTTTAGGTGAGCTAGGTAAAACGAAGTTACCCCAAGGACCTACTTGTTCGAATCTCAAAGCCCACATTAGCATTAGACTATTGAAAATTGTTTTGCGCGTGTTCCCACATGTGCCACCCGTTTGATGCCGCAGCACCCCAGACACCCGATATAAAGACCAAACATAATGACTAGAGCCTACAACCTATAACATAGGAATTAAGGACCGGACATCCGGTGTGCAAACCATATGTTAAGTCGAATTACCACAAGCATATTTAATACATTTCAAGCACTTTGTGCACACAATTTGCAAAATTCAAATGGAAAACCTCAAGCGGTGCCTACCAATACATCATCTAGTGAAGCTATTAATCACATTAATTCATCATTAAGGTACAATTTGCAAGCAACCTAGATTATTTGAAGTTCGGAACAAGCCTATGACCTCTTGGAACGATGAAATGCCACAAGCACTAGGAAAGGAAAGCTAAAGGTAAACAATCTCAAGTTTTATCCTAGATTAGCAAAATTCAAAGTCCTCATTTCTCGTCTTTGCACAAAACTTATAGCCTCAAAAATTTAAAAACATAACCAAAATGCTAGTAAAGGAAATAAACTTCAAAATTTTTCATTTTTCCAATTTACCATCCCCCTCCCCACACTTAAGTTGTACATTGTCCTCAATGGACGAATAACTAAGGCAAAAATGGGAAAAGGGAAAAATGCAAAATGTAGAAAGGAAAAACGAAAAACCTCCGGGTGAAGGCAAGAATTCACCATTGCGAAGTCGAGCCAAAAATTCAAGTGGGTGCTGAACTGACTGCCAGCATAAACCCGCTTGTTTATTCCAAAATTTCCAAAAGCAATCTTCCAGAATTCAACTTGCAAACCCAAAATTTTCACCTGACAATTACCATAAACAAAAGACCAAACAAACTACAGAGTTCATAAATAAGGGAAATACGGAAAATACTACAAATGTCTCATCGCCTAAACGGCGGAATTACAACCAAATCGAAAAAATAAAGTTCAAAGTTTCAAAAGTGTCAGAAGTTAGAAGAGAAAAGAGAATAGATCAATATTCGTCCATGTCATGGGAAGAGGGAACACCGTCACCAGCATCAGGATCTGCCGTCTCACCAAATATACCCCTGTAAAAATCATAGGCGGGTCCGGAGTAGCGCTCCCCAGTCGTGTGTCTATAGGTCCCAAACTGGGGCGTATCCTGAGCTCCCCCTGTGCTGCTGCTAGCACCTACTGTGCTCGAACTCGAACCTGCCCAACCGGGCTGCTGTGGCGGATGCTGCTGACCTGGGTGCGGGCTGTAGAACCCGAAAGTGGTGCTGGCTGGCATGAAAATGGAAGGAGGACTGAAGGTCTGAGTAGGCGGTGGTGGCTCCATCTCTAGCTCGTCATCCAATCTTTCATCAATTTGCTCAACCTGTGGAGAAACGTTAGAAGCACAAGAGTTATCACTCGGAGGAAAAATTACCTTGCCGGACCGCGTAAATATGGCATTGACGGTTTCATTCCGGTGTTGGGGTCCTTTGTACTTGTCATCCCCACTCCTCCATGAGCCTTTGTCTTGATTCGGTTTTGTTGGGTATTGCTTGGAAGAGTACCCGGTTGCCTTTGTTGAGTGCCCATTCTATCAATTCTCTTTTCCAAGTTGGAAATCAAGGCATGGGTGTTGCGATTGCTTATGTCAATCTTGTCATGCAAGCCCCCGATCTTGTCATTCAAAAGCTTGGAATAATTCTCCATTGAGATATTCCTTTTCTCTTGGGCCTCCTCTCGTTTGTCTTGTTTGTCAAGGAACTTGGACATCATGGCCATGAGAGGTGATCCTTCGCCCTCGTCTTCTTCTCGCCTTGGAGGTGATGGTGGTTGTTGTTGGTGCTCCATGATTATCATCTTTTTGCCACCTATTTTGAAAATTACCACCACGATTGTTAGAATAAGAATTAAAAGAGTTAGAAGGGTTACTTTGATATCGACTTTGAAGTTGCCACCCCGTTGAAAGAGAGGTTGGTATTGGCCTTGGCGTTGATTTTGCACAAAATTCACATCTTCTTGAGCAACCGAATCACACTCATCGGGATGATGTGGACCTCCACAATGAGTACATCCCCCGGCCATAATCTTCACATCCCGCTCAAGCCCACCAAAGTTGTTCTCCACCATTGAGAACCTTTCGTCCATTCGGTTTGAAAGTGCCCGAATTTCAAAAATCACCTCGGATGTTTCCCCTTTATCAACCCTAGCCACTACCTTACGTGACCTCCTATCTCTATTTGAAGTCCTAGAAACTTGAGCTTTCGCCATATCCTCAAACATCTTCCAAAGCTCACTTGAGGTCTTGTAACTAATGCTACCTCCGCACGTCATCACCATCTTCTCATAACTCTCCCTATTCATCCCATCCATGAATATCCCCACAATCTCGGTGTCACTCACCCCATGCCCGGGACATTCCCATAATAGATCTTTCATTCTTAACCAAGCCTCAACTATAAACTCATCCTCATCTTGCCTAAAAGATCTAATTACAAGTATGAGCTCTCTTTCCCGATTAGCGGGGAAGAATCTCTCAATCAACGCTTCCCTAACCGCACCCCAAGTAGTCAAACTATCCGGTGCCAAACCTTTCAACCATTTGTGAGCCTCTCCCGTGAGAGACATGGGAAAAAGCTTCATTTTAACGTTGTTGGCCTGATTTTCCCCATAATTGAATAAGTTGCAAATCATCTCAAACTTGTCAAAATGCTCATGAGGGTCCCTTTTATGCCTTCCGTCAAAGCATAAATCCTTAACCATTTGCAAATGGTTGCCTTTCACCGTGAAAGTGTCAATCTCGGGAGAACGAATGGCCGATTGGCGAGAAGTTGGTATAGTTCGAGGAAGGTCCTCGATCTTCATGTTGAAGTATGTGGTCGGATTTGGGTCTAGGAGTGGTGTCTATGAAAAATGGGTCGGAAGTTGATGGTTGTGATGTTTGTGTTTTGGTGCGCTTTTTGAGTTTTTCGGGATTGGATGTGGCCTTCACTAATGGTCTCCCAGAAGTTCGAGTGTTCATCCACTACCTGGAAATAATCTGCGAACACAACACAACAAACAAACCTTAATAGCACCTGGGGTACAATTAAAGCAAACTAAAATAAAATAAAGCAAGTAACTTCTCCGTGCAAAGCATGAAAAAGGATCGATTCACAGAATCTCAACCAAAAGTACTTAAAATCAATCCCCGGCAGCGGCGCCAAAAACTTGATGTGTGAAATCTAGTTTAAAATTTAAAACTAGAAGTACCTCGAAACTCACTACTACACACTATCGGGCAGTGTACCCGTTCGTATGTAATATAGCTAACTGGCAAGACCAGGATCGAACACAAGGACTGATTGTTGTACTAAAGGTTGTTAAAATGTAAATCAAGAGAAAGTTTGGTTTGTGACCGAATTGTCACTTTGCGTTTCTGAAAGCTATGTAATCAACAAGTAAATAAAAGTACTCAACCGGCGTCAATCGAGAGCACACGAAAATAGTTGGAGTTGTGACAAATAATTAAAAAGCCATCTATGTCGAATCCGCTACACAAAAAGTATAGGTTGCATATGGGTTAAGCTCAAAATTCTTTAATGTTGGTGATAATAATCGTGACAAGACAAAACACAACCGGCGTGCACTCCGTTTGTAAATCGACTCAATCACCTAATCAATGCAATTTCTTGCAACAAGTGGTACCACCACCCCTGCTACAATTCCTTGAACTAACTAGTTTAATTGATTATTTAAATAACAATTTTATCTTTGTGAAAGAAACGTGGTACCACCAACCGTTAAATCCACTTAACAAAGTAATTTCTATTAGACTTGTATTCTTTACTATCATAACATGACCTAGCAAGAGTTATTCATAGACAAACAACTAAAATAATACTTGCATTCAACTAGTACCACTATCGAAGAACACAAATATCACCAAGAACACAAGTTAAATAGAAGAAATCACTTCATTAAGATCTTGACAAAATGTTAAGTAAAACCAACTTGAATTCAAAATATTATGCAACCATAACTAATTGTTTCACTTCATCTTCATAGATGTATAGAGATTTAGCTACTCATAATGAAAATAACTAGAGATTCAAATAAAAAGGAGAACATAGTGTACCAAATATGAAGTAGTAATCCAAATCGAGGTTACAACCGAGCTACAATCACTAATCTAGAACCAAAATTAATCTTCAAGTCTTCAAATGATGTTGGAGTAGTGAAAACCCTTGAAAAACCCTAAAAATGTCTGGAAGAAAAGTGTGTAGGCTGTGGTATCCAAGATTAGGTTTAGGGTTGAGTGGGGTTGGTATTTATACCCCAGGAGAGAGAAAAACATGTTGTCAGCTCGAAGTCGCGCCGCGAGGTACACGGGTCGCGCCGCGAGATCTTCCAAAATTCGAACAGAGGACTGCAGACCAAAAAACTCGCGCCGCGAGCCCTTTTTCTCGCGCCGCGACTTTTCTTGTGAGCTCGCGCCGCGAGGTTACTGGTCGCCGCGACTTTTGCCTGGTTTCACCATTTTCAGCTTCGTTTTCGACCATTCTTCATCCGTTAGTGCCTTTGGACCATTTCTAAGTCGTTTTCTACCATTTGTGAGTGAAATACCTGCCTTAGACCTGAAATCACTAGCAAATACATAAAGCACCACAAAACATGTATAAACGGCTATCAACCGTACCTAAAACGTCCAAATAAGATGTGGGAAATATGTATATATTGAGACACATCTTAGCCTCCAAAAAGTTCACCATTTCAACCCATTCAGAGAACCCATATTGCATTGCACCAGGATTGTCAGTTCTAACCAGTGGCCCTCTGGCATAACTGACTTCAACATGAAAGTGCTTGGTGCCTGGCTTAATTGTTACAAACACCATTGATTGCCCCACTGTGTCTTCTGGTTGCCATGATCTGGGAATAATATTCTCTAGCTTCAGATTCATTTGATATTTTAATACTCCCAGCTCCAGCAGCCAGCACAGCATTCTTGATGTCATCATTTGATACATCGCCAGTTGGTTCAATGAAGGTTCTAAGATCAGCATCTCTATGCAGTGGTTTTCTTGGTTGAGGGTTCCTTCTTGGTGGATTCAATACCCTTTTCACAACCTTTCTTACATTTTCAATTCTTTTCTGAATCCCACTGGCCCTGTTCTCATTTGCCTTCTCCACTGATATATTTAAATTTCTGGCATCATGCTCAGCTTCATCATCAGGATAGTGCCTGTCCAGTTCAATGTCAAGCATTTCTTTTAACATACAGATTCCTCAACAAATCTGGGACAGTGTAAAGTGAATCTGTGCTTAAATAAGCTTCACTGCCCAGAATTTGTAGAAAACAAAGAGAGAGAAACCTGGAGAAGGGGATACATAGTCCCCTGGTGCCCTTCAGTTTTTGAACCAGGCTTCTGAAAAGGATATCAGCAAAATCCACTCTCAATCCGTTCCACAAGCAGTAAGCCATTTCTGCTTGTGAGGAGTTAATCTGGTCAAGTCCACCAGAACTCCCACCCATACTCTCCACCAGGTGGATGAAAAAGTACCTCCATGAAGGTGTAAGGCCCTTCATGGTCATCGCACCTTTTTTTCAAAACCCCTTTTTCGAGGCACTCCTTGTGTCCCATATCAAGGAGGACCTGGCGAAAATTTATATTTGGGGAGATGACAACAGGAGACTCTCCTTGTCTCCAGTAATTGAGGTGTAGAGCATCCCTCAATACATCTGCTGATAAGGTACACCGGACTGTCCCACCTTTTAATGTGAAATTTATGGAGGAGCAGTCGGAAGAAAGAGAAGCGGTGTACCAAAACTCACACAAGTAGTCGTGAAACATCTTGCGTGGGTTTAAGGAGAATGAGGGTCCGATTGGAGAATCCCTCAAAAATCTTTGGATTCTCCCAATAAGGGTATCGGACCCTTGGGTTCCTTGTAAACTAGCCATCGGATTATTTGGATTTAGTTTGATGAGCGTAGTATTACCAGGAGCACCAGATGCCTGTTTGACATCTGGTGGAGGAGCATATGGGACAGATAGGAGATTTACATCTCTAGAACGGGATGATTTAGGTGCCATTTGAAAATGAAATTGAAACTTTGGAATTAGGGTTCTTGATTTATGAAGCAGAGAGAGAAAAGAAGCAATTTAGATGATTGGGAAGTAAATGAAAAAATGTAAAGGGAAGTAAATGTGATCGGAGTAAATAAGGGTATTATAAGGAATTCAAGATCCCAATGAAATACCAAAAATTATATTTTATTTAACAAAATCAATTTTGTAGATATTTTTACAAAATAAGTTTGAATTTTGAAATAAAAAATAATTTACCGTGTCAGCATTAAATGCTACGACGGCTTAACTTACCCACGCGCCCACTAATTTTCATTTTCCCAATAAAAACAGTTGTCAATTACCAAAATAACTTTAAAAACGTCAAATGACGATATCAAGTGGGTTAAAACACTCGAGTACAATCAGTGTCACAAATATTGACCAAGTATTCTAACGTTATGAAAATTAGACAAGACTGAACCTGGACACTGGAGGATTAGTCCAGTGCCAGTTTCAACTGGAGGGTTCTTCAGTTGCATTTTTCAAACAAAATAAATTTTAGTCAGAAAAATATTTTGAGTCTTTCCCCCTAAAATGATGATCCAGAAATCGATTAGTGCCAGGATAGTATCACAAAGGCGTTCGATAGCCTGGCGAGCAAAGATTATCTGGACCTCCTCAACTGGAGAACTTCATCAGTGTCAATGACGCGTTCATAACAAAAATCTCCAGTTTTAAGGATTTAACATTCCCAGTTCGCTGATGAGATGTTTAAAGGTTTTCTCATCAAGAGGTTTTGTAAAAACATCAGCGAGCTGTTTGTCAGTGGGGATGAAATGAATTTCAATGTCTCCTTTCATAACATGATCACTAATAAAGTGATACCTGATGTCAATATTCTTTGTCTTGGAGTGCATCATTGGGTTGTGAGAGATAGCAATTGCACTGGTGTTGTCACAAAAGATTGGGGTCCTTGTATACTTTTGACCATAATCTAGTAACTGGTTCTTGATCCAGAGAATCTGGGCACAGCAACTGGCCGCAGAAATGTACTCTGCCTCGGCAGTGGACATAGAGAATGAAGTCTGCTTCTTGCTGGTCCAACTTACCAGTTTTCCTCCAAGGAAATGACAACCACCAGTTGTTGATTTTCTATCTATCTTACAACCTGCATGATCTGAATCTGAATAACCCATTAGATCTAACCCTGAGCCTTTGGGGTACCAAAGAACAAGATTAGGACACCCTTTCAGGTATCTAAAGATACGCTTTACAGCGTGCAATGTGATTCTTTTGGGTTAGCCTGAAATCTGGCACATAGACATGTTGCAAACATTATATCTGGTCGACTGGCAGTTAAATACATCAGTGAACCAACCATGCCATGATATTCAGTGGTGTTCACTGGTTTGCCAGTTGGGTCAGAGTCCAAATTTAATGGTGCTGCAATAGGGGTGTTTTTCGATGGGATAGAATCATATTTGTATTTTCTTAACAAATCTCTGACATATTTTCCTTGGTTTATGAAAATTCCATTTTCAGTTTGCTTAATCTGAAGACCTAAGAAAAATGTTAATTAACCCATTAAACTCATCTCATACTCAGATGACATGATTTTAGAAAACTTTTTACACATTGCATCATCAGTTGAACCAAATATAATGTCATCAACATAAATTTGTACCAATAAGATATTACCTTTTTTTTTCAAGATAAATAAGGTATTATCTATTGCACCTCTTTGAAAGCCATTTTTGAGAAGATGTTTAGTTAAAGTATCATACCAGGGCTCTTGGGGCTTGTCTAAGACCATACAAAGCTTTGTTCAGTCTATAGACCCAGTGAGGATGCTTCTCATTGATGAAGCCTGGAGTCTGCTTAACATACACTTCTTCTTCCAATGTTCCATTAAGGAACGCACTTTTGACATCCATCTGGAAGACTTTAACTGCAGATGGGCTGCATAAGCCAGAAATATTCTGATGGCTTCAAGTCTTGCAACTGGAGCAAAAGTTTCATCAAAGTCAACGCCCTTGCTTGACAATAACCCTGGGCAACTAGTCTGGCCTTGTTTCTTACAACATGAACATCTTCATCCATCTTGTTTCGGTAGACCCATCTTGTACCAATGGGTTCTTTCTTTAACCCTGGTGGACAGGGAACAAGTTCCCACACATTATTCCTTTCAAACTGGATGAGCTCTTCTTGCATAGCTTCCACCCAGCTTGGGTCTGCCATAGCCTCGTCAATCTTCTTCGGTTCAATTAGTGATAAGAAGGTGACGTTTAAGTATTGCTCACTGGTGGCTCTTCTAGTCTGAACCCCACTATTTGGATCTCCCACAATCTGTTCAATTGGATGTGCTCGAGTCCATCTAGTGTATTGACTAGGCTGGTGTAAACTACAATATCAGTGCAAGTCACGTGGCGATCTTCTTCAGTTGCAACAGCTTCTGGAGAAGGATCAGTCCAAACTACTTCTACATCCTCATCAGAGTCAATGAGGTCACGATTTGCATCATGAAATTCTTCATTAAAAGGCATTTCTTGAAGAACTGGAGAAGTTGGGGTTTGAACTGGTGCTGATATTGGAGTGACACGTACATCAGATCCAATCACCAATTCTGTGGTAAGTTGAAATTGATGGAGGGATAGAATGAAGTGTCACTGGTGGTGCTCTTTTTCTTAACTGGTTCCAATTGATTGTAACTGGAAACATCTTTCGGTGAAACAACTGACTGATGAACTTGGTCAGTTTCACCAAAATTTATTGGAACGACTGGAGAAATATCAAGGCTTGGTCTCTTGTTGATTGCTTCAGTTAATTCGTCGAATGTGACATGAATTGTCTCATGAACCTTTTTGAGTCTATAATTATAAACTCTAAAGGCCTTTCGAATATCTGAATAACCTAAAAATACCCCTTCATCAGCTTTTGCATCAAACTTTCCAAGCTGACTGGAATCGTTTAAAATATAAACTGGGAAACCAAATACATGAAAATATCCAATATTTGTTTTACGATTCCTGAGTACTTCATAGGCAGTCTTCTTATGTCTCTTGATGTAGACTGACCGGTTTTGGGTGTGACAAGCAGTTGCAACTGCTTCAGCCCAGAAACTGGTGGGAAGACCTGATTCAGATAGCATACTTCTGGCTGCTTTCTATCAGTGTGCGATTCTTTCTTTCCACAACTCCATTCTGCTCTGGAGAGTGTGCTGATGAGAAGTTTTGAGAGATGCCAGTGTCATTGCAAAATGTTTCAAGTACCTTATTTTGAAATTCAGTACCATTATCACTCGCAACTGACAGACTTTTCGAGTATACTTGAGTTCAATTCTTTTGATGAGAGAGATGATTTCAGCAGGTGCATCACTTTTGGATCTGAGGAATACCACCCAACATTATCTGGTGAATTCATCGACCACAACTAGAGTGTACTTCTTTCCAGCTCTAGTTTGAACATTCACTGGACCAAAGAGATCCATATGTAGCATGTGAAGAGGTTCAGTGATGCTAAAATTTTGCCTAGTTTTGAAACTGGCTCTTTTCTGCTTGCCCATCTCACACCCTGGACATGGCTTTTCTTTATTGAAAGAAATTTGAGGTATCCCATCAACCAGTTGTTTGCGAGACAACTTGTTAATATTTTTGAAATTAAGATGGGATAATCTTATATGCCACAGCCAGTTGGTGTCCTCATCAGCTTTGGTATAGAAGCACTGCTCTTTTGGAGCTGGTTCCATATCCATGATGTTCACATTACCTTTTCTTGGTGCAACCATCACCACTTTCCAATCCTTGTTAAATATGGTGCCTTGAGCAATATCGAACAAAACTCTGTAGCCATCATCACAAAGTTGGCTGACACTGATCAGGTTGTATTTCAAACCATTCACAAATGCAACTCTTTTGAATTCGACCTGTCCGTTATTGAGACACCATATCCTTCAGTCTTTCCACTTTGATCATTACCAAACGTCACTGCCGGTCCATCTTGGACAATGAACTCTTCAAGCAGGGGCTTACATCCGGTCATAGTCCGGCCAGCTGCGCTGTCCAGATACCAGATATTCTTCTTTCGATCGCCCTGCACACCCACAAAAATCATCAGTTATTTTTGTGACCCCATCTTTTCTTGATGGGTTCACTGGACTTCTCTACAGAAGTCACAGTTGATTGTTGTGGTAAACTGAAGACTACATCTGGATCTTTTTCACCAGATCCAGGTGCAGGAGTAAAAACGATTGGTATTATGATACCTGCTCCCCTTATTCTTATCAGATTTAGTTCCAGATGGAACATTCTTTTGTTTTGGTTTTGAAGGGGGTTTAATATTTTGTTTTACAACTGGAGGTGATGACCTCCTTCCAGATTTTTAATCCGGGCAGTACAACTCTGAACCTGTCGAGACAAAAGTTGGAGTTGACTTTTCAGTTTAAACAAAATATTGTTTTCATCAGGCAGCTGAACCTTGGACCTTGGTTCAGCTGGAGTTTTAGTCTTTTGGGTCTTGGGCTCCTTAGACTTTTGAGGTAAAGGCTTGTTACCAGTGGCCTTTTTAACTGGAGCACTAGCCTGTTTGGCTCCAGGTTTAACCTCAATGGGGGTGGTCTCAATGGGTTCAGTTTCAACAGCCTCAGGTTGATCATAAGGAGTTTCAACCCTGAGAGCTGGAGGCAATGCATGAAGATCTGGTATGAGAGCTGCCATTTCCAGATCTCCAGATTTCCATGCATTCTTCTGGGCATCAATAGTTCTAGAAAATGCATCATAGTTCTTTCCAGATGCTTTTACCCATGACTTGATAATCAATTGTTCTTTTTCAAGATCAGAAACTAATTTTTGATTTTCAAATTCTAAAGCCTCAATTTTCAAAACTGACTCCTTGAGAGCCAACTGGACACTTTGTAAATCATTTAATTGTGGTTTAACATTGTTCAGTTCAGTTAAGATAGTATCCAGATATCTTTCACTGTCTGCTCTAACAGTTTCCACAAAAGCCAAATCACCACTTAATGATTCAGCAAGGTCCAGTTTCAGTTCAGGGTCAACCTGATTGTCATAATCACATACCTTTTCAAAATGATGTCCACCCATCTTCCAGTGATGACATCTTCTTTTGCCACGTGCTGCTGTTGATCTTCCAAGGCCATGAAACACATGTCCATTTCCTCTTCTTCTTCAGCTGATGAGTCATCAGAGTACTCCCATTTTCCCTCAGTTTGTGCCATTAAGCACTGATCCTTTTCTTTTTCAATGGACATGAGGGCAATCTGGGCCTTAAGCTTCTTATATTTAGCTTTGTAGCTATCATCAGGCCGATTGAAATTAGGGACAGAGGGACCAGTTTGGTTGTTCATCTGACTAGATCTGCATTCCTTCATAAAATGACCTTTCTTACCGCATTTATAGCAGGTAAGATTGGTTTTATCCAGAGAGCTGGAGCTGGAAGCATTGTTTGGGCCATTAAATCTTTTGGATTTATGCTTAAACCTATTAAAGGTTTTAGCAATCATGGCTACCAGATCATCATCGTCAGTTTCATCACAACCATCACTGATTTCAGTGGTCAGGCCAGAGTTCAAGAAACTGTTTAACATCTCCTTCATTGAGTGTGCCTGGACACTCTCTGCAGACATTAAAGCAGCACAAGGTCGCTCAGTTACACTAGAAACCTTGGGACTCTGGGCATGGTTCATGGCATCCTGCTCAGCCACCAGTCTTGCAGCATTATTATCTTCAGTGAATCTGAAGGCTCCATAGAGCGATGCAAGAGTATGGCTGTGCAGGGTTTTACCTTGTCTTAAGACAAGAACCATATTTTCCCATTTGGAAGGAAGAATATCACAAAACTTCTCAAGAAGATATCCTTATCCTTCTCTACACCCAAGCCTCTCAACTGATTAATGAGGCTAGAAAATCTGGTGTATGTACCAGTTAGACTTTCATTGGGCAAGGCAAAGAAGGATTCATCCTTCTTGTTCAAGGCAACTTTTCTGGTGACAATAGTGTCATCACCTCCTTCAAACTGAATAACTAATTCATCCCACATTGACTTGCACTGGGGAACAACACAAGTGTTGGAATTAGATCTTCAGGACAGCTCCAAGGATCATGTTCTTGAGTCTGGTGTCCAGATCTACAAGTCTACGATCCTCATCAGACCAGTGGTCTTCGAGCTTTTCTCTGGACCTCTTCTTCTAGTTGGATCTAGAAGAGGACTTACCCCAAGAGACATGGGTATATACGGTCCATCCTTAAGGATTTTCAGCATATATCTCTATATCCCACCAAAATGCAAAAGCATTCTGGCCTTCCATGTACCGAAGGTCTCACTGTTTCCATCAAATTTTGGAACAGGAGTGTTAAATAATGTACATGGACATGGTTTGGGGCAGTAGGAGGAGGAGTGTATTAACATTTTGAAAAGGTGGTGTATTAGTATTCAAAGGGTTTTCACCTTGACCAGAACCATCTCCACCTTCAGTAGTAGTCATCTAAGCAGATCTAGACAAGTTTATTAACCTGCTCTGATACCACTTGTAAGTCCCAACTCAATAGATGGTACTACCTGAAGACACCTCTATGTCGATGGTTGAGTTACTTTGCAATATAAGCGCTGAACTGGAGACGACCAGTTACAGAGAGTATATACCAAGTTCTAGATAGATTACTTATTTAAGTGACAATAAGTAAAGAACAATGCAATAATATAAAATACTTGTAAAGTAAATTGGTGAGACAATATGTAATTTTCAAGTGTAATTTATTTATTACTTTAAATAAATTACAAGGTTGTTGCGGAACCAAGATAATACAAGTATGTAAATATCCTAACAACCTATGAACTACAATTGATCTACACTTGGAATTTCTCTAAACAATCGAAACACTTAAAGTTGTGAAATGTTCCTTTTAGCGATTGAGAGAATATTGCACAAGTTCATCAAGAATATTGCAGGTTTGCAAAGTATGTGTTCTCTCTTTATTCTTGTTGTGCAATGACTTGTATATTATAGGCAAAGTTAACATTGGGATGTTAACTTTGGCCGTACAAATATGGTTGAGAACATTTAAGGAATAACATTTAATTCCTTAAAATGCTGTGTAAAGTTGCAGTATAAAGCAACTTTACTCAACCAGCTTTATGTACCTTTTTGTACTATATACATAGATAAATCTTATTATCCGTGTAATAGCACATAAAGCATAAAAGTCAATTCCTCGTAATCAGTGTAAAGCTTTGTAAGAGCTTTCCACTGATGGTCTCCAGTTGTAACTGTCAGTTCTCAACTGGAGGAAGTCTTCAGTTGCGTTAACTGTACGTTGCAACTGGACTTCAATATATTTCTGGACAAATCTTCTTGGTCTCCAGGTGCAACTGGAGACTGGCCAGTTTCACAAAACTGGTCCTAACAATATAACTGAGGGAAGGGAATATGTGGCTATGTTGTAACTAAGCTTGGGTATAGAACCCCTCACATGTCAATTTTTTAAACCATAAAAATCATGGGGGCCATGTGATTTATTTATTTTGCAACAAATATTAAAAAATTGATATGTGAGGGGATCTATACCTAAGCTTGGGTACATGATAGCCATATATTCACTTTTTTCATAATATATATAAGATCTTTATTATTATTATTTATCTATATAGATTGTCATGTATATAGGGTGGGATCCTGGAAGAAGGTGTGTTAAGGAGAAGGGAGAGAAGGCATTGGCCAATCAGAACGCGACATGTGTCAAAATAAAAAAAGCGCGGTGGCAATTTTGTAAATAAATTAAACTTTTTTGAAGCTTGGTCAGCTTGGGCTCTCAGTCAGCTTGGTCAGCTTGGGTTGGGTCAGCTTGGGTTGGTTCAGCTTGGGGTCAGGTTGGGTCAGCGTTGGGTCAGCTTGGGGTCTGGTCAGGTTAGGTCAGCTTGGGTCAGCTTAGGGTTGGGTCAGTTTGGGGTCTGGGTCAGCTTGGGTTCTGGGTTGGGTCAGCTTGGGGGTCAGCTTGGGGTCTGGGTCAGGTTGGGTCAGCTTGACACAATTTACACATAATTACACAAATGTAGATTATGGGTTTTGGTCAGCTTGGGGTCGGTTGGGTCAGCTTGGGTTGGGTCAGCTTGACACAATCTACACAAATGTAGATTAATCTACACAAATGTAGATTATGGGTTTTGGGTCAGCTTGGGTTCTGGTTGGGTCAGCTTGGGTCAGCTTGGGGTCTGTGTCAGGTTGGGTCAGGGTTGGGTCAGCTTGGGGTCTGGTCAGTTGGGTCAGGTTGGGTCAGCTTGGGGGTTGGGTCAGCTTGGGTTGGGTCAGCTTGAGGTTGGGTCAGCTTGGGAGGTCAGCTTGGGGTTGGGTCAGCTTGGGGTGGGTTGGGTCAGCTTGGGTTTGAAGTCAAATTATTTACAAAAATGCCACCGCGTTTTTTTTTAAAAAGCCACATGTCACGTTCTGATTGGTTCATAGGACCTTCTCTCCTTAAGACACCTTCTCATTTGATCTCTTTATATATACAGTAGAAATATAAGAAAGCTTATTAATTAAGCACACAAGATTATGGTCATTATTATTTTTTTTTTAATTTAATAAGAAATAGTATGTTTAGAGATCTAACACGCTATATTTTTTACTAGTAAAAGACATGAAACATCTATTTATATACAGTGAAGTCCTTTATTTATTTAATTGCTCCATTTTGTTCCCTATAAAAATACGGGTATAAAATAAACTTTATCTGGATGTTGGTTCTAGTCTAATTTATGTTAGTTCTTGATTGAATACAAATATTTAAGGGTTTTTCTAACATGTGCCCTAAGGGCACACATAAAGTGCATTTATTGCACCTCGTAAGCTGAAAAAGATAATAATATTCTTCTCGGGAATTGAAAAAGGTAATAATATTCTTCTTGGGATTTGAAAAATGCATTTTCCAAGAAGAATATTATTACCTTTTTCAATTTACGAGGTGCAATAAATGCACTTTATGTGTGCCTTAGGGCACATGTTAAAACTAATTAACAAATTATATTTTATAGTCTATTGGTATCACTTTTTTCTTAATATATAAAAGGTACAACCTAGGATAACCCCCTTTTGGCAATCATTAAATCATTTGGCCATTTTATATGATTTTGTGTAATATATAATTTGAATATTATAGTAATCCCTAGCCACAAGTTAGTAAACATGCATCTCACAATAGTTATTTCTATTTAATATAATTCATGATAAAGGAAGTATATATAGAATATTAGTATTAAACTATTAATATTTCTCTTAATCTATAAAGTTAATAATAATTTAACGCAAAAGCCTAAGAAAGTTAGAAACTATTAAGTACTTATATCAATCTAATTTCTCTTTATCTTTTATTTTGTTAGGTCAACGAATAAAATTAGACTATCCGGGGACAAACCAATGATGAAAGACTACCATATACGTCCCCGAACGCAAACGATGTTGGTAGCCCAAACCTTCCATTCACGAAAAACCCCATAAATTCTCAGTTAGGATTAAACCTCTGACCTTATGAGTAATATTGGGATGCCACGCCATTCCGTCTGTGAGTCAGTCGTTAGCCTTATTTCTCTTTATCTATTTTAAAAGCCTTATGTTGTTATAAGTAATAAGAAATTAATTATATATGTCAAGTGTAGATAACATCCATTTATCTTGTCTTATTAAATAGTTATTTAATAGTTACTCGTCACGTAACAAAATTAAGAGCACCATTGGATTTATAAGTCATCGATCTCTATTCCTAATATTATATAAACGTGTTATATTTTTAGTGGTTTTCGAGTATGATCACTAAGTTAACAGTTATAGTTAATGATAAAGCTGTGAAAATTATGACTAGATCACTAATTTTTTAACCTAAATAGAAGTTTGAGTTTTATATTTAAGGATCTTTATTCTAGTTTGTGGCACATTGTAGGGGATAATCACCACCAAAGTAAGTAGTATAGTGACAAAGAGTAATATATTATCATAAGAAGTTTTACGTTTGAATTCTGTCATAAACAAATATCAAATTTCTATTATGTATGTTTTCATAGCTAAGATAGGACTGGGAAGATTGAAAATCTATGCCAGTTATAGATGTTCATGAATTGAACATTTTTATATATTTTTCCCACTAGTTCACCGGCCACTTTTTAAAATTTTCGAGTAATTAAATTAAGTTCAAATAATGGATGGGTTCAGATACACCTGATAGAAGTTGAAGCTTGAGGAACTTAAAACCATTAAAGTAAACGAATCGATAGGATTTTAAAATATTAAAATTCAAAAGTAAAGCAAAAGTTAAGAATATTGAATGGGTCTAATCCAACATTATGTTAATGAGCGGCCCATGTGCCTTGATTATGACTAATATTGTCGTATTATATATTAGGAATTTGATAGTGAGAGTCCTAATGTCATTAAAAGCATCTTTAATACTTCATTCGTCTTAATTTAATAAATTATACTTATAATTGTTTTCACGAACCTTGAATCTATCCGGGGTGTGGTACTACTTACTCGGACGTGGAACAATATATTTTGATAAAGAAGATTGATGTCGATATCACAACACCAAAAAAATGTCATATCCAAAAATCAAACGAGATAACTATCATTATTATCATACATTTATTATAGTTAATGTTCATTAGGGCTATAAGTATTTTTTTTCTTTGTTTTTCATTTAGGCCTTCAAATTATGAGAAATATCCAGTTTGGTATCTTGTATGTAAAAATCTGCCATTCGAAATCGATTCTTGTTTGGAAAAAAAGAATGCCCAGTTCATAAGAGGGGTCTTTCATTAAGACAGTAGATTCCAAATCATATTGAAGTTGTCGTTGTGACTTGTGAGGAGGAAAAAAGAAAGAAAAACAAAAAGGAAAGAACGTCATATTTATGTTTATTACAAGTTGCTTTGTGATGGGCTCAGCGAGTATTTGTGATGTGATACAAAACTTTAGTCTGATAAATTTATGTAGGCCCAACTACTAGTCCGAGCCATTTTGTTTTGACTACAAGATGCGGAGGGCCCGAATGTAAAACCTTATTCACCATATTAAAAACGTAAATCCCCCAGACTTATTATTTTTCTCATTTGAATTTTATTCATATATTTAATTTAATTTAATTTAAAAACGTAAAGCGTCGTCACATTTATATTGTCATAATTTAGATTTTTATTTGTAATGACGAAAGTCACAAAACCTGGTTTGGCCCAAGTGAAACAACTGTGGTTTCCAAACCGGAATTTCCTATAAATTTTAGTCTGATCTTGGTCCAACATTTCCGACCGACCAGTTTTGAAACAGTTAAAATGTTTCACTAACAATACTATAGGTGAGATTATTTTATTTGATTGAAGCCAAAGGATTCAACCTGGAGCAAGAGCAATACATAATTACATATTCACAAGCCCATCATTTTGTTACAACATTTGGTTTTGATGATACAAGCTTGGTCGTTCAATTGTCACCAAACGCACAATTAATAGGTCCAACTTTTAAATATCTAAAAGTCCGATTCAATTCATGGGCCCATGATGAGCCGACATTAAAAGTTTCTCAAACTCATGGACGAATCAGGATTTCCGTCACTATATGACGTCTAATTATCATTTGATTAACTGAAAATGTATCAACTGGTGTTTAAGTTTAGAGTTCATATTTAAGTACCGGCCACCAGTACGTAATATCACACCAAAACATGTACTATTTCTTATACAGTTTTTGTGCTCCAAAAATATAACGATTAAACCGTCATAGTTAAGTCGTATTAAATAATTAAACTTTCTTTAATTATTGGGTTCGACCAGAACCACCACTATCATATTGCAAGCAAGCAAGGATCATAGTCATTTGAACTTTGAAGTAACAGAATATCTACGTTTTTATGGATCTTGATTAATTATCCTAAACGGCCCCCCTATAATATTTTTAAGATGTGTCAAATTTCATTGTCACCATCGACTTAAACTTATCTTGAAATTCATAATTTAACACAAATTAAGACTGTTTGTTTAGTTTCTTAATAAAAAAATTATGGGTTAGTCAAAAATACTTAATTCATTAAGTCATCAAAAGTTTTGTTTTTTTGGACTTAATTAAAATACAACTGTAATGACTTATTCAATATAAATATTATATGTCCATTTAATAATTTTATCAATTCAGTCACGGTTAAAAAAACAAAGACGCCAAGAAAAGAAAAACATTTTAGTTTGTCACGAAGAACTAGAAAGGAAACGTCGGCAAATAACTGACTTTAATAATAGTTCAACAGATGGATTTTAGTCAATGTGTTCAAATATATTTTTGAACAATCAATGTCTTCAAAATACCTGTCGCTAAATTAATGACGATATTAACAATGAATGCCATACCTAATACTATAATCTATCACTGTCAAAATATTGATTAAATATTTTTTTTGTTTTTTATTTTTTTGAGAGAACAAATTTGGGCTCAGCGACATGCCTCTTCATATAACCAACTCCTATTCCAGAGGGACCCATTATGGGAAAACCTCCGTCTCCATTCCTGTGAGCATTTTGCTCACATCAGGATTTAAATCCAAGACCTTTCGGTCTGACTCCACCATATACCAATCCATCTATTGATGATTGGTATTGATTAAATATTTATCAACCTGATCTTTAAAGAACGATTTAATTAAACCTTAAATGTTTCTATGTTGAATTTGGCATCTAAATGTGACATGTTTGAACTACAAAATCAAGATTAAGGCCTTAATTAGGGGGGACAACTTTTAATAGAGACAGCTGATCGACTCTATCTTAGTTTAGGAATCATTTCGATGCAAAACAGTGAATGTATCGTGCCGGCAGTGAAACAAAAGGAAATTAACAAAACTAGGAATTTGTTAGGAAACAACAAAATATATTTATTAAGTAAGAGTCTATTTAGGCTGATTACTGTCTACATCTAAGTATGAATGAAGCAACGTTTGTCATACGCAGAGTTCGAAGAAACATTCTTGGAACGATTAGGCAAGTCAATATTTAAGTTCCTAGTAAATATATGTTAGGTGATCCATCATCGATTACATAGATACATACGAACCAACTACATATATGCAAGTACAAGAAAATGATAGCTCAAGTGGCATTCTTTTTCATTAATTTAATTATATTCTTCAACTTCATCATCAACAACAAGGACTAATTAATAAACCTTCTTTTCATAGTACGTTATGATATACTCTATTGTCTTGTTGCTTTATGTAAGTTTACTAGCATTGTACGTACCGTGCATATTAAAACAGAGGCCAATTAGTCTATTATCAATTAATTTTTCGATAGTTTTGGACAATTTATGATATTAATATACTAATAGGTTGTAAATCCTTCTACGTACAACAGGATAATTTAAATGAGGGATTTTCCACTCAAAACATTGAATTCACTTGGTAATTAGTCCTTAATTAATTATGTTGGAATATTTGTTCTAAAAAAAGTAGCATATACGATTGGTATGTTTGCGATACTTTAAACATGAACGTACTCATAGATTAATGTTTGTGTTCAAATATATAAACGTAAATTTGAGGGATATGCTTACCCCTAGCTTTTTACATTTGCACATTCTGTAAAAGAGAATTTTGATCGGCTCGATCAAGCTCTTGGGGGTCATATATATGAATGTCCACCGATAAGATAGGGCTCGCCTCCACCATCCCCAACCGATCGATCAGTATGAAAAACCTGAATATGATGACCTTACTAATGCAATTTGCAACTCTTTATCTTTAAACAAAAGTAGTACAGGTGAAAGCAGTAGTCATTATCTCAATATCGATAGTTTCATGAATCTTTCGCCAGCAGTGGCTCTTCATAGCTTCAATTCATATATATATGTCTAGAGCCACTGCTAGTATTAATGTCATCACTACTACTACGAAAAGGAAAAGGACTAATAATAATTCAGCAGTTGATCAAGCAGGTATCGATCCAGAGCTTCGTCTAGGATGAAACACACGTACATGTATATATGCAAGTTTTGTGTGGGCCGGTCAATGTGCGTCTTTCTTTGTTGTGACTACTATCCGCAATTAATTAAGCTTCAGTTTTTTGTTTTGTTTTGTTTTTGAGCACCAAAAGCCAGGTGGACTTTTAAAGCAGCCGGAAATTCCCGAGTGGAAGTGGGAGCAAATAGCAATGGACCTAGTGACGAAATTGCCTCGGACAAAGAAAGGTCATGATGCTATATGGGTGATTGTTGATCGTCTTATGAAATCAGCCCATTTCATCCCCATCAAAGAAGATTGGAACACTGAGTGTTTAGCTCGTCTGTACGTTGAAAAGATTGTGACATTACATGGTGTACCTCTGTCCATAATATCTGATAGGGATGGTAGGTTTACCTCACGTTTCTGGGGTCTTGTGCAAGAAGCAATGGGCACTACGTTAGCATTAAGCACGGCTTACCACCCACAACG
>CM067167.1:299758169-299811406 GCA_034093135.1 Erigeron breviscapus | reverse complement strand
ACTGTCCCGTGAGTGAGTGTAGTAGAGAAGTTAACCTTGTAATAAATAAATTTAAAACTTGTTAGGAATTTAAGTTAATAAATCTCGATCATCAGGGAACTTGTTTTGAGTGTGGTAGCCCCGACCACTATAGAAACGCTTGTCCTAGGTGGGTTGAACCACAAGTCCGAGTGGCGGCTTCCCATAGTCAACTTCAAGTTGTTGTTTCTACCCAAAACCATGACCAACTAAGCCATCAAGTGCAACCTCGGGGACAAGCTTTGGCAGGAGATGCAAATGAAGCCCGCAACGATCCAGAGGCGGTGACAGGTACATTCCTTCTTCCCGACCATTACGACGCGATGTTGGTTGATTTTAGGACCGATTATAGCCTTAATTTCTTTTACTTGACTTCTTTGATTTACAATTTTCCGTATGCCTAAGTTAAAATCTCGATCCTTAAATGGTCCGTGGCGTGCTAAATAGGTTTTGTCAATTACTTGTAATGGTATTTTAACTTTAAACGACATCAAATTATTTATGGGCTCTATGCCTCTTAACATTGGGAACTTTGATAATATTGCGAGTGTGGAATGGATGACGGTGGGTAATGTGATTAGTTATTGTGGCTAAAGTGTTGATTTAAAAATGTCCTTGTCGAACGGTAAGATTCTTAAGGTCCAAGACGAAGCATCCGATTCTACTAACTCCGAATCCTTAGTGATACCGTCCCAAGGGTAGGAATTATAGACCGTTCCTATTGTTCGTGACTTCCCCGAAATCTTTTCGGATAACTTACCGGGATTACTTCCATCTCGACAACCCGACTTTCATATTGATTTGATCCCTAACGCCGCACCCGTAGCTAAAGCTCCTTATAGGCTTGCCATAACCGAAAAGCAAGAATTGGAAACACGACTTAAAGAGCTCCAAGAAAGAGAGGCTTATTCGTCCTAGCCGATCACCTAGGGAAGCTCCTATCTTATGGTGAAAAAGAGAGGCGGGTCGTTTAGAATGTGTGTTGACTACCGGAAGATGAAAAAGCTTACGATAAAGAACCGGTATCCACTTCCCCGGATAGATGACTTGTTTGACCAATTGCAAGGTGCCAAGTCTTTCTCCAAGAATTGATCTTCACTCGGGTTATCATCAACTCCGAGTACATGAAGATGACATTCCAAAGACGGCGTTCTGTACTAGGCATATTCACTTTGAAATAACCTTTATGCCGTTGGGTTGACTAATACACCGGCGGTGTTCAGGGACTGGATGAATCGGGTGTGTCGGCCTTATTTGGACAAGTTGTCATTGCTTTCATTTATGACATCCTTGTTTACTCAAAGACGAGAAGGAACATATGGGACGTTGGTGTAAAGTACTCAAGTTACCTAGGAAGGAGAAGTTGTGTACGAAATTATCTAAGTACTAAATTTTGGTTGGAAGAGGTCCAGTTCCTCGGTCACGTGGCGAGCAGGGATGGCATTCATGTGGACCCAAGCAAGATTTAAACGGCCAACAATTGGAGGTGACCCGAGACGCCATCTGACATTCGTCAAATTCTTGGATTGGCGGGTAGTTATAAAAGATTAATTGAAAATTCCTCTAGAGATGCACAACCGTTTACTCCCTTGACTCAAAAAGAGAGAAGAATCGAATGGGGTAGAAGACAAGCATGAGCTTTCCAAATTCCCAAGGATATGTTGTGTAAATTATACCAACCACAAAAGGGCTCCAACACATTTTTAACCAAAGCGAGTTGAGCATGAGACTAAAGGCGATGATTTGAACTCTTTAGAGACTACGATTGTGAAATCCGTTACCATCCGAGCAAAAACCGAGGTTGTGACTGATGATTTGAGCATGAAAGAGAGGGTCAAGCCGAGGCGAGCAAGAGTAATGAACCGCACGGTAGGACAAGACGTTTATAACGGGACCAATGGAAACTCAAATGTAAGCTACACTACCGGAGAACTTTGGTAGTGAAGAATTGGACGACGTGGGGCAACAATTTGATCCAAAAGAAGGGAATGGATCATATTTTGTTGAGAGGCTCTGGGTTCCCATTTCTGGGCAATCTAAGAACTTCCCTTGTGGATGAATGCCACAATTCAGCTTATTCGGTCCATCCCGGGTCGGATAAGGCGTATTTAAATTTAAAGGATTTGACTGGAAGCCGGGAACGTAGCATGATGCGGCTAAATATGTGAGCACTCGCTTACAAGTTAAGGCCGATCATAAGGAGCTACCCTGATTGCTGGTGCAACATGTGAAGCTGGAATGGAAATGGGAACGAATCGCAATGAAATTCAACACGAAGTTACCGAAGACAAGAAATGGTTGTGATATGAGTTGAGTGATTATGGATCGGTTAACGAAGTCGGCTCATATCTTGGCCATCAGTGAAACCGAATAGTTTAACACCCTGACTCGTTTATACATGAAAGAGGTGGTGTCTAAGCATGGAGTTCTGGTTTCTATCATCTTCGATAGAGACGCCGGACTAACTCAAATTTTGAAGAGCCTTTCAACAAGCTGTGGGTACTCAACTCGATATGAGTACGATACTTCATCCTCAAACGGATGGGCAAGGTGAAAGAACGCTACAAACGCTAAAGGACATATTGAGAATGTGTATTAATGACTTCGGTGGTAGATGGGGAGATCACTTGTCGTTGATTGAACTCTTGTACAATAATAGTTATCATACGGGTATTAAAGTGGCACCCGTTAGGACACCTTATGGTAGGAAGTGTTGCACTCCCCTAGCTCGGGTCGGAGATAGTGAATTAAAACGACAAAGGTGATTTCTCAAATCAAAAGGGGCTTGCAACTAACTCATGAACAACAAAAGAGGTACACCAGGGAAAGCGTAGACCATTAAAGTTTACTCAAAAATCTTAGAGCATTTCATAATTGTAAATTACATAAGTGATTGGCGGGCCCTACTCTTCACGTGTCGATGGACAAGATCCAAGTAGACAAAAGCTTAAACTTGTTGAAGAACCGGTAAAACCCTAGATAATGAAGTCGAGAAAATAAAGGATAAGCGCCACACGATTTCCTAAGTTAGATAGGATACTAGATGTAGAGCCGAGTTCACCTAGGGGCGAGTGGACCAGGTGGGACCTAAGTAACCGCATTGGCTTAGAAACTAGGGTTTTGTTGAATTTCGGGATGAAATTCTCTTAACGGGGGAATGATGTAACACTCGTAAATTTTGACCCGTTGACCTTACATATATTTTGACAAGCCAAATTAATTAATAATATTATTGAATGCGTTTTTGGGACTTAATGACGACTAACAAACTTGACGATTCGATTTATCGACTTATTATGCGACTTGATGCTAGACGAAATGCGAATTAAGTTAGCTATGTAGATGGGTCAACCCATGGGTCAAACCCATAACCCATGACCCATGAACTTAACCCAACCCTCCCATCTCTTCCACTCACTCACTCTCACACTCTTATCCCTTTCTTTCTCTCTCTATCTCTCTTGCAAGAAACACACACACAAACACATATATCTCTCACTCTCTCTCTAGATTTCTTTCACATTTATTGAAATTTAAGCAAGATTAAAACTAGAATAATAATAATCATCATCTCCTTATCATCATATTTCAAATTTGGGTCGTCAAGTTGCAAGAATCATTCATTTGGGTCAATTTTCGGGTTTGAACATTGGTGGTGGCTTTTGGTAAGTGAAACTTCACTCAAACTAATCATTTTACGTTTGTAATCATGTTTCTAGTTGATTCCAAGTAAATTCGTGTCACAAATCGGGTCAAAACGCAATTAGGGTTTGCCTAGGGTTTTTATTGAGTCAAAAACGATTTTGAACTTGAATCGAGTGTTTGTAATGGATTCATGAAGTGGGTTGTGTTTGATTATGTGTATGGATGTGTATTCATGCTTAAAAACGAGTTGGAAAAGTCATTGGGTCGATTTTGGAGTCAAAATTGATGTTTAGGTGTGTCAAAACCGTTTTTGGATCTTGATGAGCTGCTGAGCTGTAGTGGGTCGCGCCGCGAGGGGCCAGACTCACGCTGCTATTCTTGAGGCTCGAGCAAGTGTTTTGGTTAGTAAGTTGGGTTGCGCCGCGAGGAGGTGGGCTCGCGCCGCGAGGGGCTAGAACAGATCACGTCGCGACCAAGGGTTCTCACGTCCCGAGTCTTGTGTAATTCTCATGTCGATTTTCAAACGCTACTTTTAATCCATAAGTCCAATCGAGTCATATGACCTATCGTTGGAATCGTATGAGAGTCTACTTTCTTTTAGTATCATTCATTTAGGATGGATCTCCCTCCATTTCTAAAAATGTCGAGTTAAAGTGTCTTGTTCTTACTCGGGAAAGTCGTTGAAGCGTTTGTGGGTTTATGGATTGACTTAAACTAACTAGACTGACTTGTTTAGGGTTTTAGAGTTGACAATGATGATATTATGATATACTTTGATAGGTGGTGGTTACGTGGCGGTTGTTGAGCGTTTATAACTCAAATCTAACCCGATATTAGCTTGCTTTTGCCGATCAAGGTGAGTTCCGTAGCTCCCTACTCGATTGAGATTCGGGCTGGAAAGTGCACACATACTTGTTTAATTGATTTACGATGTTTTAGTGACTTTCATGCATTATACTTTGACGTTGTCAACACGTATGAAATCATATTACTCGCATTTTATTATTCATGTAATCTTGGTTGATTGTTAGCTCATTGATTTGCGGTTAACTACTTACTTGGTTGATTTTGCATTCGATTATGATTTTATCTGGTTGTTAGGATAGTTGTGCATACATGGAAGTCGATTATGCCTTCAAAGGGTTATAGATGTGGTGGGAAGGCTGCGGGTGACCCTATATATAAGCATCTATGATTCTATGAAAGTAGAATCCTCCGAAGCGTATTTACATGTTGTTTTGGTTGTCGGTTGAATGTTTGACTTGTGGTTGGATTTGGGGAAACCGATCTATGGGAGTCGGTTGGATGCTTGACTTGTGGTTTTCATTGGGGAGACCGATTTATGGGAGTCGGTTGGTGGACTGTTTGGTGAGATTGAGTTGGACACACACATATACACTATTGTTGAAATTATGGAAATATCTCAACGAAATTTATACGGCCGTTTATATATGATCCAAGAAGGGTCACAAGCAAAGAACATTGAAAGGCTAGTTGAACTTGTAAAAAGATGTAAAGTATAAGAACTTTCCAAAAATAGATTTGAAAATGATTTTCGTGTCGAAACCGCGAATCGGGTAAAAATCGGATCGGGTACCTAAGCACCATGGACCAATCCATTTGATCATGGACCAAACTAGATTGGCCCATGGATACCCCATAGGGGCGGTCACGAATCAAAGGAAGGGAGGGAGAAGGAAACTTGTTTCCTTATCCCACATTGATTCAAAGAAAGAATTGTTAGGGTTTTCTATGTCTAATTTCGTCCCTCTCCTCTTGCTTGGGTCGAAATCCTCTAACAAATTGTTAGGGGTTTTGGCTTTTGTATATTAGTTATATTTTATATATTAAATATTTATATATATTAATATATATATTTAATACAAGTTAAGGCTAGCAACTAGCTAGTCTTGGGGATTTGTTCGTGTGTGTGCACCTCTTGAGGAGTTCTACACTTGGACTCTTAGTTCGTGGCAAGGAGTTCCGTTCGTGGTTCGTGAGGTGGTGGTCGACTTTTGCTAAGTCATTTTAGGGTTTTCGCGCGCTAAAAGGTTAGTGTTCTTTCGTTCTATTTAATTATGTTTATCTATTTTAGTTTGCTATATTTGCATGCATGTTAGGTCCTTGGCTTTGATTATATTTAGGGAATTAAACTAGGTTTAATTGTTTCGTTACTTATTCCGCTTATAGCTAATAGAGTTAGTCTTAGACGATTAAACAAGATTAATTGTCTAAACGAATTAATCATATTAATTCGTTTACAAGACTAACGAGAATTACCTAGGAACGTTCATGGTTTTGAAACATGCTTTTAATTAATATAAAGTTGTTTTAAATTCAAATAATTAACCGTTTTAATTATTTACAAAAGATACCACTCATGTTTTATTAAATGACTCTGATAACCTTTCGGAAAACGAACGTTCATTGTAGACCCAAACTAGTTGCGCGATTAACGGAATCCCAACAACTATCACCCCGTTGGGGAGCCTTGTACTTTCGAGTACTTGATATTTGTGCGGGACGCACACATGCCCCGAGTATATAGACGTATATACATCGATGATTTTGAGATGCCACATTGGTCATGGTGATGACATGTGAGTATCGTTGCACTGAGAGCGTTGTATGATATATGCAACACATTGGTTGAGACTAGCATTACTTGCATACGATCATTTACATACTTCATTTATGGCATACTTCATTCATCGCACACCATGCTTGTACGATTACTTGTTGGACTAGGTTAAGCTATAAGTGATCCTATTTGGTGTTTGTGTGACATGTATTGGCTTACGGTAAGTACACCACTTGCCTTTATCTCGTATTATTGTGATTGACTGACGATGGTTCCTTGTGATCCATTACTACGAACTCACCAACCTAGTGTTGACTTTGTTTAGTGCACTTTTCAGGTATTCGTGTGAAATTGGAGACTTGATGACTACTTGTTGATCTTGCTAGGGCTTGGACTGGGACTTTCATGGATCCGTGATCCGTTCACCCTCTTAGGGTTTATGCTTAGAACCTTTTGGATTTAGTTGTAATATCTTGTCTTGAACTCCGTTGATGACTTCTTGTTTACTTTGCATCTTGTACCTTAATTGTTGGTTTGGGTTCACCGAATCCTTTTAGTTCATGTAGTTTATGTTTTACGATAATTCCACTGTGCGCTATATAATTTCAGTAATATCCCGGGCCTAGCTTGAGGTGTTACATTAAAGTTCTCTTAGCCCCGATCGTAACTAATAGTTAATTTAGCCATCGTTTACTATCATCTGACATAACTATTGGTCGTAACTAATATAATTTAGCCATCGTTTACTATCATCTGACATAACTATTGGTCGTAACTAATATTTTTTATAAGCTTTAATAATGCTTTTTCTTTTTCTTTTTTCTTAAAAAAAACACTTTAAAATAGGGAAAAAATTTATATTTCTTACCACGGTCAATAACCCTGTAACCACCACAGTATATTGTAATGTTTCTGCTATAACAAGAGGGTCAGTTTCTAACCCTTTTTCTATGTATCTAAAAAGCGCTAATTTTTTATATTTTATCTTTTTGTTCTAATTGTCTCTTTCAAACGGTCCTAAGATCCGGGTAATCACCGACCAACGGCCAGAGAATCGTGTAGTGTTTATGCTTTAACTAAATGACTCATTATCTTAAAATAAATTCTCACATCCGTTTTTATCGTTTATGTAGTACCTTCTATTACGTTTTAAGTATCATTCAGTCTCCCGGGCAACGCTGGGATTAAAATGCCAGTTAATCTTAAAGTTTGAGATTGACTATATTTTGTATAACTAACTTTTGTTTAGTAAACATAATCTTTTGTCTATAATAATAAACTTGAGATGCTTGAATACATTCATCTAGCCTCTGTTACTAAAAGAAATATATGTCATAAAAATAATGTTAAAATCTAAATTTAGTTTTGTTATTCTTAATGACTAAAGTGATAATAATCTATACTAATGTAAAAAAACACATCTCTTTGTTGAAAGTTACATGAAGATAAATGTCTAAAATGTCCTCATTTATCTATACTATGTAATATTTTCACATACACTATTCACTTAACATTAATGGTTAAATTACATTATCAATCATTTATCTTATAAAGTATCTTCATTAACCTTTTAAATCAATTATATTTATATCAATTAGCTAACACCACTCGACGTCGCTTACATCACCAACAGTCGCCCCTATCACCACACCGTCGCCGCCACGACCACTGTCGCATTGTGCGGGTACGGTGCTAGTGAAACATAATTCTAATTATTTTAAAGTTCTACGTAAATTAAATTAGTAGAATTCATAAATAATGTTGAATAGTAACGTTAAAAACATAGAAAGACTATTATTATGTATTAATTAATTTTACATGTAATATGGATTTAATAAAGAAATTTTATTATATTATTAATATTATATTTATTTTGTAATGTCTTTATATGAGATATATTTTTTTAACAACATTTATATTAATATAATTGATTTGTTAAACTTGATTTACTCTTTTTTCTTGTAAGAGCAACCGCTACATCTAAATGAATTAAAATTTCATGTGTCATTGAGGTGAACCTTCAATGACAAAGGTAGTCTCTCAATGAAGGGGTTTGGAGAACAAAGGGAATGAGCGGGATGAGAGAGGAAAAAAAAAGGCGGATAGGGACGAGGAGTGTTCGGGGGTAGAAGAGGTGATGATAGGGGTGAAGAGGTTGGCGAAAACAAACGGAAGAAGAACAAGTGAGAGCAACCGCTACATCTAAATGAATTAAAATTTCATGTGTCATTGAGGTGAACCTTCAATGACAAAGGTAGTCTCTCAATGAAGGGGTTTGGGTCTGGTAACCTCAGGCTTGAATTTTGGAGGAGATAAGAGTTTTCTCCTATTAATCGTCGTGCCTTCAGATAGATTAAAAAGGTTTTCCCCCATTGGATATTTGAAATAAGCATTTCTGCTTCGAGTGAGCTCTACAGCGCGGACCCAGTTAAAACAGCGTATGCTAGACCTCCCGATGTCGAATCGCAACACGAAGTTTCTAGCGAAATTCACTTTTCAAATAAATAATTATAAAAAATAAAATATCATGTGAATTTTTTTGGTAGGTAGTAATTTTTGAAATTAGATAAATATGGACAAATAATAACTGAATTTTCAAATCGAGTATAGATAAACTTATTAAAATTTGAGATTGAGATTGAGATTGAGATATAGAGGTACGAGTCTATAGAACAGATTCTACCAAATTTTATTTTTATTTTTGTCATTTATCTAGATTATTTTATTAATTTATATGTTTATATATATTTTTTTCTAGCAGAATAAGAAAAATAGAATGATATATATAGATATTCAAATTCAAAGAAGATATGTTAATGAGACTGTAGATTAATGGTAATTTCTGCCGTAAAAAATAAAAGTAAAAAAATTAAATGGTAATTGACTGGGATGAATATGGAGGTGTGAGAGACTTTCTTTCCACATATTCTGATTCAAAACAGTGAAGTTTTGTTATGAAAATTAACTAGATTATTTTTTGTTTAATATGTTAGTTAAACATATTAAATTTTGACATGGTGTGAAAGTCAAAAACGGGTTTAGGGTCTTGGAGGGAGCCATTAGTTCATCATTTGCAGAAATATTACTTTTCTCTCAAGCCCTAGCCACCCCTTTGATTCCCTATCAAAATTCTAAGCCGAAAATCCTTCAAACGTGTGATTTAGGAGTGATTGATCGAGTATTTTGCATTCCCATTGTGATCTTCAGGTAATAGAGGTATATTGATTTTGATTTTGTGTCTTTTTGATCATATGAGTCATTAGAAATCAGATCTAGACCGTTGGAGGGTCAATTGATGTCGAAATAACGTTTGTTTTAATAATGCAAATCATGAGTGGTTTAATAAAGGAGTTATTTGCATTATAATGGTTTGAAAATGAAGGATTTTGATGTATGAAAGTCATGTAATTGATTTGGAGTCGTTTGGATCTGGTTTGGGGTGTAATCGATCGAACTTGTGCAGAATCGGGGCTAGTTGCGGCGCAACTGGCAGTTGCGGCGCAACTGAGGGCTGGTGTTGCGGCGCAACAAGTAGGTTGCGGCGCAACTGTAATACAGAAAGATAAGTTGCGGCGCAACGTAATATGTTGCGGCGCAACAGTGGCAGTTTCGAAATGAGTTTAACTTTTAAATCTCCAATGCGTAGTCGTAGTCGTGAGTCTTGTTTGTAGGTGTTGAGGTCTGAGATATGACCTTAATAACGTGAGTATTAGCGTGTCTAATGGTCGTTTACTATATATAGGTAGACGAGACTATTTGCTTTGCACGGTAACGTAGTTGCCTATTGTCGTGCGCTTCTTTGAGGTAAGATACACTACTTTGGACACGCTGAGGGTTCAACAAACGATGGTTTCATAACTATAACTTCCCAATTGGTAACTTATGTTGTTTATGGGTATATGGGGTTACACGGGAGGTAATATGGGTTATGTAGTTGACCTTTGAGACCTGAAATGCAGTCCCTCATGATATGTATTGTAGTGCATGTTATGATATGACGTAGGATGTAGTGCTATGTATGAAGTATGATGTAATGTTATGGTATGCAGTAACTTGTGATGTTATGAGATGCAGTATATGTTGTTATTGATTGATGTTGTGCATGTTTGTATGGCTTGCTCATCTAGTTCACTAGACTTGCTAAGTTGCCATGTCACGTGCACGTTTAAGGGCCCAAAACGTAAAAGCAGTTAACGTAGTAAATGTTTAGGTAATGTAGTCACCTAAACTAAATGATGCAGTTTCGAGCTCGTAAAACTTTGATGCAGGAAAGTGTTAAGCTTAACCCGTACTTGCCCTAGCCCGGCTAAGTGCGTTGACGTATGTTGCTTGGGTGGCTCCTTGCAACATGGTCATTGAGATGCAGTTGAGTAATACGAGGGGTCTGACCCGCCCTCATTTGTCTTGTACATACGGATTACTCGGGGATTGGCTTGCCATTCCTTAACGACGTTTGATGTTCAACTGAACGGTTGTCATCTAGTCGGGTGTAACTTATGTTGCACATTGACGCAGTTAAAATGTAGTAAAGTAGTTAAAACGTAGTAAAGCAGTTAATGTAGAAAGCAGTTATGTGGTTATATGTGTGTAATGAAGTAAAGCAGGATAGGCACATTTAGGGTGGTTCATCCTATTATGAAGTATTGTGTGTTTGATACGTGTTGTGCCATGATGAAGCATTCAAATCCATAATGTTTGAAATGGACAAATGTTTTATAACTTGAGTGTTATCTTACTTAGCTAATTCGTTAGCTAACACTTGTCTTTTGAAATGTGTTGCTCCCTCAGGTTTAGCGTAGCTGAGGTAGTTGATGAAGATGAGCGAGGAACGGGTAGATAGCTTGATGAAGTCCTTAGCTACCCATAGATGCCGAACTTTTATAGACATTTGTTTATGTTTGTCTTTAATGGAGTTGGATTATTATGTAGTCGGTTGTTTTGTGTTGGGCAGCCGACGGGTTTCTATTAAACTTGTTTTGATGATGCGAATAGTAACACCATTGAATAAGTAAACCAAACAGATTTTAATTGGTTTGGACTTTTAATGTTTCTTCCGCTTTATTTTGACGCCGTTAGGCGAAAATTTTTGGAAACCCGTATTTTTAAATGAAGGGTGTTACAGTATGTATTCAACCAATCAAAAACTTACAAGTGGCAGCTTATGTGATTGCCACATATACTCGAATACATACAATGCATATGATTTGAAAGTTTGTTACATACAATGCACAGGATTAAAGTTCCATATATATACTATGACAATGTATGTAAAATTGTTTACATTTTGAAGTACTAATCCCTAACTAAAATAGAGGGGGTTCAAGTGTTCAAGGAAGTTGCCCCTTGCAGGACGTAATAGGGCCTCCAAGAGGTGGCTCAACAGTACTATGAGACTAGGCGATCGCTTTAGGCCCCCAACATTCTAAGGTCTCAATATTTTGTATATTAGACTTAATGTTTGAATTTTGGACTAAATATCATTATATAATTTGCATTGCAGTAACACCCTTTTGGTTTTTGCATCAACATCTGTATCTTTTCTATTACTAGTAGTTGAATAACAAAAATCGAGCTTTTTTTTTTTTTACTTTAATTTATATGGTAATGAATAAGCCCCCACATTGATTTTTGTTTGAGGCCTCCAAAAATCTTAAGTCGCCACTGCCTCCAACGACAAAATGTTCATTCAATATGTTGGGTCAGAATATTAAAGCTTGGAAATGTTATGGTTGGACACTCAAAATGGTAATCAATGTATTCACACAACGTATTGGCCAATTGGTAAAGTCTTTAACTTTGGAATGATCTATATTTTGAGTCTCATTCTCATATGCTAATGTGTTGCTGAGATGGTCAGTATTTTAAGAGATATCTAAGTTACCATCGGAGATGGCCTAAGGGTGGATGTTTTAAGTGTAAAAAGGAAGTTAATCTAAAATGATAGATATTGAGCTCTCAAGTTATTTTTTTTCTTTATATGTTTACTACAATGGTTTTGGATCAACTTTAATATTAGACAGGGACAATGATACGGATAGATACAAGTGATGATCATGGCTCATTTCTTATTCTAAAGTACAGCTTTCAGAGCATTTCCATTCCATTCCTTAATACAGTACTTTTTATTTTTGCGTTCATCATATGTCGTTAAGATTGTAATATTCTTTTTGCTCTAAAAGTATTTCCAGCAGAATAATCACCGCAAAATTGTTTAGCTCAAAACGGACGACCACGTTGATAGATAAAGAAAATTCATAGTGTATATATTGTGGTGGAGTCGCCTTTGAATTGAAGTGTGCATAGTGAGATAGCTCGTTATTAATTTAAGAGCATTTGTACTGATTGTATAATTTAAATCAAAGCCTATGCATCTACACTACCTTATAGGTCATTTATTTTCTTCAAATTTCTTAAAAAAACTGATAAACCCAAACTATCTCCTTCTTTTATTCATTCATTTAAATATCTATACATAATATACATCTAATACCCTTAATGAAAATTTTCAAACATATATCCTTCAACCATTAAAATAACTACACTACTCTTTTTACATCAATTACTTATACATTAATAACCACATCGCCACCGTCGGTGCCGCCACCACCGTCACCACCGCCACCACCGTCACCGCGATCGACGCAGCCACACGTTGTCGACACACCGCTGCATCGCGCGGGCATATGTCTATGATATACAATGATAAAAGTGAAAAGTCATCTTATTTTTGAATCTTTTATTTATATCCTCTTCTTCTTTCTTTTAAACGTTAATTTAGTCTCAGCGATATATGTGTTATTATATTCAAGTACATTTCAAATGAAACTCATTATGGGAAAACCTCTATCTTTATATTCGGAACCTTTTTGCTCGCACCCTGTTTAATTGGAGGAAATCCATTTAAATGAAAAAACTTTTGTTACTCACACTTTTTTTTAAAGGTGTGGATCAATTGCTCACAACAGGGGATCTAACTTACGTTGTCTTAATCGGGTCCGCGCTAAAGAGCGCCCTCATCCTCAATACCTTGTAGAAGGAAAAACCCAATCAAACTGCCTAAAGGCACAACATTTAATTGAGATAAAACTCTGCCCTCTAAGCAAGACTCGAGCCTGGGTCTTGCATCACTGAGATTTGTGTGAGATACATTATACCATTGAGCTATTTGCTCGTTGGTTACTCACACTTGGTTAAATTTAAGAAAATCTATTTAAATAAGAAAACTTTATAAAGACCTAAATTTATGATCAACTAGTTAGTTAATTATTATGCCTCGTCAACACTATTAATTTTCAATTGAGCTGTAGCTCAGTGGCGGATCCACAGCCACCATAGGGTATGCAAGTGCATACCCTGTGATCCTCCTTGCTAGTGTTAAAAAAAATTAATTTTAGGTCTTGTTATTGCAAATTACACTTGGTGCATAGTCTGTAAAAATCAGGTGAATACCCTGATGAATCCGCTTGTCGATAAACATAAGAAAAAGGGAATTATCGCAAGTTTCTTGAGCAGCAGAAGAAGAATATAGAAAAGAAAATGGTATAAGTTCAGAACGGTGATGTCTGATATTTTGAAGAAGAAGTGGAGGAAGAAAGCATTAATTACATATCCTGGTTGTTTTTTTACCTTTTCAACTACTCACCTCATCCTATTCCACTTTCCAAACCATTAAATATATAAAATACTCAAATTGTACATTTGTGATTTGTGCGCATTTCCCCACTGAAATATATTAGTACTTCGTATCGTATATGTTGTCTATAAAAATAAATAAATTTCGCTTTTCTATTGTTTAGGATTTTGATTTAATTTAACTTAATCAATACATCTATATAAAAATTCTAGCACCCTTCACTTTTAAAAATAATTAAAAAAAAGTTAATTGCGAATTGACCAAAATATCTTTAATAAACCCCCAATTTATAAAGAGTTATATGCGAAATGATCATTTTACCTTTAATAAATTAATATATAGCATCAGTGTTTTATATTCTCAAATATCTCAACTACCCTCTTTGGATCAATTACATTATACAAATTACTTACACCACTCACCACCACCACATTACGTGGGTATTGTGCTATAAAAACACTCAAGCCCAAATAAACCGGATTATAAATGTTTCTTTTTTAAAGTTTTACTATATATGTATATAGCAAAGACGTGAATCCAGAAAATTAGGACATGGGGCAAAAAATTTTTATCTTAGATCGACGAGGTCGTTGCCCCGGTATATTTCTACACCACATCCGTCTGAGTTGCATACCCTACCATGAAATTCTGGATCCGCCACTGCTGTAGCTTAAGGATTATATATATCCTCTTAATTCATAGATAGTAGAAAAATACTTTTCTTAATAAACTTTTTCTTCTTCCTTTTTTTTTTATATCCAGTCGTTATAATATTACTCTATATATTCAAGGCATGGTCGTGGTTGACCAAACAATGACGTGAACATTGTGGATAAAAGTATATTCAAAAGTTAATTAATGATGAGACTAAAATTAAAAGTTTTAAAATGCAATGTTTTACCAAAAGATTATGTAACGAAAGCGTGTGGGGCCACGGACTTAAGCCTAGATTAGTGGTAATTAAAAAGTGATATTAGGTCCGAAGACAAAGTTTATTATACAAAATTAATGCATGATGTTGTCATCGATATTATCAACACGATATTTTGTTCATTATCTTAATATATGGATGAAAATGACTCCATAACTAGCAGCTGGGGTAACGGTGGAACACACATAATTACAGAGGTTAGATAGTTAGATGTACGATGATAATGTTGAACTTAATTTATTTTTCTATCCAACATTAAGGAGATCCATAGGGATAAATCTTCTTTATATATCTATTTGACAACAGTAATATCATGCATTATCGATCTTTAAATATATATATAAAAAAAAAAACTTTAATTCCAAAATGAAAAAGTTTGGATCTTTGAATAAAGCTTAACTTTTAATTAAAATCATTAGATCAAAATGCTAAAGTTATATACCTTTTTTTAAACTTTAATTTAATTTAATTTAATAAGAATTAATATGAAAACTAATTCCTACATTTTATAACTATAGAAGTAATTATTTAATGATATAATATGAAAAATAATTCCTAAATTTTATATTATTATTTTAAATCACTTTTTTTTTATTTCTTTATAACATTTCCTTTATTTTATGTCGTACTATCAAAGACTTTATATAATTTTTATTATCTAACGTAATAAATATAAAAAAGGATAAATGGTGGGAATTTGTTATAAGTATTTAGTTTACATCATTAGTATTTTATGATATTTAAATAAAAAATATTAATATATATATAGTGCTTAGAATAATTAAAAAACTAAACGATTTCAAAAATGACAACATCACCATTTGTTCAACATCTTTTATCTGTGTTTGTTAAATTACGATATTACACCAATTTAACATGTCATTAATTAATTTTAATATATAAAAACTTTCCGCAACTAATATCTACATTTAACTTTATATCATTATTTTACATTATTTTATAGAAAATATAATTAATGTACATATCGTATTTATAATTTCGTATCAGCATTAACGTATCTTATTTATGACTATTAATTTAGTATAGGTAATAACGAAAACTTAATATGTTTAACTAGCGTATTAAACAAAAAATAATCTAGTTAATTTTCATAACAAAACTTCACTGTTTTGAATCAGAATATGTGGAAAGAAAGTCTCTCACACCTCCATATTCATCCCAGTCAATTACCATTTAATTTTTTTACTTTTATTTTTTACGGCAGAAATTACCATTAATCTACAGTCTCATTAACATATCTTCTTTGAATTTGAATATCTATATATATCATTCTATTTTTCTTATTCTGCTAGAAAAAAATATATATAAACATATAAATTAATAAAATAATCTAGATAAATGACAAAAATAAAAATAAAATTTGGTAGAATCTGTTCTATAGACTCGTACCTCTATATCTCAATCTCAATCTCAAATTTTAATAAGTTTATCTATACTCGATTTGAAAATTCAGTTATTATTTGTCCATATTTATCTAATTTCAAAAATTACTACCTACCAAAAAAATTCACATGATATTTTATTTTTTATAATTATTTATTTGAAAAGTGAATTTCGCTAGAAACTTCGTGTTGCGATTCGACATCGGGAGGTCTAGCATACGCTGTTTTAACTGGGTCCGCGCTGTAGAGCTCACTCGAAGCAGAAATGCTTATTTCAAATATCCAATGGGGGAAAACCTTTTTAATCTATCTGAAGGCACGACGATTAATAGGAGAAAACTCTTATCTCCTCCAAAATTCAAGCCTGAGGTTACCAGACCCAAACCCCTTCATTGAGAGACTACCTTTGTCATTGAAGGTTCACCTCAATGACACATGAAATTTTAATTCATTTAGATGTAGCGGTTGCTCTTACAAGAAAAAAGAGTAAATCAAGTTTAACAAATCAATTATATTAATATAAATGTTGTTAAAAAAATATATCTCATATAAAGACATTACAAAATCAAAATCAATATACCTCTATTACCTGAAGATCACAATGGGAATGCAAAATACTCGATCAATCACTCCTAAATCACACGTTTGAAGGATTTTCGGCTTAGAATCGACGACTTAACGACACGTTATGTTGACTTAACGACTCTAGTCAACCGTTAAATAAAAAGATTGGGATGTTACAATTACCTCCCCCTTAAGAGGATTCCGTCCCCGGAATCTCATCAGAAAGGAACAACTCTGGATACTTCTCTTTCATCACCGACTCGGTTTCCCAAGTGAGACTTTCTCCATGGTTGTGCTTCCACTTGATCAACACAAGGTCAATCATCTTCCTGCGTAGCTTCTTTTGCTTCCTTCCAAGTATCGCTATTGGTTCCTCAATCATCCTTTTACTTGGATCAATGCTCACATCTTCGATAGGAATCACACTTGACTTCCTCGGCTAAACATTTCCTCAAATAGGATACATGAAATGTGTTGTGAATTCCATCCAATTCTGGAGGTAATTCCAACTGATATGCCACATCTTTAATACGCTTCAGAACTTTAAATGGTCCAATAAATCTTGGACTCAACTTACCTTTCTTTCCAAAGCGAATGACTCCTTTCCATGGGGATACTTTCAGCATCACCATGTCACCAACTTCAAACTCAACCAGCCTTCTTTTCTTGTCGGCATAAGTTTTCTGTCTTTTTCTTGCCACACGAAGAGATTCTTTAGCAATATTAACCTTCTCCGCTGTGAGCTCTATAATTTCAGGACCTGTAATTTGCTTTTCACCGGGCTCCATCCAACAACTTGGAGTCCTACACTTTCTACCATAGAGCATTTCAAATGGCGGCATTCCAATGCTTGCGTGGTAGCTATTATTATAAGCAAACTCAATCATCTTCAAATGATCGTCCCATGCTCCACCATACTCCAATACACAAGCCCTCAACATATCCTCCAATGTTTGTATCGTCCTCTCACTTTGCCCATCGGTTTGAGGATGATAGGCGGTGCTCAAATTCACTCTAGTACCTAATGCTTTTTGGAGACCTTTCCAAAAGCTAGATACAAACCTCGTGTCTCGATCCGAAACGATAGATAATGGAACACCGTGCATTGAGACAACTTCATCTATATACATCTTTGCCATCTTGGTCAATGGCACATCTTGGCGGGTTGCCAAGAAATGAGCACTCTTCGTCAATCTATCCACAATAACCCAAACCATATCATTACCCTTTGGAGTTCTAGGTAACTTGGTCACAAAATCCATAGTTATATGATCCCATTTCCATTCGGGGATCTCCAATTGATGCAACATTCCATATGGCTTTTTGTGATCTCTTTAACCCGCGCGCAAGTCAAACATCTTTCCACAAAATGTGTTACCTCTCCTTTAATATTAGGCCACCAATAGATGGGCTTTAAATCTGCATACATCTTTGTAGCACCGGGATGAACTGAATACCTTGACCTATGAGCTTCTTCAAGTATCAGTTCGCGGTTACCTTCAAGTAATGGCACCCAAATTCGACCCTTATAAGTCCGAAATCCACGGCTATTCGTCTCCATCACTAATCTTTTCTTCTTTCCAATACTTTCTTTGTCGATGTTATCCTTCAATAACGCTTTAACTTGAGCCTCCTTAATACGATCAAGTAATCCCGACTTCGCTTGTACAACCATACTCATCAATCTACATGAAAAATTCTGCACCTTCCTACTTAATGCATCAGCCACTACATTGGCTTTACCGGGATGGTATTTGATTTCACAATCATAGTCTTTCAACAGTTCCATCCATCTCCTTTGTCTCACATTCATTTCTTTCTGAGTAAACACATATTGTAAACTCTTATGGTCGGTGTACAAGGTACACTTAGTGCCATATAGGTAGTGTCTCCATAACTTCAAAGCAAACACCACCGCCGCTAACTCTAGATCATGGGTCGGGTAGTTCTTTTTATGTGGCTTCAATTGGCGTGAAGCATAGGCAATAACCTTACCCCTCTGCATAAGAACACAACCCAAACCCGTAATGGAAGCATCACTATAAACAACAAGATCATCCGTACCTTCGGGTAATGCAAGGATAGGAGCTTCACATAACTTCGTCTTCAACGTTTGAAAAGCCTTCTCTTGAGCTTCCGACCACACAAACTTCACTCCTTTCTTCGTCAATTCGGTCATTGGCTTAGCTATACGAGAGAAATCTTGTATAAACCTTCGATAATAGCTGGCTAAACCAAGGAAACTCTTGATCTCCGTGGGAGTCTTTGGCTGCTCCCACTTAGAAACAGCTTCAATCTTTGAGGGATCAACTTTAATTCCTTCGGAAGAAATGACATGTCCAAGAAACTGAACTTCCCTAAGCCAAAACTCACATTTAGAGAACTTTGCATATAACTTCTTTTCTCTAAGGACTTCAAGGACAGCCCTTAAGTGTTCTCGATGCTCGGCTTCAGACTTAGAATAAATCAGAATATCATCTATGAAAACAATCACAAAATGGTCTAAGAATGGACGACAAACACGATTCATAAGATCCATAAAGGCAGCTGGAGCATTTGTCAAGCCAAAAGGCATGACTAAGAATTCATAATGTCCATATCGTGTACGAAAAGCTGTTTTTGCAACATCTTCCTTGTTAACCTTCAATTGGTGATAACCGGACCGCAAATCTATTTTAGAAAAGTATGAAGCACCATGTAGTTGATAAAAAAGATCATCAATACACGGAAGAGGATACTTGTTCTTAACCGTTCGTTTATTCAACTCACGGTAGTCTATACACATGCGCATTGAACCATCTTTCTTCTTTACAAATAAAATCGGAGCTCCCCAAGGCGAGGAACTAGGTTGTATAAAACCCTTGTCAAGTAACTCTTGAAGTTGCGCCATCAACTCTTTCATCTCAGTAGGAGCCAAACGATACGGTGCCTTTGTAACTGGAGTAGCACCGGGAACAAGATCAATCTGAAAAGTAACCTCTCGATCTGGAGGAATACCAGGAAGATCATCCGGAAAGACATCAGAAAATTCAGAAACTACATCAACGTTAGAAATATAAGACTTCTCCTTTCGTGTATCAATCACATAAGCAAGAAAGTGATTCTTATTATGCCGAATGCAATTTAAAGCCTTCATTAAATTAATGATCTTCAAGCCCCCCTTCTTCTTATCTCCATAAACAGAGATGACTACACCATCCGGGGTAGTGAAACGAACTACCTTTTGAGAACATATAATTGTGGCATCATTTTGAGACAACCAATCCATACCTATCACTATATCAAAACCAGCAAGAGTAGTAGGTAATAACTGGACCGGAAAAGAGCGACCTTCAATCTCAATGTCACAATCATCATAGCCCACACGTATGTCACTAATAGTACAATTGGCAATCTCTACCTCTACAGAACAATCTAAGGGAGTAGTGACTCTTTCAAGCTTAGGAGCAAACAAGGTAGACACAAAGGACCTATTTGCACCCGAATCAAAAAGAACAGAAGCAGGTTTTGAATTAACAAGGAAAGTACCGCTTACCACTTCATCGTTGTCCTTAGCAGCTTCCACCGTCATTTGAAGTGCTTGAACTCTTGCCTTTGGAGCGGCTGCCTTCTTTCCATCATTTTTCATCTGTGGACAATCTGCAATGAGATGACCTGTTTCTTGACACTTGTAGCAACGCATCCTATCCTTACAATCAACTGCAATATGCCCCGATGAACCGCACTTATGGCACCTTTTGGTCTTGTCTGAACATTGACCATCATGAGTAGTCTTGCAAGTAGAACACCACGTGCCACTCTTCTTCTTGTCTTTACCTCCATTCGAGGTAGAACCACCTTTGAACTTCTTATTAGAACCCGAAGACCAATTAGATCTTCTCTTGAATCCCGACTTCTTATCATCGGCTTTCTCAACAACTTTTTCAGATTTGAGGTCATCATCTAACCTCTTAGACTCCTTAATGGCTGCAGACAATGTAGTGTGCTGCCTACATAGACCACGATAACTAACCGGGAGACCATCACAATATGCCTCAATCTGGTCTACCTCCTTACGGACCATATGTCTCACAAACTTGAGTTTCTCCATGAACGAATGGGCATACTCCGTTATAGCACCGGGCTTAGCAGTCAAAGCCCTAAACTCCTTCTCAATCAGCCTCAACTCTCGAGTTCCAATATACTCCTCCAAGAACTTCTCCTTAAAAGTACCCCAAGGCATCACAGCTAACACCTCGGGAGCTATGGAAACTGTAGTAGCCCTCCACCAATTACGGGCATTCTTTTTCAACATACGAGTTGCACACAAAACTTTCATGTCATCAGGACAATAACATGAAGCAAAGACCACCTCAATGTCTTCTAACCACTCCATGGCACCCACTGCATTCTGAGTACCATCAAAGTCTTTAGCACCACATTTCTAAAAACTCTCATACTTAAAGTTGTTAACACGAGGGGCAACCACGACTCGAGGTTCCACCATATTTTCTACACCATTCACCTCAGCAACTACATCCTCAGGAGCAACCAATGACCTTATATTCGATGGCTCAGCACGGTTTGAGCGGTTCGAATAGTTTCCATCGGTATGCTCATTCCGGTGCAAACTAGCATCCCTTTCTGCCCTCAATTGTGCTAACTCCTCTTCATTTCTCATCAAAAGAGCTCGGATAGCTCTCAACTCTTCATGTAATTCTACTTGATTGGGAACCTGTTCAATCACCGGGTTTGCCCTATCAATTTCTGACCTTGTGGGCTGTGCTCCCGGAAGTGGCCTTCGCGGAGGCCTTTGGTTAACACCATTTCCAGCCCCACTCCCATTAGGCGGAGCACCACTAGCATTAGTCCCATTCCGTTGACTGTTAGCACGTGTGTTAACCATGTTGTCTACAATGCAATGACGACAGTTAGCAAGAATTAAAGTGAGAACAAGGTGATTAAGGCTACACGACATCTACATAAGCTGCATATAGAACCACAAACAAGCCTCAACCTACACTCTCACTCAATCCCAACCCGTCCTAAAGCACTTCATCTCAAGCTAGGCACACCTACATAAGCCTAACTTATCCTCCATCGGTATAAGTCCAAAATCCTACGGTCATGGTCGAACTTTGGTTCACTTAAACCATTTCTCTGATACCAACTTGTAACACCCTTCATTTAAAAATACGGGTTTCCAAAAATTTTCGCCTAACGACGTCAAAATAAAGCGAAAGAAACATTAAAAGTCCAAACCAATTAAAATCTGTTTGGTTTACTTATTCAATGGTGTTACTATTCGCATCATCAAAACAAGTTTAATAGAAACCCGTCGGCTGCCCAACACAAAACAACCGACTACATAATAATCCAACTCCATTAAAGACAAACATAAACAAATGTCTATAAAATTTCGACATCTATGGTTAGCTAAGGATTTCATCAAGCTATCTACCCATTCCTCGCTCATCTTCATCAACTACCTCAGCTACGCTAAACCTGAGGGAGCAACACATTTCAAAAGACAAGTGTTAGCTAACGAATTAGCTAAGTAAGATAACACTCAAGTTATAAAACATTTGTCCATTTCAAACATTATGGATTTGAATGCTTCATCATGGCACAACACATATCAAACACACAATACTTCATAATAGGATGAACCACCCTAAATGTGCCTATCCTGCTTTACTTCATTACATACATATAACCACATAACTGCTTTCTACATTAACTGCTTTACTACATTTTAACTACTTTACTACATTTTAACTGCGTCAATGTGCAACATAAGTTACACCTGACTAGATGACAACCGTTCAGTTGAACATCAAACGTCGTTAAGGAATGGCAAACCAATCCCCGAGTAATCCGTATGTACAAGACAAATGAGGGCGGGTCAGACCCCTCGTATTACTCAACTGCATCTCAATGACCATGTTGCAAGGAGCCACCCAAGCAACCTACGTCAACGCACTTAGCCGGGCTAGGGCAAGTACGGGTTAAGCTTAACACTTTCCTGCATCAAAGTTTTAAGAGCTCGAAACTGCATCATTTAGTTTAGGTGACTACATTACCTAAACATTTACTACGTTAACTGCTTTTACGTTTTGGGCTCTTAAACGTGCACGTGACATGGCAACTTAGCAAGTCTAGTGAACTAGATGAGCAAGCCATACAAACATGCACAACATCAATCAATAACAACATATACTGCATCTCATAACATCACAAGTTACTGCATACCATAACATTACATCATACTTCATACATAGCACTACATCCTACGTCATATCATAACATGCACTACAATACATATCATGAGGGACTGCATTTCAGGTCTCAAAGGTCAACTACATAACCCATATTACCTCCCGTGTAACCCCATATACCCATAAACAACATAAGTTACCAATTGGGAAGTTATAGTTATGAAACCATCGTTTGTTGAACCCTCAGCGTGTCCAAAGTAGTGTATCTTACCTCAAAGAAGCGCACGACAATAGGCAACTACGTTACCGTGCAAAGCAAATAGTCTCGTCTACCTATATATAGTAAACGACCATTAGACACGCTAATACTCACGTTATTAAGGTCATATCTCAGACCTCAACACCTACAAACAAGACTCACGACTACGACTACGCATTGGAGATTTAAAAGTTAAACTCATTTCGAAACTGACATTGTTGCGCCGCAACATACTACGTTGCACCGCAACTTATCTTTCTGTATTACATGTTGCGCCGCAACCTACATGTTGCGCCGCAGCTTAACTTTCTGGAAACCAGTTGCGCCGCAACTAGCCCCGATTCTGCACAAGTTCGATCGATTACACCCCAAACCAGATCCAAACGACTCCAAATCAATTACATGACTTTCATACATCAAAATCCTTCATTTTCAAACCATTATAATGCAAATAACTCCTTTATTAAACCACTCATGATTTGCATTATTAAACAAACGTTATTTCGACATCAATTGACCCTCCAATGGTCTAGATCTGATTTCTAATGACTCATATGATCAAAAAGACATAAAATCAAAATCAATATACCTCTATTACCTGAAGATCACAATGGGAATGCAAAATACTCGATCAATCACTCCTAAATCACACGTTTGAAGGATTTTCGGCTTAGAATTTTGATAGGGAATCAAAGGGGTGGCTAGGGCTTGAGAGAAAAGTTATATTTCTGCAAATGATGAACTAATGGCTCCCTCCAAGACCCTAAACCCGTTTTTGACTTTCACACCATGTCAAAATTGGTCCCTAAGCTTCATAAAGTCATATTTCTTTCCCAAAACACCTCTATGGACTACATACAACTCATTAAACACTTTGAACACCTCAAAAAGGCATTTAACTACATCTTAACCACATTACTACATCAATTAATAAGACATTCAAGTCTCGCACGTATGACACATTAACTACATATAAGCATACAAATCTATCGACGACTTAACGACACGTTATGTTGACTTAACGACTCTAGTCAACCGTTAAATAAAAAGATTGGGATGTTACACATACAATGCACATTATTTGAAAGTTCATTACATACAATGCGTAGGGTTAAAGTTCGATACACACTATGACAATTCGTGTAAAGTTGTTTACATTTTGAAATATTAATCCCTTTTAGTTATGACACATAGTGGTTTTCGCGACCGCACACTATAACTTTATTTTATTATTATTTTTAAATAGTTATAAAGAATAATATAAATTTTGGTTACATTAAGATGTGATTAATCCGTAACAATATCTAGTTATTTACAATTATATATGCTTAATATATTTGTATATTGTGCAACATCATGTGTACATTTTCTGTGAATAGCTAAAGATGTTATAGATTTATCTATGTCCCATTGAAAAACGAACACATAAAAAGCGACCCCCTATGTTAATTTTGTCTTTTCAAACAACATAATTTCAAGAAAAAGTTTACGAAAATATATCATTGCTAAGGAAAAACATGACAATAGGGGCTCCCCATGGTTTAGTAAAAGGGAGGGGAGATTTGCTCCTCATCCGGGGGTTCATTTCATTCATTATGAACTAAAAAAGGTCTTAAAAACTTCTCATAGAATTCATGATCGGCCATTTTATTTGTGCTTTCAGCAAGTAGGCGACGCGAATCTATTTCTTTCAATCGGATACCAATTGCTTGGATGCGTTTGAAGCCTCGAGATGACTTGCGGAAAAAAAGCTTTCTAGGTTTAATCTATCTAAGTTTTCCAACGCATTTTTATAGATCAGTAAATGCCTTGGGTTTTTCTTTTAAATTTGTTAGATCTAATCTATTATCTATCTTGTGGTTACAAACTGGTAACTTCATTTATACAAGGAAATGAAATATACATAAGTTACAGAATGTAAACAAATTACAAGCAGATAAACTGAAGAGAGAACTTAACCAGATGGCCCTTCGCCAGTTCTCCTTCTCTTTGTCACTGAAGAGATAGGCTGAGAGTCTTCAGGATCAATATTCAACTTTAGCTCCAGATTCTCTTTGTGTTGAATCTTGCCCTTCAAGAAGTTAACCCAAGCTTTCTCAAACCTATTCTTTTGTGCCTTAGCCTCTGATGTGTGAAATCTAGTTTAAAATTTATAACAAGATCTACCGCTAACTGACTACAACACACTTACGGGCAGTGTACCCGTTCGTATGTAATATAGCTAACTGGCAAGACCAGGATCAAACACAAGGACTGATTGTTGTACTAAAGGTTGTTAAAATGTAAATCAAGAGAAAGTTTGGTTTGTGACCGAATTGTCACTTTGCGTTTCTGAAAGCTATGTAATCAACAAGTAAATAAAAGTACTCAACCGGCGTCAATCGAGAGCACACGAAAATAGTTGGAGTTGTGACAAATAAATAAAAATCCATCTATGTCGAATCCGCTACACAAAAAAGTCTAGGTTGCATATGGGTTAAGCTCAAAATTCTTTAATGTTGGTGATAATAATCGTGACAAGACAAAACACAACCGGCGTGCACTCCGTTTGTAAAATCGACTCAATCACCTAATCAATGCAATTTCTTGCAACAAGTGGTACCACCACCCCTGCTACAATTCCTTGAACTAACTAGTTTAATTGATTATTTAAATAACAATTTTATCTTTGTGAAAGAAACGTGGTACCACCAACCGTTAAATCCACTTAACAAAGTAATTTCTATTCAACTTGTATCATTTACTATCATACCATGACCTAGCAAGAGTTATTCATAGACAAACAACTCAAATAATACTTGCATTCAACTAGTACCACTATCGAAGAACCAAATATCACCAAGAACACAAGTTTAAATAGAAGAAATCACTTCATTAAGATCTTGACAAAATGTTAAGTAAAACCAACTTGAATTCAAAATATTATGCAACCATAACTAATTGTTTCACTTCATCTTCATAGATGTATAGAGATTTAGCTACTCATAATGAAAATAACTAGAGATTCAAATAAAAAGGAGAACATAGTGTACCAAATATGAAGTAACAATCCAAATCGAGGTTACAACCGAGCCACAATCACTAATCTAGAATCAAAATTAATCTTCAAGTCTTCAAATGATGTTGGAGTAGTGAAAACCCTTGAAAAACCCTAAAAATCGTCTGGAAGAAAAGTGTGTAGGCTGTGGTATCCAAGATTCGGTTTAGGGTTGAGTGGGGGTTGGTATTTATACCCCAGGAGAGAGAAAAACATGTTGTCAGCTCGAAGTCGCGCCGCGAGGTACACGGGTCGCGCCGCGAGATCTTCCAAAATTCGAACAGAGGACTGCAGACCAAAAACTCGTGCCGCGAGCTTCTTTTCTCACGCCGCGACTTTTCTTGTGAGCTCGCGCCGCGAGGTTTACTGGTCGCGCCGCGACTTTTGCCTGGTTTCACCATTTTAACTTTGTTTTCGACCATTCTTCATCCGTTAGTGCCTTTGGACCATTCCTAAGTCGTTTTCTACCATTTGTGAGTGAAATACCTGCCTTAGACCTGAAATCACTAGCAAATACCATAAAGCACCACAAAACATGTATAAACGGCTATCAACCGTACCTAAAACGTCCAAATAAGATGTGGGAAATATGTATATATTGAGACACATCAAACCTCCCCACACTTAAACCTTGCTTGCCCTCAAGCAAGTATGCACTTTAATCAATTCTCAATAACCCAACAATTCACGATTTCATAAAACAAAACATAGTTATAAGAGAAATTTCCTACCAAGCGGTGTCGAATACCAAAAGCAAATGCATTTAAAAACTAATGAGCAAAGTTTAAGACGAAATCAGAAAATTCGACTAATCTAGATCAAAACCATCTTTCGGTTACAATTAGAATCCTCCCTATGCTTGTGTTAACACCTCTTGAACATTTCTATCATTCCAATGGACCTTAGGCTCGTTCTTACTAAGCTGTAATCTACTAGAAAGCATCAACATTATTATTGGCAACATAAGCAATATTCCACAATGATTATCGGCATACTTGTCCACTTAAACACTCACGCCATTGGTTTTCCATAAGATTTTCATCACGTTATACTTATGAGTCCCTTGACAAAACATACTCCTACAGTCTAGAATTGCAACTCTATCCACACATCAGGTGATCATACGAAAGTGTACTTTAAGCGTCCGGCCAGCGGTTCGCTACGGATACATGAGTATCGTTAAGAGACATACGCCAGAACTCAAGGTTGGGTTGCATATCCAGAGACCATGCTCTAAACACTAACACATACGAGAACAAAAGGTTTTATAATTAAATACCCGTGAGTTTCTATGAGACCCATGTAGCGAACTTTCGGGCAACTCATCCCAAGTTGGAAGCTTTAGGTGAGCTAGGTAAAACGAAGTTACCCCAAGGACCTACTTGTTCGAATCTCAAAGCCCACATTAGCATTAGACTATTGAAAATTGTTTTGCGCGTGTTCCCGCATGTGCCACCCGTTTGATGCCGCAGCACCCCAGACACCCCGATATAAAGACCAAACATAATGACTAGAGCCACAACCTATAACATAAGAATTAAGGACCGGACATCCGGTGTGCAACCATATGTTAAGTCAAATTACCACAAGCATATTTAATACATTTCAAGCTTTTCGTGCACACAAGTTGCAAAATTCAAACGGAAAACCTCAAGCGGTGCCTACCAATACATCATCTAGTGAAGCTATTATTCACATTAGGTTCATCATTAAGGTACAATTCGCAAGCAACCTAGATTATTTGAAGTTCGGAACAAGCCTATGACCTCTTGGAACGATGAAATGCCACAAGCACTAGGAAAGGAAAGCTAAAGGTAAACAATCTCAAGTTTCATCCTAGATTAGCAAAATTCAAAGTCCTCATTTCTCGTCTTTGCACAAAACTTATAGCCTCAAAAATTTAAAAACATAACCAAAATGCTAGTAAAGGAAAGAAACTTCAAAAATTTTCATTTTTCCAATTTACCAATCCCCCTCCCCACACTTAAGTTGTACATTGTCCCCAATGGACGAATAACTAAGGCAAAAAAAATTGGGAAAAGGGAAAAATGCAAAATGTAGAAAGGAAAAACGAAAAACCTCCGGGTGAAGGCAAGAATTCACCATTGCGAAGTCGAGCCAAAAATTCAAGTGGGTGCTGAACTGACTGCCAGCATAAACCCGCTTGTTTATTCCAAAATTTCCAAAAGCAATCTTCCAGAATTCAACTTGCAAACCCAAAATTTTCACCTGACAATCACCATAAACAAAAGACCAAACAAACTACATAGTTCATAAATAAGGGAAATACGGAAAATACTACAAATGTATCATCGCCTAAACGGCGGAATTACAACCAAATCGAAAAGAAATAAAGTTCAAAGTTGCAAAAGTTTCAGAAGTTAGAAAAGAAAATAGAATAGATCAATCATCCTCCATGTCATGGGAAGAGGGGACACCGTCACCAGCATCAGGATCTGCCGGCTCACCAAATATACCCCTGTAAAAATCATAGGCGGGTCCGGAGTAGCGCTCCCCAGTCGTGTGTCTATAGGTCCCAAACTGGGGCGTATCCTGAGCTCCCCCTGTGCTGCTGCTAGCACCTGCTGTGCTCGAACTCGGACCTGCCCAACCGGGCTGCTGTGGTGGATGCTGCTGACCTGGGTGCGGGCTGTAGAACCCGAAAGTGGTGCTGGCTGGCATGAAGATGGAAGGAGGACTGAAGGTCTGAGTAGGCGGTGGTGGCTCCATCTCTAGCTCGTCATCCAATCTTTCATCAATTTGCTCAACCTGTGGAGAAACGTTTGAAGCACAAGAGTTATCACTCGAAGGAAAAATTACCTTGCCGGACCGCGTAAATATGGCATTGACGGTTTCATTCCGGTGTTGGGGTCCTTTGTACTTGTCATCCCCACTCCTCCATGAGCCTTTGTCTTGATTCGGGTTTTGTTGGGTATTGCTTGGAAGAGTGCCCGGTTGCCTTTGTTGAGTGCCCATTCTATCAATTCTCTTTTCCAAGTTGGAAATCAAGGCATGGGTGTTGCGATTGCTTATGTCAATCTTGTCATGCAAGCCCCCGATCTTGTCATTCAAAAGCTTGGAATAATTCTCCATTGAGATATTCCTTTTCTCTTGGGCCTCCTCTCGTTCGTCTTGTTTGTCAAGGAACTTGGACATCATGGCCATGAGAGGTGATCCTTCGCCCTCGTCTTCTTCTCGCCTTGGAGGTGATGGTGGTTGTTGTTGGTTAGGCGCGCCATGATTGTCATCCTTTTGCCACCTATTTTGAAAATTACCACCACGATTGTTAGAATAAGAATTAAAAGAGTTAGAAGGGTTACTTTGATATCGACTTTAGAAGTTGCCACCCCGTTGAAAGAGAGGTTGGTATTGGCCTTGGCGTTGATTTTGCACAAAATTCACATCTTCTTGAGCAACCGAATCACATTCATCAGGATGATGTGGACCTCCACAATGAGTACATCCCCCGGCCATAATCTTCACATCCCGCTCAAGCCCACCAAAATTGTTCTCCACCATAGAGAACCTTTCATCCATTCGGTTTGAAAGTGCCCGAATTTCAGAAATCACCTCGGATGTTTCCCCTTCATCAACCCTAGCCACTACCTTACGTGACCTCCTATCTCTATTTGAAGTCCTAGAAACTTGAGCTTTTGCCATATCTTCAAACATTTTCCAAAGCTCACTCGAGGTTTTGTAACTAATGCTACCTCCGCACGTCATTACCATCTTCTCATAACTCTCCCTATTCATCCCATCCATGAATATCCCCACAATCTTGGTGTCACTCACCCCATGCCCGGGACATTCCCACAATAGATCTTTCATTCTTAACCAAGCTTCAACAATAGACTCATCCTCATCTTGCCTAAAAGATCTAATTACAAGTATGAGCTCTCTCTCCCGATTAGCGGGGAAGAACCTCTCAATCAACGCTTCCCTAACCGCACCCCAAGTAGTCAAACTATCCGGTGCCAAACCTTTCAACCATTTGTGAGCCTCTCCCGTGAGAGACATGGGAAAAAGCTTCATTTTAACGTTGTTGGCCTGATTTTCCCCATAAGTGAATAAGTTGCAAATCATCTCAAACTTGTCAAGATGCTCATGAGGGTCCCTTTTATGCCTTCCGTCAAAGCATAAATCCTTAACCATTTGCAAATGGTTGCCTTTCACCGTGAAAGTGTCAATCTCGGGAGAACGAATGGCCGATTGGCGAGAAGTTGGTATAGTTCGAGGAAGGTCCTCGATCTTCATGTTGAAGAGATCGGGGGGGTTTTGTTGCCCGACCATGTTAACGGTTGTTTTCGGTGATTCGGGTGGGGTAGGTGTTTTATCGGAAAGTGGTTCTTCTTTTTCGGAATGGTAACCCCACTCGTTACTTCCCGACTCGTAATAAGTCTCGTGAAGTATGTGGTCGGATTTGGATCTAGGAGTGGTGTCTATGAAAAATGGGTCGGAAGTTGATGGTTGTGATGTTTGTGTTTTGGTGCGCTTTTTGAGTTTTTCGGGATTGGATGTGGCCTTCACTAATGGTCTCCCAGAAGTTCGAGTGTTCATCCACTACCTGGAAATATTCTGCAAACACAACACAACAAACAAACCTTAATAGCACCTGGGGTACAATTAAAGCAAACTAAAATGAAATAAAGCAAGTAACTTCTCCGTGCAAAGCACGAAAAAGGATCGATTCACAGAATCTCAACCAAAAGTACTTAAAATCAATCCCCGGCAGCGGCGCCAAAAACTTGATGTGTGAAATCTAGTTTAAAATTTATAACAAGATCTACCGCTAACTGACTACAACACACTCACGGCAGTGTACCCGTTCGTATGTAATATAGCTAACTGGCAAGACCAGGATCGAACACAAGGACTGATTGTTGTACTAAAGGTTGTTAAAATGTAAATCAAGAGATAGTTTGGTTTGTGACCGAATTGTCACTTTGCGTTTCTGAAAGCTATGTAATCAACATGTAAATAAAAGTACTCAACCGACGTCAATCGAGAGCACACGAAAATAGTTGGAGTTGTGACAAATAAATAAAAATCCATCTATGTCGAATCCGCTACACAAAAAAGTCTAGGTTGCATATGGGTTAAGCTCAAATTCTTTAATGTTGGTGATAATAATCGTGACAAGACAAAACACAACCGGCGTGCACTCCGTTTGTAAAATCGACTCAATCACCTAATCAATGCAATTTCTTGCAACAAGTGGTACCACCACCCCTGCTACAATTCCTTGAACTAACTAGTTTAATTGATTATTTAAATAACAATTTTATCTTTGTGAAAGAAACGTGGTACCACCAACCATTAAATCCACTTAACAAAGTAATTTCTATTCAACTTGTATCATTTACTATCATACCATGACCTAGCAAGAGTTATTCATAGACAAACAACTCAAATAATACTTGCATTCAACTAGTACCACTATCGAAGAACCAAATATCACCAAGAACACAAGTTTAAATAGAAGAAATCACTTCATTAAGATCTTGACAAAATGTTAAGTAAAACCAACTTGAATTCAAAATATTATGCAACCATAACTAATTGTTTCACTTCATCTTCATAGATGTATAGAGATTTAGCTACTCATAATGAAAATAACTAGAGATTTCAAATAAAAAGGAGAACATAGTGTACCAAATATGAAGTAACAATCCAAATCGAGGTTACAACCGAGCCACAATCACTAATCTAGAATCAAAATTAATCTTCAAGTCTTCAAATGATGTTGGAGTAGTGAAAACCCTTGAAAAACCCTAAAAATCGTCTGGAAGAAAAGTGTGTAGGCTATGGTATCCAAGATTCGGTTTAGGGTTGAGTGGGGGTTGGTATTTATACCCCAGGAGAGAGAAAAACATGTTGTCAGCTCGAAGTCGCGCCGCGAGGTACACGGGTCGCGCCGCGAGATCTTCCAAAATTCGAACAGAGGACTGCAGACCAAAAACTCGCGCCGCGAGCTTCTTTTCTCACGCCGCGACTTTTCTTGTGAGCTCGCGCCGCGAGGTTTACTGGTCGCACCGCGACTTTTGCCTGGTTTCACCATTTTAACTTTGTTTTTGACCATTCTTCATCCGTTAGTGCCTTTGGACCATTCCTAAGTCGTTTTCTACCATTTGTGAGTGAAATACCTGCCTTAGACCTGAAATCACTAGCAAATACCATAAAGCACCACAAAACATGTATAAACAGCTATCAACCGTACCTAAAACGTCCAAATAAGATGTGGGAAATATGTATATATTGAGACACATCTGCCTCCAAAAAGTTTATCATTTCCACCCATTCCGAGAACCCATATTGCATTGCACCAGGATTGTCAGTTCTAACCAGTGGCCCTCTGGCATAACTGACTTCAACATGAAAGTGCTTGGTGCCTGGCTTAATTGTTACAAAGACACCATTGATTGCCCCACTGTGTCTTCTGGTTGCCATGATCTGGGAATAATATTCTCTAGCTTCAGATTCATTTGATATTTTAATACTCCCAGCTCCAGCAGCCAGCACAACATTCTTAATGTCATCATTTGATACATCGCCAGTTGGTTCAATGAAGGTTCTAAGATCAGCATCTCTATGCAGTGGCTTTCTTGGTTGAGGGTTCCTTCTTGGAGGATTCAATACCCTTTTCACAACCTTTCTTACATTTTCAATTCTTTTCTGAATCCCACTGGCCCTGTTTTCCTTTGCCTTCTCCACTGATATATTTAAATTTCTGGCATCATGCTCAGCTTCATCATCAGGATAGTGCCTGTCCAGTTCAATGTCAAGCATTTCTTTCAACATACCCAGATTCCTCAACAAATCTGGGACAGTGTAAAGTGAATCTGTGCTTAAATAAGCTTCACTGCCCAGAATTTGTAGAAAACAAAGAGAGAGAAACCTGGAGAAGGGGATACATAGTCCCCTGGTGCCCTTCAGTTTTTGAACCAGGCTTCTGAAAAGGATATCAGCAAAATCCACTCTCAATCCATTCCACAAGCAGTATGCCATTTCTGCTTGTGCGGAGTTAATCTGGTCAAGTCCACCAGAACTCCCACCCATACTTTCCACAAGGTGGATGAAAAAGTACCTCCATGAAGGTGTAAGGCCCTTCATGTTCATCGCACCTTTAGTTTTCAAAACCCCTTTTTCGAGGCACTCCTTGTGTCCCATATCAAGGAGGACCTGGCGAAAATTTATATTTGGGGAGATGACAACAGGAGACTCTCCTTGTCTCCAGTAATTGAGATGTAGAGCATCCCTCAATACATCTGCTGATAAGGTACACCGGACTGTTCCACCTTTTAATGTGAAATTGATGGAGGAGCAGTCGGAAGAAAGAGAAGCGGTGTACCAAAATTCACACAAGTAGTCGTGAAACATCTTGCGTGGGTTTAAGGAGAATGAGGGTCCGATTGGAGAATCCCTCAAAAATCTTTGGATTCTCCCAATAAGGGTATCGGACCCTTGGGTTCCTTGTAAACTAGCCATCGGATTATTTGGATTTAGTTTGATGAGCGTAGTATCACCAGGAGCACCAGATGCCTGTTTGACATCTGGTGGAGGAGCATATGGGACAGATAGGAGATTTACATCTCTAGAACGGGATGATTTAGGTGCCATTTGAAAATGAAATTGAAACTTTGGAATTAGGGTTCTTGATTTATGAAGCAGAGAGAGAAAAGAAGCAATTTTAGATGATTGGGAAGTAAATGAAAAGAATGTAAAGGGAAGTAAATGTGATCGGAGTAAATAAGGGTATTTATAAGGAATTCAAGATCTCAATGAAATACCAAAAACTATATTTTATTAACAAAATCAATTTTGTAGATATTTTTACAAAATAAGTTTGAATTTTGAACCAAAAATATAATTCACCGTGTCAGCATTAAATGCTACGACGGCTTATCTTACCCACGCGCCCACTAATTTTATTTTCCCAATAAAAACAGTTGTCATTTACCAAAATAACTTTAAACACGTCAAATGACGATATCAAGTGGGTTAAAACACTCGAGTACCATCACGTGTCACAAAGATTGACCAAGTATTTCTAACGTTATGAAAAATTAAGACAAGACTGAACCTGGACACTGGAGGATTAGTCCAGCGCCAGTTTCCAACTGGAGAGTTCTCCAGTTGCCATTTTCAAACAAAATGAATTTTAGTTAGAAAATTATTTTGAGTCTTTCCCCCTAAAATGATGATCCAGAAATCGATTAGTGCCAGGATAGTATCACAAAGGCGTTCGATAGCCTGGCGAGCAAAGATTATCTGGACCTCCTCAACTGGAGAACTTCATCAGTGTCACTGATGCGTTCATAACAAAAATATCCAGTTTTAAGGATTTAACATTCCCAGTTCGCTGATGAGATGTTTAAAGGTTTTCTCATCAAGAGGTTTTGTAAAAACATCAGCGAGCTGTTTGTCAGTGGGGATGAAATGAATTTCAATGTCTCCTTTCATAACATGATCACTAATAAAGTGATACCTGATGTCAATATTCTTTGTCTTGGAGTGCATCATTGGGTTGTGAGATATAGCAATTGCACTGGTGTTGTCACAAAAGATTGGGGTCCTTGTATACTTTTGACCATAATCTAGTAACTGGTTCTTGATCCAGAGAATCTGGGCATAACAACTGGCCGCAGAAATGTACTCTGCCTCAGCAGTGGACATAGAGACTGACGTCTGCTTCTTGCTGGTCCAACTTACCAGTTTTCCTCCAAGGAAATGACAACCACCAGTTGTTAATTTTCTATCTATCTTACAACCTGCATGATCTGAATCTGAATAACCCATTAGATCTAACCCTGAGCCTTTGGGGTACCAAAGAACAAGATTAGGACACCCTTTCAGGTATCTGAAGATACGCTTAACAGCGTGCAAATGTGATTCTTTTGGGTTAGCCTGAAATCTGGCACATAGACATGTTGCAAACATTATATCTGGTCGACTAGCAGTTAAATACATCAGTGAACCAACCATTCCATGATATTCAGTGATGTTCACTGGTTTGCCAGTTGGGTCAGAGTCCAAATTTAATGGTGCTGCAATAGGTGTGTTTTTCGATGGGATAGATCATATTTGTATTTTCTTAACAAATCTCTGACATATTTTCCTTGGTTTATGAAAATTCCATTTTTCAGTTTGCTTAATCTGAAGACCTAAGAAAAATGTTAATTCACCCATTAAACTCATTTCATACTCAGATGACATGATTTTAGAAAACTTTTTACACATTGCATCATCAGTTGAACCAAATATAATGTCATCAACATAAATTTGTACCAATAAGATATTACCTTTTTCTTTCAAGATAAATAAGGTATAATCTATTGCACCTCTTTGAAAGCCATTTTTAAGAAGATGTTTAGTTAAAGTATCATACCAGGCTCTTGGGGCTTGTCTGAGACCATACAAAGCTTTGTTCAGTCTATAGACCCAGTGAGGATGTTTCTCATTGATGAAGCCTGGAGTCTGCTTAACATACACAACTTCTTCCAATGTTCCATTAAGGAACGCACTTTTGACATCCATCTGGAAGACTTTAAACTACAGATGGGCTGCATAAGCCAGAAATATTCTGATGGATTCAAGTCTTGCAACTGGAGCAAAAGTTTCATCAAAGTCAACGCCTTCTGCTTGACAATAACCCTGGGCAACTAATCTGGCCTTGTTTCTTACAACATGGCCATCTTCATCCATCTTGTTTCGGTAGACCCATCTTGTACCAATGGGTTCTTTCTTTAACCCTGGTGGACAGGGAACAAGTTCCCACACATTATTCCTTTCAAACTGTACGAGCTCTTCTTGCATAGCTTCCACCCAGCTTGGGTCTGCCATAGCCTCGTCAATCTTCTTCGGTTCAATTAGTGATAAGAAGGTGACGTTTAAGTATTGCTCACTGGTGGCTCTTCTAGTCTGAACCTCACTATTTGGATCTCCCACAATCTGTTCAATTGGATGTGCTCGAGTCCATCTAGTGTATTGACTAGGCTGGTGTAAAACAATATCAGTGCAAGTCACCTGGCGATCTTCTTCAGTTGCAGCAGCTTCTGGAGGAGGATCAGTCCAAACTACTTCTACATCCTCATCAGAGTCAATGAGGTCACAATTTGCATCATGAAATTCTTCATTAAAAGGCATTTCTTGAAGAACTGGAGAAGTTGGGGTTTGAACTGGTGCTGATATTGGAGTAACACGTACATCAGATCCAATCACCAATTTCTGTGGTAAGTTGAAATTGATGGAGGGATAGAATGAAGTGTCACTGGTGGTGCTCTTCTTCTTAACTGGTTCCAATTGATTGTAACTGGAAACATCTTTCGGTGAAACAACTGACTGATGAACTTGGTCAGTTTCACCAAAATTTATTGGAACGACTGGAGAAATATCAAGGCTTGGTCTCTTGTTGATTGCTTCAGTTGATTCGTCGAATGTGACATGAATTGTCTCATGAACCTTTTGGAGTCTATAATTATAAACTCTAAAGGCCTTTCGAATATCTGAATAGCCTAAAAATCCCCCTTCATCAGCTTTTGCATCAAACTTTCCAAGCTGACTGGAATCGTTTAAAATATAAACTGGACAACCAAATACATGAAAATATCCAATATTTGGTTTACGATTCCTGAGTACTTCATAGGCAGTCTTCTTATGTCTCTTGATGTAGACTGACCGGTTTTGGGTGTGACAAGCAGTTGCAACTGCTTCAGCCCAGAAACTGGTGGGAAGACCTGATTCAGATAGCATACTTCTGGCTGCTTCTATCAGTGTGCAATTCTTTCTTTCCACAACTCCATTCTGCTCTGGAGAGTGTGCTGATGAGAAGTTTTGAGAGATGCCAGTGTCATTGCAAAATGTTTCAAGTACCTTATTTTGAAATTCAGTACCATTATCACTTCGCAACTGACAGACTTTTCGAGTATACTTGAGTTCAATTCTTTTGATGAGAGAGATGATTTTAGCAGGTGCATCACTTTTAGATCTGAGGAATACCACCCAACATTATCTGGTGAATTCATCGACCACAACTAGAGTGTATTTCTTCCCAGCTCTAGTTTGAACATTCACTGGACCAAAAAGATCCATATGAAGCATGTGAAGAGGTTCAGTGATGCTAAAATTTTGCCTAGTTTTGAAACTGGCCCTTTTCTGCTTGCCCATCTCACACCCTGGACATGGTTTTTCTTTATTGAAAGAAATTTGAGGTATCCATCAACCAGTTGTTTGCGAGACAACTTGTTAATATTTTTGAAATTAAGATGGGATAATCTTTTATGCCACAGCCAGTTGGTGTCCTCATCAGCCTTGGTATAGAAGCACTGCTCTTTTGGAGCTGGTTCCATATCCATGATGTACACATTTCCTTTTCTTGGTGCAACCATCACCACTTTCCAATCCTTGTTAAATATGGTGCCTTGAGCAATATCGAACAAAATTCTGTAGCCATCATCACAAAGTTGGCTGACACTGATCAGGTTGTATTTCAAACCATTCACAAATGCAACTCTTTTGAATTCGACCTGTCCGTTATTGAGCACACCATACCCTTCAGTCTTTCCACTTTGATCATTACCAAACGTCACTGCCGGTCCATCTTGGACAGTGAACTCTTCAAGCAGGGGCTTACATCCGGTCATAGTCCGGCCAGCTGCGTTGTCCAGATACCAGATATTCTTCTTTCGATCGCCCTGCACACCCACAAAAATCATCAGTTATTTTTGTGAACCCATCTTTTCTTGATGGGTTCACTGGACTTCTCTACAGAAGTCACAGTTGACTGTTGTGGTGGTAAACTGAAGACTACATCTGGATCTTTTTCACCAGATCCAGGTGCAGGAGTAAAAACAATTGGTATTTGATACCTGCTCCCCTTATTCTTATCAGATTTAGTTCCAGATGGAACATTCTTTTGTTTTGGTTTTGAAGGGGGTTTAATATTTTGTTTTATAACTGGAGGTGATGAACCTCCTTCCAGATTTTTTATCCGGGCAGTACAACTCTGAACCTGTCGAGACAAAAGTTGGAGTTAACTTTCCAGTTTAAACAAAATATTGTTTTCATCAGGCAGCTGAACCTTGGACCTTGGTTCAGCTGGAGTTATAGTCTTTTGGGTCTTGGGCTCCTTAGACTTCTGAGGTAAAGGCTTGTTACCAGTGGCCTTTTTAACTGGAGCACTAGCCTGTTTGGCTCCAGGTTTAACCTCAATGGGGGTGGTCTCAATGGGTTCAGTTTCAACAGCCTCAGGTTGATCATAAGGAGTTTCAACCCTGAGAGCTGGAGGCAATGCATGAAGATCTGGTATGAGAGCTGCCATTTCCAGATCTCCAGATTTCCATGTATTTTTCTGGGCATCAATTGTTCTAGAAAATGCATCATAATTATTTCCAAATGCTTTAACCCATGATTTGATAATCATTTGTTCTTTTTCAAGATCAGAAACTAATTTTTGATTATCAAATTCTAAAGCCTCAATTTTCAAAACTGACTCCTTGAGAGCCAACTGGACACTTTGTAAATCATTTAGTTGTGGCTTGACATTGTTCAGTTCAATTAAGATAGTATCCAGATATCTTTCACTGTCTGCTCTAACAGTTTCCACAAAAGCAAAATCACCACTTAATGATTCAGCAAGGTCCAGTTTCAGTTCAGGGTCAACTTGGTTGTCATAATCACATACCTTTTTCAAAATGATGTCCACCCATCTTCCAGTGATGACATCTTCTTTCGCCACGTGCTGCTGTTGATCTTCTTAGGCCATGAAACACATGTCCCTTTCCTCTTCTTCATCAGCTGATGAGTCATCAGAGTACTCCCATTTTCCCCCAGTTTGTGCCATCAAGCACTGATCCTTTTCTTTTTCATGGACATGAGGGCAATCTGGGCCTTAAGCTTCTTATATTTAGCTTTGTAGCTATCATCAGGCCGATTGAAATTTGGGACAGAGGGACCAGTTTGGTTGTTCATCTGACTAGATCTGCATTCCTTCATAAAATGACCTTTCTTACCGCATTTATAGTAGGTAAGATTGGTTTTATCCAGAGAGCTGGAGCTGGAAGCATTGTTTGGGCCATTAAATCTTTTGGATTTATGCTTAAACCTATTAAAGGTTTTAGCGATCATGGCTACCAGATCATCATCGTCAGTTTCATCACAACCATCACTAATTTCAGTGGTCAGGCCAGAGTTCAAGAAACTGTTTAACATCTCCTTCATTGAGTGTGCCTGGACACTCTATGCAGACATTAAAGCAGTACAAGGTCGCTCAGTTACACTAGAAACCTTGGGACTCTGGGCATGGTTCATGGCATCCTGCTCAGCCACCAGTCTTGCAGCATTATTGTCTTCAGTGAATCTGAAGGCTCCATAGAACGATGCAAGAGTATGGCTGTGCAGGGTTTTACCTTGTCTTAAGACAAGAACCATATTTTCCCATTTGGAAGGAAGAATATCACAAAACTTCTCAAGAAGAATATCCTTATCCTTCTCTACACCCAAGCCTCTCAACTGATTAATGAGGCTAGAAAACCTGGTGTAAGTACCAGTTAGACTTTCATTGGGCAGAACAAAGAAGGATTCATACTTCTTGTTCAAGGCAACCTTTCTGGTAACAATGGTGTCATCACCTCCTTCAAACTGAATAACTAATTCATCCCACATTGACTTAGCACTGGGGAACAACACAAGTGTTGGAATTAGATCTTCAGGGACAGCTCCAAGGATCATGTTCTTGAGTCTGGTGTCCAGATCTACAAGTCTACGATCCTCATCAGACCAGTGGTCTTCGAGCTTTTCTCTGGACCTCTTCTTCTAGTTGGATCTAGAAGAGGACTTACTCCAAGAGACATGGGTATATACGGTCCATCCTTAAGGATTTTCAGCATATATCTCTCTATCCCACCAAAATGCAAAAGCATTCTGGCCTTCCATGTACCGAAGGTCTCACTGTTTCTATCAAATTTTGGAACATGAGTGTTAGAATAATGTACATGGACATGGTTTGGGGCAGTAGGAGGAGGAGGGTTAGTATTAACATTTTGAACAGGTGGTGTATTAGTATTCAAGGGTTTTCACCTTGACCAGAACCATCTCCACCTTCAGTAGTAGTCATCTAAGCAGATCTAGCAAGTTTATTAACCTGGCTCTGATACCACTTGTAAGTCCCAACTCAATAGATGGTACTACCTGAAGACACCTCTATGTCGATGGTGGAGTTACTTTGCAATATAAGCGCTGAACTGGAGACGACCAGTTACAGTGAGTATATACAAAGTTCTAGATAGATTACTTATTTAAGTGACAATAAGTAAAGAACAATGCAATAATATAAAATACTTGTAAAGTAAATTGGTGAGACAATATGTAATTTTCAAGTGTAATTTATTTATTAACTTTAAATAAATTACAAGGTTGTTGCGGAACCAAGATAATACAAAGTATGTAAATATCCTAACAACCTATGAACTACAATTGATCTACACTTGGAATTTCTCTAAACAATCGAAACACTTAAAGTTGTGAAATGTTCCTTTTTACGATTGAGAGAAGATTGCACAAGTTCACCAAGAATATTGCAGGTTTGCAAAGTATGTGTTCTCTCTTTATTCTTGTTGTGCAATGACTTGTATTTATAGGCAAAGTTAACATTGGAATGTTAACTTTGGCCGTACAAATATGGTTGAGAACATTTAAGGAATAGCATTTAATTCCTTAAAATGTTGTGTAAAGTTACAGTATAAAGCAACTTTACTCAACCAGCTTTATGTACCTTTTTGTACTTTATACATAGATAAATCTTATTATCCGTGTAATAGCACATAAAGCATAAAAGTCAATTCCTCGTAATCAGTGTAAAGCTTTGTAAGAGCTTTCCATTGATGGTCTCCAGTTTGTAACTGGTCAGTTCTCAACTGGAGGAAGTCTTCAGTTGCGTTAACTGTACGATGCAACTGGACTTCAATATATTTCTAGACAAATCTTCTTGGTCTCCAGGTGCAACTGGAGACTGGTCAGTTTCACTAAAACTGGTCCTAACAATATATATATATATATATATGAGGGAAGGGAATATGTGGCTATGTTGTAACTAAGCTTGGGTATAGAACCCCTCACATGTCAATTTTTTAAACCATAAAAATCATGGGGGCCATGTGATTTATTTATTTTGCAACAAATATTAAAAAATTGATATGTGAGGGGATCTATACCTAAGCTTGGGTACATGATAGCCATATATTCACTTTTTCCATATATATATATATATATATTTATGTATAATTATATATATATATCTATATATATATATATATATAGGGTGAGGATCTTGGAAGAAGGTGTGTTAAGGAGAGAAGGGAGAGAAGGTCCTATTGGCCAATCAGAACGCGACATGTGTCAAAATAAAAAAAAAGCGCGGTGGCAATTTTGTAAATAAATTAAACTTTTTTGAAGCTTGGTCAGCTTGGGCTCTCAGCCAGCTTGGTCAGCTTGGGTTGGGTCAGCTTGAGGTTGGGTCAGCTTGGGGTCTGGTCAGGTTGGGTCAGCTTGGGGTCTGGGTCAGCTTGGGTTCTGGGTTGGGTCAGCTTGGGGTCTGGTCAGGTTGGGTCAGCTTGGGGTTGGGTCAGCTTGGGGTCTGGTCAGGTTGGGTCAGTTTGGGGTCTGGGTCAGCTTGGGTTCTGGGTTGGGTCAGCTTGGGTCGGGTTGGGTCAGGTTGGTCTGGGTTGGGTCAGCTTGGGGTCTGGGTCAGGTTGGGTCAGCTTGACACAATTTACACATAATCTACACAAATGTAGATTATGGGTTTTGGGTCAGCTTGGGTTCTGGGTTGGGTCAGCTTGGGGTTGGGTCAGCTTGACACAATTTACACATAATCTACACAAATGTAGATTAATCTACACAAATGTAGATTATGGGTTTGGGTCAGCTTGTCGGTTGGGTCAGCTTGGGTCAGATTGGGGTCTGTGTCAGGTTGGGTCAGGGTTGGGTCAGCTTGGGGTCTGGTCAGGTTGGGGTCTGGGGTCAGGTTGGGTCAGCTTGGGGTTGGGTCAGCTTGGGGTTGGGTCAGCTTGAGGTTGGGTCAGCTTGGGAGGTCAGCTTGGGGTTGGGTCAGCTTGGGATGGGTTGGGTCAGCTTGGGTTTGAAGTCAAATTATTTACAAAAATGCCACCGCGTTTTTTTTTAAAAAAGTCACATGTCACGTTCTGATTGGTTCATAGGACCTTCTCTCCTTAAGACACCTTCTCATTTGATCTCTCTCCTATATATATATATATATATATATAAAAGAGGAAATCAATTATTAATTAACACACAAGATTATGGTCATTATTATTTTTTTTTTAATTTAATAAGAAATAGTATGTTTAGAGATCTAACACGCTATATTTTTTACTAGTAAAAGACATGAAACATCTATTTATATACAGTGAAGTCCTTTATTTATTTAATTGCTCCATTTTGTTCCCTATAAAAATACGGGTATAAAATAAACTTTATCTGGATGTTGGTTCTAGTCTAAATGATTGTGCTCTTGATTGAATACCAAATAATTAAATGGGTTTTTCTAACATGTGCCCTAAGGGCACACATAAAGTGCATTTATTGCACCTCGTAAGCTGAAAAAGATAATAATATTCTTCTCGGGAATTGAAAAAGGTAATAATATTCTTCTTGGGATTTGAAAAATGCATTTTCCAAGAAGAATATTATTACCTTTTTCAATTTACGAGGTGCAATAAATGCACTTTATGTGTGCCTTAGGGCACATGTTAGAACATTAACAAATTATATTTTATAGTCTATTGGTATCACTTTTTTCTTAATATATAAAAGGTACAACCTAGGATAACCCCCTTTTGGCAATCATTAAATCATTTGGCCATTTTATATGATTTTGTGTAATATATAATTTGAATATTATAGTAATCCCTAGCCACAAGTTAGTAAACATGCATCTCACAATAGTTATTTCTATTTAATATAATTCATGATAAAGGAAGTATATATAGAATATTAGTATTAAACTATTAATATTTCTCTTAATCTATAAAGTTAATAATAATTTAACGCAAAAGCCTAAGAAAGTTAGAAACTATTAAGTACTTATATCAATCTAATTTCTCTTTATCTTTTATTTTGTTAGGTCAACGAATAAAATTAGACTATCCGGGGACAAACCAATGATGAAAGACTACCATATACGTCCCCGAACGAAAACGATGTTGGTAGCCCAAACCTTCCATTCACGAAAAACCCCATAAATTCTCAGTTAGGATTAAACCTCTGACCTTATGAGTAATATTGGGATGCCACGCCATTCCGTCTGTGAGTCAGTCGTTAGCCTTATTTCTCTTTATCTATTTTAAAAGCCTTATGTTGTTATAAGTAATAAGAAATTAATTATATATGTCAAGTGTAGATAACATCCATTTATCTTGTCTTATTAAATAGTTATTTAATAGTTACTCGTCACGTAACAAAATTAAGAGCACCATTGGATTTATAAGTCATCGATCTCTATTCCTAATATTATATAAACGTGTTATATTTTTAGTGGTTTTCGAGTATGATCACTAAGTTAACAGTTATAGTTAATGATAAAGCTGTGAAAATTATGACTAGATCACTAATTTTTTAACCTAAATAGAAGTTTGAGTTTTATATTTAAGGATCTTTATTCTAGTTTGTGGCACATTGTAGGGGATAATCACCACCAAAGTAAGTAGTATAGTGACAAAGAGTAATATATTATCATAAGAAGTTTTACGTTTGAATTCTGTCATAAACAAATATCAAATTTCTATTATGTATGTTTTCATAGCTAAGATAGGACTGGGAAGATTGAAAATCTATGCCAGTTATAGATGTTCATGAATTGAACATTTTTATATATTTTTCCCACTAGTTCACCGGCCACTTTTTAAAATTTTCGAGTAATTAAATTAAGTTCAAATAATGGATGGGTTCAGATACACCTGATAGAAGTTGAAGCTTGAGGAACTTAAAACCATTAAAGTAAACGAATCGATAGGATTTTAAAATATTAAAATTCAAAAGTAAAGCAAAAGTTAAGAATATTGAATGGGTCTAATCCAACATTATGTTAATGAGCGGCCCATGTGCCTTGATTATGACTAATATTGTCGTATTATATATTAGGAATTTGATAGTGAGAGTCCTAATGTCATTAAAAGCATCTTTAATACTTCATTCGTCTTAATTTAATAAATTATACTTATAATTGTTTTCACGAACCTTGAATCTATCCGGGGTGTGGTACTACTTACTCGGACGTGGAACAATATATTTTGATAAAGAAGATTGATGTCGATATCACAACACCAAAAAAATGTCATATCCAAAAATCAAACGAGATAACTATCATTATTATCATACATTTATTATAGTTAATGTTCATTAGGGCTATAAGTATTTTTTTTCTTTGTTTTTCATTTAGGCCTTCAAATTATGAGAAATATCCAGTTTGGTATCTTGTATGTAAAAATCTGCCATTCGAAATCGATTCTTGTTTGGAAAAAAAGAATGCCCAGTTCATAAGAGGGGTCTTTCATTAAGACAGTAGATTCCAAATCATATTGAAGTTGTCGTTGTGACTTGTGAGGAGGAAAAAAGAAAGAAAAACAAAAAGGAAAGAACGTCATATTTATGTTTATTACAAGTTGCTTTGTGATGGGCTCAGCGAGTATTTGTGATGTGATACAAAACTTTAGTCTGATAAATTTATGTAGGCCCAACTACTAGTCCGAGCCATTTTGTTTTGACTACAAGATGCGGAGGGCCCGAATGTAAAACCTTATTCACCATATTAAAAACGTAAATCCCCCAGACTTATTATTTTTCTCATTTGAATTTTATTCATATATTTAATTTAATTTAATTTAAAAACGTAAAGCGTCGTCACATTTATATTGTCATAATTTAGATTTTTATTTGTAATGACGAAAGTCACAAAACCTGGTTTGGCCCAAGTGAAACAACTGTGGTTTCCAAACCGGAATTTCCTATAAATTTTAGTCTGATCTTGGTCCAACATTTCCGACCGACCAGTTTTGAAACAGTTATAATGTTTCACTAACAATACTATAGGTGAGATTATTTTATTTGATTGAAGCCAAAGGATTCAACCTGGAGCAAGAGCAATACATAATTACATATTCACAAGCCCATCATTTTGTTACAACATTTGGTTTTGATGATACAAGCTTGGTCGTTCAATTGTCACCAAACGCACAATTAATAGGTCCAACTTTTAAATATCTAAAAGTCCGATTCAATTCATTGGCCCATGATGAGCCGACATTAAAAGTTTCTCAAACTCATGGACGAATCAGGATTTCCGTCACTATATGACGTCTAATTATCATTTGATTAACTGAAAATGTATCAACTGGTGTTTAAGTTTAGAGTTCATATTTAAGTACCGGCCACCAGTACGTAATATCACACCAAAACATGTACTATTTCTTATACAGTTTTTGTGCTCCAAAAATATAACGATTAAACCGTCATAGTTAAGTCGTATTAAATAATTAAACTTTCTTTAATTATTGGGTTCGACCAGAACCACCACTATCATATTGCAAGCAAGCAAGGATCATAGTCATTTGAACTTTGAAGTAACAGAATATCTACGTTTTTATGGATCTTGATTAATTATCCTAAACGGCCCCCCTATAATATTTTTAAGATGTGTCAAATTTCATTGTCACCATCGACTTAAACTTATCTTGAAATTCATAATTTAACACAAATTAAGACTGTTTGTTTAGTTTCTTAATAAAAAAATTATGGGTTAGTCAAAAATACTTAATTCATTAAGTCATCAAAAGTTTTGTTTTTTTGGACTTAATTAAAATACAACTGTAATGACTTATTCAATATAAATATTATATGTCCATTTAATAATTTTATCAATTCAGTCACGGTTAAAAAAACAAAGACGCCAAGAAAAGAAAAACATTTTAGTTTGTCACGAAGAACTAGAAAGGAAACGTCGGCAAATAACTGACTTTAATAATAGTTCAACAGATGGATTTTAGTCAATGTGTTCAAATATATTTTTGAACAATCAATGTCTTCAAAATACCTGTCGCTAAATTAATGACGATATTAACAATGAATGCCATACCTAATACTATAATCTATCACTGTCAAAATATTGATTAAATATTTTTTTTGTTTTTTATTTTTTTGAGAGAACAAATTTGGGCTCAGCGACATGCCTCTTCATATAACCAACTCCTATTCCAGAGGGACCCATTATGGGAAAACCTCCGTCTCCATTCCTGTGAGCATTTTGCTCACATCAGGATTTAAATCCAAGACCTTTCGGTCTGACTCCACCATATACCAATCCATCTATTGATGATTGGTATTGATTAAATATTTATCAACCTGATCTTTAAAGAACGATTTAATTAAACCTTAAATGTTTCTATGTTGAATTTGGCATCTAAATGTGACATGTTTGAACTACAAAATCAAGATTAAGGCCTTAATTAGGGGGGACAACTTTTAATAGAGACAGCTGATCGACTCTATCTTAGTTTAGGAATCATTTCGATGCAAAACAGTGAATGTATCGTGCCGGCAGTGAAACAAAAGGAAATTAACAAAACTAGGAATTTGTTAGGAAACAACAAAATATATTTATTAAGTAAGAGTCTATTTAGGCTGATTACTGTCTACATCTAAGTATGAATGAAGCAACGTTTGTCATACGCAGAGTTCGAAGAAACATTCTTGGAACGATTAGGCAAGTCAATATTTAAGTTCCTAGTAAATATATGTTAGGTGATCCATCATCGATTACATAGATACATACGAACCAACTACATATATGCAAGTACAAGAAAATGATAGCTCAAGTGGCATTCTTTTTCATTAATTTAATTATATTCTTCAACTTCATCATCAACAACAAGGACTAATTAATAAACCTTCTTTTCATAGTACGTTATGATATACTCTATTGTCTTGTTGCTTTATGTAAGTTTACTAGCATTGTACGTACCGTGCATATTAAAACAGAGGCCAATTAGTCTATTATCAATTAATTTTTCGATAGTTTTGGACAATTTATGATATTAATATACTAATAGGTTGTAAATCCTTCTACGTACAACAGGATAATTTAAATGAGGGATTTTCCACTCAAAACATTGAATTCACTTGGTAATTAGTCCTTAATTAATTATGTTGGAATATTTGTTCTAAAAAAAGTAGCATATACGATTGGTATGTTTGCGATACTTTAAACATGAACGTACTCATAGATTAATGTTTGTGTTCAAATATATAAACGTAAATTTGAGGGATATGCTTACCCCTAGCTTTTTACATTTGCACATTCTGTAAAAGAGAATTTTGATCGGCTCGATCAAGCTCTTGGGGGTCATATATATGAATGTCCACCGATAAGATAGGGCTCGCCTCCACCATCCCCAACCGATCGATCAGTATGAAAAACCTGAATATGATGACCTTACTAATGCAATTTGCAACTCTTTATCTTTAAACAAAAGTAGTACAGGTGAAAGCAGTAGTCATTATCTCAATATCGATAGTTTCATGAATCTTTCGCCAGCAGTGGCTCTTCATAGCTTCAATTCATATATATATGTCTAGAGCCACTGCTAGTATTAATGTCATCACTACTACTACGAAAAGGAAAAGGACTAATAATAATTCAGCAGTTGATCAAGCAGGTATCGATCCAGAGCTTCGTCTAGGATGAAACACACGTACATGTATATATGCAAGTTTTGTGTGGGCCGGTCAATGTGCGTCTTTCTTTGTTGTGACTACTATCCGCAATTAATTAAGCTTCAGTTTTTTGTTTTGTTTTGTTTTTTTGTTTTTGTTTTAATGTAGAAAGTTTTGATTCTTTGTTTGTTTTTATCTATAAAAAGTATCACTAGACCAACTTTATATTGAAAGAAAAATTATACTGTATATAGTTGGGTAATGAGTAATGACAGGGGATCGGAGGAGTGCGCTAGAGTTTTGTTGAATGGATTCATATTCAAAATCAAAGTTATCAATGTTTAAGGATAAATACAACGGGTTTGAATATAACTTCATAAGAGTTTATATAAAGTTATTATATTATATGACATTAGTGTTTCGGTCAAAAATTAACTAAGATAATTTTAGGAAGGATTTTAGACAACTCAAGTACCGAAGATTTGTAAGTGAGGTTTGGTGTTTTAGGATCTTCAATTAAAAGTAAAGTTTTCTTAAATATAATGACTAAAACTAAGAGTTTTTATCAAAAAGAGTTTTATGAAAGCCTTTGAGACAGAAATACTTTGAGTAATTAAGAAAACCGTTGAAGATAAAAGTAAAGCACTGAAAATTAAAGCTAGGATCTTAAAGAAAAAACGAAAAGCGCAACGACACCAGAATTTTGTTGACGAGGAAAAACCCTTGATCTAATTAAGAGATCTTAGGTAAAAAACCCCGGGAGGATTCAATCGACCCTTCCTTAGTTCTTTTATTATTATTGTGGATGATTACAATACAATGAGGGTGAGAGTGATTTGATCGAGCTAATGAACGAAAAAGAAAGCAAGTATGCAGTGAGTAAGTGTGTGAGAATACAAGTGTGTGAGCAGTTCCCCTAATCTCGATCAATCACCTCTTATTTATAATGTAAATTCCTAACTAACTATCCGAAAAATCTGGGATCCTCCGTGTGATACTGTTCAACGTGCTGAAGATCAAAAAGTGAACGTTGAGTCTTCTTTGACACGTTTATTCTTCAAGGTTGTTCCGATATCCAAGGGATTGCACGTTTCTTTTCTTCCTTAGGAGGCTGGATAAGTCTTGATATTTATTTTCGACCGTTAGCTTATTTCCTGAGTATCCTGAATGATGATCCTTATTTCAGGATCCTGCAAAACACAAAAGCATTATCGTGTACAACAAAAACATATGTTAGTAATATCTTTAATCAGGATCATAGTTGTAGAAAATCTGACCCCAAACAATTGTCCCCAAATTTATATTTAACCTTTCATAAGTTAAATATAAATTTTTATTTGTATACTAAAAGCATCCAGGCTAGTGATACACCTAGACTTTATTGCGTATCCAATCAGTTTTAATATCCAAGAGGCGCGTTGCAGAGCGATCAGTCAGGTCATGATGTGTAAAATTAATTTACTCGGCTTGATGAGACATATAACCTATCACTTTGTCCCCCACGACTCCTTATCTCTCCGCCTATTTAAATTCCCAAATCTCCAACCGTCTCCAAAAAATCTTCCATTTCATCTTTTAAAAACTTTTATCTCTATCTCTCAAAAACATTTTCTTTTTTAGAAATCTAATTTCAAAATACTCTTTTTCAAAGCCATTATTAAAGCTAATATTAATTTTTCTAAGTGTGAATACCTAGTTTCAGCATTTAGTAAACTTTTACTAACATAATAGACAGGATGTTGTTTACCTTCGTGCTCTTTTACAAGCACATCGCTTACTGCCTCTGGAGATACTGAGAGATACAAAAAGAGTATCTCACCTTTTTCCGACTTCATTAACAAAGGTGGGGTTGAGAGATATCTCTTCAATGCTTTAAACGTTTATTCCTGTTTTTCTCCCCATTCAAATTTCTTATTTTGATTCAACATATCATAAAACTCCTTTCATCTGTCTGAGGATCTTGATATAAATCTGTTCAGAGCTGCTAATCTGCCGGTCAGGTTTTGAATATCTTTGACATTTGTAGGGGATTTCAACTCCATTATTGCTTTTATCTGTTCTGGACTCGCCTCTATTCCTCTTTTAGTTACCAAGTAACCTAGGAATTTTCCTGCACCTACTCCAAAATTGCATTTTGCTGGATTTAACTTCATGTTGTAGCGATCCAGTATATCAAAAGCAACTTCAAGATCCTTGAGATGATCTTCCGCCTTTTTCGATTTCACCACCATATCATCGATATAGACTTCCATCGTATCCCCCAGTTGGTCTTTGAACATCATATTGACCAACCTCTGGTATGTCGCACCTTGTGAGTCCCAAACTCGATGGTTTAACCCAAAGTGTAAAATACAACAAGTCTAATATGCACTAGATTGGACTAGTATTACTTGAATATAAATGCAAGTATATAAACAAAGTAATACAAGACTAAAAACAATAAAGTAAAGGTGGAACACAATGTAATATTTTCAAGTGTATTTTATTTATGATGTTTAAATAAAATACAAGGTTGTGCGGAATCAAGATAATACAAATATGTAAGTATCCTAACAACCTATGAATTATAAATGATCTATATTTGCCAAATAACTCTTTTGATCGAGATAATTAAAGTTGTGAAGTATCCCTGTTACGATCGAGAGTATTTAGACAAATTCACCTTAATTGCTAAAAGTAATTTTAACAAGGAAATGACTTTGTATTTATAGGCAAACAAATTCACCAGTGAATTTGTGCCGTACAAATATGGTTGCATGCATTTAATGAACCGACAAGGTCATTAAATGCATTGGTTAAGTACAAGGATAAAGTCACATCAATATGACTTTATTCTTTTAACCAACCACCTTTACACACGTAAGTACTTTAGTAAAGAACAAGTGGAATGTTCTTTGAAAAGTGTGTAAAGGCAAAAATTCAATTCCTCGTAATTAGTGTTCAGACTTGTAAGGTCTAGAACACTGACAAACCTCCAGTCGTAGATCTGGTAAGACTTCCAGTGGACTCCGCCATTTGTAGTCTTCTTTATTCTAACTTCAGTCTTTGACTTCAGTGAGAATGTCTTCAGTAGAATAGATCTGGACTGGGGTGAAGTCCAGTGAGCTAATCTGGAGGATTCCAGATTTTCCTATACAAGTATTTTTGCTCACTGGTCTTCCATTATTTCTGGACAAATCTTCAGTGTCGCTCCAGTATTCAAGTCTGGAGTAGGTCCAGTAAATATTATTTCTGGACAAGTCTTCAGAGACTTTCCAGTCTTCAAGTCTGGAGCGAGTCCAGTAAATCTGGACCTAACAAATTCCCCCTATTTGTTCAGAAATAATGCAAGGTTTTTCAAGCTTCTATCTATAAACTTTGTATGCTTGAAAACACTTGTTTTGACTTAGTCTAAAAAAATTTAAGTTACTGGAAAACACTTTATAGATCATCAGTGTTCCAGTTTCATCTTTTAGTTCTAACTTAGACTAAATCTGATCACTTACTTGTGAATCAAAATATGTAACTATATTTACAGCCATCAACAGAAAATAAGTTACAATTTTGGAAAATAAATACAAGTACAAGTAAAATGATACAAGAGTCAGGCCCTTCTCTTCGACGTCTGTCCTGGAGCATCTTCAGAAGCCTTTCTCTTTGGAGATGGAGAGGATGGTACAGACTCTGGTGGTTTCATACCTATTGCAACTTCCATCTGTTGCTTTCTCTTCCATACCTTCTCAATCCTCTTCAAAAATGCTTTAACATCAGTAGACAAATCAGTCTTCCCCCTGAACGTTAAGGCTATCTCCTTCAGTTCAGTCCATCCAAAAGCTTGGACTGAAGCACTCTTCCTTTCATCAGTAAAGTTACCCTCCCTGGTCAACTTTACTTCAAACCTGCTCATGCCTTCATGATTTTCAGCTAATTTAATCTCTGCACCTATGATCCTTCTGGCATCAGCCCTGAATTTCAACATCTCTTCATACTTGGCTTTTTGCTTTGCCATCTGGATCATGTATTCAGTTTTCCTGGATACCTTCTGCTGTTCAATGGTAGACTGGAGTTCTTCACGATTGATTCTTTGTGAAGCATCCAAAGGAATGAAGGTGCTCAGATCAGCATCTCTGATTTCTTTGATTTGTTTGGCAGTGAGTTTGGGTAAGCCCTTTATCTTCTTTCTGTACTCTATCTCCAGAGCACCAGCATTCTTTCTGATCTTTTTCTGGAGGTTCACCAGTTCCCCTCGTCCTTTGTCTGATAAGCTCAACTACACTGACACCATAAGTTACAGCATCATAAGTTTGTTCTTCTTCAGAGTACCTGGAGCGTATATAGACGTCATCCAATGCATCCAGACATTGATGAATATTGGGGTCTTCCTTCATTCTTTTATAAACATCAATATGTATGCCCAACCTACCAGCATTGTAAGAATCAAGAGTCCCCATGTTTGCCATCTCCCTTTTGTGGGCCAGCAGTTCATCCTTTTGATTTTTCTTAAAAATTTCTATCATAATGCATTCCTGTTCCAGTCTCTTCGAAGTATCATCATCAGCAGTAGGGAGTTCTGATGAACCTTCAGCAGTTTCAATTTCACCTCCAGATATCACATGCTTCTTCCTTTTTACTGATTTCAGAGTGGATGTGATATCTGGGAATTGTTCAAATTGGGGCTCACTGGCATCAGTACCAGCAGCTTGTTCTTCTTGTACATTGGCTTCAGTACCAACTACTTCTTGTGCACTGGCATCAGTACCAGTCACTTCTTCTTGTTGCACGATGGCTTCATTGCCAAAGGCCTTTTCAATTGCACTAACAACTACTTCTTTCTTTTTCTTCACCAATCCTTTTGGAACGGACTCAGTGGCAACAGACTTTTCCCCCTTGGAATGTCCACCAGTTTGAGACTTGTGGGCACCATAATTGTTCAAGCATGTATCTGTCTGTAGCACCAAATGTTCTTCCTGCCACTGGAGTTGTGATATTCACAGTCTTCCTTAGCTCAGTCACTTCCTTCTTGATTATTTGAATTTCTGAAGACAAGTGCTTTGGCTTCTAAACTTACTGCCAAACAGCTTAAAGCAATTAAAGATGCAGATGTAAGCACATTCATTCCTCTGGATACTTCACTCAAAATTAATCATGAGAAACTCCAGTCTGCCATGGAACAGCAGAGAGTATCCAAGGAAACCGAATATTTGATCCAGATGGCTAAGCAAAAAGCCAGATATGAAGAAATGTCAAATTACAGGGCTGATGCCAGAAGG
>CM067167.1:299729091-299757169 GCA_034093135.1 Erigeron breviscapus | reverse complement strand
AACGTTCTTCATACCAAAATAATGCCCCACAGAACTCACAAATACAACCACAGTCTCCACTATCCATATAAAAAGATGGCTCAGTAGGCAAAGTATGGGCAATAAGAGAACGATGTTGAGACTGCCTAACCGTTGTATAGTTAGTACCTGAGCCTACAGATATTCCATTCCCAACTTATAACTATATGTCACCATCTGGGCAATTCTCACTCCTTCGAGAAATGCCACCCCCACCGCCGCCGTTGTTCACACCTGAGCATTCTCAGCATGAACAACACATTGAACTTCCAGTCCTTTCTTCTACCACCACTCCTACTATTTCTTCAACTGCTGGACTGACAACTGGGGAGACTTCTCTAAGTTTGCCTCCTCCAGTTGCTCCAGTAGAAACTGTTGCTGGTCCAGTGACACCTTCTCCTCCGTCACTGGACAGTCAAGTTGTCTCTGTACAAGCCGATCTCCAAAACCTTCTCACCAGGGTGGAGGAGATTCAAAAGACACTTGACAAAAACACCAAGTCTTCTCCAGATACCACAAGGATCACTTGACCAATATTAAAGTGGTTGATCTGGGGATTAACAAGTTTTCATCTAATGAAGACTTGGTGTTGAAGAAGCTGAATGAGTTGGTCACTGGCTGCAACAATCTGGCAGGTACTTTAAAAGAAGCCTTTGACCTCACTTAGTCCAAGGTCACAACCTCAATCTCCAACTTGCTGGGCAACACTGTTAGAACATCAGAAGTGGACTTAAGGGAGATTGAAAAACAGGTAAAGGAATTGGTTGACAAACCTGGGTTGAATGTGACTGAACTTGGAGAGCAGTTAATGACTTCAGTTGGTCAGAAGATAGATGATACGCTGGGTGCAAGAGAAGCACAATTGATTGAAAGGGTGATGTCTGAGATCACCAAGCTGGCCACTCCTCAGGTTGATCTGGCCCCACTCACAAATGAGATCAACCAGTTGAGGGGCAGCATTTGATAACTTGAACACCCAGGTATCACTTCATGCTCAATCTTTGGATAAACTGACAACTAAAGTAGAAAGTTTGAAGAAGAAGGATGAAGAAGTGAAGGATAAGGTGGTTTCTGGTTTGGATGAAGATTCCAAGATTTTAAATGAATTGAAAACTGGTCAGGAACAAGTTACAGCTAATGTTCTGACCCAGTCTAAAGAAACCAACCACCTTTGGAGATCTTTCAGGATGATGTGCACAATCTTCAAAGAATGCAAGAACATGCAATCATGGCAGCCTCTTGACCGGTTGCCAGCTCACCATTCTGAATGGGAAGTGATTAGGGCAGGTCTAGATGCTGCCAAGGGGGAAAGAAGTGCAGTTCTTGCACTAATTGCAACTGAAAGCACTCCATCTGGAGATCAATCTGGTATAGAATTGATTGTGGCTGCCAGTACTGAAGCTGGTGAGCAAAGAATGGTTGAATCTGGTGATGTAGGTGATAGGGGGAATGTTGTTGTTGGATAAAGGAAAAGGTTTGGCATCTGATGTATCTGCCCAGCCGGCCACTGATGTACCAATGTTAGAAACTGGCAATGCTGATGTACTTCCTCCAGTTTCAGATAGTGATAGCAGAAGATTGGCTAGACTTGGCAATGAAATTAAAGAAAGAAAGAAGATGAAACAAAGAAACCAAGCTGAAGCCAGAGCACATCTTGCACAGATCAAATTGCTTGATATGAGTGATGCTCATCTTTTGGGAATCACTAAGGAGGAGTATGCCAGAGTAAAGAATGATTCCAGGATAGTTGACCAGTTGAAAGAAATGCTTGATATTGAACTGGACAGACACTATCCTGATGATGAAGCTGAATTTGATGCCAGAAGCTTGAATATATCAGTGGAGAAGGCTAAAGAGAATAGGGCCAGTGGGATTCTAAAAAGAATTGAACATGTTAAGAAGGTTGTGAAAAGGGTATTGAATCCACCAAGGAGGATCCCTCAACCAAGAAGACCACTGACAAGAGATGCTGACCTTAGAACCTTCATTGAACCAGCTGGTGAAGTATCAAATGATGACATCAAGTCTGCTGTACTGGCTGCTGGAGCTGGGAGTATTAAAATAACAAATGAATCTGAAGCAAGAAGCTATTACTCCAAGATCATGGCAACCAGAAGACATAGTGGGACTATCAATGATGTTAATGTAACCATTAAGCCAGACACCAAGCACTTTCAAGTTGAAGTTAGTTATACCAAAGGGCCACTGGTTAAAACTGACAATCCTGGTGCAATGCAGTATGGGTTCACTGAATGGGTTGAAATGGTGAATGTTTTGGATGCAAAGGCACAAAATAATAGGTTTGAGAAAGCATGGGTGAACTTCTTAAGGGGCAAGATTCAACATAAAGAAAATCTGGAGCTAAAGTTGAATATTGATCCTGAAGACTCTCAGCCTATCTCTTCAGTGACCAAGAGAAGAAAAACTGGCGAAGGGTCATCTCATTAAGTTCTCTTTTCAGTTATCTACTTGTAATTTTATTTACATTCTATAACTTGTATAAATTTCATTTCCTTGTATAAATGAAGTTACCAGTTTGTAACCACAAGGTAGATAATAGATTAGATCTAACAAACTTAAAAGAAAAACCCAAGGCATTTATTGATCTATAAAAATGCCTTGGAAAACTTAGATAGATTTAATCGAACAAGTCTCTCCAGTTCACACTTGTACAGATACAAGGACTGAAAAAGACTTGCCAATATTTCTAGACAAATAGGGGGACTTTGTTAGGACCAGTTTACTGGTAAACTGGCCAGTCTCCAATTGCACCTGGAGACCCAGTGAAACTGGAGACCCAGAAGATTTGTCCAGAAATATATTGAAGTCCAGTTGCATCGTACAGTTAACGCAACTGAAGACTTCCTCCAGTTGAGAACTGACCAGTTGAAGAATCCTTCCAGTTAAGTCGAAGACAACAAATGGAAGATAGAGAATGACAATGACAGCGAAGCCCAGTTGACATTCTAGTCAGTTACAAACTGGAGACCGTCAGTGGAAAGCTCTTACAAAGTTTTACACTGATTACGAGGAATTGACTTTTATGCTTTATGTGCTTTTACCCGGATAATAAGATTTATCTTATTATTTAAGTAATAAAAGGTACATAAAGCTGGTTGAGTAAAGTTGCTTTATACTGCAACTTTACACTGCATTTTAAGGAATTAAATGCTATTCCTTAAATGCTCTCAACCACATTTGTACGGCCAAAATTAACATCCCAATGTTAACTTTTCCTATAAATACAAGTCATTGCACACCAAGAATATTACTTCTTCGAACACACTTCGAAAGAATTCACACTTTGCATACCTGCAATATTCTTGATGAACTTGTGCAATATTCTCTCAATCGTAAAAAAGAACATTTCACAACTTTAAGTGTTTCGATTGTTTAGAGAAATTCCAAGTGTAGATCAATTGTAGTTCATAGGTTGTTAGGATATTTACATACTTGTATTATCTTGGTTCCGCAACAACCTTGTAATTTATTTAAAGTTAATAAATAAATTACACTTGAAAATTACATATTGTCTCACCAATTTACTTTAAGTATTTTACTTTATTGCATTGTTCTTTACTTATTGTCACTTAATAAGTAATCTATCTAGAACTTGGTATATACTCTCTGTAACTGGTCGTCTCCAGTTCAGAGCTTATATTGCAAAGTAACTCCACCATTGACATTGAGGTGTCTTCAGGTAGTGTCATCTATTGAGTTGGGACTTACATAAAAAACTCATCCTTTTTCCTGACAATGGAATAGGAGCTCCCCATGGCGATTGGCTAGGATGGATGAACTCTTTCTCTTAAAGCTCTTTAAGTTGAGGTTCCAACTCTTGCATCTCCGGTAAGGCGAGTTTATAAGGAGCTTTGGCTACAGATGCGACGTTAGGAGTTAGTTCGATACAAAAATCAAGTTGTCGAGACGGGGGTAAACCAGATAAATCGTCCAGAAGCACATCGGGAAGGTCATGAACAATAGGAATGGTCTTCAACTCAACTATTGTAGCGGTAGCACTAAAGATCTTTGAACTAGAAGGATCCGAAAGTTTCACCTTGAACCCTTAAGACCTTACCGTTAGACAATACTATCTTGACCACTCTTTCACCACAATCAATAGCCGCATTAATCGTCAACATCCAATCTAAACCCATAATGACGCCAAAACTTCCCATAACGAATGGCATAGGGTCGATGAAGAAATCGAAGTCGTTTAAAGTCAAGATACAATCACGAAGTACTTGACTAAGTCTAGTTAGAGCACCATAGACCATTTCAATATCAAGCACATAGTTTAAGGCACTAGGATAAATATCTATCGAAGGAACGAAGCTATACTCGGCTCCGGAATCAAATAACACCGTGGCGTAATTACCGTTAAGAATAAATGTACCTGTCACCACATTAGGATCGTTGCGGGCTTCAGTAGTACCCGCCACAAAAGTTCTCCTAACCCCTTTCCTCTGGTTTGTCGTTTTGTACAACACCCCGCTTCTCACCATAAATGCTTGGCAACACCTACTGGTACGGTTAATTGTATCCACCATAGTAATGATCTTAAAGTTTATGACCCGAAGGTTAGTCTCAAAGTTCTTACATGTTAGTCACACAAGTAGTCAATGCTCTCGTACCGACATGTCACACATAAATCATATCTTTACACTAAGGCAAAAGTACTAATGTTCTAGGGGAATCGTTATGTATCATGTCATCATACTAAGTTCACAATAATTGTTCATCACCAAACCACATACTCATGTTCAATACAACACACAACCGAACAACTAAAACAAGTGGTCCAAAATATAATCCGAATCGGATGTACTCTCTAGTTATTGGTCGGGTTTGTATACAGGGTGTACCAGCGGCTAACCCTCCACCCAACCAACTCCCATAAAGCATATCGGTTCCTTATTATACTCTAAGCCAAACTTGTGCAATCCGTGATGTCATTAACTTGCTATAATACCGGGTAACCATAAAATAGTTGATCAGGCTCTTTTAGGGTCGCCACAATATTATACCATATTAATGTCATAACTTCATTTTGCCCTAAATCATCAAACAACATCAATTTAAATCATCTCAATCCAACAATATGCACATGACCTCATTGACTTCAAATAACCACATTGACCTCATGCACTTGACCATCACACAATAACACATTGTCCAACAATATGCACATGACCTCATTGACTTCAAATAACCACATTGACCTCATGCACTTGACCATCACACAACAACACATTGTCCAACAATATGACATGACCTCATTGACTTCAAATAACCACATTGACCTCATGCACTTGACCATCACACAACAACACATTGTCCAACAATATGCACATGACCTCATTGACTTCAAATAACCACATTGACCTCATGCACTTGACCATCACACAACAACACATTGTCCAACAATATGCACATGACCTCATTGACTTCAAATAACCACATTGACCTCATGCACTTGACCATCACACAACAACACATTGTCCAACAATATGACATGACCTCATTGACTTCAAATAACCACATTGACCTCATGCACTTGACCATCACACAATAACACATTGTCCAACAATATGCACATGACCTCATTGACTTCAAATAACCACATTGACCTCATGCACTTGACCATCACACAATAACACATTGTCCAACAATATGCACATGACCTCATTGACTTCAAATAACCACATTGACCTCATGCACTTGACCATCACACAACAACACATTGTCCAACAATATGCACATGACCTCATTGACTTCAAATAACCACATTGACCTCATGCACTTGACCATCACACAATAACACATTGTCCAACAATATGCACATGACCTCATTGACTTCAAATAACCACATTGACCTCATGCACTTGACCATCACACAATAACACATTGTCCAACAATATGCACATGACCTCATTGACTTCAAATAACCACATTGACCTCATGCACTTGACCATCACACAACAACACATTGTCCAACAATATGACATGACCTCATTGACTTCAAATAACCACATTGACCTCATGCACTTGACCATCACACAACAACACATTGTCCAACAATATGCACATGACCTCATTGACTTCAAATAACCACATTGACCTCATGCACTTGACCATCACACAATAACACATTGTCCAACAATATGCACATGACCTCATTGACTTCAAATAACCACATTGACCTCATGCACTTGACCATCACACAATAACACATTGTCCAACAATATGCACATGACCTCATTGACTTCAAATAACCACATTGACCTCATGCACTTGACCATCACACAACAACACATTGTCCAACAATATGACATGACCTCATTGACTTCAAATAACCACATTGACCTCATGCACTTGACCATCACACAATAACACATTGTCCAACAATATGCACATGACCTCATTGACTTCAAATAACCACATTGACCTCATGCACTTGACCATCACACAACAACACATTGTCCAACAATATGCACATGACCTCATTGACTTCAAATAACCACATTGACCTCATGCACTTGACCATCACACAACAACACATTGTCCAACAATATGACATGACCTCATTGACTTCAAATAACCACATTGACCTCATGCACTTGACCATCACACAATAACACATTGTCCAACAATATGCACATGACCTCATTGACTTCAAATAACCACATTGACCTCATGCACTTGACCATCACACAACAACACATTGTCCAACAATATGCACATGACCTCATTGACTTCAAATAACCACATTGACCTCATGCACTTGACCATCACACAATAACACATTGTCCAATTGTACTCATATCATTACGTATAACGATCCTGCCTACGAACTCTTAGTGTACACTTACAAGGTTCATACAATTCACTTTGCATTCAAAATTCCTAACCATTGCATGCTATATGAAGAGTTTTTACTTAAGCCGTAGTCTAGGTCAAACCGCCTAATTCTCTACGACCTGCATGGGCCACCATTCTGTAACACCCCGAGCTAGGCTCGAAATATTACCGAAAAGATATAGCGTATGCATGGGATTATCGTAGAACATGAACTATATGAATAAAAGAAAAAGATTCGGTGAATCCAACATCAATAATCAAGTACAAAATGCATAAAATAGGGCGAATGAATCCTGGATCCATGTAAGTCCAAGCCCAAGTCCTAGTGCAAGCATCAATCAACCATCACGTCTTGGATTCACAAGATTACCTGAAAAGTGTACTAAACAAGGTCAACACTAGGTTGGTGAGTTCGTAGGAAAGAATGACAAGGATCTAATGCCAATGCCACTCACAATATGAACGAGGATAATGAGCAAGTATTACACTTACAGTAAGTCCTTAAAATGGCACAAGTACTCAATTTAAGTTGGCTCGTAGCACAACCTAATCACACACGTATCCATTAAAGGAACTATACAACAACTAGAATACGTACAATGAGCAAGAACAAATAATATCGATAACAATAAGTATCAAACTAGTTCTAGGATATCAAACATGTCCATCCATGTCTCACAATGTTCTCATGTTATCCAGATATTGTCAAGTACTTAGAACCCCCATTTATATGTCATCGTGCCTACCATGTCCATCATGTCCATCAACTCAACCAACCACAATGCACATACATTTCATACGACTTTACATTTAAGGAATCATAGATGCTTATATATAGGGTCACCCGCAGCCTTCCCACCACCTCTACAACTCATTAAATGTATCATCGTCTTCCATGTATGTACAACTATCCTAATCACAACATATAATCATAATCGAATGCACAATCAACCAAGAGAATAGTCCATAAATCAATCAATGTTCCAATAAGACATGTCATCCGTATGCACAATCAAACTACGTCATCATTCAAGGCAAACATATAATTGCACAATCAAGCAAGTCAACACACAAAACTTGTACACTTTTCAGCCCGAATCTCAATTGAGTAGGGATCTACGGAACTCACCTGTGACGAGCAAAAACAACCCCACGATGAAAGGAAGTAGAACCGACGTCCACGATAGCTGAAACCTATCATACACGTATCACATTATCACATTGTACTTGCCACAACATAACACATTGTTCACATTGTACTCATCACAAAACAACACATTGATCACATAGTATCCATCTCAAAACAACACATTGTCCAATTGTACTCATATCATTACGTATAACGATCCTGCCTACGAACTCTTAGTGTACACTTACAAGGTTCATACAATTCACTTTGCATTCAAAATTCCTAACCATGCATGCTATATGAAGAGTTTTTACTTAAGCCGTAGTCTAGGTCAAACCGCCTAATTCTCTACGACCTGCATGGGCCACCATTCTGTAACACCCCGAGCTAGGCTCGAAATATTACCGAAAAGATATAGCGTATGCATGGGATTATCGTAGAACATGAACTATATGAATAAAAGAAAAAGATTCGGTGAATCCAACATCAATAATCAAGTACAAAATGCATAAAATAGGGCGAATGAATCCTGGATCCATGTAAGTCCAAGCCCAAGTCCTAGTGCAAGCATCAATCAACCATCACGTCTTGGATTCACAAGATTACCTGAAAAGTGTACTAAACAAGGTCAACACTAGGTTGGTGAGTTCGTAGGAAAGAATGACAAGGATCTAATGCCAATGCCACTCACAATATGAACGAGGATAATGAGCAAGTATTACACTTACAGTAAGTCCTTAAAATGGCACAAGTACTCAATTTAAGTTGGCTCGTAGCACAACCTAATCACACACGTATCCATTAAAGGAACTATACAACAACTAGAATACGTACAATGAGCAAGAACAAATAATATCGATAACAATAAGTATCAAACTAGTTCTAGGATATCAAACATGTCCATCCATGTCTCACAATGTTCTCATGTTATCCAGATATTGTCAAGTACTTAGAACCCCCATTTATATGTCATCGTGCCTACCATGTCCATCAATGTCCCTCAACATACCACAGATGTCCATTAATGACTCACAATGTCCACCACACATGTATTCACAAAATGAGCTACTCAAGGTAGTTAGAATAAACATAATAAACAAGAACAAGTAATGACGATAACAATAAGTATCATGCAAGTTCTATAATGTTTTCACACATGCACACATTGTCCCTCAATTGTCCTCTTGTCCTCCATATTGTCATCAAGTACTTAGAGTACCCATATATTGTCATCAAGTACTTAAAGTACCCGTATATTGTCATCAAGCACTTAAGGTGCCCGTGTATATATTGTCATCAAGTACGTATAGTACCCGTTTAATGTCATCAAGTACATAAGTACCCGTTTAATGTCATCAAGTACATAAGTACCCATTTAATGTCATCATGTCCATCATGTCCATCAACTCAACCAACCACAATGCACATACATTTCATACGACTTTACATTTAAGGAATCATAGATGCTTATATATAGGGTCACCCGCAGCCTTCCCACCACCTCTACAACTCATTAAATGTATCATCGTCTTCCATGTATGTACAACTATCCTAATCACAACATATAATCATAATCGAATGCACAATCAACCAAGAGAATAGTCCATAAATCAATCAATGTTCCAATAAGACATGTCATCCGTATGCACAATCAAACTACGTCATCATTCAAGGCAAACATATAATTGCACAATCAAACTACGTCATCATTCAAGGCAAACATATAATTGCACAATCAAGCAAGTCAACACACAAAACTTGTACACTTTTCAGCCCGAATCTCAATTGAGTAGGGATCTACGGAACTCACCTGTGACGAGCAAAAACAACCCCACGATGAAAGGAAGTAGAACCGACGTCCACGATAGCTGAAACCTATCATACACGTATCACATTAATCCTAAAGCATCTCAAGAGGTAAGGTCCTGTGAATATTGACCTAATCTTACTATAAATGCTTTATTATGTCCATTTTATAAGGTTTTGATTCAACCAAGATGAAATCGTTACGTTTCGTTTCATAACGACTAGTCGGGACTTGACCACTGTTGCTTTATCAAAACTTTTGAATTATTCTCATTATGTTTTGGACTCAGAGGCCTATACCATTAGAAAGTAGACTCAATTACTCTTCCGTGGCCGCTTGAATCGTCAAAAACGGACTTACAGTTCAAAAGTTATGCTTATTACAAGAAAGATGAGTTTTGGCGTAAAGTCTAGCGTAAACAGGAGCTTTCTGGCATAAAGCAAAACTAGAGGGGCGTAAATTATGCCAGTTGGGGCGTAAATTACGCCAGTTGGGGCGTAATTTATGCCAGTGGGGCGTAAATTATGCCAGTTGGGGCGTAAATTGCCAGTGGGGCGTAAATTATGCCAGTTGGGGCGTAAATTACGCCAGTTGGGGCGTAATTTACGCTGGTTACTGAACATGATCGACCAGCTATGCCCAAAATCAAGAAAAACGAACCCAAACACCTCCAAATCGACCCCAAACTCATTTTTGACCATTTTGGAACCATTTTGAAGCTACCAAACATGTTACTAACATATTTTGAACAAAACCTATCATCAAAACTCTTTCATAACATCAATCCATAACCAAAACACACTCAAATTCATCCAAAACCCTAGTTTGACTCCAAGAACACATTTTGACCCAAGAATGACCAAGAATACTTAGATTAGGCTAGGAAACATGATTAACAACATAAAATGATGATTTTGAGTTAGATTTAACTTACCAAAACTTTCACCAAGTGATAAATCCGAATTTTGAGCTAAAGGAGAAGTTTCTTGCACTTTGATAACCCAAATCTTTGCTAGATGATGATGATAATGATAATAACCCTTGAATCTACGAACAATTTCACTAATAACAATGTTTGGATGCAAGAATTCTAGAGAGAGAGAGCTATGTGTGTGTGTTTAAGTTCTTGCAAGGAAATAGAAAGAGAAAGAGATAAGAAAAGTGAATGGGTGGAAGGGAAAGGAAGGGAGGGATAGGGTTGGGTAAGTTAGTTGGGTGATGGGTCATGGGTTTGACCCATGGAGGATCCATTTCATGTTTCTAGCTAGATTAAATGTCGTCTAGCACCGTAAAACCAATTATATCGACCAATTGATCCAAATTGAACACATTTGCACATAATGAAATCATAAATTGAACTTAAATCATATGTTATCAAATAGATGGTTAATCAAATTATACACACGGTCAATGAGTCCAAAATCACAAATGTTACACATATACTTTTTTTTCACTATTTTAAAAATCAAAACCGATTAATCTTGTTAGAAACGCGCAAGAAAAGATGAGAAGTAATATACAATTAAATAAATAGAATGTGAATTTATATATGTTGGACCGTATATTGACTCTTTAACATGCTCTTATACCATAATAAATCATATATAAACTTAACAAAAAAAAATAATCATTATAAGAATAATCACAAGTACAAAAATATTCTTAACAACCTTCACAATCACTTATAGAATAATATACAATTAAATAAATAGAATAAAAAAATATCAATCTATGCTTTATAACACCATATATGATACATTATAAAGCACAATTTGATTTGGTTATATTGAATTACAAACGCTTTAATTGAGCAAGCTACTTGAAGTAAAATTCTTGTTCGACAAATAAACTAAAAACTTAGTGATTATTACATATGAATATCCAATGAGAAACAAAGAGTTACGTATAGTATTAATCGTAATATCTTCAAGTTCTCCCTTTTCAATGACATAAACCAAAGCATTCTTATAAGTGCATTATATCATTGTACTGTACAACTATATAATGCATACAGTATTGTGTATGGCTAAAAAATGTTATGTAGGGATCATTTTCCTTCTTATAAAAGAAAATCACTCAACCAATTATGCAAGTATGTTTTCACATACTTCATTTTGTAGGGTTTCCAGCATGATAAACTAAATCCGATTGCCGTAATACTACAACAGATTTGTTGACTTATATGTTGGTTATAAACATATATGTTAACAAATTAAATAGAATGTGAATTTATATATGTTGGACCGTATATTGACTCTTTAACATGCTCTTATACCATAATAAATCATATATAAACTTAACAAAAAAAATATCAATCTATGCTTTATAACACCATATATGATACATTATAAAGCACAATTTGATTTGGTTATATTGAATTACAAACGCTTTAATTGAGCAAGCTACTTGAAGTAAAATTCTTGTTCGACAAATAAACTAAAAACTTAGTGATTATTACATATGAATATCCAATGAGAAACAAAGAGTTACGTATAGTATTAATCGTAATATCTTCAAGTTCTCCCTTTTCAATGACATAAACCAAAGCATTCTTATAAGTGCATTATATCATTGTACTGTACAACTATATAATGCATACAGTATTGTGTATGGCTAAAAAATGTTATGTAGGGATCATTTTCCTTCTTATAAAAGAAAATCACTCAACCAATTATGCAAGTATGTTTTCACATACTTCATTTTGTAGGGTTTCCAGCATGATAAACTAAATCCGATTGCCGTAATACTACAACAGATTTGTTGACTTATATGTTGGTTATAAACATATATGTTAACAAATTAAATAGAATGTGAATTTATATATGTTGGACCGTATATTGACTCTTTAACATGCTCTTATACCATAATAAATCATATATAAACTTAACAAAAAAAATAATCATTATAAGAATAATCACAAGTACAAAAATATTCTTAACAACCTTCACAATCACTTATAGAAAATATACAATTAACAAAATACATAAATGAAATCTTAAGACATGAATGAAATTACACTTTGTATGAAACGAAAGTGTCACTTTATTTCAAAACCAATATGAAAAGAATGGATAAAACACCAAGAGAAAGAAGCAAGAAGCAAATCTATAGAATAATAAAACCAATATGATTAACGATGATAATTTAGTGATCCAAATTAGTTGTTAAAAAAAACTATACTATTCAATGACTATTTATTTAATCAATTAACACGGTTGAATGAACAATAAAATTATGTGATGTCAATTAATATTATTTTTAACTTTAGTTTTGCTAATAATAATAGTACTACTAATACTAATAATAATAAAAGACTTTAATTAAACTTTTTAAAGGGAGAAAAGATATAATATTTGTAACACAAATACGAGTAATATAGACCATGGACATCTTAGAAAAGTGGAGCCACGCAACTACAATGATTTATGTGAGTGAATGCGTGTGTGGGTCAAAGAGAAGAAAGGAAAAAGGGCATCATTGTTTGTTTGGATGTAAAATGAAAAGACAAATGCAAACAGAAAAGGAATTTTGTAAAGGCAGATCTTTAGAAAGTTTTTAAATTAAAAAGCTGAAATGAGTCGTTGGATATTTCTTCTTACTCCTAAAACTCAATGAGTCAACTTCTTAAGATGAAAGAAATTACATTGTTCTGTATATATGGTACATATATTCAGGTTGTATTTTGATTTTTTAACAGCAAGTTGACTAACGACGACACCGCGTCACGGGCCACCCACGTAGTCAGTAGTCACGTACCTAGCATTGTTTGTTAAGCCTAAATAGGTTAGAGGTTCTCATCTATATCTATACTACTCGTACATAATAAAAAAATAGCCCCCCATGTTGAAAGTTACATGGGGGAAATGTCTAAACTACCTTTCACCCCCTTTTTCATTTGTAGCCATTCACACACACGCAACTATCTCTCAATATTTCTCTCTCTTTTTCTTTCATTTGCACCCTGTTAATGGTATCCGCTACAACGCGCGGGTACCATGCTAGTCATTCTTTAATATTATTATATGATATGATAAAGGCAACTCTACTCGTACATTGTCAGAATATGTGGGCTTTATTTTTTTAGAAGATGGAACAACAATAGGATTTATTCTTTAATGGGCCAAGTTAGTCTTGGATAATTTTATTCATGTATGTGTATAGGAATCTGATCCTGTTTTATAGAAATATATAGATATAGAAGATGGAAGTAAGGAACTATAGGATTTATCCAATAATGGGCCAAGTTTTTTTTAACAGTTAGTCGTTATTCGACATCATGGAACACCTCACCGTATAATGGTGAAACCCTGCACGTACTCTAGACTACGAGATGTAGACCATAAGCGTGATTCAGGGGAAAAAAACCCACAGACTTGTCACTCCTAAGAGTCGAACCCAAGATCTGAGGGAAAAACCAGGGATGCATCTGCCCGTTGAGCTAGCTTCATTTGCTAATGGGCCAAGTAATTCTCATAAGTTAGATGCCCAAATCTTGCATTAAACACTTGGATAACGTATTCATGTATAGGAATCTGATCTTGTTTTATAGAAACATATATGTACGGACTAGTGTACTATTTAGAAAGTGTGTGCAAGAATATACAAAAACTAATAGCAGAAAGGCAGGAACCGGACTAGACTGTACCGATAGCGGCTATATTTAGCTCGACTATCGAGATGCTTTCAAAAAAATTGGTTCTCGGTCAATGTGGTTCATGACCAGAACCAAATAAGTCTTATCTCTTCAAACCAAATGAGTTATTCTTGCATCTAGAATCATATTTGGAACCAAACTGCTTCTGAACCAGATGCAAATAAACTCGGCATGGTTTAAATGGGTTCGGTTTCAGTTAGCAATATACATCTATTACAGCAGACAGGCTCTCCAACATTTTATGCAACTCCTCCAATTTGGTATTTGATTTGTCATTGTAAACGAATCGGAAAACCTGGCCTTTCAATTCAATCCAACTACAGCCCAATTCTTTCTTCACCCCACGACGGGCTAGTAATGTTCTAACGTTAGCTGCATCTTCCCACATTCCCCTTGCAGCATATATATTTGACTTGAGTACACACATCCCAGCATCTAAATCCCGAGTACCAGAAAGCTTTTTCGCCACCAGTTCTCCTAGTTCAAAATTCTCATGAACTCTACAACAACTTAGTAATGTTTCCCATGTGTATGACGGAATCTCAACTGGCAATTGCTTAACTAATTCATATGCTTCGGATAACATCCCTGTTCGACCAAGAACATCAATCATACATGCATAATGTTCAGCTGTAGGATGTATGTTCCAGTCTGTTTCCATTAACTTAAAGCACTCCCAGCTTTCTTTGACCAAACCCGAATGAGCACACCCCGTTAAAATCCCTAAGAAGGTCAAATTGTCGGGTTGAAATCCAGATTCGGTCATGAAACAGAATAGTTCGAGGGCTTTATTAGCAGAACCATGATACGCTTGTGCCACTATCATAGCGTTCCAAGAAACAGTATCTTTTATTACCGTCGCTTCAAAAACTAAATTAGCATCATCCATGTAACCACACTTTGAGTACATGGATATTAATGAACTAACAACAATCGAATCATTATCATAAGCGTATTTTATTACAAACGAGTGCATTGCTTTCCCCCAACTGTGTAAAGCAAGCGATCCACAAACAGATATCAAACTGGTTAATGTCACCTGATCGGGTTTTATTTCCTTCTGCAGCATTTGGGAGTATAAATCCAAAGCCTCTTCACTTTGCAACCCACAAATCATTATATTCCAAGTAGTTCGATCTTTAGCAGGAATAATCTTAAAAAAATCTCGAGCTTTTAACATATCATCCTCTAGTACATATCCCTGAAGAATCGTGTTCCATGACACTACATTACGCTTTGGCATATTCTTGAAAAGCTCAAGCGCTTTTTGTAAGTTTCCGTTTTTAACATATCCATCGATCATCGAGTTCCATGTAACTATATCTCGAGAAGGCATCTCATCAAACAGTTTCCGAGCCTCTTCAATCTGATTGTTGTATAGATACCCTTGAATCATCACAGTCCAAGCAATCACATCTTTCATAGGCATTTTCTCAAACAACTCCCTCGCTTTCTCCATTTTCCCATATCTCGTTAAACAACGAATCACAGTAGTCCACGACGCCACATCACGTTCAGATATTTTATCAAACAACTTCCATAACGACTCAACATCGCCCATCTCAACATAACCAGCTAACATCGCGTTATTAATCAATACATCTTCAAAACAACATTCACTAAACAACTTCTCCGCTTCGCTAACAAGCCCATTACAAAAACACCCTTCAATAATAACGGCCCACGATACCGCATTTTTCACCGGAATATCATCAAACAACCTCTTCGCCTCATCGAACCGCCCGTTCCTAACATACCCAGACAACATGGCATTCCAACAAACCACGTTCTTATCATTCATGGCATCAAACAACCTCTTGGCCTCATCCATTCTCCCACATTTTGCATACCCATTTAACATCGCGGTCCAAGAGACAACGTTTCTGTGAGGCATTTCATCGAACAGTTTACGTGCATTGTAAACCTGCCCATTTTTAACATAACCAGATATCATACAGTTCCATGTTACAATATTTTTTATTGGCATTTCATCAAACAGTTTGAGTGCATTTTTGATATCACCATTCTTGAAAGAGTTAGTGATTTTTGAGTTAGATTTGTATAAAGAGTTGGTATGGAAACATAGAAGATGAAAATGAGAAGTAATTTTAGTATATGGAAAATGTACATTTTTAAACATAATAATAGTATTGTATTGATAAGAATATGCAAACGTATAACTTTAATTACATTTTAGAATTAATTACAGAAATCGTCCCTGTCGTGATACCCAGCTTGCAGGTTTCATCCCTAACTTTCATAAATTACACTTTTAGTCCAAAAAACTTTGCTCCGTCAACAGTTTTAGTCCTAGCCATAAACGTCCGTTTAAAACGAAGTCACATGTTTATCACGTGATGGGTATAATGGTCTTTTCATTCAACTCACCTGTCTTTGTCCCTCTTTCATCGTAATTAGATATAGATATATATGTATATTATATGAATATATGAATATGAATATCTATCATCATCATTCATTAGTATCTATACATCACTCTCTTTCTCTTTCTCCCCCCTCCCTCTCTTTCTCTTCGTTACACAAGATATCCTCCAAAATTATATGCAGCAATATATTCTCCATCAGATCTCCTTTACTTTCATGAGGACCAGCCACCACCATCAAACCGCTGCCACCATCGGGACTAGCCACCACCATCACGACTTTCATGATCTATAGATAAATAGATTGACTGTCGTTTATATATATATATATACAATACCAACATCACCACTCTCTCTTTTTCTCTCCCTCCTCTCTTTCTCCACTCAACACATATACCCATCGGAAGTTTTTTTTCCGGCAACAACTCCAAGAGCAGTTGTATGGGTGGTGGCCGGATCTGGATCTGGATTGTAATGGATCGATCGTAATATGGTCAGAAATCATCGCGACTACCGTGACCACCAATGGTGGTGGTTGTTTAATAGCCACCGTCTCATTGTTCTTCATGCTTTCATCACCGCTACGGATATCCGGCCACCACCACTATGTGAGTCAATAAATAGTCAATTACAATGATTTGAACTCATCCTATCTCAGATTTTGTTGGTAGATTAAACAAAAAAAGAAGAAGAAAAAAAAGAAAAACTTGATTTTGGTTTGTAGATCTGTAATGTGTTTGATTTTGTTGGTAGATTAAACAAAAAAAGAAGAAGAAAAAAAAGAAAAACTTGATTTTGGTTTGTAGATCTGTAATGTGTTTGATTTTGGTAGATCTGTAATTTGATGTAGAACTGAATATATGTGTTTGATTTGTGTTGTTGAATAGCACCAAACAAATTATCAATCAAATATCTAAATATATTTGTTTGTTTTGTTAAATTTTGATTGAAATGATAGATGATGATTGAGGTAAAAGTTCAGGTTTAATTGTAGTTCTGGACATCTGTTAAAGGGAAAAAGACCATTATACCCATCACGCGCTAAACATGTGACCTCGTTTTAAACGGACGTTTATGGCTAGGACTAAAACTGTTGACGGAGCAAAGTTTTTTGGACTAAAAGTGTAATTTATGAAAGTTAGGGATGAAACCTGCAAGCTGGGTACCACGACAGGGACGATTTCTGTAATTAACTCTACATTTTATAAAAAATTTTAATCTACTCACTACTCTTTATATATCTAAGAGTAAATTACACTTTTCATCCCTAAACTTGGCACGTTTTTCACTTTTCGTCCCTAAAGTTTATAAATTACTTTTCGTCCCTAAACTTGGCACGTTTTTCACTTTTCGTCCCTAAAGTTTAAAAATTACAATTTTGACCTTAAACTTGGCAGAATTTTGCAGTTGACGTCCTTTGGCCATACGGCGTTAATTTTCAGCCGTTAAGTCCCACACGTGCAAAACACGTGAGGGACTAAAAGTGCAAAAGGTGCTAGTTCAGGGACGAAAACTGAAATTTACATTATATATTGTCATCATCTTCATCTTCTCCGGCTGAGTGGCCGAAAAATTCGCCGGAAAATTTAAAATGCCGATATCTCACTCGTTTCTTCGAATTAGACCACGAAACCACCACCAAACTTCTCAAAATTAATTTTCGCACGAATCCTAACCAAAAGATTTCAGATTCAACACTTGCCGGAAAACTCAAAATCTCGCCGGAAAACGAACTGCCGACCAAACTCAACGAAATGAAGAAATCATCACATCAACATGCTCAGAATTCTATCGCGAATAAAACCTTGTGATTTCCAGATCGATTTGAGACAGAAGATCAGTAACATGAAACCATGACGATTTGTTGCTTGATCTAAATCCAATGTGGAGTGTATCACTAGACTTATGAGAGTCTTCTTTCTTGTTTTGGGGTTAAAAATCAATTTCTACAAGTCTAATCTTTATGGAAGCAGTGTTGATGACCCGAAATTTCTGAGCTAGCGGATAAACTACATTGTAAGTCATACTTTTCCTTTCACGTATTTGGGTCTTAAGGTATTTATTCAAGAGTTGGAAACCAGTATTTGATTTAGTGGAGGCACGACTCTCGTTATGGAAGACCTCGGTTTTATCTAATTGGAGGGCGGGTTACTCTATTACGCTCGGTTTTTGTGACCACGGTATTTTGAGTTTTCCGGCAAGTGTTGAATCTGAAATCTTTTGGTTAGGATTCGTGCGAAAATTAATTTTGAGAAGTTTGGTGGTGGTTTCGTGGTCTAATTCGAAGAAACGAGTGAGATATCGGCATTTTAAGTTTTCCGGCGAATTTTCTGGCCACTCAGCCGGAGAAGATGAAGATGATGACAATATATAATGTAAATTTCAGTTTTCGTCCCTGAACTAGTCACCTTTTGCACTTTTAGTCCCTCACGTGTTTTGCACGTGTGGGACTTAACGGCTGAAACTTAACGCCGTATGGCCAAAGGACGTCGATTGTAAAATTCTGCCAAGTTTAAGGTCAAAATTGTAATTTTTAAACTTTAGGGACGAAAAGTGAAAAACGTGCCAAGTTTAGGGACGAAAAGTGTAATTTACTCTATATTTAAAAGAGAATATATGTTTGTTCCTATGACAACAGTATGATTTTTGCGTATGTGTTAATTTTTTAAAATATAATCATTTATTTAAATGATGTGTATATAACACTTTATTTTCTTTGAGCTTAGTTGGCATGTAAAGTATTTCACAATTAGTTGAACACTTCTCTGTAAATTTTGTGGTAATACTATTCAAATTCATATATACTTAAATTTTTACGGTATATATTTACGGATGGATCTTATTTATTCATGTCGTCTTTGTCCTTATTTACGTTTATTTCTTTCCATATTTTTAATAATAATAAATTATAATAATAACAATAATATTAATAAGATTACCAACTTTTTCAGATTATTAATAAGAGCACTCACTTTTTTATTTGTTTCGGGGTATTATTCTTAGGTTCATAAGGCTTTGGTTTATTTTTTTCTTTTTCTTAAATATTATAATAGTTTTCATATTTTCTATCCTAAATGTTATTATATAAACATAACATTTAATTACCATTGCTTAAATTATAATTGCTTATAGATATTTTACACGAGGTTTATGACGTTATCAATATTAGATGTTAATTTATTATGATTTAAAATATAGTTTACTACTTTTAGTAATTAAATATTGATTTATATATTAAAATTTTGAGTTTTTATTGAACTAATTTTGAAAAATATGTCTATTGAAGTTGTTTACTGTGACTTGCTTAGCGATATTTGAATATTACAAAATCATAATATGTCCATCATTGTGACATACTTAACAATATTTGAATATTAAAAAATCATAATAAGTCACTATCATTTATATTGCTTTATTGTTATACATGGTATGTTATATTCTTATTTTACATTATTATAAATAATATTTTACTTTTAGATGAAACATATCTTAAATATTTCAATTGGAATATGACAATGTTATATGTGTTTCCCATAAAGGTTATATTTTTACATGTTTTGTTTTTTTTATATGTGTCATGACAATTACTAAAAAAAACTTCAAAATGGATAATAGTGCAATTACTTTTAAAATTTTAATATATTTACATAAAATTTTATTTATTTTTAATTAATTTAATTTATATGATAGAAGTAATATTAAGATATATATATTTATTTTATTCTATTGAATAATATTAGCTTTTATTCTATTGGATATATATTAACTATTATTCTTTATTTATTATTAAAATTATTTGTTAAAAAGTATAAATTTATGATAAAAAAAAAAAAGTGTAAATCAAAGTCAATTTAAGGAAATCGAGAGTTGTGATTGGTAGATAAGTTATTAGAGCAACTATCTTTTAGTATATTAAATGAAAGATTGTTGAAAGAGTTTAAGGTAATCAATTTTTTTATATACTTCAAATTGGAAGATGAACTATTTAACTTTATCAGACTTTTATGATAATAATTTTTTACCATGCAACGCATGAGTTTAATCTAGTTGTATCTATATATGATTTTTTATTTATTTACTGTATATTCATCTTATAACACGTATTTTTAATACATATCATAGTCACCTGATTCGCAGTTCACTTCAGTTCGGGTTCGAGATTCGGGATCGTAATTCGCGAGGCCCACGAATCTGATTCGGAGGGGGTAGACTCATTTCGATTCATTTAGGTTCGGTGAACCCGAATTAAGAAAATACAATAATAGATTAGAATATTATGATACTTCAAAGTTTAAACATTTTCAGTATTTCAAAAAACAAATTGCAAGTCTTTTGATTCAAAAATTTAAAACCAACTACAAAGATTAAAACAAATACTTAAAAATTACTCAACCTTTGAACATGTATTTAATTTTATTTTGATAATTGTAATGTTTAATTACTAGTTAAACTGAAATCTTTAAACTCAAACACAATTCACCGAATCCAATTCATCACCTTCTACCAGTTCGGTGATTTTTATTTTCGGTTCGCAAATCAAAATATGAGTATCATATATCATGCTAGATGCACGACTCACGAGGACTAGTATTCGTAAACATCAAATCAATGACACATGAAACAAACACTAATTTATTACTAATTCTCTCCAATATAAAATAAGTAAACTCATTTTTTATTTTAATTTTACATTTTTAAATGTAGTTACTTTTATATTACTTTCAATTTATTTAAAATATCATAAAAAATTAATAAAAAAACACTCGATTAGCTAAAATAAAAGTATGTAAGTAAAAAAAAATTACATTACTTAAAAAACCAAAGAAGTCTGAAAGAGTACATAACTTTGAAAAACAAAAAACTCCTAAACATTACATAACTTGAAAAAAAAACTAACACATTCTTAGTAAAAGTAAAACGACACATTAAAACATAAAGGACAATGTTTAATATGCATAAGGGGTAATGGTACAGTCGACACTTTCCATCGGCTCATTCCATTGGCAACCATCGGCTCTTTGACTTCATTGTACCATATCCATCGGCAAGCATCGACACTTTGTATCGGCTATATATATCGGCCAAACTAGGCCGATGTATGTAAACGTTGTGAGCGTGTTATGTGACCGTTTTTTTTGTTGTTGTAGTGCCAAACTTGTCTCTCACCGGGAACCTAATTTTTTTAGGGCTTTCGATTTTGAGGCAAATACTATCATTTTCTTGGCTTGTATTGCCGGAATCGATGCCGGAAACGACTTGCCGATGCTCCTAACGTACTACACCCTTATTCCGGCGAGATCTGAAACCCCTTTTTGGGGTTTCTTTTCGTCGCTGGCCAAAATGTTCACTTTTACGGCCACTCCTTTTTGGGGTTTCTGTTCTTCTGTTGCTACATGCTTTTCCGGTGACCCCCTTTTTGGGGTTTCTGGTTGCTTACTGTTGCTACATGCTTTTCCGGTGACCTCCTTTTTTGGGGTTTTTGGTTTCCGTTGCTGCATGTTGTCCGACTACCCCTTTTTGGGGTTTCTGGTAACATTGCTTCGGTTTTCCGGTGACCCCTTTTTGGGGTTTCTGGTTGCTTCGGTTTTTCGGCGAGCCCTTTTTGGGTTTTAGAGTTAACTGCTGTTGCTGCTTATACTTATGATTATATGTATATTATCTTTAATATTGTCGTTAATTGCATGTTTGTGATTAGCTTGGTAGTGTTAACTTAGCGGTAGCGTTGCCGGAATTTTTTTACGTGGTAGTGTTGCCGTCTTTTGTTACATTAAAGCAATATGTGGCCGGAAAAGTAGTATTATGTCGGCGATGACATCGTTGAACAATTAGGTTGCAGGTGTTACGTTAAATGGGCGATGATGATACAAAATGTTCGTAAAAATGAGACTCGGATGATCCGGGGCGTATCTTGGCTGGGTAAACCTTCGGGTATGCAGCCTGGCGTTTTCGATTTCCGAATTCCCGACCCCTAATTTCTGAGCCCAAGTAGTTATCTTTTATAAAAAACGGTCACTTTTCTAAATTCCGACAACCTATTAATATTTTCGGCATTGGCATTTTGGCAACTATTGACAACATTTGGCTTACTACACCCTTTATTTTGGCAAGAAAAGCAACAGGCCACGTGGCGATGTCTGATTGTCTGGCCTACTTGCCAATTTTTGGCACTGCACCATTGCCCCTAAAAATCTAGTATTGACACATGACATGATTAAAGGTGGAGATTAAGAAAGAGAATGAGTGACATTCATGTGTCATTCATTGAATGCTTTAGGTATGTTTTTAGGTCTTCTAGGCATATATATCATTACTCAAACGTAAAAGTAGTTTCCGCCCTTGAATGAAATCTCAGTACTCGGTCATCAACTTCTTCATTCTCTCTTTGAGGAATGCCTTTTCGTCCTCGTAACACTCGGTCATCCCCATAAACAAAAAGGTCGTGTACATTGTACGTTTTCGTTCTTCCTCGTGAATGATGTCAAGCGACTCTTTTTGCGTTTCAATGAGCTCGGCTCGAGAAGTAGAACATAATCACATCATGGGATTGTCCTACAGGTAACCTTTGTCTCTCTGAGCTCGATCTTCGTCCACATTAATTATTGACAATGACGATATCCCAACACCGAAGGAATTCAAGGCCGTGATTAGCTAGGTAAGTGTATATGAAGGTTTTTTAAATTTGAATTGTATTCTGGTTAATTTGGGCCAATAGTTAAGATGTTGTTTCTGAGTATAGCGTCATAGAGGTTGTCGATACTAGGCTTCCACTTAGTGTAACATTTGTAAAATTTGGCCCGTTTAACTTTTATTAAACGTAATTTAACGTGAATTAAACGTGATTAATTTTAATTAAATTCCATGATTTTGTGGATTTATTTGATTGTCGACCCGTTGACTCGAACGTGCTAAATGAACTATTGTTCAAATCGATTTAAATAGTTTATTTATTTATTTGTGAACTAGAAACGTGTATTTATGCTAGTCGAAGCTATGTGAACGTATTTATCGGTTTAGGACGTAAGTGACGTTTAATTTGATTAGAAACGTAATCGGGTGATCCATGGGTCGACCCATGACCCATGAATCACCACATATGAGCCAACCCTATCCACCCAACCCAAGTCTTACACTCTCACCCACTCATTCACTCCCATCTCATCTCATCTCATCCCTCTTTCTCTCTCACCACATTCATTGCAAGAACCTCTCCTCCCTCTCACTAAATTCTTGTTCATTAAATGTGTTTCAAGCATAATTAATACTGGATTAATCATCATTATCCTCATTTAATCATCATATCCAAAGATCAAAAGTCAAAGTGCAAGAAATCACCATCTATAGCTCAAATTCGGATTCTTAGCTTTGTTGGAAGAATTGGTAAGTTAAACATGTCTCAAATTCATTATTTCATATTTATAACAATGTTTTATACTAAACCTAAACTTATTTAAGTCAAAAATCAAGTTAATTCGGATTAAAAGTCAAATTAGGGTTCTTAATGCTTGAAATGGGTCAAAACCGGGTTTTGTACCAAAATGATGTTATGGGTCAAAATTGTGAAGTGGGTTATGTATGAAAACATATATCTAAACTGATACAAACAGCTCTTTGTCAAAATTCGGATTAAAACTTGATTTAATTGAAATTAGGGTTTCTTGACTTTAAAATTAGGTTAAAATTCAATCCCTAAATTAAATGGTAAATCTGATCGATCCTGTTAGGAGTTAGGATTTAGTAACATTCATTTAAGTTTCCAAGTACTCAAAACAGGTTTCAATTCGTCCCAAATCGTTTTCACAGCCACGAATTAGGGTTTAAAGCATCAAGGTCAAGTTTGACTTTCAAAGGTCAACTGTGTTCATCAAAACAAATTCCCAGATTTCTGATCTTTCTGCTTCACCGCCCCGCACGCCCCTCCCCAGCGTCTCAGACGCTCGATGCTTCGTGTTTGGCGTCTCACACGGTCCTATGACCGTTTGAGACGGTGGCCTACAAACCCCAATTTGCTTGGACGCTAGCTAGACGCCGAGTTTTTCTGTTTTACGGCCATGCACACGCTGAAACATCCTTAGCCAAGCCACCGTCTTGGACGGTGGCCTCCACCATGTGGCACGCTGGGCAAGATCCTGGCTGACCGTGTGACACGCCTGTTGGGGCGTGCGAGACGGTGGTCTCGATTGACTGTTTTCCTGCACATTTTCCTAACTTCATTTTATGATTCCAAGTTCGAGTCGGGCTATTTATAGAGCCTTCCCTCGACTCCACTTGAGTTGTGTGCGAGTCATAAGCACTGAACAAGGTCGATATATCAAACCTCAGTTTAATTAGAGACGAATGAACATAAGTCGATTTGTATACCATTTCGTATATATATATGTACAAATTAATATACGCACATATTAATACATACATTCTAATACAAACTCTATACAAACACATTGACGAGTTGAAAATGTCCTTTTGAAAAAAATATGAATTTGACCTTAAGAAAATAATGAAGTATATTGACGTATATATATAAAAACATAATGATAGGTCGTGAGCATTGAAGATCGTTGGACGTCGGTAGCTCATTGAATACTTGTAACTCAAATCTTAATTTGCTTTTAATCGGCAAAGGTGAGTTTCGTAAACCCTCCCTACTCTATTGAGATTCGGGCTGAAAAGTGTACACATACGTGCTTGTTTGATTGTTTGGTTGAATTGATTGACGGCTTATTGATTGTCTGATCGATTGTTTGATTTATGGATGGTTTTGAATGTTTGTTTGATGGCTTACGCATATGATTGTGATATTGTGATTATTTAGGGTAGACGTACATACATGGAAGTCGGTTATGCCTTCAAAGGGTTTTAGATGTGGTGGGAAGGCTGCGGGTGACCCTATATATAAGCATCTAGGACTCGTTGAAAGTAAAATCCTCCTAAGTGTATGTACGTATAGTTTTGGTTGGATTGATGGTTTGATGCCGTGATATGACGCATTTGAAATATATGTAAGTCGTGCCTGAAACGTATTTCACGCATTGTTTATCATGTAAGTCGTGCCGGTTTATTACGCATTATTTATTATGTAAGTCGTGCCGGAAACGTATTTTACGCATTATTCATTATGTAAGTCGTGCCGTTATTGACGTTATGGGTTGTTAAACTCACGTTATGGATTGTTGAATCCACGTTATGGGTATCTTTATATCTCACGTTATGGATTGTTGAATCCACGTTATGGATTGTTGAATCCACGTTATGGGTATCTCTATATCCACGTTATGGGTTGTTGAGCCCACGTTATTGAACGTTATTAATCGTTATGTGAATCCTTATTGAACGTAAACGTTGACTTGTATTGATTTGTGTAAACGTGATTAGGTATTCTAATCCTCGTATATCGTTAACGGTTGTTATCCCGACACTTGTTTCCTTATTACTTGTCCCTACGAACTCACCAACTTTATGTTGACCCGTTTTAGTACACTTTTCAGGTGAACAGGTTAGCTCAAAGACGTATTGGATGATTGATTTCTTGATTATGCTAGAATTGGACTTGGACTTCTTGGATACGTGATTCATTATTCCCAATTAGGGGTTATGCTTATGTGTGATCCGGTTACTGGCAATATAGAATGGTTCGTATGGATTACTTGATCCTTTCTATGCATTTAGATTTACTCTACATAATTTCCATGTCGTGTTGTGCTTAGTATGTAACCCTCGTGATTCCGCCTTGTCGGGGTGTTACACTTAGCGAGGTTCAGCCAACACTCGACACTCTTCGAAAACTCCTGGATTCGGGGCGTGATAAAAAGAAAACTGAGGTATGCCCTATTTACAATTAAGAAAGGTTGTCCTGTTACCCTTTTAGCTATGTTCTGACTTGCATCATGGTTATCATTTATTGCAGCATTCAGAAGCAAGGTTGAAATCACGAATATCTGAACCAAGAATAGCTGGTTTAACTTTACGTGCACCGTTGGCAATTGCAGGAAGGGCCGGGGTGTCAAGGCAGCAAAGGAAAATTTTGGTGCCACTCATGTAAAACTGATCTGACATTTTCAAGAACAAGGTATATATGCTCCCCTTCTGGTTTAAACATTGTGTAGGTGGATACTATAATTAAAGTAGAGCAAAATAAAGGGTAACATACTAACATCTTTGCAATGGAAACATGTATAGGCTACTAACACGAGATCATGACTTCAATAATAAGTTTTGGGTATGTTTTGCAAGTAGAGTTTATATACCCAGATCATGAGAATGCAATTTTTATAATTAATGTGAGGCACAAACTAGATACGTTTTGCAAAATTTTGTTTTATTATCTGTTAGAATTAGAGCAGATTAAAAGTTTAGTGAGTGAGTGTTTTTTGCCAATGCAAACATATGCAAACATACCAATGTCAACACTTGCCGCACTATATGTTCCACTACTTATTGACGTATGTTTTGCATCACAAACAACTTGAAAATAATATTGGATTATTTATTTTTGTTACTAACTTGCCAATATTTATACCAACGTTGCTACAACATGAAACGAAATTGCTATATTATCAGTACCGTACATCGCACGGGTTTTACCCCTTAATATATATTAATTATAAATGATAAGTCGTACATTACACCAGTTCTATATATTATAATATATATATATATATATATATATATATTATATATATATATATATATATATAGAGAGAGAGAGAGAGAGAGAGAGAGAGAAATGCAAGAATGGTCCCTGTGGTTTGTCAGTTTTTGCAAAGGCAGTCCCTCTCTTGAAATTTTAGCAACGATGGTCCCTGAAGACATGTTTCAGTTGCAACAGCAGTCCCTCTCTAACGGAACCGTTAATTAATGTCGTTAAGTTTCCCATGTGAGTAGCACGTGAGGAGTATTAATGTCTTTCCACCTACACAAATCTAGGGATGTTCAAAGCTATCCATATCCGAACTTGTTATCCGAAAATCTGATCCGGTTTTCTTTGAAAAGTCGGATATCCTATATTTCAGACTTAAATTCGGATAGTGACTTTTGAAAAAGTTTAAGAATTTCAATATTTTTTTTCTTAGATCCGAAAATATTCGAAAATGACAAAAAATATCGAAAAATATTATTTTCAATATCCGAAAATATTCTAAACTTTACGCAAATATCTGAAACTTAGTCTCAATACGAAAACATCTAGGATATTGTTTTTTTCTAAAATTCGGATACTTCGGATATCCGAA
>CM067167.1:299674091-299724091 GCA_034093135.1 Erigeron breviscapus | reverse complement strand
CTAGGAAAAGATGTGCATTGCTTCACTGGGTCCATGAAGTCTTTTTCAATATCGAAAAAACAACAAATGAAATCCAATAGAAACGTGTTGACCTGGCTTTTTGAGAATTTGGGGAGGGCTTTTGTTTCTTTTAGCCCTTTCTCACATCATTATTTCACCGTAACCTCTCACTTTTCGACTACTTCCTCATGTCCTATTTGCACAAACATCATCACGCTCATAAACCCTCACAATCTAGAATTGAGATTATAACTCCGGGGTTAGATCTCATCGGCGATGACAAGATCATGGAGTTTTTATGAGTGGCCTAAACTCTCGTGTGCAAATCTAACACCGAACTTCAATATAGATGATCGAAAATGGTTGAAAATCTTCCAAAGTGTTTTAAGAATGGCAAATGAGTTTAAACACTTGGAAGTTTTGTTTTGATAAACATACTTCCCCCTAAATATATGCATGATTTGAACAAAGTTTTTGCATATAAAGGGTGAGTAAAAGGGTTGAAAGTTGCTCACAAATATTACAAATGAGACTACAAAGGCAGTACACAAAGGCGTTCGATGCCTTGCATCTCATCCTAATACTTTGTGAGAAACTTAAAGACAAAGTAAATAAAAATGATGAAAAGATAAAATCTTTTTGGATTTTTCAAAAATAAGAAAATGAAAATCTTTTTGGATTTTTTCTAAAAACGAAGAAATTACAAAAACGGTTTTAGCACGGGTTATACACTGAAGTGTGCATAAGCCATTTTTCATCAAATCACTTAAAAATCACTTTTGGGACCCATTTGAGATTGGGTCCAATGGTTTTTGACTTGTTAAAAGACCAAATGTAAGTCTCGTCTATTTGATGAATAGAGGTTGCATTCCACGGAGAACTAAAACCCGGTGTTTTAGTTGAAAAGAGTTTTCGTGGAAGGAATGGTGAAAAAACATTTTTGTTCTTGGAAAAAGATGCAATCCTTTGAGATTGATTTGAAAAATGATTTTTCAGAACAAAATCATTCACTTTTTGCACAACAGTTTTCACAGGTTTTGGTGCAAGATCAAAAAGCTCAGAAAATGAATATTTGAATGATTTTGACTCAACTGACTTATTTTGTGAAATTGGTTTCCATTTAGATTTAGTCAACTGAGATTTTGCTTGAGAATGTGGTCAGAATTATCCTCAAATGATAGAAAAGACACAAAAGTAGTCGTTCCATCAAACATAGGTTTCTTAGAGTACTTCTTACCCTTTTGCAAGGAGTAATTAGTAAACTGAGAGACCTTTCTTTCAAAAAGTTTTGAGGATTTACCCATGTAAACCCTCTTTGGAACATCAACTTTTGGTTTGGATGAATTTGATTTTGGAAAACTTTTAGACACCTCAATCTTGTCACATACAAAATCAGGATCAGTCTGAGTTGAGGTCTCAATGGTCTTAACAACATCAAATTTAGTTTGCACAGGAGAATTCACAACTTCACATATAGGACAATCAGGTTGAATGCAAACTTTAACAACTTCATTGGGTGGGTCAGGAAAGACAGAAGAATGAGTTTGAGTTTGAAAAGATTTGGTTTGTGTTTGCAATTCAATCTCAAGGTCGGAGATTCTCTTGGTCAAAAATGTTTCGTTTAACTGAAGTTGCAAACACTTGTCTTCAAGACACTTGATTTGAGCACAAAAATTCATTCTTTCCTTTTCATCCTTGTTCACAAAAATGGTTGACTTATTTTGCAACTCATGGTTAAGCTCAGAAATCTTTTGTTGCAAAGCAAGTTCTTTTGATTGATTGTCCAAAACAATTTTATTGAGCTCTTTGGAAGAATTGTCCAACTCATTTGTTAATTTGGAAATCTTTGATTGTAAATGGTCATTTTCTTTTTGAAAACTTTCCATGTTGGACAAAATGAGATCATTTGCAGATTTAAGCTCTTTATTCTCAGATTTGAGTTGGTCAATTTCAAGTTGAAAACTTTCCATGGCTGACAAACTAAGATTATTTGCAGATTTGAGCTCTTTGTTCTCAGATTTGAGTTGCTTAATTTCAAGTTGAAAACTGTTGTGTTCTGTCACAATCGTTTTAAATGTATTCACATCGACTTGTTTTTCCTCAAAAATAACCACTCCACATGGAAACGAACTGGTACAACACATACAAATGTGATTATCATGACGACGTATTTCTTCCCAACTTGGCTCTTCACCCATTATAAGATCTAACACCGTCGCAACAAACTCGTTCGTTATTTCAATGGACATTTTGAATCAAAACTTGATAATGACCCAATAAAAGAACAAAATTACTCAAATGACTAGCCCAAACCAGATTTAGCAAAAATGAAAATTTTAGCCCCCACACTTTTAGCCCAACTGGGGTTATTCCCGGATTTGTTTGGTGAAGAGTCGTTGGTATTTTTGGTAAGGCCGTAAGGGGCGGTGTTGATGTGGGGATAGTATTGAAAGTTTATTTAGCAAGAAGTATTTGTACATGTTGCTTGCAAATATGTAAAGTAAAAGAAAGGTGCCAAATGTGAAGACATATAAAGTTTGGTGGCAAAAAAAATCTGAAAATGTTAAAAGTTCCTTTAGATAAGCCCAACTTCAAATGTTATATATGAAAAAATCAACTTATATAATTTTAGGGGTAGAAAGATTAAAAAACAAAAGAAGGGGGCTGGAAAGAAAAAGGGGAAAGAGGAAGGGGACAAAATGAAAAAAACCTTTTAAAAAGGAAAAGGGGCACACACACAAAAAGTTCATGGTGGGTTTCGAACTCAGGACTTTCACCCCAAAGGTGTGAGCCTCAACCATTACACCAACTTTGTTTCTTGGTTAGAATATGGCATATATTGTCATTCTTCTTTGGCGACAAGGAAGACTACCCCTGGGTAAAAGTACTAATCCGTCATATATTAAAATAGCAGAAAAGGACAAAAAGGGCACTGTTCATAAGCATGCCCATTGTTATTATTGTAACAAGAAATTTGACCCCGGGCGTTGCCCCGGGAGGGCGTTGCCCGGGATCGACGTTGTGTCATGCAAATATACATACAACATTATCTAAAAGCTTGGACACTTAAGTTTGTATCCAAAAAGTTAGACTAAAGTTAAAAAACTCAAAAGTTGAGTGGTAAAAATAAGAAACCTTAAAATGGTAAAAGTTAGAAGCCTTAAAATAAGAGATAGAAAGTATAAAAAAAAAAAAGATTTTATGATTAAAGTTAAAACCTAAAGTTAATTGATAAAATTTAAAAATTTAAAAGTAAATTAAGTTGTATACAAAAAGTTAGACTAAAGTTAAAAAACTCAAAAGTTGAGTGGTAAAAATAAGAAACCTTAAAATGGTAAAAGTTAGAAGCCTTAAAATAAGAGATAGAAAGTAAAAAAAAAAGATTTAAAAATTTTAAAAAAAACCCGGAAAAGACTAAAGTTAAAAAATAAAAAGTTAAAAATTTTTTTAATAAGAAACTTTAAAATGGTAAAAGTTAAAAGCCTTAAAATAAGAGATAGAAAGTAAAAAAAAAAAAAAGATTTAAAAATTTTTAAAAAAAACCCGGAAAAGACTAAAGTTAAAAAACCAAAAGTTAAGTTGTAATTTTTTTTTATAAAAAGTATACAATCGTAAAAAAAAAAAAAAAAAAAAATAGTGAATAAGACAAAATAGCTGACGTACTGTAGCTTTTGCTACTTTAATTGTTATATATAATAATTCTTTCACCCAACAACATAAAAAACAAAACTATGACCTAAAACTGGTATTAAAAGGAATTTATACTAAAGCCTCCACGAGACCACGACGCTTATGTGAATATGTTTGAGAAGGAATTTATACTAAAGTGTCTTGCATGAATTACGTTTTAGAATTTGTTACTGTTATTTCTTAACTAGTATTTAGCCTTGTGTGTACACACGATGTTAGGTTCTAAATGATATAATCAAGTATATTCTTTCTATAAGTGTGAATGTCTTTAGAGTTAGTAGAGGAAATTGAATACAACCACTTGTTATATTCTGTCAAATTTTAAGTCGTCTTTATTTATGTCCTATGATTTTATAGTCCACAACAAGATTGTATATAGATAAATAAAACAAAATTAGCTCAGGGATCTTAAATACATGCAACATTAATTTCCAACTAATTTTTATATTGAAAAATCAAATAAAGAATTACAAGATAATTGTGAAAATAGCTAGAAACGCCTATAAAATCTAACTATCTAGTTAAAAACCCAAATATAATCTTAACTCTATCCTTTACAAAATAGTAGCCAAAGTAAAGTAAATGAACACAATACAGACTAATTAAGCTGATTTTACAACATGAAAAATGTTGAGAGGATAAAGTGTGGCAAGCCCCGCTAGTTTCTATGATCCTTGAGTGTGGTATTTAGGGCGGAGGGAGTACCCGTCGGGTAAGGCTCGGTTTCGGCGAACTCGATCGGGTACACGGCCGCCGGGTATCGGGTAAAGGTCGGGTAAGCAAAATCGGGTAGTAATTCGAGTAGTGAAGCCCATCGTTGGGTAAGAAAATATAGACGTTGGCAAGTGGTCCCCCAAACGGATTTCGAAGCTTTTTCTGTTTTCTTTTTTTTTCTCCGGCGAGCGAGCAAGCAGGAGAAGAAGAAAACATATGTATATTATTATTATTTAATATTATTCTTATTTTTTCATTTTAAACCTTAGAGTTTCATATTCATTTTAAAAACTACACTAATGCAAAAGAACAGCCCAAATCTAGTGTTTTTTTATGTATTATTATTATGTATTGTTTTTTTTAAGTGTTATATAATGTTTATTTTAATTTTTAATGAAATGTTTTAAGTTAATTATTTATGTAACAAAAAAAGTAAAAAATAAAAAGAAATTGGGTAAGAAAATTGAGTATGTTAGCCATTTGGGTAAGAATTGGTAGAATTGAGTAGTTGTGAGTTAAAGGTTTTGATTGGAGGAGAGATTGGATAGTTGGGTAACTTGTGGAGTACTCCATTTTCCTTAGGGTAGGGGGAGTGCTTCACCACCCCTCCCCTCCCCTCCCCGGTTTTTCACTCCCTTCCCGCCCACTCCCTAAATGCACGGAGTGCTTCACCGCCCCTCCCCACCCTTTTTTATTTAATTCATTTTCTATTTATTTTAACAAACTAAATAAATTAAAACTTTAACTTAAATTAAAAATAAAAGGTTGTTGAATAAAGGGTTCATGATTTATGAGTAAGTATGTGTGTTTTGGTGAATTTTTAGTTTTGATTGCTATTGATTTACGGGGGCTGTTGCTGCTGCTACATAAAGAAAAAAAAAACGAGTGAAGAACTTAAAAGGAAGAAGAAGAAGAAAAGGATTGACTAGCCGTTGCTTTCGTGGCCCCCACATGCAAAATTTTTCTGTTTTTTTGTTTTAGTCTTGTAACGGTCGAATGGAGCGAAAGGGAGCCGGGGAGCGTGGTATCCATGCCGGTCACCACCCAACCGGTACCGGTACCACGGGGCGGTGTTCCCCCCGGTACCAGACCGGTACCGGTATGGTGCCTAACCCACTCCGTCCACCCTTATAGGCTAATAATCAAGCATTTCAGGCATCCAACGTAACATGTTTAAATCCTAGTAGCTCTGCTCAAAAGTAATATTTGGTGTGGACTTTTATATTGTTGGTCTCCACGTGCCTTCCACGCGTTTGTGCTAGCAAATAAGACAAATGACATATCATGGAGACGACAATCACCAACTTGAGAATCTTCAGTACAGTACCTCACATATCATCCTGCTAGTTATCATCAATCACCAACTTGAGAATCTTCAGTACAGTACCTCGCACATATCATCCTGCTAGTTATCATCAATCCCCAATTTGACTTCGGACTCCGATTAAATGAGTCCACTTGTGATATTTATCAACTCAATAGTGCTCAACTGTTCTTCCAAGCTGGTTATAAGAACTTGGAAAGTACCCGCTTGGTGCGACGACGGCGACGGGTAGTGATGGTGGCGGCGGCAACGATTAGTGGTGGTGGCGACAACGAGTAGTGAGATTGTTGATGTAAAATTAAGGGGTAGTGTAATTATTTTAGAAGCTAAGGGTAGATGTTTTAAATTAATTTTTAAGGTATTATAGGTATTTCAAATATATATTATAGATATTTTTAGGGGAGGGGATTCCCTCAAGTTGGCTAACATGACTAGTCATGTTAGCCAAATCTTGACCCTTGGATTAAAATCAAGGGTCAAGATTCAAAGTCCATCTTTGAATCTTGACCCTTGATTTCAATCCAAGGGTCAAGATGTTTCCAACTTGATCAATCAAGTTGGAAACAACTTGAGAGGATCCCTTCCCTATATTTAGTGTTATGTTTAAAATAGTGAATAAAAGGAGGAGGAAGCATTTTAAGGTCATCAACTACGAAAAGGTAAGGAACAAATACTTTATTATGTAAGTATAGATAAGTTGACTTTCACATTCTTTGGATTGATAACCATATGCACAAGTGACCCTTCGAATCTATTCTTTGTTTTTTTTTTGTTGGAGAAATATTTGATCTATAAAAACGGTTGGAAATCAATGAGCGGATATGTTTTTGTATCGCGATATTGCTTTTCAAAAATAGCAACTCGACCCTATATGCATGGGTCCACGAATTTTGTTTTGAAATAATATAAAAAAACATTATTGTCGTTTATCTTTTCTCTGTTATATAGAGACATCATGTTGGATCTAGAAGGACGAGCAGAAGATTTGTCCAGAAATAGATGAAACCAGTTAACAATACTTGTATAGGAATTTGGTGGCTTTTAGATTCAGAATGTTCACTAAATCTTCACTCCAGTTAAGACAAACTCAACTCAAGCATTCTACTGAAGTCGAAGACTAAAGTATGAAGAAAGAAGAGTATCTCAGTAGCAGATTCTAGTAAAGAGTGATTCTACCAGATCAAGACTGAAGCATCTCTGTGTAAAGTATTTACAACACTTTACACTGATTACGAGGAAGACTGTTTACTTTACATACCTTTAGTAGAAATATCAAGTTATCTGCTTAAAGTACAAGATTGTATAAAGGTAGTTGAGAATAAAGGTGACAAACCACATCAAACATGGCTTTATTTACTTACTTTTTTTTACGTATGTTATGTTAATTAAATGCATTTATTAAATGCCCTCAATCGCATTTCTACGACATATGTTCACGTTATCATGGATTTTGCCTATAAATAGTAGGCATTACACACACTTACAAGTGCTTGAAACTTTGGCAGTATGAACTTGTGTCATTTACTCTAACATTATCTTTTGAGAAAAACATTTCACAACTCTAACTGTTTATGTATTTACAAGTAATTCCAAGTATTAGATCACTCGTATTTTTAGGGTCGTTAGGATATTACATTTGGGTTGTTTATCTTGGTTCTGCAACTAGCTTTGTATTTATATATCAAATTTAATAAAATACATTTGAAATTATACATTGTGTTTGACTGCTATTTACGTTATTTTATATATTGTATTATATAGTTTCAGATTAGTATTCTAAAACAATGGGTTTGTTAAACATCATTATTAACATAAAGGTATATTCAGTTGTCCATTAGTTTGACCCAAAAAAGAATAAAGATTCAAACTAACACAAGAACATTAGTAAAAAAAACTAAATTATCAAATTCAAGAAGTTATCACTATATAAACTAGAACAATACCCGTGCGTAGCTCGGGTTACATTTAATCAAGTACGTTTTTATTTTATTTGCATATTTGTAGTTGTCTTATCACCGATGATTATTTATGATCTATATACTACCATAAAATCAACTCAAACCTCATTAGTTTATTTATATATACTCTTTTATAAAAATTATTCACCCCCTTAAAATAAAAATTGTTACTCAAATGTTACATACGAAAGTATTAAATTGCCCTTAATAAACACTCACTATGGAAAGAGTTTTTATAAATTACTAAATTTGCCCTTAATGAATTAATTTACACTCTAAACCTTTATTTTAATAATTAACACTCTAAGTCTTTATCTTCTAAAATATTCCACTTTCACCACCAATAGTACTGTCACCGACACCACTAAACCGTCGTCCCCGCCACCGCCGCTGCATTGCGCAGGTACCATGTTCGTTTTTCAATAAAAATCACTAATTATTAATAAAGATAAAAATCATTTTTGTAAGTCCAAACATTATACTTTTATTATTATAAGAGTATTATTCAAAGGTTCATTTATTGTTTTATTCATTGAAAGCACGTACAGATCGATGGATTGTTTGTCCCAAACCAGGTAACATTGTGGCACTTGTTAAACTTAAGGTCTCATACGGAACCACACATATTTCACCGCATATATTCCATGAGGTTTCCCATTCGAGTTCTCCAATATAATGCAATATTTTTACAATCACATAAATATATACACACGAACAAAGTCAATCACACAAACATGAACAAAATGATCACAAAAGACTCAATTATTCGAAGAGATAAAAATTATTTGGATCTTTCATAGATGATAAAGGAAGAAAAATTTGATAGACAGCAACAACGGTTACGTGACTCTTTTGAGCGAGGGTTCATGCGAGACTTCTATACCCGTGGATTTTGGTGGCGGATGAAACCGCACGCGGTCTAACGCTCGAGCTTACCCTACCACCGGCTGAACCCACTTCCACACCCACCCTCTAATATATACGAGTAGTTGTTAGTAAACGGATATTTGTAGTGCATTAGTGAACTAATCATATCAGAAAGATAATGATGGACTCCAAGTTAATATTAATTAAGGAACAATATTAAGACTGGGAAATAGGGGTTTGATAAGAAATTATTGTTCAAGTTTTTTTTTTTTTTTTTTTTTTTTTTTTTTTTTTTTTTTTTTTTTTTTTTTTTTTTTTTTTTTTTTTTTTTTTTTTTTTTTTTTTTTTTTTTTTTTTTTTTTTTTTTTTTTTTTTTTTTTTTTTTTTTTTTTTTTTTTTTTTTTTTTTTTTTTTTTTTTTTTTTTTTTTTTTTTTTTTTTTTTTTTTTTTTTTTTTTTTTTTTTTTTTTTTTTTTTTTTTTTTTTTTTTTTTTTTTTTTTTTTTTTTTTTTTTTTTTTTTTTTTTTTTTTTTTTTTTTTTTTTTTTTTTTTTTTTTTTTTTTTTTTTTTTTTTTTTTTTTTTTTTTTTTTTTTTTTTTTTTTTTTTTTTTTTTTTTTTTTTTTTTTTTTTTTTTTTTTTTTTTTTTTTTTTTTTTTTTTTTTTTTTTTTTTTTTTTTTTTTTTTTTTTTTTTTTTTTTTTTTTTTTTTTTTTTTTTTTTTTTTTTTTTTTTTTTTTTTTTTTTTTTTTTTTTTTTTTTTTTTTTTTTTTTTTTTTTTTTTTTTTTTTTTTTTTTTTTTTTTTTTTTTTTTTTTTTTTTTTTTTTTTTTTTTTTTTTTTTTTTTTTTTTTTTTTTTTTTTTTTTTTTTTTTTTTTTTTTTTTTTTTTTTTTTTTTTTTTTTTTTTTTTTTTTTTTTTTTTTTTTTTTTTTTTTTTTTTTTTTTTTTTTTTTTTTTTTTTTTTTTTTTTTTTTTTTTTTTTTTTTTTTTTTTTTTTTTTTTTTTTTTTTTTTTTTTTTTTTTTTTTTTTTTTTTTTTTTTTTTTTTTTTTTTTTTTTTTTTTTTTTTTTTTTTTTTTTTTTTTTTTTTTTTTTTTTTTTTTTTTTTTTTTTTTTTTTTTTTTTTTTTTTTTTTTTTTTTTTTTTTTTTTTTTTTTTTTTTTTTTTTTTTTTTTTTTTTTTTTTTTTTTTTTTTTTTTTTTTTTTTTTTTTTTTTTTTTTTTTTTTTTTTTTTTTTTTTTTTTTTTTTTTTTTTTTTTTTTTTTTTTTTTTTTTTTTTTTTTTTTTTTTTTTTTTTTTTTTTTTTTTTTTTTTTTTTTTTTTTTTTTTTTTTTTTTTTTTTTTTTTTTTTTTTTTTTTTTTTTTTTTTTTTTTTTTTTTTTTTTTTTTTTTTTTTTTTTTTTTTTTTTTTTTTTTTTTTTTTTTTTTTTTTTTTTTTTTTTTTTTTTTTTTTTTTTTTTTTTTTTTTTTTTTTTTTTTTTTTTTTTTTTTTTTTTTTTTTTTTTTTTTTTTTTTTTTTTTTTTTTTTTTTTTTTTTTTTTTTTTTTTTTTTTTTTTTTTTTTTTTTTTTTTTTTTTTTTTTTTTTTTTTTTTTTTTTTTTTTTTTTTTTTTTTTTTTTTTTTTTTTTTTTTTTTTTTTTTTTTTTTTTTTTTTTTTTTTTTTTTTTTTTTTTTTTTTTTTTTTTTTTTTTTTTTTTTTTTTTTTTTTTTTTTTTTTTTTTTTTTTTTTTTTTTTTTTTTTTTTTTTTTTTTTTTTTTTTTTTTTTTTTTTTTTTTTTTTTTTTTTTTTTTTTTTTTTTTTTTTTTTTTTTTTTTTTTTTTTTTTTTTTTTTTTTTTTTTTTTTTTTTTTTTTTTTTTTTTTTTTTTTTTTTTTTTTTTTTTTTTTTTTTTTTTTTTTTTTTTTTTTTTTTTTTTTTTTTTTTTTTTTTTTTTTTTTTTTTTTTTTTTTTTTTTTTTTTTTTTTTTTTTTTTTTTTTTTTTTTTTTTTTTTTTTTTTTTTTTTTTTTTTTTTTTTTTTTTTTTTTTTTTTTTTTTTTTTTTTTTTTTTTTTTTTTTTTTTTTTTTTTTTTTTTTTTTTTTTTTTTTTTTTTTTTTTTTTTTTTTTTTTTTTTTTTTTTTTTTTTTTTTTTTTTTTTTTTTTTTTTTTTTTTTTTTTTTTTTTTTTTTTTTTTTTTTTTTTTTTTTTTTTTTTTTTTAATTTTTGGGTCATTTCAAATACTTAGAAGTTTTTGGGAAAGAAACCTAAAACGATCTTCAATCAAGATCGTTTCATTTCTTAAAACCTAAGACGATCTTCACAAGATCGTTCTAAACAAGAGTGTGTTGTGGTAGTGTTTGTTTCTGGCTAATTAATCCGAAAGGATTGGTTGGGTCATTTCAAATACTTAGAAGTTTTTGGGAAAGAAACCTAAAACGATCTTCAATCAAGATCGTTTCATTTCTTAAAACCTAAGACGATCTTCACTAGATCGTTTCATTTCTTCTACGATCTTCACAAGATCGTTTCATTTCCTGTTTCTCAAGATCGTTTCATTTTCTACTTCACAAGATCGTTTCATTTTCTGTTTCTCAAGACTCAAGATCGTTTCATTTTCTACTTCACAAGATCGTTTCATTTCCTGTTTCTCAAGATCGTTTCATTTTCTACTTCACAAGATCGTTTCATTTCCTGTTTCTCAAGATCGTTTCATTTTCTACTTCACAAGATCGTTTCATTTCCTGTTTCTCAAGATTGTTTCATTTTCTACTTCACAAGATCGTTTCATTTTCTGTTTCTCAAGATCGTTTCATTTCTTAAAACCTAAGACGATCTTCACAAGATCGTTTCATTTCTTAAAACCTAAGACGATCTTCACAAGATCGTTTCATTTCTTTTCCAAGACGTTTCATTTCAAGACCGTTTCATTTCAAGACCGTTTCATTTCAAGATCGTTTCATTTTCTACTTCTCAAGATCGTTTCATTTTCTACTTCACAAGATCGTTTCATTTTCTGTTTCTCAAGATCGTTTCATTTTCTACTTCACAAGATCGTTTCATTTTCCTCTTCACAAGATCGTTTCATTTCTTACTAAGATCTTCACAAGATCGTTTCATTTTCTACTTCACAAGATCGTTTCATTTCTGTTTCTCAAGATCGTTTCATTTTCTACTTCACAAGATCGTTTCATTTCCTGTTTCTCAAGATCGTTTCATTTTCTACTTCACAAGATCGTTTCATTTTCTGTTTCTCAAGACCGTTTCATTTTTTTTCAAGATCGTCTCATTTCCTCTGAACTTAAGACGATCTTCAACTAAAATCGTCCCAGTTCCTTCAATCATTTCAATTCAATCTAAATCTCGAGATTGAATTTTGAGTTTTGGCGCGAATTTTGAGGGATTTGAATCTGTTGTGTTTTGTGTTGAATTTTGTTCATAAACCTGTTGCGGACATGAATTCAATCAGTTTGCCAGTGATTTCGTGATCTAACTCCCAGTAATTCAAAAGATATTGAAGATTTTTGTTGTTAATGGAGTTTTTCTGGAAAACTGTTAAGATGAAGAAGATGACCAAGACGATCTTCACTAGGACGATCTTCTCAAGATCGTTTCATTTCCTGTTTCTCAAGATCGTTTCATTTTCTACTTCACAAGATCGTTTCATTTTCTGTTTCTCAAGACCGTTTCATTTTTTAAGACGATCTTCACAAGATCGTTCTAAACAAGAGTGTGTTGTGGTAGTGTTTGTTTCTGGCTAATTAATCCGAAAGGATTGGTTGGGTCATTTCAAATACTTAGAAGTTTTTGGGAAAGAAACCTAAAACGATCTTCAATCAAGATCGTTTCATTTCTTAAAACCTAAGACGATCTTCAACTAGATCGTTTCATACCTTCGAAACCCAAGACGATCTTCAACTAGATCGTTTCATACCTTCGAAACCCAAGACGATCTTCACCAAGATCGTCTCATTTCCTCTGAACTTAAGACGATCTTCAACTAAAATCGTCCCAGTTCCTTCAATCATTTCAATTCAAAATCATTTCATTTCTAGACCGTTTTTTCATTTCAAGACCGTTTCATTTTCAAGACCGTTTCATTTCAAGATCGTTTCAATTTCAAGACTTAACCAATTTTTCATCAAAATTCTAGAACGATCTTGCTCAAGACGATCTTACTCAAGTCGATCTTGCTTAGAACGATCTCTTCCAAAACGATCTCACCCAGGACGATCTTCTCAAGATCGTTTCATTTTCTGTTTCTCAAGATCGTTTCATTTTCTACTTCTCAAGATCGTTTCATTTTCTGTTTCTCAAGATCGTTTCATTTTCTACTTCACAAGATCGTTTCATTTTCTGTTTCTCAAGATCGTTTCATTTTCTACTTCACAAGATCGTTTCATTTCCTGTTTCTCAAGATCGTTTCATTTTCTGTTTCTCAAGATCGTTTCATTTTCTGTTTCTCAAGATCGTTTCATTTTCTGTTTCTCAAGATCGTTTCATTTTCTGTTTCTCAAGATCGTTTCATTTTCTGTTTCTCAAGATCGTTTCATTTTCTGTTTCTCAAGATCGTTTCATTTCCTGTTTCTCAAGATCGTTTCATTTTCTGTTTCTCAAGATCGTTTCATTTTCTGTTTCTCAAGATCGTTTCATTTCCTGTTTCTCAAGATCGTTTCATTTTCTGTTTCTCAAGATCGTTTCATTTCCTGTTTCTCAAGATCGTTTCATTTCTCTAGTCTTCTCAAGATCGTTTCATTTTCTACTTCACAAGATCGTTTCATTTCCTGTTTCTCAAGATCGTTTCTTTTTCTACTTCTCAAGATCGTTTCATTTCCTGTTTCTCAAGATCGTTTCATTTTCTACTTCACAAGATCGTTTCATTTTCTGTTTCTCAAGACCGTTTCATTTTTTAAATTCAATTAAATTTTCAAATCAAATCAAATTCAAATGGCTTCTCGTGAAGCATTGGCATTGGGTTCAGATACAAGACCTCCAGTTCTCTACCGTGGTTCCTATGGACTATGGAAGAAAAGATTTATGGACTATGTGGAAAGTCAAACAAATGGTCATATGATGAAAGATTCCATCCTGAATGGACTTGCCGTTCATCGCCATCCCACTACTGATGCAATTATTCTGACTCCTGATCTTTTGAATGCTGAACAAAAAGATCGAACAGCTGCAGATAACAGAGCTAGGTCATGCCTATACAAAGCTCTACCGGATGAAATCTATGGCTCTGTTGATTCTTATGATACAGCCAAGGAGATTTGGGATGAGGTGGCTAGACAGATGGAAGGAGCTGACGTGACTTCGACGATAAGATTGACCAATATTTTGACTGAGTTTGACAACTTCGCGAAATTGCCTGATGAAACTCTTGAAGCTGTCTACTACAGATTCTGCAATGTCATAAATGAGCTGAGGAAGAACAATGTCAAGAAAACAGAGATTGAGCTAAACATCAAATTCAAATGGCTTCTCGTGAAGCATTGGCATTGGGTTCAGATACAAGACCTCCAGTTCTCTACCGTGGTTCCTATGGACTATGGAAGAAAAGATTTATGGACTATGTGGAAAGTCAAACAAATGGTCATATGATGAAAGATTCCATCCTGAATGGACTTGCCGTTCATCGCCATCCCACTACTGATGCAATTATTCTGACTCCTGATCTTTTGAATGCTGAACAAAAAGATCGAACAGCTGCAGATAACAGAGCTAGGTCATGCCTATACAAAGCTCTACCGGATGAAATCTATGGCTCTGTTGATTCTTATGATACAGCCAAGGAGATTTGGGATGAGGTGGCTAGACAGATGGAAGGAGCTGACGTGACTTCGACGATAAGATTGACCAATATTTTGACTGAGTTTGACAACTTCGCGAAATTGCCTGATGAAACTCTTGAAGCTGTCTACTACAGATTCTGCAATGTCATAAATGAGCTGAGGAAGAACAATGTCAAGAAAACAGAGATTGAGCTAAACATCAAATTCATCAAAGCTCTTGGTCCAGAATGGGAAGATTTTGGAACACAGATCAAGCAACATCAAAATCTGACCAAGTTCACCATTCATACTCTTTATGAATCTTTCAAACTCAATGAAAACCAAGTCCTAAACAAAGCTTCATCAAACAAAATGCCAGAAGTTGTATCTTCTGATCCTTTGGCATTGATAGTTGAGAAGAAGATTTCTGAAGCTCTTAACAGGCAAATGGTAGTTGTTTCTTCGTCTGATGAGGAGGGAGATGATTTGATGGCTACAAGAGATGGTGTTTCAGATGAACTATATCAAGCTCTTGCCGCGGTAACAAAGCATTTCAAAAGGAAATTTTACAAAGCGAGGCCAACAAACAACAATCTCCGCACTTCTTCTACAAGTGCATTTCCCAAGAAGGAACATTATCATCCAAGGAGAAATGAGCAAGGTGAAGCAAATGGATCAAGGTATGGTGAAAGGAAGGAGATTTATGAAAAACAAGTTGTTGAGAAGGGTAAGGCATCAGACAAAAAGTGCTACAATTGTGGTATTCCTGGACATTTTGCTGTTGATTGCAAACAACCTCGAAAGCGGAACTATGAGTATTACAAGCAGAAGATGCTGTTAGCCAAACAAGTCGAAGCAGGACATGCATTGCTAGCTGAAGATGACAAATGGCTGTTACTCACAGATGATGAAGATCAAGATCTCTCTGCTAATGTTTGCTATATGGCAAGGTTGGCCAAGAACAAAGACTTTAAAGAAGAAAGCACTGATGATGAATACCCAGATGATGAGGTAAATCTCGACTCTACTTTTTCTTTGATTAAGGACAAAGAGTCATGTAGATTAGCTTTATCAGATTTAACAACTCATATCAATTCTTTAGCCAACAAAAACAAAAAGTTGAAAAATAGCATTTCGTTTTCTAAAAGTGAATTTTCAAAACTTCTTGAAGAACATTCAAAATTACTTTTTGAACATGATGCTATTAAACAAGATTTTCAAGCTTACAAAGATAAGATGTTGGTTAAAGAATGTGAGTTGAATGTCTCTCCTGATTTTAAGTTATTACAAAAATGTCAAAATCTAGAAAAGACCATTCAAGATCTTGAAAAGACCAATCAAGATCTTGAAATTCAAAAGACCAATGAATGGCTTCGAGCAAATGCAAGACAAATGGATGTTGATATTCTTAATAAAAAGCTTCAAGAACTTGAAAAGACCATTCATGATCTTGAAAATGTCCAATCAAGATCTTGAAAAGACCAATGCAATCTTGAAAAGACCAATCAAGATCTTGAAAAGACCAATGTGAGTTGAATGTCTCTCCTGATTCTAAGTTATTACAAAAATGTCAAAATCTAGAAAAGACCATTCAAGATCTTGAAAAGACCAATCAAGATCTTGAAATTCAAAAGACCAATGAATGGCTTCGGGCAAATGCAAGACAAATGGATGTTGATATTCTTAATAAAAAACTACAAGAAGCTAAACCAAACAATGTTGAATTCGAAAGGAAGATTTCTGATTTAAATCATAATTGTTTTCTAAAAGGCATTGAGATTGAGAATCTTGAAAAACAAATTGAGGAATTTAAAAAGAATATACTTTTCTATCAAGAAAAGTTATATAAAGTTGAACAAAATCCTCTCTTGAATTTCACTGCCTATTTCAACAAGTCAAAAATTGACAAAACAGAATTTCTTCTAGGGTTGGGATTTGAGAATATCACACCATTGCAAAAAGCCAAAGAGGAAATTGAACCCTTGTATGATGAAAAATTCCTGCGACTTGGTATGATACAACAATTTATTCGTCCATTGGATGACGAATTTGAGACTGATGAAGTTGAGAGAATACCAAAACAAGAATTTTTGGTTAATTATGATGCAATAAATGATTCATACAAAACAAAAGAGTCTTCAATTTTCAAATTGGAAGAAATTGAATCAAATTTTCAAAACCAAGAATCAGTCTGTACTCCACCTAAACCAACTAAAATGTATTTTCCAACCACATTTTTGGAAAAACAAATAGAAGGTTTACAACAAAAGGTAGAATCTCAACAAAAAGTTATTGATCATCTCAAGTCTCAAAGTCCGAATTCAGAGGATAAATACATTGTTGTTGATACTAAGAAAGTTTGTGAGATTGCTTCTACTCAAACAGACCAAACTGCTTTAGTAGACAATTCTACCCAAACTACTTGTGATTCATCTACCAATACCTCTACTCAGACCTTGACTGATTTTCTTGAATGTACTTGTCAAAATACTGCTACATTCATAGCTGATGATTATGTGCAATCTGATTTATCTAATGAAGAACTTGCACATAGTTTAGTTTTGATATGGTACTTCTATAGGTTTTTCACATGCAACACTGTTGATGAGTTAGTTGTTCACCCTAAGCCTAGTGCTAGTATAGGTGTTGATACTTCTACTCCATTTTCTTGTGAGATCAAAGATGTGTCAGTTCAAGTTGACCTAATTTCTGAGACTACCCATAATGTGAAGTTGGACACAAAGATTCCTGATTTTTCAAAACTTTCAAATGAATTTGAAACTAATCAATCTCCATTGAAATTTTCTTTCTCTAAAGATTTCACAAAGGATGATTTTGATAAATTCATGGAGGGAGAATATGTTTTTAATTCAGAAACTGAGAAAAAGATTGAATCTACCAAAATCAAAGTGGAAACAAAAGTGGAATCTCAAAAACCATTGTCCAAAGCTCCAACTTCATATTACTCAAAGAAACGAGTTAAGACCAAACTCGTCAAGACTGAACCAAAGACCATTAAGTTAGAAACCTTTGTTGCTACCCCAGTAAAACATGTCAAAAAGGAACAAGCTGAAACCCAACTCAGGACAAAGTACACCAAAGTGAAACTTCCAAAAGACTGTCCTAATGCTTCTCAATCTAGCTCTCAATCTAGGTCTATACCTAAAGTGTCTAAGTCTAGCTCAGTTTCGCTAACTAAAGATACATCAAATGGTTCAACTAGATATAGGGATAGATATGGGTGGTTTTCTCATGATAAACCAAAGAAGCAAGAAGTTTCCTCACCTCCAAAAGATTCCAAAAAGATGAAAGTGATTAAAACTCCTAGTTCTAATCTTCTTAATTTCAATTCAACAGGTGGAAAGAGCTTAACTAGTGGTGCTAGATGGGTTGCTAATACTTTAGTACCTAAGATCACTAGTAATCTAAAGAATGTTGAGAAAAAGAAGAATAGAAGGAGGAGAAAGTCTATCAATAGGAGGAAAGGTGTTACTGTAAATCAAAACAATTCATCTTTGTTAAATAATGTTGAATGTGCCAAGGCAAAGCCTTGTGAGCTTGTAAACAATTTTAATTCTCGTGTGGTTGATATGAATGCTTGTAGACATGTTACTTTTAATTCTGATGTGAATGTTCGTACGTTTTATTCAAATATGTTTTTTGATAATGTGCTTGTTAATGATTATGTTGATTCGAAAACATGTTTGAATGCATATCCTAAGTTATATACCCTGCCTATTTTAACTAACCTTAAAGGACCCGTCTTCAAGTGGGTACCTAAAAACGGTTAAATTTCTTTGATTGCAGGAAATAACCATCTGTGTTTGGATACTCGATTCCGGGTGTTCGAAGCACATGACTGGAAATAAATCTTTGCTCAAGAATTTTGTTGAAAGATTCATGGGAACTGTTCGCTTTGGAAACAACAATTTCGCTCCTATCTTAGGTTATGGAGACATTGAAAGAAATGGAATTATCATCAAGAAAGTTCACTATGTTGAAGGATTAAGTCACAACTTGTTCAGTGTTGGACAATTCTGTGATAACAATCTTCAAGTTCTGTTTCGAAAATCTCTTTGCAAAGACCAAACTCGTCAAGACTGAACCAAAGACCATTAAGTTAGAAACCTTTGTTGCTACCCCAGTAAAACATGTCAAAAAGGAACAAGCTGAAACCCAACTCAGGACAAAGTACACCAAAGTGAAACTTCCAAAAGACTGTCCTAATGCTTCTCAATCTAGCTCTCAATCTAGGTCTATACCTAAAGTGTCTAAGTCTAGCTCAGTTTCGCTAACTAAAGATACATCAAAGTGGAAACAAAAGTGGAATCTCAAAAACCATTGTCCAAAGCTCCAACTTCATATTACTCAAAGAAACGAGTTAAGACCAAACTCGTCAAGACTGAACCAAAGACCATTAAGTTAGAAACCTTTGTTGCTACCCCAGTAAAACATGTCAAAAAGGAACAAGCTGAAACCCAACTCAGGACAAAGTACACCAAAGTGAAACTTCCAAAAGACTGTCCTAATGCTTCTCAATCTAGCTCTCAATCTAGGTCTATACCTAAAGTGTCTAAGTCTAGCTCAGTTTCGCTAACTAAAGATACATCAAATGGTTCAACTAGATATAGGGATAGATATGGGTGGTTTTCTCATGATAAACCAAAGAAGCAAGAAGTTTCCTCACCTCCAAAAGATTCCAAAAAGATGAAAGTGATTAAAACTCCTAGTTCTAATCTTCTTAATTTCAATTCAACAGGTGGAAAGAGCTTAACTAGTGGTGCTAGATGGGTTGCTAATACTTTAGTACCTAAGATCACTAGTAATCTAAAGAATGTTGAGAAAAAGAAGAATAGAAGGAGGAGAAAGTCTATCAATAGGAGGAAAGGTGTTACTGTAAATCAAAACAATTCATCTTTGTTAAATAATGTTGAATGTGCCAAGGCAAAGCCTTGTGAGCTTGTAAACAATTTTAATTCTCGTGTGGTTGATATGAATGCTTGTAGACATGTTACTTTTAATTCTGATGTGAATGTTCGTACGTTTTATTCAAATATGTTTTTTGATAATGTGCTTGTTAATGATTATGTTGATTCGAAAACATGTTTGAATGCATATCCTAAGTTATATACCCTGCCTATTTTAACTAACCTTAAAGGACCCGTCTTCAAGTGGGTACCTAAAAACGGTTAAATTTCTTTGATTGCAGGAAATAACCATCTGTGTTTGGATACTCGATTCCGGGTGTTCGAAGCACATGACTGGAAATAAATCTTTGCTCAAGAATTTTGTTGAAAGATTCATGGGAACTGTTCGCTTTGGAAACAACAATTTCGCTCCTATCTTAGGTTATGGAGACATTGAAAGAAATGGAATTATCATCAAGAAAGTTCACTATGTTGAAGGATTAAGTCACAACTTGTTCAGTGTTGGACAATTCTGTGATAACAATCTTCAAGTTCTGTTTCGAAAATCTCTTTGCAAAGTCCAAACTCTAGATGGAGTTGATATTCTTTGTGGTGACCGTGATGATAATCTTTTTACCGTCAATCTCGATGATAACCAACCAACCGATAATATTTGTCTCATTTCAAAGGCTGCTTCAAAGAATTCTTGGTTATGGCATAGAAGGCTTTCTCATCTGAATTTTCAAACCATTAATACTTTGGTCAACAAGCATCTTGTTAAAGGCTTACCTGACTATAAGTATGAAAGTGAGCATGTTTGTCCTTCTTGTGCTGTAGGGAAGATTAAGAGAGCTTCTCATAAACCGAAGAAATCTCCAAATTCTTTAGCACCTCTTCATTTGCTTCACATGGATCTTTGTGGGCCGATGAAAGTACAAAGCCGAAATGGGAAGAAATACATCTTGGTTATTGTTGATGATTATTCAAGATATACTTGGGTCAAGTTCCTTGCATCCAAAGATGAAACAACTCAGATGTTGATAGATTTCATCACTAATACTCAAGTAAATCTTCAACTTCCAGTTCGTTACATCCGTTCGGATAACGGAACTGAGTTCAAGAATGCTGTTTTTGATGAATTCTGCAAATCCAAAGGTATAACTCATCAATTCTCAGCAGTTCGCACCCCACAACAAAACGGTGTTGTTGAAAGGAGAAATCGATCGCTGGTGGAAGCAGCAAGGACAATGCTTGCTTATTCCAAATTGCCATCCAATATGTGGGCTGAAGCTGTTGACACTGCATGTCACACTCAGAATCGGTCCATTATCAATCAGCGCTTCGAAAAGACTCCTTATGAGGTTATTAACAAACGCAAACCCAACATCAACTACTTTCATATATTTGGGTGTGTTTGTTATACTTTGAATGATCGGGAGAATCTTGGAAAGTTCGAGAAGAAAGGTGATGAAGGATACTTTGTTGGTTATTCCAAAACATCAATTGCCTACCGAATCTACAATCGCCGAACAAATAACAATTTCGCTCCTATCTTAGGTTATGGAGACATTGAAAGAAATGGAATTATCATCAAGAAAGTTCACTATGTTGAAGGATTAAGTCACAACTTGTTCAGTGTTGGACAATTCTGTGATAACAATCTTCAAGTTCTGTTTCGAAAATCTCTTTGCAAAGTCCAAACTCTAGATGGAGTTGATATTCTTTGTGGTGACCGTGATGATAATCTTTTTACCGTCAATCTCGATGATAACCAACCAACCGATAATATTTGTCTCATTTCAAAGGCTGCTTCAAAGAATTCTTGGTTATGGCATAGAAGGCTTTCTCATCTGAATTTTCAAACCATTAATACTTTGGTCAACAAGCATCTTGTTAAAGGCTTACCTGACTATAAGTATGAAAGTGAGCATGTTTGTCCTTCTTGTGCTGTAGGGAAGATTAAGAGAGCTTCTCATAAACCGAAGAAATCTCCAAATTCTTTAGCACCTCTTCATTTGCTTCACATGGATCTTTGTGGGCCGATGAAAGTACAAAGCCGAAATGGGAAGAAATACATCTTGGTTATTGTTGATGATTATTCAAGATATACTTGGGTCAAGTTCCTTGCATCCAAAGATGAAACAACTCAGATGTTGATAGATTTCATCACTAATACTCAAGTAAATCTTCAACTTCCAGTTCGTTACATCCGTTCGGATAACGGAACTGAGTTCAAGAATGCTGTTTTTGATGAATTCTGCAAATCCAAAGGTATAACTCATCAATTCTCAGCAGTTCGCACCCCACAACAAAACGGTGTTGTTGAAAGGAGAAATCGATCGCTGGTGGAAGCAGCAAGGACAATGCTTGCTTATTCCAAATTGCCATCCAATATGTGGGCTGAAGCTGTTGACACTGCATGTCACACTCAGAATCGGTCCATTATCAATCAGCGCTTCGAAAAGACTCCTTATGAGGTTATTAACAAACGCAAACCCAACATCAACTACTTTCATATATTTGGGTGTGTTTGTTATACTTTGAATGATCGGGAGAATCTTGGAAAGTTCGAGAAGAAAGGTGATGAAGGATACTTTGTTGGTTATTCCAAAACATCAATTGCCTACCGAATCTACAATCGCCGAACAAACACAATTCAAGAAACAATGAATGTTTGGTTTGATGAGATGTCAGGCATGATTTTTGAGCAAGAAAGTTTGCTACCAACAATTGATGATCCAAGTACTCCTACAAGGAATTCTACCTTAGCTTCTAAATTCAAGAAGTTTCCAACTCCAACAAGTGATGAATTAGATATTCTTTTTGAAGAATTCTATAATTCAAAACCGATTCATGATCAAGAACCTCAGGTCATCGTTGAACCAATTCCAAACAATGAACCTCTTCATAACAATGATCCAGTTCCTGACATCATTCATGAATCATCATCAAGTTCTTCAGAGCAAGAATACTCTTCTACTGATACTTCTCCACCATCCTCTCAGGATAATTCTTCTCAAGTGAATGTTCAAGAACAACCTTCTCGATTAATTCAGACAACAAATCCATTAAACACTCCAAATGTGTATGTTCCACTTGATTTTGATCATCCAGCTTATGAGGAAAGAGTTATACCAAGTTATGACTCCATCTCTCAACAAAACTCAAGCTTTAATGATGGTGAGGTTGATCTTCAACAACAAGATCCTCTTCCTCATGCTCACAAGTGGACACGTATGCAGAAAGACCATCCTACTGATCAAATAATTGGAGATCCACAAGCAGGAGTAACTACTCGTACCTCAGTAAATGAGTGTCTTGTTGCACTTTCTCTTAGCAATATCGAACCCAAAACGGTATCTGAAGCTCTTCGTGATCCAGAGTGGGTTAAGGCAATGCAAGATGAACTCGCTCAATTTGAAAGACTGAAGGTATGGAGGTTAGTTCCAAATCCTAGAAAAGCTGATCCCATCGGTACAAAGTGGATATTCAAGAACAAAAAGGATGAGAATGGAGTGGTAGTTAGCAAGAAAGTTTGCTACCAACAATTGATGATCCAAGTACTCCTACAAGGAATTCTACCTTAGCTTCTAAATTCAAGAAGTTTCCAACTCCAACAAGTGATGAATTAGATATTCTTTTTGAAGAATTCTATAATTCAAAACCGATTCATGATCAAGAACCTCAGGTCATCGTTGAACCAATTCCAAACAATGAACCTCTTCATAACAATGATCCAGTTCCTGACATCATTCATGAATCATCATCAAGTTCTTCAGAGCAAGAATACTCTTCTACTGATACTTCTCCACCATCCTCTCAGGATAATTCTTCTCAAGTGAATGTTCAAGAACAACCTTCTCGATTAATTCAGACAACAAATCCATTAAACACTCCAAATGTGTATGTTCCACTTGATTTTGATCATCCAGCTTATGAGGAAAGAGTTATACCAAGTTATGACTCCATCTCTCAACAAAACTCAAGCTTTAATGATGGTGAGGTTGATCTTCAACAACAAGATCCTCTTCCTCATGCTCACAAGTGGACACGTATGCAGAAAGACCATCCTACTGATCAAATAATTGGAGATCCACAAGCAGGAGTAACTACTCGTACCTCAGTAAATGAGTGTCTTGTTGCACTTTCTCTTAGCAATATCGAACCCAAAACGGTATCTGAAGCTCTTCGTGATCCAGAGTGGGTTAAGGCAATGCAAGATGAACTCGCTCAATTTGAAAGACTGAAGGTATGGAGGTTAGTTCCAAATCCTAGAAAAGCTGATCCCATCGGTACAAAGTGGATATTCAAGAACAAAAAGGATGAGAATGGAGTGGTAGTTAGGAACAAAGCTCGACTCGTTGCAAAGGGTTATTGCCAACAACCTGGTGTTGATTTCGACGAAACTTTTGCTCCAGTAGCAAGAATGGAGGCCATTCGGATATTCTTAGCTTATGCCGCATTCAGAAACTTTACTGTGTTTCAAATGGATGTGAAGACTGCTTTCTTGAATGGTGACCTCAAAGAAGAAGTTTACGTTGATCAACCGGAAGGTTTTGTTGATCCTCAAAGGCCAAACCATGTCTACAGGTTAGACAAGGCTCTCTACGGTCTTAAGCAAGCACCCCGAGCATGGTATGATTCTTTAACTACTTTCTTACTAAGAGGTGGCTTTACCAAAGGCACAATTGACCCTACCTTGTTCATTCGCAAACAAGGTAAGCACGTTCTACTTGTTCAAATATATGTTGATGACATTATATTTGGGTCGACCAGTCAAACATTTTGCCGAAACTTTTCATCTCTTATGGTTAATCATTTTGAAATGAGTATGATTGGGGAAATGAATTACTTTTTGGGTCTACAAATCAAACAGTTACCAACTGGTATTTTTATATCACAAGGTAAATACATAAATGACATGTTGAAAAAGTTTGATATGACTTCATGTTCTTCAATATCTACCCCAATGGCTGCTCGAACAAACATAAATGCTGACACAAATGGGAAACCATTTGACCAAAAGAGATATCGAAGTATGATTGGTTCGTTGTTATACCTAACAGCATCTCGCCCAGATATAATGTTTGCAACATGTATGTGTGCTAGATATCAAGCTGCACCAACTGATTTACATTATCAAGCTGTGAAACGAATCTTTCGTTATCTGAAGGGTACACCCGATTTAGGTCTCTGGTATCCAAGGGATACTGGATTCAATCTAACTGCATATTCAGATGCAGATCATGCTGGTTGTAAACTTGATCGCAAGAGCACTTCCGGTACTCTACAATTTTTAGGCGATAAAATTGTGAGTTGGTCTTCCAAGAAACAGAATTGTGTATCACTGTCAACGGCTGAAGCTGAATATGTGGCTGCGGCTAGTTGTTGTGCTCAAGTGTTATGGATGAAGACACAACTAACTGATTATGGTCTGAAATATGATCATATCCCTATCTATTGTGATTCTCAGAGTGCCATTGCAATTGCAGTCAACTCAGTAAACCACTCTCGATCAAAGCATATTGATGTTAGATATCATTTTCTCAAAGATCATATTGAGAAAGGAGACATCGAGCTCTATTTTGTGGGTACTGACTTTCAACTTGCAGATTTGTTCACAAAACCATTGGATGAAAAGAGGTTTAACTTTCTTATCTCCAAGCTAGGTATGTTAAATCTTAAACCTTAATTCTTTTGAAGGAATTCTTGACACATTTCAGAAAACCAAAATACAAAATGCATATTTTCAAAAATAAACAAAAAGATTTTTTTTCAATGGCTTGCATATACTATGTATGCAACCCGTTCTTAAATGATATATTTATTGATAGAATGTTTTTACATTCTAAGCTTTTGTTATTATACATATAAATTGATATAAGATAACATGGAATCGAACGCCTTTGTGTACTTCCAAGTAGTCTTATATGAGTATGTATGTGTGATAGCAATCAAGTTGTTCAAATAAAGTTTTCAAAACTCTCAATTGTTGATATGAGACGCAATGGATCGAACGCCTTTGTGTACTTCCAAGTAGTCTTATATGAGTATGTATGTGTGATAGCAATCAAGTTGTTCAAATAAAGTTTTCAAAACTCTCAATTGTTGATATGAGACGCAATGGATCGAACGCCTTTGTGTACTTCCAAGTAGTCTTATATGAGTATGTATGTGTGATAGCAATCAAGTTGTTCAAATAAAGTTTTCAAAACTCTCAATTGTTGATATGAGACGCAATGGATCGAACGCCTTTGTGTACTCCCTAGCTGTCTTACTCTTAACATTGTTGTTGAAGCAAAACTTTATGATTTTCAAATAAAGATCTTGTTCACAATAGACTCTCAAATGTTTGATCTCACAAAAACCATTTTTGCTCCACCTTTCTATGGAAATTTTTTTTATCTATTCTTGCATAGATTAAGGAGGAGTTTGTGATTTCAAACACGTTCAACACTTCAAATGTGTGCCAAATTTTTTCCAAACATTTGATGTTTTTTTCCAATGATTTTTGATCAAATGGAGTTCGGTGATTAGTTTGCACATGAGTGATAAGTATTTCTCAAATTTACTCCATGAATTTCATCATCACCGATGAATTCTAACCCTGGAGTATTCACTTCTTTCATTAGATAGTGAGGGTATTTTGAGTGATGTTGTTTTGTGCAAATAGGATGTTTTTTTTTTTTTTTTTTTTTTTTTTTTTTTTTTTTTTTTTTTTTTTTTTTTTTTTTTTTTTTTTTTTTTTTTTTTTTTTTCTTTTTTTTTTTTTTTTTTTTTTTTTTTTTTTTTTTTTTTTTTTTTTTTTTTTTTTTTTTTTTTTTTTTTTTTTTTTTTTTTTTTTTTTTTTTTTTTTTTTTTTTTTTTTTTTTTTTTTTTTTTTTTTTTTTTTTTTTTTTTTTTTTTTTTTTTTTTTTTTTTTTTTTTTTTTTTTTTTTTTTTTTTTTTTTTTTTTTTTTTTTTTTTTTTTTTTTTTTTTTTTTTTTTTTTTTTTTTTTTTTTTTTTTTTTTTTTTTTTTTTTTTTTTTTTTTTTTTTTTTTTTTTTTTTTTTTTTTTTTTTTTTTTTTTTTTTTTTTTTTTTTTTTTTTTTTTTTTTTTTTTTTTTTTTTTTTTTTTTTTTTTTTTTTTTTTTTTTTTTTTTTTTTTTTTTTTTTTTTTTTTTTTTTTTTTTTTTTTTTTTTTTTTTTTTTTTTTTTTTTTTTTTTTTTTTTTTTTTTTTTTTTTTTTTTTTTTTTTTTTTTTTTTTTTTTTTTTTTTTTTTTTTTTTTTTTTTTTTTTTTTTTTTTTTTTTTTTTTTTTTTTTTTTTTTTTTTTTTTTTTTTTTTTTTTTTTTTTTTTTTTTTTTTTTTTTTTTTTTTTTTTTTTTTTTTTTTTTTTTTTTTTTTTTTTTTTTTTTTTTTTTTTTTTTTTTTTTTTTTTTTTTTTTTTTTTTTTTTTTTTTTTTTTTTTTTTTTTTTTTTTTTTTTTTTTTTTTTTTTTTTTTTTTTTTTTTTTTTTTTTTTTTTTTTTTTTTTTTTTTTTTTTTTTTTTTTTTTTTTTTTTTTTTTTTTTTTTGATCTCACAAAAACCATTTTTGCTCCACCTTTCTATGGAAATTTTTTTTATCTATTCTTGCATAGATTAAGGAGGAGTTTGTGATTTCAAACACGTTCAACACTTCAAATGTGTGCCAAATTTTTTCCAAACATTTGATGTTTTTTCCAATGATTTTTGATCAAATGGAGTTCGGTGATTAGTTTGCACATGAGTGATAAGTATTTCTCAAATTTACTCCATGAATTTCATCATCACCGATGAATTCTAACCCTGGAGTATTCACTTCTTTCATTAGATAGTGAGGGTATTTTGAGTGATGTTGTTTTGTGCATATCTCAATGATACATAGGAAATCCGAAAAATGTTATACATTTCAATCGGTCATTTCATTAATCCCTTCGATTTTTGAACATGCTAACGGATCATTCTTATCCGGTTTCATTTCTCTTCACACAAACACAGAAAACACCAACACCATGATATAACGTTTGTACCAACAACTTCGATCTTACATTTTAGTCACACCTAGGATTTCTTGGGTTGGGCTAATGGTTTGGGTTGATGTTTTGATGGTTGCAATTTCTTTATGGTTTCTTTTGATATTTAATCAATCAAATGTGTACATAATGACATTGGTTCCCAATGATGTCATTATGAGGAGGAGAAAATATTATGATTGATTCACTAATTGATAAGGAAACAAGGAGAAAAGTTTATGTTTGGTTGTTTTAATTGGGTTTAGGTTTTTCAAAGTTCTAGGCTTATCAAAGTTTGTGTATAGGGGGAGAAAATTATTCATGATGTGACAATAGTTTCAGATTTTCACTAGACTTTAGGTGATTGAAATTTTGATTTTAAAAAGGGTGAATCTGAATTGACGTCAAAAATAAGAATGAAACCGAAGATGAAAAGATTTTCACTCAAGATGCTTTAAAAGTTCAAAGATGCTCCAAAATGTTTATAATCATGGATTGAGGGGGAGCATGATTACTTCGTAAGAATTTCATTCAAACCTCATTCAATTGCTTACTCTCCAAAGTGTTCGAATTGATATGACAAAGATCAAAGCTTCAAAAAGGATCAAAGATTGGTTAGAAGATTCAAGTCAAAGAAGTAAAAGCTTTAACAGAGTCTTCATCAAACACACTTCATTCAAAGATCTTCAAGTCATACAACAACATTTTGTTCAAGAAACTCCAATGCATACATCAAGGGGGAGAGTTCATTTTCATGAAACTTCATGAAATTCATTCAAGAATTAAAACTGAAGAATTGAAAAGATGAATTTCACTCAAGAATCGAAGATTGAAACATTCGAAACCAAGATTCATACCTTCCGCATTTCAAAAGACAACTCTGATTCATGATTCAACAATTCTCGAAGATTCAAGTCACACACATTTGTTCGACTTCATTATTCTCTGTTCTAAAAGAACATTGAGAATTCTCACATGATTTAACTTCAAGAAGTTCAAGACCAAGATCAAGACTGAATCAAGTTCTCCAAAGACAAAAGAGAAAGCTTTGAAGACTTGTTTCAACACCCCAATTGTCTTCACCACCGGGCTCATCAAATTCATTCCTACAAGACAATATAACACGTACTTCATTCATTACAATGTATCACTAAGGGGGAGAATGTTAGAAATCCAAAAATAGTGATAAATTGTAATCTAGATTAGATGAATTTCTTGCTGTTAATTCATAGATAGATGATTACTAAGGTTGAGGGGCTAATTGTGACAATTAGCATAATTGTAGAATTAGACTATAAATAGCCCTCTCATACCTTAGAGATCATAACAATTTAGATAACAAGTCATAACTTTTCAGAACCTTTGATAACATTTACACAGTTACCTTTGATTCTCTCTCAAAACACACACAAACACCAAGAACACACACTATCCAAACCGCCATTGATGAATTGAATTCAGTGATAGAAATCGTGTTATAACATTTACATATTTTTAATCTTGTTTGCATTTAGGGTTTTTTTGGGGGGAAAAAAACTACCGATAAAAACTAGGAATGCAGGATGGTGATTGCTTGCTAGGTGTTTGATGTTATGTCACAAAGAAATGGCTTACAAAAAGGTAATTTATACTACACTGAGATAGATTTTTTGGGTCTATGCTTTCAAATGAAGTATTATTGGGTAGTTATAATTCTTTTATCTTTTGGATAGTTATAATTTTTTCTAAGTTTGAAATACATTCCTTGATCTCGGTTGAACTTTATAATTCAGAAATAGGGACTTGGGTGACCCTAGCCTAACATGGATAAACCCAGAAAAATGTGTTCAGAGGTATTCATGGATTCAAAATTTTACGTTATTGGTTGAATAGGTAAAGAAAACAAAAAAGAGTTAACATGTGGGGAAGCTTATTGTTTTGAAACCGATACCTAGACACAGATTCCCTAAATGTTTTTGGTGCTAATCGGTGCATGATTAAGAAAGTATGAAACTTAAGCCATCTCTTTATTGTACAATTAGGAAACTCCTTAGTATGAAACTTAAGTTAGTTCTCTAATTAGTTGCATATTGTGATCCACTGTGACACCCATTATGTATATTATTATATCATGGATGCTATTATTGTTTGAGCTTTCACTTTCATGTTGATGTTGTTAGGTCTTTGGTTCATGTCCGTATTTTTGTTGTAGTTTGTCATAAATCTCAAGCCATCATTTTATGTGTGTTTTTTATGTTGCTATATGTACTCTGTTTTTTGGCTCATGCATGAAGCCCACTTCTATGTAAGCATTCTTGTGATGAAGAATTTGAGATCAAGCACTCTTAGAAACTGATTAGTTCTTCCTTTTTTTCTTGATGTAAAAGGTTGTAGATATTGTTTAACAAAACTAACTTTTATTTCTATAACCGTGAGTTTTTTTTCTATATAATAAGATTCCAACTCTACAAAATATGATTTAAAGTCTATTTTAAAAGGTTGTAAATATTGGCAGCCTCAACTTTGATTAATGAAACCCCTGCAACATACTTTTCATGTACATTGTGTGATAAACAAAATGACCAATTGGATCACTTGTTTTTTAGTTGTGAATATTCAGGATATGTTGTGGGGGAAATGAGGGATAAGGGGGTACTCAAAAAGTATTCACTGGAAGGATTTGAAAGATTGGATTAGTAGTAAAAAAGACAATAATTCTGCTACACGTGTTCTTCAAAGACTAACACTTGCTGCTTGCGTCTACATGATTTGGAAGGAGAGGAATACAAGATTATTTAAGCAAAAATTAAATCTCTGAAGAAAAAATGAAAAGATCAGTGTGTTGAGGTTATTAAAATGGAGATGCATACAAAAAGGTAAAGGTGAGATGGAACCTGTTATAGAATGTTTGATATTGTGTATAGTTAGATAATTGGAATTGTAGACAGGATTACATGGATTGTTAAACTTGGGGAATGTCCAGGTTAGTGATAGGGATTAAGTGTAATTTGGTTTCATTAATACAGAGGTGTTGTCCTTTTTTTTTTAACAAACTATTTAAATTTATTTTAACATTGCTTATCAGTTTTACGTTTAGTTATTCTAACTATGTTTAAGTTGTTTTAGAAATCATTTTGTTGTGAAATTCCTTTAATTTAAATATAAATTAGTATTTTCTTGAAACCACATGTCATCGGACGAGTTTTAAGATTAGGGTGATGATTTGTAAACATACAAATATACAATGTCGAGTGTTTTGGTTAGCTGTCTATCAATTTTGAACCATAAACCACCAAATATGTTTTGATGTGCTGTACAATACAATAATATTATGCATGTTTGGTGGCGTATGACTGAAATTAGTACGTAGTATACAAATCATCAATCATTTAAAATAAATATGGTTCAAGTATGACCAAATAAAAAATTATTTTATACTTTCCTAATAATGCCTGGATAGTCATCCGGGTTGATTAGCTAGTTTGTTATATAACAGAGTTTTAGTTGTTGGTTTATCTTTTTATTTTATCACGTTCATAATCCGTAACTACCAATCCGTTTTTCAATGGATGATTTTATGATGTAGTGATTAAATTTATTTTTTTGAACCCGGTGGACGTAAACAAACAAATTAAACCCAGTGTAATATATAATATGTAAAGAGTGAAAAACATTTGCTTAGTCTAAGCCGTTCATTTATGGGGTTTACGAATGTCCTTTTTTCGTTTTTTAATGAAAAAAATAAAGGTAAAAGGAGTGTAAAATAAATATACAAAACTTAAATTTCCAAAAAGTTAGATATAAGTTGGCCAAATGCATAGCTAAATAAAATAAATGGCAAGTTAACGTAATTTTAATTTGCACATGAAATATACGAGTAATATTTAACAAACTTTCATAATTTTGTGGAGTGGGGTTAAACTTATCCGGATGTATATGTGACAAAGTATTGATTTTTTCCCCACATGTACAATAATATCTAACTAATTATCCACCTAAAAAGGAAGAGTTTAGAAGGTTATGATTAAATCTTAATCTAATCCAATGGTTGTAATTTAAATTAATAACCACTAACCGGTGTCAATATATATATATATATATTATCATAATATAAGAAGTTATACTATATAAATATAGAGTTTATTAGTTTAAAATGGGGTTATGACATCAAAGTATATCGAACTCTACCTAATTGTTTAATTGTATGCACCTAACTATAATCGCCTTCAAATTTATAACATCGTATGTATTTGCATATATGGTATTTATATACGTTGTCACGTTGAGTGCCATGTTGTTGATTTGTAAGTTTTTGATTGGTCAGATACATAAAATGTTAAGAATTCTAAAGTTACATAAATACAATGAACACAGTTATAGTTAATTACATTAAATACACATCCGTGTATAGATTAATACACTTTGATGCCGTATCCGTTTAAAAGTGAATGCATTATACCTAATTGCATTTTGTCTTTGTTATTCTATCGAAGACTAAATCATCCTATTTCCATCAAATATATTTATTTGTTAATGTAGCCAGTATTTACTATTCTACCGCCATTTCAAATTGTTTGAAGTGACCAATTAGTAATGGGGAAAATTGGTATCATGTGAAAATTAGGTAACTAACAATCAACACTTTATTAAACAAATATATCATATTTTTTACTCAATTAGGCAAATAAAAAACTAACTAAATTAGGTAAATGTTTTCCGCGTGTAGATCCGAGAAGTCATTCACTTAATGAGTATGTACTCCGTATTTTCAAACCGTTTCCAAGTGTCATAACTGTACGAAAACATAATCTAAGATAAGAACACAGAAATTATACCCAATTCGTAGTCGATGCGATTGGTGTGGCTTTTATTATTATTAGAGTTTATAGAGATTGATTACAGATTAGACAGAATCTAAACAACAATGTTTAGATTATTACAGAAAACAATACCAGAAAATATATACGATCAAGATGATCGAATATATATCAATACAAAGAGAGAAAAAATATATCGATCGAATATAAGCATCAACAACATCTGAATTAGGGTTTGGATGCGAATATATATAGGCCTTCAATGTTATACTTCTTTCCCTGAACTTCTTCCTTTAATCATCTTCATCCTTCTTCTTTTGATTTTTACAACTCTAGTCCTTAAGTTCTCTTTTGTCCAGAATTAAACCTTCTAATATTACCTGCATACAAAACTCATACAACCATTAAGTAACTTGTAAAATAAACCTTTATTTTAACATCCCCCCTCAAACTAAGCTTGAAAAAGATCAAAAAGCTTAAGTTTGTTACAAAGATAATTATGAGCACCAATATTCAAACCTTTGGTAAAAATGTCAGCAGGTTGCTCATTAGAATCAATTTTAACAAGTTTTAAACAACCAGTAGCAACTTTCTCTCTTACAAAATGTAAGTCGATTTCAAAATGCTTTGTTCTTTCATGAAGAACAGGATTCCCTGCAATTTGGATTGCAGGTTTACAATCACAGAACATTTCAACAGGAAGACATTCTTTATATTTCAGATCTTTCATTAACTTTAAAATTCATAAAACTTCACATGTTGTAGCAGCCAAACATCTGTATTCAGATTCTGCAGAGGATCTGGATACAGTGGGTTGCTTCTTGCTTTTCCATGATATAAGATTACCATCAAGATAGATACAAAAACCAGAAACTGATCTTCTGGAGCCAAGACATTTGCCCCAGTCAGCATCAGAATATGCTTTCAAACCAATTTCTTTGGTCTGATCAATTTTAATCCCTTTACCTGGAGAACCTTTTAAATATCTCAACACCCTCATTGCAACCTTGAGATGAGATTGCAAAGGTGCATGCATATACTGACTTAAACACTGCACAGAATAGGCAATATCTGGCCTTGTTATAGTCAGGTATATTAATTTTCCAATTAATTTTTGATATTCAGAAATATTTGTAAGCAACTTGTCATTTTCAGTTTCACAAGCAGATAAAACAATGTTAGCTTCTAAAGGTGATTTCATAGGTTTACAACCTAAGAGACCAAATTCTTTAAGAAGCTCAATACAATACTTTCTTTGTGATAAGCAAATACTCTTATCAGTTCTCAAAATCTCAATTCCCAGAAAGTACTTTAACTCTCCTAAATCTTTAATTAAAAACTTCTCTTTGAGAATAGCTTTAAATTTCTCAATTTCAATCTCATTGTCACCAGTAATTACAATATCATCAACATATACAAGCAAAGCAAGAAAGGTTTTATTATCAGATTTAATAAACAGAGAGAAATCATTTTTACTTTGCTCAAACCCCATACTAATTAGAGAAGTAGTTAACTTCTCATTCCACTGTCTTGGTGCTTGTTTTAAACCATAAAGAGATTTAACAAGCTTGCATACCTTATTATCATTCTTATCAAAATAACCATCAGGAAGAGACATATAAACATCTTCATTAAGATCACCATACAAAAAAGCATTGTTAATGTCTAATTGGTATAACTTCCAATTTTTTTGAACAGCAAGATTAATAAGACATCTAACAGTAACCATCTTAACAACAGGAGCAAATGTTTACTCATAATCTAAACCAGCCCTTTGATTATACCCTTTAGCAACAAGTCTTGCCTTATATCTTTCTATCTCTCCAGAAGCTTTATATTTTATCTTAAATATCCATTTGCATCCTATAGGTTCTCTTCCTTTAGGAAGATCAGTAATAATCCAGGTTTGGTTTCTATTTAAGGCCTCCATTTCATCATTCATAGCATTAACCCAGTTTATATCATTACAAGCTTCCTTAAAAGATTTAGGTTCAACACTTTTTGAAATACTAGACACAAAACAGTAATTATCTTTAGAAAGATTAGAATAATTGACAACCTTTTCAATACCAAACTTAACTTTGCCTTCTACAACATAATCCTTATATTTTATTGGCATACCAACATTTCTTTCAGACTTTCTAAGATTATCATTAAGCTCATTACCCTCAGAAATAGAAGTGGTGTTAACACCATCATTAGAGTGATCACTACTTGTGCCTTCATCACTTCTGGTAGCTGCAGGTGTACTGCCAGAAGGTGTTGCACTAGGATCTAACTCTTCATTAAAGTCTCTTCCTTCATCATTGGGAATTTTAAAGTTATTGGTTGCATTTTCAGGAAAAAATAAATCAAAGAAGTTTAAATGATTTACATCATTATTTAAATCATTTATCAAACCTTTATTATCAGTTTTAAAAGGAAAAATTTCTTCATAAAATTTGACATCTCTTGAAAAAAATATAGATTTGTTATCTAAACTTAGTAATTTATAAGCCTTTTTTATACTAGAATAACCAATTAGAACACACTTTTGTGCTCTTTCAGAAAATTTATCATGATTATTAAGGTTTGTAGAAAAACATAAGCAACCAAAACTTTTAAGATGGAAGAGACTAGGTTTAAAACCATAAACCAACTGAAAAGGAGAACAACCATTAAGAACCTTAGAAGGAAGCCTGTTAATGATATAAACAGCAGTTAGAACACACGCAGACCACAGATTTAGAGGAATTCCCCCCTGAAACATAAGAGATCTAGCAACATTGAGAAGATGTCTATGTTTCCTCTCAACAATGCCATTCTGTTGTGGAGTATAGACACAAGATGTTTGATGAATTATACCATTATCATTAACAAACTTATTCATATTCTGATTAATAAACTCAGAACCATTATCACTTCTGAAAATTTTCACAGTTTTATTAAATTGATTCTTTAAAAGTTTTACAAAACTTTCAATGTTATCAAACACCTCATCTTTTGATTTCAAAAGATATAACCAAACAGCTCTTGAAAAGTCATCCACAACAGTCAAAAAATATCTATACCCATCTCTACTTATAACTCTGTAAGGACCCCAAAGATCCAAATGAATAATATCACCAAGACTCTTAGTTTTATGATCACTTAGAGGAAAAAGATCTCTAGTTTGTTTAGCTTTATGACAAATTTCACAAGGAATAGTTTCAGAGTTAATCTTAAGTTTGAGATCATTTTTTAAAACATGTAAGACTTGATCAGCAGGGTGACCAAGCCTGCAATGCCACAGGTTTTGAGACACAGATTGAAAACAACTAACAGAATTGCAAGAAACAAAATTACCACAATTAGCAGATTCATCAAACAGGTAGAGTCCATCCTTAACACTACCAGTCCCCAGGACTGTTCTTGACATCAAATCCTGGATATATCATTTAAATTCAGAGAAACTAACACAAAGTTTACTATCTCTAGCAAGTTTATTGATAGACAAAAGATTTACACAGTAACCAGGAACAACAAGAACATCAAATAACACAATTTTAGAAGAAAGTCTCAATTTCCCACTTTTAGTAATTCTAGCCCTAGTGCCATTTGGGTGAGCAACAGTTAGATTCAAATCACTAATGTCAACAACATCAAATAAATCTTTATCAGAACCAGTCATGTGTTGATTTGCCCCAGAATCCATAATCCACCCCAAAATTATGTTTACAATACTTTGAAGATTAAAAAATTTATCAAAATTTTGGTTAAAAAACACATTTGCATTGTAAATAGTACCTGCCATATTGGCATTAGGAGAGAAACTAGAAGAAGCAGAAGGTTTATCATCAATAAGACTCATCAGTTTCATCAACTGTTCATTTGTAAGAGAAATAGAAGTAGAACCAGAACTAGCAGGCATAGAAGAATTAGCAGCACCAGAATTACCAGAAGTATTGCCATTAATTGAATTAGTCACAGAATTATAAGATGAAACATTTTTTGAACCAGACTGAAAATTAGGCTTTTTGTTAAAACCATTTGGATATCCAACAAGTTCATAACATCTATCAGCAGTATGACCAATAAAACCACAATGAGTACACTGAAGATTAGGATTAGGACCTCTTTTAATGTTATTATTAGTATTGTTAAAATTTCCAAAAGATTTTTTCTTAAAATCATTAGCTTTGGTAACAAAAGCAGTAGAATGACCCTTTTGAATAGCATGATTAAAACCTTTATTAGACTCATCGCTAGAAATTAAAGCAAATGCAGTTTTCACACTAGGTAAAGGTTCAGTGGTTAAAATCATACTCCTAGTATTAGCATAAGAATCATCCAGTCCCATTAAGAATTGCATTAGTTTCATCACATTATTATGATTGACAATACTTTTAGAAGCTTTACAAGTGCAGGCAGGCAGTTTAATAAGAGCATTATATTGTTTCCACAAAGAATTCAATTTATGATAATATTCAGAAACAAGCATACCATTCTGTTTTAATGAATTTATTTTCAAATGCAAATTGTAAGTAATAGAACCATCAATTTTATCATATGTTTCTTTCAACTCTTTCCAAACAATAGTAGGATCAGTAGAGAATATTTGACCAAGATATAACTTATCAGAAATAGATCCAAGTATCCAAGATAGTACTACAGCTTTACACCTATCATATTGACTAGCAAGCACTTCATCATCATTAGGTTTATCCACAGAGCCATCAATAAAACAAGTTTTGTTTTTAGTATCCAATGCAAGTTTTATAGCACAACTCCACACATTATAATTCTCAGTGCCTTTTAGTTTAAAATTTATTAAAGCTATATTTGTAGTATCACTAGGATGTAAATAAAGTGGATTAATAAAATCAAGTTTACTAACAAGTGTTTCTTCAGTAGAACCACTCCCACTAGGAGGAGTTTCATCAGGCATATTTGCAGACAATTAATAACACAGAAGATCAATTAAAAAACAAATAGACACAGAACAAAGACAGACAATAAGCAAATAACAACAAATAGATCAATAAACAACAGAAACTTCAAGTAAAAATAGAAAATATACTATATATTTTTGAGAAAATATAGTAGAAGTGCCAGGGACAGGATTCAGATCTCTTCAAAGAGAAAAGTCAAGTTTAGCACAACACTAGTTTTTTTTTTATATTAAAAACAAATATGAAAAATAGATATAGAGAAAAGAGAGAAAGAGATAACAAACAGTGCTATCGGCAGAAGGAAGATGAACCCTAATTTCTCTTTGATTCACTTAGTCAAAGAGATAATCAGGATCTGAACAATAAACTTTGATTTCATTTTGATTCAATCAAAGAGAAACACGAACCAATAACTGCAGCGGAAACCAGATCGGAGACAAAAATTAGGGTTTCACAATAAAATTCGCCTTAAAATTAAAAAACCCTAACAACTTCAGATCTACCACAATCAAATGTAACCTGGCTCTGATACCATGTACGAAAACATAATCTAAGATAAGAACACAGAAATTATACCCAATCGTAGTCGGTGCGATTGGTGTGGCTTTTATTATTATTAGAGTTTATAGAGATTGATTACAGATTAGACAGAATCTAAACAACAATGTTTAGATTATTACAGAAAACAATACCAGAAAATATATACGATCAAGATGATCGAATATATATCAATACAAAGAGAGAAAAAATATATCGATCGAATATAAGCAGCAACAACTGAATTAGGGTTTGGATGCGAATATATATAGGCCTTCAATGTTATACTTCTTTCCCTGAACTTCTTCCTTTAATCATCTTCATCCTTCTTCTTTTGATTTTACAACTCTAGTCCTTAAGTTCTCTTTTGTCCAGAATTAAACCTTCTAATATTACCTGCATACAAAACTCATACAACCATTAAGTAACTTGTAAAATAAACTTTTATTTTAACAATAACCATTTTGATATTAGTTAAATTATACATATTTTGCATGATTAGTTGTTATCTAGTATCTTTTACTTGTTTGCAATTTAAGTCCAATTTAACCCCAACTATGACGGAAACATGAGACGCCACAAAATTAAGCACATCATGATATGCATACTACACAAATATCTCTATATGTATAAGCACAAGCACAAAAACAAGCACATAAATAGATAAGTATGTAGTGCGTTATTACAACAATCCTCCCTAAACAGGGAGCTTACAAACATATATCCATTGAATTAAGGTCTATCAAGAGATGCTAGTAATAAGCGCATATTCCTATATGAAAGTCTAACAAAGGATGCGTAAGTCCCTTGATCTACTGCAACTCTATCAGCCCCAACCCCGTGTTAGAATATGATCACGTTAAATACATGCATGACCGGAAAATGTTTAAGCCTACGGGGTCACACAAAATGACACAAATACACTATGTAATTAATTAATATGTTAATGTAATGTATTAATTAATATGTTCACAAAATGATTAATAAACGTTCGTTAAAAGTTAAATATACGTTTATTAATTAAATGTTTAGAAAAGAGAAGGACTTAAGTGAAAATTAGGAATTAGAGTTGTTTCCTAATTTTACTTAATAGGGCCGGTTTTGGAGTGGGTTTTCTAACCACTCAAACTTGTTCATCAAGTTAAAACCCTAACAATTAACCCTATATAAAGGGGTTAAGGGTTAAGGTTTTGGTGTGACAATTAGAATTGTAAAAACCCTAAATAATTCCTCTCTTCTCTTCCTCTAAGTTCGACCGTAGCATCAAAAGAAAAGGGTTTTTCAGGTTTTGGTTAGTTCGATTACAAGGGGTAAACACAAAGGGTTGTGAGTTCGTGATCGGGTACTAGCATACATACATAGTGGTGTCAAGTGTGCGATCGTAGAGGGGTTTTACTTTAAACCCTAATAATAATACATTATTATTATTTGATTATTGGAAGCTAAGCTAAAAGGTACACATTCACTTATCTTTGTTAATTATTATATTGCATATTTATTCCGCTGCGTACTCGATTATTTGTATATGATAATTGTTATAAATCCTAATAGTGGTATCACGAGCCAACTATGTGATATATTAGTTACAAAGTTCAAAACTTGAGGGGGTTTTGAGGGTTGGTTTGATTAATTTAAATATAAAAATTTTTGTTTTTTTGTTGTTTAATTCGATCAAGAAAAAAAAGAAAGTTTATTTTTTTTTAATTAAAACCACTTAATGTTAATGGTTAAAATAAAACTCTCTATGCAAGTTTTGATTATGTAAATTAACATGTTTATGTGATAAATTGCATGTTATTTGTATCTTTTTATTTAATCTTGTTAAATAGAAGTAAAACCAAAAGGAATTCATGCAAAATTCTTAATGGTTATTACTTAGATATATTGATATATGTTGCTTAGTTTAAAGGTCCAATAATAAGGGTTTGTTATTTGATAAATATGTGACAATGTGAATTTTTCGTGTGATATTTTTTGTTTGACACCAGTTCACTAATAAATTCATATAAAATCAACCATAATGAGTTAGAAGCTCTCCTTTGGACTGTAGATGCAAGATTCATAGGGATACAACTTTGTAGTTCTGAGCTAAGTCCAATTCGGACGTTTACTATGTCAAATCTGGTCGTGAAGCTGCTGGAAATTTCCAGTCAGCATCTTAATCTATGTGTTTATTTGATAATTGTATGTTTGTATATTGTTTAAAGGCTTACGCAATCAAGGTAACTTGATGTATGTGGTCCTCTTCTATGAAGGGGGAGCCATTCTTAAACATGTACATTAATCCATAGAGACCATGATTTAGGTTGCCCACCATTAATCGTTGCATGATTAATTGTTAAATTGATTTAACTTTGGGTAATTATATTTCTTAAGGAATTTATTATCGAAAATACCGATTTTTGAACTTAAATCTGTTTTGTAGATGGCAACAAATCCTTCTCAAAACATACACCAATCGGCTTTCAGGTCGATGCTAGAAAGAGAAAAGCTTTCTGGAACCAACTTCAATGAATGGTATCGTCAGCTGAGGATCGTCCTAAGAGTTGAAAAACGAACCGATGTTCTTGAAAAACAGATGCTCGCTGTCCCTAATGCTGCCACTGCATACAATAATCAATACGATAGACATAATGAGGTTGCTTGTTTGATACTAGGTAGCATGACTCCCGAGCTTCAAAAGCAATTCGAATGATACAATTCGTATGATATGATCAGAGAACTCAAGTCTATGTACGAAAAACAAGCTGGAATTGAATTATTTGAGCTAATTGAGTCACTCCATGATTGCAAGCATGAGTATGGGAAATCGGTCAGCGCTCATGTACTCAAGATGAAGAGTTACTTTGAGCATTTGGAAAGGTTAAACTATTCGTATCCTCTGCCTATTGCTGTCGGCATGATCCTTAAATCCCTTTCAAAGGACTTTGAGGGTTTTGTGCGCAACTACAATATGCACAGCATGAGCAAAACAATAGCTGAACTTCATGCCATGTTAGTTGAGTATGAGAAAAACCTTCCCAAGAAATCTGAGACTCCCCAAGTTCTTATGATCAAGAGGGGGAAAGGTTCAGAAAGCAAAACAACCGAAAGCTAAGGGTAAGAACGTTGGTAAGGGTAAGCAAATTGCTTATGTCCCTAAACCTAAAAAGACCCCTCCAGCGAAAAAGGAGCATCCGGCTAAGGACCAGACTTGCTGAAGTGGGACAATGGAAGAGGAATTGTCCTAAGTATCTAGTTGAGTTGAATGAGAAGAAGAAGCAAGCTGGTTTAGCCAGTACTTCAGGTATCTTCACAATGGAATTATATTTCTTTACTAAGCATAATTCATGGGTTTATGACATTGGCTGTGGAACTCATATCTGTAATACATTACAGGGGCATAGAGGAAGGAAGAAACTGAAGCCAGGAGCTTTACAACTGTTCATGGGCAATGGTCTACCGGCAGCTGTGGAAGCAATAGGAGACTTTCATTTAGTTTTACCTACTGGATTAGTTATTGTGTTAGACAATTGTCATTATGCACCTTCTATTACTAGAGGTGTAATTTCAGTTTCTTTGTTAAAAGACAACGGATTCATTAATGTTTTTAATGATTATGGTATTTCAGTTTCTAGAAATAATGTTCATTATTTTAATGCTATTCCTTGTAATGGTATTTTTGAAATTGATATGCGTGGTTGTGATTCAAATGATAATTCAATGTATAATGTTAGCAAAAGAGTCAAGCCTAACTTGGACTCTACCTATCTTTGGCATTGTCGTCTTGCTTATGTTGGCAAGAAACGCATTGAAAGACTTCAACGTGAAGGGATCTTACAATCAAATGATGAAGAATCATTTGAAAAATGCGTATCTTGTGTTTCTGGCAAGATGACAAGAAAACCTTTTCCGCATAAACCGGAGAGGGCTAAAGAGCTACTTGGACTCATACATACTGATGTTTGTGGCCCATTTAGACATGTGTCAAGGAAAGGTGCTAGCTACTTCATCACTTTTACGGATGATTTCAGTCGTTATGGTTATGTTTACTTGCTTAAACATAAACATGAAGTCTTTGAAACATTCAAAGAGTTTAAAAATGAAGTAGAAAATCAACTCGGTAAAACCATCAAGATTCTTCGTTCGGATCGAGGTGGAGAATACTTAAGCCAAGAGTTTAAGGATTATCTAAAAGCTTGTGTAATTATTCAACAGCTTACTCCTCCATATACTCCACAATACAATGGTGTATCTGAGAGGAGAAATCGAACCTTGTTGGACATGGTGAGATCAATGATGAACCTTACGACTCTCCCATTTTCATTTTGGGATTATGCTCTAGAGACTGCTGTACGCATTCTCAATATGGTTCCAACCAAGAAGGTTGAAAAGACACCGCATGAATTGTGGCATGAAAGTGTCCCTAATTTGTCTTACTTAAGAGTCTGGGGATGTGAGGCACTTGTGAAGCGAGATACGCCTGAAAAACTTCTACCCAAATCAGTTAAGTGCATCTTTGTAGGATATCCAAAGGAAATAATGGGTTACTACTTCTATTCTCCTACCGAAAACACTGTTAAAGTTGCTAGATATGCTGAGTTCTTTGAAAAGAATCTCATCACTCAAGAAAACAGTGGGAGGATTGTCGAACTTGATGAGACTCAAGAGGAAGATGTGTCACCTTCTGAAAACACTAGCGATCATCAACTTGGGGGGGGGGGGAATGTTCAAAGTGATGAACCTCAGTTGATGAAGTTGATGCGATTCCAATTCGTAGGTCCTCAAGGACAATATGTGCTTGTGAAAGATTGAATCTAAATATAGAATATGAGGAACACGTATTAGGAGATTTAGATGAACCTCCAAACTTTCAAAGCTGCATTATCAGATCCAGAATCTGACAAATGGCTTGAAGCTGCGAATGTGGAAATGAAATCCATGAAAGACAATCAAGTCTAGAGCTTGGTTGATCTTCCACCTAATGGGAGAACCGTTGGGTGTAAATGGATCTTCAAAAAGAAGACCGAGATGGATGGAAATGTACACACCTATAGAGCTCGTCTCGTGGCGAAAGGTTATACTCAGCTCTATGGAGTTGACTATGGTGAGACCTTTTCTCCCGTAGCAGACATTAGAGCTATTAGGATTATCTTAGCCATAGCAGCGTACTATGACTATGAGATATGACAAATGGATGTCAACACTGCTTTCTTGAATGGTTACCTAGACGAGGAAGTCTATATGGTACAACCTGAAGGTTTTGTTGATCCAAAACATCCCAACAAAGTATGCAAGCTTCAGAGGTCCATTTATGGACTAAAGCAAGCATCAAGAAGTTGGAATAAAAGGTTTGATGAGGAAATCAAAAAGTTTGGTTTTGCTCAAAATCCTGATGAGCCATGTGTATATCGCAAAGCTAGTGGGAGTAATGTTACTTTCCTTGTCTTATATGTTGATGACATATTGATAATAGGAAATCACATTCCAATGTTGCAAGATGTAAAATCCCATCTTGGAAAGTGTTTTGCTATGAAAGACTTGGGTGAAGCAGCATTCATTATTGGAATCAAGATCTACAGAGATAGAACTAAACGGTTGATTGGACTAAGTCAAAGTGCTTATATTGATAAGATCTTGAAGAGATTCAAGATGGAAAATTCCAAGCGTGGTTTCGTACCCATGTAGGAAGGACTTGGCTTATCTAGCAAACAAGGTGCCTCTACACCTAATGAGGTGGAGCGTATGCAGAGGGTTCCTTATGCTTCGGTTGTAGGATCTATTATGTATGCGGTAAGATGCACTAGACCTGATATAGCGTTCGCGCAAAACATCGTTAGCCGATATCAACAGAATCCAGGTGAAAGTCACTAGACTGTTGTGAAGAACATTCTTAAGTATCTGCGAGCTACTTAAGATTTATTTCTGGTGTTTGGAGGAAATCCTGATGCAGAGCTCAAAGTGACTGGATACTGTGATGCTGGATTTCAGACTGATAGAGATGATACAAAATCTCATTCGGGATACGTCTTCGTTTTAAATGAAGGCGCGGTGGATTGGAAGAGCAAGAAGCAAACCACAGTTTCTATGTCTGCGACAGAGTCTGAGTACCTTGCCGCCTCGGAAGCCGCCATGGAAGCAGTCTGGATTAGGAAGTTTATTTCTGGACTTAACGTGATGCCCTCAAATAACACACCTTTAGATATGTATTGTGACAATACTGGTGCAATAATCATTGCCAACGAACCCGGAGTTCAGAAAGGTGCCAGACATTATCCTAGACGATATCACTATGTTTGTGAACAGATCGCACTAGGAGAAATCAAGTTACTCAAAGTTCACACAGATTATAACTTAGCTGATCTTTTTACAAAGGCTTTGTCAAAAGGAAAGCTCGATAAGCATGTCGAGGGCATAGGACTTAAATTAGCTAGTTATTTCATGTAAATCTGTGTTTAGTATTTGGATAAAGGATGATGAACAATTATTATTTAATAAATGAATTAAAGTACTTGGTATGTTTGTTTTCATTTAATATATAATTGTATCATATATTTGCATGTTTAAATCCATGAATAATTTATATTCTAAATTGTCCATTGTCGATTAACTATATGAGAATATAGTTAAACTAAGACAAATCTGAGTGATTGGTAATATTCTTAGAATATTAAGGATGGTCCCACCAAACTCACATGATATTCATAAGATGCATATTGGACTACCCCACTAACGAATTATCACTTTATGGATCGGCGTCATTAAGTGAAATTCGTGAAATGATTGCTTTACTTATCCTTAGACTTGAGATACAAGCAGGTTATACATGTATGGATTGCATTTTCTTGATATAGTTCTAACTATCCTGAATAAGGTAGTAACAAAGGGCTATTTTCAGAAGTGTAGTGAAATGACATGACTAACACGTGTAGTCAAAATAGGATTTGTTCCTTCAACTAGTTATTGAAGAATGATACCATTGGGCCCCTCATTAGAATTAATTAAGATGTTTGTATGGCCATACCCAAATGAATTCCAGATGTGTCTCGATTAATTTGGTAATCTTAATTAGTTGTATAAATGAGAAACAAAATCGTTAAATTATGGAATGACTTTGATCCATATCCATATTTAACAAAGGTATCTGAAACAAAGGGATAGTAAACAATGAAACCATTTCAAAGATACTTTAAGAAACTATACTTAAATATTTACGGGAGCATTGGCGTGTTGCTAGACGCTAACCAATGTTATTGCCTTTATTATAACATGCTCAAGTGGGAGCATGTCCGAAAAATGTTTAAGCCTACGTGGTCACACAAATACAATGTTAATTAATATGTTAATGTAATGTATTAATTAATATGTTCACGAAATGATTAATAAACGTTCGTTAAAAGTTAAATATACGTTTATTAATTAAATGTTTAGAAAAGAGAAGGACTTAAGTGAAAATTAGGAATTAGAGTTGTTTCCTAATTTTACTTAATAGGGCCGGTTTTGGAGTGGGTTTTCTAACCCAACTCAAACTTGTTCACCAAGTTTAAAACCCTAACAGTTAAACCCTATATAAATGGGTTAAGAGTTAAAGGTTTTGGTGTGACAATTAGAATTGTAAAAACCCTAAATAATTCCTCTCTTCTCTTCCTCTTAGTTCGACCGTAGCATCAAAAGAAAAGGGTTTTTTGGGTTTTGGTTAGTTCGATTACAAGGGGTAAACACAAAGGGTTGTGAGTTCGTGATCGGGTACTAGCATACATACGTAGTAGTGTCAAGTGTGCGATCGTAGAGGGGTTTTACTTTAAACCCTAATAATAATACATTATTATTATTTGATTATTGGAAGCTAAGCTAAAAGGTACACATTCACTTATCTTTGTTAATTATTATATTGCATATTTATTCCGCTGCGTACTCGTGATTATTTGTATATGATAATTGTTATAAATCCTAACACCTCAATTAACCCGATCAACTGAAAAGTACACTAAATTGTGTCCACACAAGGGTTGGTGAGTTCGTTCGTTTAAATACAAAAGAAATAGTAAGTGCGAAAGATTCTTTTTAAGCATCTCAAAAAAACTATAAGAACGTGAGTGTCGATGTAAAGAGCAATAGTTTGTACTATATCAGAAGAGTTATAGGATTACGATTACTTACTGTAGCACCAAAATCAAACATATAAGCACATCAGGGGCTCCCCAATGGGACTCGTCCCTCACTAGTCTGGCATGGAGGGACTAGTCTACACCATTGGGTAGGACTAGTCCTCCACTCGTCCTTGGTGCTCGTCCGGGTGGTTAGTCCCTGCAGGGACGAATGGTTTTTTTTTTTTTTTTTTTTTTTTGTTTTAATGCTATATACAAAGAAGAAGACAAAAAAATTAGTGGGTCCAAGACTAGTCCTTGAGGGATGAGTCCATTGGGTGCATTTTGGGGGGATTAGTCCTTGGAGTGTTTTTTGCTGATGTGGCGCTGACAGGGACTAGTCTTTGGGGGATTAGTCCTCACCATTGGGTACCCTCTATAAGCACATAAGGACACAAAGTCCGAGACAAGTACCCAACGCTCTTTTCCGAATGTACATGAAAATAGTCTCCAAAACTGGCGAAACATGGTACCATTCAAAGAACAAACCACATGATCAGCCGAGACCAATATCGGTAAACATACCAACGGTACAAAGCATGATCTCAAGAACAGATATCATGAAAACAAGCAAATGTAAAAGCACAAGTAATCCTAGAGTACGACTAACCACATTATATTGTACATAAAAGGTTTATCGACATTGTTTAGTTTAGGGATTAATCAGTGTTGCACCAATATACTTTTCCATTTGTATATTGTTGCACCATAAACCGTTTTTTATTGAACTGGTTGCCGAATGAGCTTTCAAAATTTGCACATACTTGCGTGTAACAGCCCAAGCCACCGTATCAGATATTGTCCACTTTGGCATCCGCCTCACGGTATTGCTTCTCCCAAAACATCTCATCCATTTTTTGCCTTCGAACGTATTTCATTTTTTGCCATCCTTGGTGTCGTTATCTTAATTCTATACATCCAAGACGTGGTAATTTTGGTTCACCCTTTTATTATTATATACTCAAGGAAGCTTTTTTCACGTAACACCTCTTCAAGTCGCTCGTTGGCCGGTATCATGATTTACACGAATGAGATCATAATAACGGGCCTCCAACCAAGAACTAGGAGGAGGATATGTATTATAGCCAAAGTTTACCCCCTTTACGTTTAAAAGTTTTAATGAGCGTTAACGTTCGACATACCGGCACCAGGGTCTATATCTTCAAACACAACGCCAGTGGGTTGGTCATAGCCATACATTTCTCGAACAACCTGAGTAGATGTCCCATTTCTCTCAAAGATCGGCGAATTATTGGGTTCAATCTACAAATGATAAATAGTTTGTTGACATATAATACCTTGCAGGTAGGAAAAACGAAAAAGTAGTTTTACTTACATATTATCATCCCTAAGTATGTTACCTCTTAGTATATACGATTCTAAAAGAATAATACCGGATAAATAGGAATATATTCCGAAGAAATCATATCTAGAAATCCAAATGAATATTATATGGAATAAAATTTATCCAAATGAATAATATTTATCTATCCAAATGAGTAATATTTATTCAATAGAAATATATTTGGACTAAAATCTATACAGTGGAATATATAATATCTATCAAAAAAAATATCTGGAATAAAATCTATCAACTAAAATATTATTGATTACAACAAATCGAAACATTACCTATATTGATGATACGGCGAAGAATAAATGAATGACATCAAAGTTTCATGACGGAACTTCATTAAGACCGGTTTTTAACATTGATGGCGACTAAAGCTTTGTTTAAACGTCTCACTACCGGCTCTATAATATACTTGGGTAAGGCAGGTGCATTAGACCCCAAATTTACAAAACCTTTAATCTAGTTTTGGAACTTTTTTTATTTATTTTTATATATGACTTCTTTTAATTACTTGGTATTTTTAACATAAGGTTTAGCCAAACACCACAAATATGTGTATGTGTAGTGGATTAATAAACAGCCGCTCCAAGTCTTCAACCATAGGTAAAATGGATCTTCAATGAGATATTATTGTTCCATCTTCCCTGTATGGTTTCTTCTAGTTTATCTTAAATACATTATCTTTCTATGCATTGGTTTGATTTGGATTAAATAATTTATCTCACGTAATTTAGTTATGTGTTTATTGTGTTTACGACATCGCCGTCTCATTATTTGGTTTTGAACTTTAAACTTGTATCTTATGCCCGATTAGTAGAGGAGAATTTTGTTAGAGATTTTAAAAGGAAGTCCTCCAAAATCGATTTCGCTTAAGAGCACAAAAAACGTTGAGCCGGATCTGGATTGTACTTATGGTTGTCAAATTTAATAGTTTCATCCTTATCTTTCATATATTACTAGATTCCTAACTTTGAAGTCCCATCAACAATTTTAGTCCCTAAGAATTAAGATGATTGTAATTGTAGATGCAAAATTCTTTATATATTATACATAATTCTATGAATTCGATAAGGGCAACAATTTTTTTGTAAATTATTTGAGTTCACTACGGCTCGTCTTTGAAACTTGAATTCCCAGGAACGGTCTTGATTATATACCTACAAATGAATATTGCTCATGTTTAGATCACAACATTCTTGATGTGACGCTATTAATAACACATAAACCAAGCTTTTTGAAAAGAATATCACGTTAAACGAATATATGTTTTTGGCCGGCTTTTATGCAATAAAAAAACTAGTTATGAAGTGTCATATATGTCGGCCAAGATACACTACCTTTCCTATGCACTAAAACATTGGTTACTACAAACGTATAATCAAAGAAGATTAGAACTATGTTAAAAAGAAAAGGTCAAAATGAGTACGAGGATTTGATCGAAAGAGAATTAAGGGTATAAGTTGGGTAGGCACGAATATGATAATTGGAGCTCATCATTGTTAATTTTTTTTTAAAGTACAAACAAATAGAACAAAGTCTTGACCATTGGATCATGATATTAATGCATGAAGATTCATACTACACAAACTGATGCAAAAAGTTTCATGACGCACAACGATTTCAGTTAAGGAAAATTTTATTACTTGCCTTATTTAAACCACATACATAGCTTAAGAAGTACTAGCATGGTACCCGCGCGTCGCGGTGGATACAATTGACATCACGTCATGATGGTTACCGTCAACATTACTGTGTTTTGTGTGTGTTTTCGTTTCTAAGTGGTGGGTTGTGTGTGTTCAAGGGGTAGGGAATAAGGAGGGTATAAGTGTAATTTCGCCATGTGTAACTTTCAACATTTAGAAGAGAAAGTGTTATTTTTTTTAGAGTTAATTACAGAAATCGTCCCTGTCATGGACCGCCACTTGCAGTTTTCGTCCCTAACTTTCAAAAATTACAGTTTTGGTCCAAAAACGTTTGCTCCGTCAACACTTTTGGTCCTAGCTACTAACGTCCGTTTAAAAATCCATCACATGCCAGTCACATGATGGGTAATTTCGTCATTTCGTTTGCTCCTTTCCAGATCTTCAAATGCATCTCAATTCACACTCAACCATCACACTCACACACTATCTTTATGTATCTTTATGTATCATCATCATCCAATAATAATGAAAAACAAACTCACCTGCAAATACCCTTTCATTCATCATACTCAAAGTCTCAAATTGTCACTACCCTAAAACCACAAAAACCACAAATCTGACTTCTAAGTTATTGAAATATTTGGATTATAACCCCAAATATATGAATAATAATTCCAACAAAATAAAAAAAGAACATTAAAGTGATTCTGCATTTAGATATACAAAATTTTTATATAATAATACATAATAATAGTTACAACAACGTAGTGTATGGCCTAAAAAAATCAAATCCAACTATTCAAGAAAAATGTATCTATCTTCTTATTATTTCTATCCTCACGCCTCTCGCTACTCATTACACACTTTTGCAAAATAAATATCTCCATTTTATTTTTTGATTTGTACAATATAAAGATTACATATGTATACAACCACCTAATATTCGGTTTCAAAAAATTGGTGGTGTTAATAGTGATATTAAATAAGGTGTTTTAAGATCTTACATTAAAAATCGAGTATGGATATGGTGGTGTGGTGATGGGTATAAATCTCGTGGTGATGATGGGTATAGATCTGGATATAGATCACTCTTGCCGCCGTAACCTCCAACCACCACCACCACCATTGTTCATCGCATATGTACTTGGGGTTGTATTGTTGTAGCTTTTGTTCTTGGTGGCTTTGTTTCAGAGTGGATTTGAATTTGAATGATGAAGTTGATTCCTTAAAATATGCAGGATTGAAAAGAAAGAAGTGAGTAAGAATGGTGGAATTGTTTGAGACTTTGAGGTGTTTGAGGATTTATATCAAAAAGACAAAAATAATATCATATTTGAAGATCTAAAAATATTGATAGAGATTTGATGATGAGTTTTTTTTTGTTATTGTTATAGATCGATATAAACTCTTAAGGATATG
>CM067167.1:299654091-299669091 GCA_034093135.1 Erigeron breviscapus | reverse complement strand
TACTTATCATAACAAGAATCCACATAGAAATGACAAATCAGAACTAATCTACCTCTTAGCTGTCAAATATAACCTTTCTTTTCTCATAAGATTTGGATCCAAAAATCTGTGTTTTGTGTATATTCCAAATATGGCTCTAATTCCAACACTTTGGCACTCTGCTGCTAAGCATCAACACTTCAGTAGTTAGTTTACCACCCCTAGGAACTTGTGACAGTACAACAAAGAGTTTTATATAGATAGAGGTTATCTGCATCTATACCCACTCAATTGTTACGAAAAACTACTAAATTTGACATTGAATAGATTATGGGAGATGAAATGTAAACTGTTGACCATTTGGACACTGGATTTTAAACTATACAGGTGCATTCAAATATCTCCCAACTCAAGAATACTTCTGAAAAATGCAGCATGAGCTTCCATACCATGGAAAGTTGAGGCTTCTAGCATTCCCTAATCAATGTATCCTAGGTAACTGGCTTGAACAGTTAGAATTGACCAGATTTCTGTGATACATTTTCAGCTTCTACATCTTTCATTTAATGGACTCGTTCTTAATGTTAGCTTGAGGTCAACGTAGACTTTTTTGTTCATATTTATGCTTAAAACCCGGATGTTATTAATCTCGTATATTTATGGGCAGTGTCTTTCAATTGCTTCAATTTGTGAGCTTCGATGATGATGATGATGATGATGATGATGATGATGATGATGATGATGATGATGATGATGATGATGATGATGACGACGATGATGATGATGATGATGATGATGATGATGATGATGATGATGATGATGATGATGATGATGATGATGATGATGATGATGATGATGATGATGATGATGATGATGATGATGATGATGATGATGATGATGATGATGATGATGATGATGATGATGATGATGATGATGATGATGATGATGATGATGATGATGATGATGATGATGATGATGATGATGATGATGATGATGATGATGATGATGATGATGATGATGATGATGATGATGATGATGATGATGATGATGATGATGATGATGATGATGATGATGATGATGATGATGATGATGATGATGATGATGATGATGATGATGATGATGATGATGATGATGATGATGATGATGATGATGATGATGATGATGATGATGATGATGATGATGATGATGATGATGATGATGATGATGATGATGATGATGATGATGATGATGATGATGATGATGATGATGATGATGATGATGATGATGATGATGATGATGATGATGATGATGATGATGATGATGATGATGATGATGATGATGATGATGATGATGATGATGATGATGATGATGATGATGATGATGATGATGATGATGATGATGATGATGATGATGATGATGATGATGATGATGATGATGATGATGATGATGATGATGATGATGATGATGATGATGATGATGATGATGATGATGATGATGATGATGATGATGATGATGATGATGATGATGATGATGATGATGATGATGATGATGATGATGATGATGATGATGATGATGATGATGATGATGATGATGATGATGATGATGATGATGATGATGATGATGATGATGATGATGATGATGATGATGATGATGATGATGATGATGATGATGATGATGATGATGATGATGATGATGATGATGATGATGATGATGATGATGATGATGATGATGATGATGATGATGATGATGATGATGATGATGATGATGATGATGATGATGATGATGATGATGATGATGATGATGATGATGATGATGATGATGATGATGATGATGATGATGATGATGATGATGATGATGATGATGATGATGATGATGATGATGATGATGATGATGATGATGATGATGATGATGATGATGATGATGATGATGATGATGATGATGATGATGATGATGATGATGATGATGATGATGATGATGATGATGATGATGATGATGATGATGATGATGATGATGATGATGATGATGATGATGATGATGATGATGATGATGATGATGATGATGATGATGATGATGATGATGATGATGATGATGATGATGATGATGATGATGATGATGATGATGATGATGATGATGATGATGATGATGATGATGATGATGATGATGATGATGATGATGATGATGATGATGATGATGATGATGATGATGATGATGATGATGATGATGATGATGATGATGATGATGATGATGATGATGATGATGATGATGATGATGATGATGATGATGATGATGATGATGATGATGATGATGATGATGATGATGATGATGATGATGATGATGATGATGATGATGATGATGATGATGATGATGATGATGATGATGATGATGATGATGATGATGATGATGATGATGATGATGATGATGATGATGATGATGATGATGATGATGATGATGATGATGATGATGATGATGATGATGATGATGATGATGATGATGATGATGATGATGATGATGATGATGATGATGATGATGATGATGATGATGATGATGATGATGATGATGATGATGATGATGATGATGATGATGATGATGATGATGATGATGATGATGATGATGATGATGATGATGATGATGATGATGATGATGATGATGATGATGATGATGATGATGATGATGATGATGATGATGATGATGATGATGATGATGATGATGATGATGATGATGATGATGATGATGATGATGATGATGATGATGATGATGATGATGATGATGATGATGATGATGATGATGATGATGATGATGATGATGATGATGATGATGATGATGATGATGATGATGATGATGATGATGATGATGATGATGATGATGATGATGATGATGATGATGATGATGATGATGATGATGATGATGATGATGATGATGATGATGATGATGATGATGATGATGATGATGATGATGATGATGATGATGATGATGATGATGATGATGATGATGATGATGATGATGATGATGATGATGATGATGATGATGATGATGATGATGATGATGATGATGATGATGATGATGATGATGATGATGATGATGATGATGATGATGATGATGATGATGATGATGATGATGATGATGATGATGATGATGATGATGATGATGATGATGATGATGATGATGATGATGATGATGATGATGATGATGATGATGATGATGATGATGATGATGATGATGATGATGATGATGATGATGATGATGACGATGATGATGATGATGATGATGATGATGATGATGATGATGATGATGATGATGATGATGATGATGATGATGATGATGATGATGATGATGTTATATCGTTGGGAAGTGAAGATACAGAATCAGTGGAAGAACAAGAAGTAAAAGGGAATGTCATATACGAAGTTGGATCTGGTAATTTATATACATATTTATTTATATAATTCAAAATTTGACTACAATTTTTTATTTGAATAATGAATTTGAATCGATTGTAAAGTTTTATTGCATATACATATGAATTTAAAAATAATTGCATATGAAGTTTGAATTTATATTTTGTTTGAATATGAAGTTTGAATAATTGCATATATGAACTATATTTTGAATTTATATTCATGATCATCATCATCATCATGTAATGCAATTATCAGGTTGCTTTAAACTTCTGGCCCGTTTTGTAAAGTTACATTTTTGCTTATTGTTCTGGATCACCAAATCTGCCCATTATTACCTTTTAGTTTGAGTTTACTTGATCTATACATTTGAGTTTGGCTATCAAATTGATTAGGAAATACAGTAGTTAAATAAGTATACACATACGCAAAGGGATAAAAATGTGAAATATCAAGTCAGAATTCAAGAACTTATTAGAGTCTCTAACTACATCTCAAGTCACACAAACTTGCATAGTCCATGAGTGTTAACTACATGGTAATGATTTGATAAGCGAAAAGTATGAGTCTAGAAGCACAATAACTCACCATTCGAATAATCAGTTTGAATATTCAGTTTGAAATTTGATGTTTCATTTTGAATTTTATTATTTCATTGCAGCAACAACTGAAACAAAGAGTGAATCGGATACTGATTTTGTGGAAGATACTCCATCTCATATGGTTGACAGAAGGAATAAAAAACAAAAGAAAGCAAGGAAAAAAGGAATGCAGAACAACAGAATGCAGAAGAACAGAATGCAGAACAACAGAATGCAGAACAACAGAATGCAGAACAACAGAATGCAGAACAACAGAATGCAGAACAGAATGCAGAACAACTGAAAAGAACATAAGAATGCAGAACAACAGAATGCAGAACAACAGAATGCAGAACAACAGAATGCAGAACAACAGAATGCAGAACAACAGAATGCAGAACAACAGAATGCAGAACAACAGAATGCAGAACAACAGAATGCAGAACAACAGAATGCAGAACAACAGAATGCAGAACAACAGAATGCAGAACAACAGAATGCAGAACAACAGAATGCAGAACAACAGAATGCAGAACAACAGAATGCAGAACAACAGAATGCAGAACAACAGAATGCAGAACAACAGAATGCAGAACAACAGAATGCAGAACAACAGAATGCAGAACAACAGAATGCAGAACAACAGAATGCAGAACAACAGAATGCAGAACAACAGAATGCAGAACAACAGAATGCAGAACAACAGAATGCAGAACAACAGAATGCAGAACAACAGAATGCAGAACAACAGAATGCAGAACAACAGAATGCAGAACAACAGAATGCAGAACAACAGAATGCAGAACAACAGAATGCAGAACAACAGAATGCAGAACAACAGAATGCAGAACAACAGAATGCAGAACAACAGAATGCAGAACAACAGAATGCAGAACAACAGAATGCAGAACAACAGAATGCAGAACAACAGAATGCAGAACAACAGAATGCAGAACAACAGAATGCAGAACAACAGAATGCAGAACAACAGAATGCAGAACAACAGAATGCAGAACAACAGAATGCAGAACAACAGAATGCAGAACAACAGAATGCAGAACAACAGAATGCAGAACAACAGAATGCAGAACAACAGAATGCAGAACAACAGAATGCAGAACAACAGAATGCAGAACAACAGAATGCAGAACAACAGAATGCAGAACAACAGAATGCAGAACAACAGAATGCAGAACAACAGAATGCAGAACAACAGAATGCAGAACAACAGAATGCAGAACAACAGAATGCAGAACAACAGAATGCAGAACAACAGAATGCAGAACAACAGAATGCAGAACAACAGAATGCAGAACAACAGAATGCAGAACAACAGAATGCAGAACAACAGAATGCAGAACAACAGAATGCAGAACAACAGAATGCAGAACAACAGAATGCAGAACAACAGAATGCAGAACAACAGAATGCAGAACAACAGAATGCAGAACAACAGAATGCAGAACAACAGAATGCAGAACAACAGAATGCAGAACAACAGAATGCAGAACAACAGAATGCAGAACAACAGAATGCAGAACAACAGAATGCAGAACAACAGAATGCAGAACAACAGAATGCAGAACAACAGAATGCAGAACAACAGAATGCAGAACAACAGAATGCAGAACAACAGAATGCAGAACAACAGAATGCAGAACAACAGAATGCAGAACAACAGAATGCAGAACAACAGAATGCAGAACAACAGAATGCAGAACAACAGAATGCAGAACAACAGAATGCAGAACAACAGAATGCAGAACCAGAATGCAGAAGAACAGAATGCAGAACAACAGAATGCAGAAGAACAGAATGCAGAACAACAGAATGCAGAACAAGAATGCAGAACAACAGATTGCTGCCAAAAAGAATACAGAACCAGATAATGCAGAAGAACAGAATGCAGAACAACAGAATGCAGAAGAACAGAATGCAGAACAAGAGAATGCAGAACAACTAAATGCAGAACAACAGAATGCAGAACAACAGAATGCAGAAGAACAGAATGCAGAACAACAGAATGCAGAAGAACAGAATGCAGAACAACAGAATGCAGAACACAGAATGCAGAAGAACAGAATGCAGAACAACAGAATGCAGAACACAGAATGCAGAACAACAGAATGCAGAACAACAGAATGCAGAAGAACAGAATGCAGAACAACAGAATGCAGAAGAACAGAATGCAGAACAACAGAATGCAGAACAACAGAATGCAGAACAACAGAATGCAGAAGAACAGAATGCAGAACAACAGAATGCAGAAGAACAGAATGCAGAACAACAGAATGCAGAAGAACAGAATGCAGAACAACAGAATGCAGAACAACAGAATGCAGAAGAACAGAATGCAGAACAACAGAATGCAGAAGAACAGAATGCAGAACAACAGAATGCAGAAGAACAGAATGCAGAACAACAGAATGCAGAACAGAATGCAGAACAACAGAATGCAGAAGAACAGAATGCAGAACAACAGAATGCAGAAGAAAAGAATACAGAACCAGATAATGCAGAAGAACAGAATGCAGAACAACAGAATGCAGAAGAACAGAATGCAGAACAACAGAATGCAGAACAACTAAATGCAGAAGAACAGAATGCAGAACAACAGAATGCAGAAGAACAGAATGCAGAACAACAGAATGCAGAAGAACAGAATGCAGAACAACAGAATGCAGAAGAACAGAATGCAGAACAAGAGAATGCAGAACAAGAATGCAGAACAACAGAATGCAGAACAACAGAATGCAGAACAACAGAATGCAGAACAACAGAATGCAGAAGAACAGAATGCAGAAGAACAGAATGCAGAACAACAGAATGCAGAAGAACAGAATGCAGAACAACAGAATGCAGAAGAACAGAATGCAGAACAACAGAATGCAGAAGAACAGAATGCAGAACAACAGAATGCAGAAGAACAGAATGCAGAACAACAGAATGCAGAACAACAGAATGCAGAACAACAGAATGCAGAACAGAATGCAGAACAACTAAATGCTATAGTTCCACTCAGTGTTGATTACTCTGATTATATTCATCACACAGGTTTGTATAAAATTTTACTTTATTTGTGTAATGACAACTATAAAGTGGCAACATAAAAAGTTGGTAAAAACTTTTTGAGTATGAATTTAGGAATAAGCTTAGAGTATTTTGTTCTAGTTAGTGATTAAGGGAAAGAATGAGAAAAAGGTAGGAAGGACTAGCCAACAGTCCTAAAATTTTAGTTTTCTGTAAGGTTTATATGATTATGAGTTTGAATAATCATTTTGTATATTAAATGATATAGGTGAAAAAGAAGACATTCCTGGATCTAACAATAATACCAATGAGACTCATGGGCAAGAATTTGATTATAGAGATCCAGCAGAAAATGAAGAAACATATGGGGCAAAATTGAATGTTAAAGAAGACTACTGCAAAGCAAAAGACCCTAGAGTGAAGAGGATGGTAAGATTAATATTCACATTTGCCAATTTCAAAAAATATATGTTACTAGCAGTAACATTTTAATATTTTTACAATATAGGTTTTTTGTATGGGAATTGGCGATGCATATCGTGATACTTGTGAATGGAATGAGGAATTATTTGACTTGATGAGAATGGGATGGAATGACTTTCCTGGTGATCCAGATGTAATTAAAAAAGTTAATAAACTGAAGAAAAAATGGCTTCAGTATCTTGATGTTCAAAAACAAAGATTAGAACATGCATTTGCAGGTGATGATGGAGATGATAATGCAGAAATGTCAGATAATGGTGATCATGGTTCGGTTGATCTTGACAAAGACTCGTTTGAATTCAACCAAGGGAATAATACTCCAAACAAAGATTTGAATTGTGATGAGGTTGTTAAAGAAATGGTGGTTGAAAAAAATAACAAGAATGAAAGTTTGAATGAGGCTGTTGAAAGGATGGTAGTTGAAAACAATCACAATAATCAAAGTTTGAATGAGGATAATTCTACAGAAGCAAGGCTCGAAAATGCTACAACTGGGGTGGATTCTGTTAATTCACTAACAGATTCTCAAATGTTGAAAATTTCCAATTGGGCTTCTCAACAGTTGAAGAGGTTGAGATCTAATCTTCAGAATAAAGATGAAGATCAAATTAACTACTCACAAACATCTTTGGAAATTGCTAGAATAAGAAAGGAATTAAGTTTGGTTTTTTCAGCAGATGAAGATTTGCCGACTTATGAGGACATCAATCTTCAAGAATTAAAACTTAGTATTTCTCAAGAATTTCAAGAAATATGGAAGAATTTACCATTGCTATTTGTTGATGGAGAGATAGAAAGTTTAAAAAGTTTGAAATCATCAATTGAACAGCTTTTCAACATATGCATCGGAAATGTGAAGCAAAATGAAAGAAAAGAAGATCTTTTTGTAGAATGTGCAATGGAAGATGCCAATGAAGAGCCTGAATCGACAAAAATGGAAACTAAAATTCCAGATTTGGTAAAAGAAGTTGAAACTCCAAAGATTTCATCAATTGGAAGAAATTTTTTGAAGAAGTTGCAACTTCCACGAGATTCGGATGTCAATAAAGATGATGTTGGAAAAGGTAAACGGGAGAAAAAGCCATCTTTTGCGAAGAAATCACCGTGGAACAAAAGAGTTGTTGATATCAAAACAGAGTCAACAAAAGAAGAACTTAGGCTTTCAGATGCATATTTTCATGGATTTACACGACTATAGTAAGCATTTTAACATCTGTCTTGTGATTTACATACTTCTTCTGTGAGATTTGAATATGTGTTTTCATATTTGAATATTTATATCTGTGAGATCTGAATATAGGTATTTGAATATAGGTATTTTAGGGATTTGAATATTGCTATCTCTTAGATTTGAATATAGGTATTTAATGGTTTTGAATATAGGTTTTGAATATATGAATATAGGTTTTGAATATATGTATTTGTGTATAGGTATTTATGGGATTTGTTATTTGAATATAGGTATTTATGATTTGAATATTGAGTAATATTTAAATTGAATATATATTCACTATGGTTATTAATTGATTTTTGTCTTTTCATTGAAGTGATATTATTTTTTCGAGGAAAGATCTTAATGTTGATAGATTTGTCTTCGAAAGTTTGATTCCGGGAGCAATGGTCCATTATGGAGTGATTGACACATGGGCATGTTATTTGAATTATATGGAATTGAATATAGGTATTTGAATATAGGTTTTGAATATAGGTTTTGAATATATGAATATAGGTTTTGAATATAGTATTTGAATATAGGTATTTAATGGTTTTGAATATAGGTTTTGGTATATGAATATAGGTTTTGAATATATGAATATAGGTTTTGAATATATGAATATAGGTTTTGAATATAGGTATTTAATGGTTTTGAATATAGGTTTTGGTATATGAATATAGGTTTTGAATATATGAATATAGGTTTTGAATATATGTATTTGTGTATAGGTATTTATGGTCTTATATGAATATAGGTTTTGAATATATGAATATAGGTTTTGAATATATGTATTTGTGTATAGGTATTTATGGGATTTGTTATTTGAATATAGGTATTTAATGGTTTTGAATATAGGTTTTGAATATAGGTATTTGAATATAGGTATTTAATGGTTTTGAATATAGGTTTTATTTTGATATAGGTATTTGAATATAGGTTTTGAATCTGAATATAGGTATTTGAATATAGGTATTTTAGGGATTTGAATATTGCTATCTCTTAGATTTGAATATAGGTATTTAATGGTTTTGAATATAGGTATTTGAATATAGGTATTTTAGGGATTTGAATATTGCTATCTCTTAGATTTGAATATAGGTATTTAATGGTTTTGAATATAGGTTTTGAATATAGGTATTTGAATATAGGTATTTTAGGGATTTGAATATTGCTATCTCTTAGATTTGAATATAGGTATTTAATGGTTTTGAATATAGGTTTTGAATATTGCTATCTCTTAGATTTGAATATAGGTATTTATGATTTGAATATTGAGTAATATTTAAATTGAATATATATTCACTATGGTTATTAATTGATTTTTGTCTTTTCATTGAAGTGATATTATTTTTTCGAGGAAAGATCTTAATGTTGATAGATTTGTCTTCGAAAGTTTGATTCCGGGAGCAATGGTCCATTATGGAGTGATTGACACATGGGCATGTTATTTGAATTATATGGAAGAGTTTAAAAGCTCGGAGTCAATCACTAGGATATTTCTACCTACCAATATTATGGTAATTCAAGCAAAACATCAAAATTATTGAATTTAAAGTTTATCATAATAAAATCTTTGATGTAATCTTTAATTTTGCAGGGGAAAACAAACATTGACACTCAGGATCAATATAACATAGTTTTGGAAAGATTCAAGGAAAACATGGATTTACATATATCAACGATGAAGCAAAAGTTAAGAGATCCTTGTCTGGTAAGTTTTTATAACTTAATTTTTTTTTAATATGCTAGACGAATATCTTTAATCGTATATATATCAATGATTGTAAGTTAGGTATTAACTAGCATTGTTAACTTAGTACCTAAAGTGTTAGAAATTATAGCTGTACTTTAGAAATTTTACTAGCTGTATCACTGTTAGAAATTCTTACTAGCTGTGCACACTGTTAGAAATTCTTACTAGCTGTGCACACTGTTAGAAATTCTTACTAGCTGTGCACACTGTTAGAAATTCTTACTAGCTGTGCACACTGTTAGAAATTCTTACTAGCTGTGCACACTGTTAGAAATTCTTACTAGCTGTGCACACTGTTAGAAATTCTTACTAGCTGTGCACACTGTTAGAAATTCTTACTAGCTGTGCACACTGTTAGAAATTCTTACTAGCTGTGCACACTGTTAGAAATTCTTACTAGCTGTGCACACTGTTAGAAATTCTTACTAGCTGTGCACACTGTTAGAAATTCTTACTAGCTGTGCACACTGTTAGAAATTCTTACTAGCTGTGCACACTGTTAGAAATTCTTACTAGCTGTGCACACTGTTAGAAATTCTTACTAGCTGTGCACACTGTTAGAAATTCTTACTAGCTGTGCACACTGTTAGAAATTCTTACTAGCTGTGCACACTGTTAGAAATTCTTACTAGCTGTGCACACTGTTAGAAATTCTTACTAGCTGTGCACACTGTTAGAAATTCTTACTAGCTGTGCACACTGTTAGAAATTCTTACTAGCTGTGCACACTGTTAGAAATTCTTACTAGCTGTGCACACTGTTAGAAATTCTTACTAGCTGTGCACACTGTTAGAAATTCTTACTAGCTGTGCACACTGTTAGAAATTCTTACTAGCTGTGCACACTGTTAGAAATTCTTACTAGCTGTGCACACTGTTAGAAATTTTATAGCTGTACACTGTTAGAAATTCTTACTACCTGTATCACTGTTAGAAATTCTTACTAGCTGTGCACACTGTTAGAAATTTTTAGAAATTTCTAAGTTTGGATTTTGACCGACGGGACTAGAAACCGGGTTTCACTAAGCCTGAACCGGTTTGAACCAGGTTTTTGGTAAAAACGTGGACCCAATGACGCTAAAGATTTGCATCATGGTCTGGTGTTAGTAGGGTGCTTGATTGTATTCAAAGTGGTGGAGTCATTGTCTCATAGACAGTTTTTCAACTCTTGACAACTCATAGTCATTGTAGTCAAAGTAGTGGAGTCATTGTCTTAAGTCAGGTTTTGTTCACTTCACTTAGTTACCTAAAACTATAAGTCAGGTTTTAATATTCATAGATTACTAAAACTAATTGTTTTAAATTTTCAATTTTTCAGCTGTTCTTTCCTATTTGTGAGAGTAGACATTATTATCTTCTTTGTTTCAATCTCAAAACAAACAAAGGTTATGTCATTGATAATATTGAAGCAGAAGACGATTCGATTGACAGATACCAGGAAACTATTTTTTTGTTGGTAAGATTATTAGATAAATTAAATCATATATATTTAGTCATTTATGTTACAAAAACATACCAAGTAATTATTATCAATTACTTTACATTTCAGGGAGAATTGTTGGTTGACTATCTCGAGTACAAGGAACATCCTTACCTGAAAAATGGTGCATTTCCTAATGTAGAAAGGTTAAGAATGATATGGCAAACATCCAATAATGGAATTGATTGTGGAATTTTCCTAATGAGACATATGGAATGTTTTATGGGTAACGGAAAAACAGGTCTGAAGTGTGGATTTAAGAAAGAAGGAGAAGTTCAACAAAAACAATTAAACTGTTTGAGGATAACATATCTCAACACAATTCTGTTATCCGATGTTAACAAATTAAGACAAGGTTTACAAAATAAAGCTAAATGATTACAGAAACTAAAACAAGTTTATTCAAAAATTCAAATCTAAATGATTACAGAAACTAAACAAGTTTATTCAAAATTCAAATCTAAATGATTACAGAAACTAAAACAAGTTTATTCAAAATTCAAATCTAAATGATTACAGAAACTAAAACAAGTTTATTCAAAATTCAAATCTAAATGATTACAGAAACTAAAACAAGTTTATTCAAAATTCAAATCTAAATGATTACAGAAACTAAACAAGTTTATTCAAAATTCAAATCTAAATGATTACAGAAACTAAAACAAGTTTATTCAAAATTCAAATCTAAATGATTACAGAAACTAAAACAAGTTTATTCAAAATTCAAATCTAAATGATTACAGAAACTAAAACAAGTTTATTCAAAATTCAAATCTAAATGATTACAGAAACTAAACAAGTTTATTCAAAATTCAAATCTAAATGATTACAGAAACTAAAACAAGTTTATTCAAAATTCAAATCTAAATGATTACAGAAACTAAAACAAGTTTATTCAAAATTCAAATCTAAATGATTACAGAAACTAAAACAAGTTTATTCAAAATTCAAATCTAAATGATTACAGAAACTAAACAAGTTTATTCAAAATTCAAATCTAAATGATTACAGAAACTAAAACAAGTTTATTCAAAATTCAAATCTAAATGATTACAGAAACTAAAACAAGTTTATTCAAAATTCAAATCTAAATGATTACAGAAACTAAAACAAGTTTATTCAAAATTCAAATCTAAATGATTACAGAAACTAAACAAGTTTATTCAAAATTCAAATCTAAATGATTACAGAAACTAAAACAAGTTTATTCAAAATTCAAATCTAAATGATTACAGAAACTAAAACAAGTTTATTCAAAATTCAAATCTAAATGATTACAGAAACTAAAACAAGTTTATTCAAAATTCAAATCTAAATGATTACAGAAACTAAACAAGTTTATTCAAAATTCAAATCTAAATGATTACAGAAACTAAAACAAGTTTATTCAAAATTCAAATCTAAATGATTACAGAAACTAAAACAAGTTTATTCAAAATTCAAATCTAAATGATTACAGAAAATTGAAATGAGTTTATTTGGGGACATTTCAAATTGAAACAAACCAATAGGAATGAAAGTATCTATATGCAGTTCTAAAATGAAACATTTCATTTTTTTCTTAGTTTCTCCTTTTCAAACTTCGCAGCCTCAATTCTGATCGGACAAGTTCGAAGATCATGTTGCTGTAGAGATTTGCAGTATGCACAATTTCTCCAATTTTTTTCTTTCAATATAGCCTCTTCTCGGTCACTCTTGAGCCTTTTTTTTGTTCCACAGCCTTTATTTCGTATATTTTGTGGATTAGTTACTTCATTTGAAGAAGGTTGAGGCAGTCCAACCATTGCAGCCAAAAATTCTTTTGAACCCATTGGAGGCTTAGAGCCCATATCATCATTAGCTTTCTTCTTTAACTCTTCCAAAGTGTCTCTAAATAGGGCAAGTTTTGTTGGGTCAGCCAAATACCTATTTACACAAGCATCTACATTCCGGAAAATATCCAGTAAAATAGGCTTCAATTCACTCTTTTGATTCTGCAACAAATTCAGTTTGCTAATTCTTGGTCGAGGTACAACACACTTCGTCCATCTCTTCGTTATATACTCATCTGGTATTTCTTCCACTCCACATAATCTCATAACATAGTAAACATGTTTGCAAAAAAGCCCACATCTTTCAAATTTTTTGCACGAACACGTTACTACTTTATCTTCAGAATTGAAAGTAACCTGACAATGGACAAAAAATATAAATACAATTATCTAATCGGGATTATTTCTAAAGCATAGTAACTTATATACAATGAAGATATAACATGCCTGGCTATGACGATGAACAAGTTCATCAAAATAGTTAGGATTTGCATCTCTGTCAATAGAGTCATCAATATCACATGATTTGACACTTGTATCAGTTATCGAAAAAGTCTTCGAACCATCAGTCAAATCAGAAACATTGAAACAAAGGCAATGTTTGAAGGCCTCACACATTTCCTTCTGGATATCCAAAACAACATCATGCGTAAACAACTTATGAGCATGTCTTTCCAATGCATATTCAGTTACCATATCAAGAGTGGAGTACATCGATTTTTGATCATTTTCAGATTGAACCCATCTTTGATTTTGCATAGCGGTATCAAAATGAGTATAAAACTCAATCAAAGTGGACGACGACTTCATCAATTGCTGAAACATGTGATTTTCACTTTCCGACCTAGATGATGTCCTCATAAGTCCTGACATTTCCCAGTCTTGAAAATATGCTGGAATCCAATTATACCTAAGCTTATACATATCATTCAACCACTTATTTTCATCAGCATCATACTTTTTAAGAACATAAAGCCATCGTTTGTCAAACTCTTCTTTATTAATCTTATCAGTCCACACAATTTTCGAAAGGTCACCTCTTAATCCAGACTTAAGAATAATGTGAGAAACCTATGCAATAACAAATATTCAAAATGAATATACAATTGTTAATATAGTAAAAAGCATATAACATACAATAACAGATTAAAAAATAGCTATCAAATAATTAATTATAACAGTTGAAAATGAATATATATGAATTTTATAATGGGAAGAAAAAAACAAATTTAGTTTTTTACCTTTACAGACACCTTCTCCATGATATGCCACATGCATAATCTATGTCTAGCTG
>CM067167.1:299514091-299649091 GCA_034093135.1 Erigeron breviscapus | reverse complement strand
CATGATAGCAATGTCCAATAGGTGGATATATTTGGTATAGTAAGCCCTATTATTAATGCTTAAACTATGATATAAACAATCTTTTATAAGTATATAAAATTACATTTGACAGATTATGTATACATATACTTTTTGACAACTTTGGGCAAATGGTGCTACAGGTCAACCTGATCTGACCTGCACAAATATTACCCATGTTGTTCTGAGCGTGTTTTGACCCGTTACCTAAACTAGTTTAAATATTGGTCACATAAGTCTTAATATCTTGTCTCGATGTATCTCTCATCTGAAGTTATATCCCTTTATTGCATTTAAGTATGTCAAGGTGTATCCATAGGCTGTCAGGGCTTCAGTTGTGGACTAAAGCCCGGTAATACCACATAAAGTCTGTTTGAATAGGGTTGCTAGCCTATGAAGGGATTTTGAATTAACATTTTGTCATAAATTCTCCATTTCAAATGTAGGTTTTCCCATCGTTCTTCCGTTATTATATGAGCCAAGGAAAGGATCAAGAAGAAGCCAAAGAAAAGTTCTTGGAGAGCCTGAAACTGGTAGAAGGATACCTAAAGGGAAAGAAATTCTTTAACGGAGAAACATGTGGCTTCCTAGATCTTGTTTTTGGGTGGATGGCTCATTATCCTGTTGCTATGAAAAAGGCAAGCAATCTAAATCTGTTGAATGAAGAGGCATGGCCATATCTAAGTACATGGATGAAGCAATTTCGTGACATTCCCGTGATCAAAGAAAACTGGCCTGATGAAGAGGCATTAGTCCTCAAGTTTCAGAAAATGCGTGAAGCCCGTGGGATATCCATTCCAACAGAAAAGTGAGATATGAAACCTTGAAGGAATCTTGAGATAATGTAGGTGAAATTATTATAATAATTTTAAATTGACATTTCAGTCTGTACGTGTGAGTGCTAAAAGCAAATTTATAACATCTTTATTCCAAATTGTATGAGATACAGAGAAGAGTTGGGAATGTTTAGGCTGGGTAGTTTAATCCACAAGCAATAATTTTCATTTCAGCGATAAGTGATGGTGGCAATGTTTTAAATACCGGTATATACCGGCCGGTATTACCGGTATCGGAGAGTACTCCGGTATTTTAAGCCCGGTATTTTTCCGGTATTTTCACTATTCAATACCGGCCGGTATTTCCGGTATTTTCCGGTAATACCATTCCGGTATTTTCAAAAAAAAAAAAAAATTTTTTTAAAATTATTTTTATGATACTTTAATGTTATTTTTTGTTGTTTGTTAACTTTAAAACTTATATTTTGTTATGAAATACCTATTTAGTATTATTTTTTAGTGAATTATAATTGTATTTTGACTATTTTCGTTAAATTATAACAAGTTTTATAGGATTTTTATATAAAAAATCAAAGAAATAAAAAATAGTCGTACCGGCCGGTATTTCCGGTAATACCGGAAATTTTTTCCACACCGGTATAACTAAAATACCGGTTTTTAAAACATTGGATTGCACGTAGTGTAAGTTATTAATGTAAAAGAGGTTTTTGTTTTTATTATTATTTTTTTTTTTTGCAAAGTGAGTTTCGATTCAGACGTGTTGGAGACAATTTTAACCAGATATTTCTGGACCTCCAACCCCTTCCTCATGGAAAATACCTTGAGATGTAAAACTGTATTTATTTTAAGATTTAAGGGTGATGTTGTAAATTAATTTCATTAAGGATATTATATGAATTTCAAGTATATTTTATAGGTATTCAGGTGGGAATGTTTAAAATAATGAATAGAAGGGAATGACATTTTAGGGTTATTAACTACTTATTTGAGAAAAAACAAGGAATAAATGTTTTATAATGTAGTATAGATATATATAGATAGTTGGTGAATAATTGATTAGATTAATAATAGAGTAAATTACAGGGATGGTATCTAGAGTTTATCCCAGATTATCCTTTTGATACAAACTTCTAAAATTTCACTCGCATCATACCCAAACTTGAACTTTTCTTCTCGGACCATACTCATGGGCATGATTAGTGTAATTTTTAATGGTTGCTAATTTTGATAGTAATTTACATCGATAATACTTATGGCTATGGTCCGAGTGAAAAAGTACAAGTTTAGGTATAGTCCAAGTGAAACTTTAAAAGTTTGTATCAAAAGAATAATTTGAGGTATAACTGAGGTTTTATCCGTGTAATTTACTATATTGTACGACCAAACACAACATTTACCGAGACACAATGAGGCCTAAGTCAATAACGAACCAGAATTCTCACGTTGTTCACTGCCACATCAGCATCACGTCATTTTTCACTTTTAGAATTTCACCATAACAATAATACTCTCATTCTCACCATATTCTCGTACTTCTCTCTGCCACATCATATTCGTTTAACATAACACAAAAATAATTAAAATAACATTGTATTATTCTAGAAAACAATTCAAATGAAAAAAAATAAAGAGTAAATTACACGGATGGTACCTCAAGTATATCCCAGATTACCCTTTTGGTACAATCTTTTGAATCTCTACTCGGACCACACCTAAAGCTTAAAAAAAAGATTTGTAACACCCACCACTTTGACCGGTCAACGCTAGGGAACTCGTAAAATGGAAATTAGTTAAATTGAAGTAAATAAACTTTTGTAAAGAAAAGATAAGCATGTGAATAGTCATTAGGAGCGTAATTTCAAAATATGTTTGATTGTGTCGACGAGATATTTGAACGAGTCTCGGGTTTAAAGTCTTAACTAAACGAATCATTTCTCGGGAGAAACCGGAACTAGTCGCAAGAGTGTCTTGGGGGAAAAAACCCTTCTTCCCTTCTTTCTTTCCTTCATTTCTCCATCTTCTTTCTCTCTCTAAACTATCTCTTATCTTTTTCTCTCTCAAATGGATGAGCAAAAACACCCTCTCCCTCCTTCTCTCAAAATCGGTTCAAGAGAAAGAATCAAAGAAAGAAAACAACTAAACTTTTGTGTAATAATAATCTAGTGCATGATTCAAGACCTCCTTTCCTTTCAATCTTGCAAGAACAAGTGTTCATCCTCCCTATTTATCTCAATTTTCGGATTTTAAAGCTCAAGTAACTTTTGACATGTAAGTTTACTTCCTAAATACTAAATTCATGTTGTTATAAGTCTTGGATAACTAGATTTCATAACACTTAACCAAATAAATGAGTTTATGGGTGAAATTGGTTGAAATTAGGTTTTGAAAGAGGGGTTTTTGATTTAGGAAGTGGGTTTTGGTTTTGAGATGATATATATGCTTGTTTATACTAGTAATATGTTGTGTTATGAGTTGGGGCTTTGATTATGGGTTTATAGTGATCAATTTTGAGTTTAAAACTTGTTTTTGAGCTGAATCTGGGCTTGATGCGCCGCAGTGACTTGGGCTGCGCCGCAGTTGAAGGCTCGAGACTTGGGCTGCGACGCAGTGCTCTGATGCGACGCGTCAGAATCTGTAATTTTAAAATGAGCATAACTTTTGAACCGTAAGTCCGTTTTTGACGATTCAAGCGGCCACGGAAGCGTAATTGAGTCTACTTTCTAATGGTATAGGCCTCTGAGTCCAAAACATAGTTTAAACAAATCAAAAGTTTTGATTAAGCAACAGTGGTCAAGTCCCGACAGGTCATTGTGAAACAAAACGTAATGATTCCACCCGGTTGGATCAAAGCCTTATAAAATGGACATAATAAAGTTTTTATAGTAATATTAGGTCAATATTGATAGAACCTTACCTCTTGATATGCTTTAGGATTAATGTGATACGTGTATGATAGGTTTCAGCTATCGTGGACGTCGGTCTACTTCTTTTCATCGTGGGGTTGTTATTGCTCGTCACAGGTGAGTTCTGTAGCTCCCTACTCGATTGAGATTCGGGCTGAAAAGTGTACACATGCTTGATTGAGTGATTGTTTGATTGATTGATTGCTTGATTGATTAATTATTTGGATTGACGCTTTGACTTATCATTTGGTTGATCATGCATTCGATTTTGATTATATGATGTGATTAGGATAGTTGTACATACATGGAAGACGATGATGCCTTTAAAGAGTTATAAATGTGGTGGGAAGGCTGCGGGTGACCCTATATATAAGCATCTATGATTCCTTAAATGCAAAGTCGTATGAAATGTATGTGCATTGTGATTTGGTTGAGTTGTTGGATACTTGACTTGTGATTGAGTTGGATGACATGTCTTGTTGGGACATTGGTTGATTTATGGATTGATTGGATATGCATACGGTTACGATTATACATTGCGATTAGGATAGTAGTGCATACATGGAAGACGATAATGCCTTCAAAGAGTTATAGATGTGGTGAGAAGGCTGCGGGTGACCCTATATATAAGCATCTATGATTCCTTGAATGTAAAGTCGTATGAAGTGTATGTACATGATGGATGGTTGAGTTGATGGACATGATGACAAATATACGGGTACTATATGTACTTGATGACATTGATACGGGTACTATATGTACTTGATGTCATTGATACGGGTACTTTATGTACTTGATGACATTGATACAGATACTTTATGTACTTGATGACATTGATATGTACATGACTCCGAGTATACAGACATGTATACTTGATGATTTTGAGATGCCACATTGGTCATGGTGATGACATGTGAGTATCGTTGTATTGATGACGTGTTTGACACACATATGATACACTTAATGACATTGACGTGCATACGATACACTTCTTGTTTTGATATCACTTGTGCATATTCATTACACGCATATGATGCACTATTGACATTGGCACGCATTTGGTACACTTCTTGTTATCGATATTACTAGTGCATGTTCATTATACGTTTACTAACTATCTTGTATAGTTACTTGTATGATTACTTGTGTGTGACGAGGTTTTGCTATGAGCAAACCTATATTACGTGTCATGGTTGTATAAGGGCTACATGTGAGTTATTACTTGCCTTTATCTTGTTCATATTGTAATTATTTGACGATGGTTCCTTGTGATCCATTACTACGAACTCACCAACCTAGTGTTGACTTTGCTTAGTACACTTTTCAGGTAATCAAGTGAATCCGAGACGTGATAGTTGATTGTTGCATTTGCTAGGGCTTGGACTTACATGGATCCGTGATTCATTTGCCCTTTTATGGTTTCATGTTCTTTATGTATATTGTACCTTGAATGTTTGATGTTGGATTCACCGAATCCTTTTATGTCATATAGTTCATGTTCTACGATAATTCCATGCTAATGCTATATCTTTTCGGTAATATCCCAGGCCTAGCTTGGGGTGTTACAAGATTACACTAATAAAACACTACATTATTTAATAATTAAACATTACATTTCTAAAAATTAAACATTACATAAGAATAAAACTAAGCATTTCAATGGTTTTCGGGAAGGTTCCAAATGTGTTCAACTAGAGCGCGCTTCAAATCATTGTGGTTCCACCTGTCGCGAATTTCCCCGTCAATCCGAATTGTGGCTTCAACCCTTTCATCCCATGAACGTCGACCTCTACCTTGGTTCACCAAGTAGTCTTCTTCGGCTTCACTAATTGCCCGACCATTGTCTTCGATTATCATGTTGTGTAAAATGACACAAGCGTACATAATTCGTTTGATTTTATTGACGCTCTATGGTTGGGAATATTGTCTACTTATTCCCAACAGTCTTGAAGTACTTTGAATGCGTGCTTGATGTCTTTTCTTGCTGCTTCTTGCCTTCTTGGTATTTGGCAAACTTCATGTTCTTTGGTTCAATGGACTCTTAAACGACTTTACAAGTGTCGCCCACTCCGGATAAATGTCGTCTCCCAGATAGTACCCCTTTGTAAATTTTTGCCCATTTATAGTATACGTATACTGGGAGCCTGCAGGGCCAAAGTAAGCATGCCAAATCCACAAATCATACGAAGCAACCGCCTCAAGCATGATTGTTGGACGCCAGTTATCACCTCGTGTGTATTGGCCTTGCCATGCCACCAGACAGTTTCTCCAACCCCAATGCATACAATCTATACTTCCGAGCATACCCAGAAAACCATGGATCTCATTATGTGTAGCAGCTAGACGGTCGACATCTTGTTGCGTGGGTTTTCTCAGGTACTCGGTGGGATATAGTTGATAATCACATTTACATAAGTTGTTTAGAATATTAAGTTGTTCGTACCAAATGTAAGTATTAATCTAATTCGTCGGCAGTGCAACCATACGCCAATTGGCATATGACCGAAGTCTTTGGAAAATATTAAAACCGGGTTGACCGACACAGTCAGAGGATGTTGCTTTGAAGATAGCAAAATGTTTTGGTAGAGGTTCAACGTTAAACAAATGAATACCTTGACAGATGCGGATTAACATTTCTTTTCTCATCTGAAACCGATGTTGGAAGTAGTCGGCCGGGTAAACTGGATTCGGACTAAAGTAATCGTTCCAAAAACGAGTCACGGCATCCATATGATCTCTAGCTATATCTCGTCTTGGTGCTCTTGGAATCGCACTTGAGTTTTGGGCGGCTCGTTCTTCTTCATCGGCAGCTTCAATAAACGTGCCTATGAGTTCTGGATCGAAAAACCTTTGTACTCTCTTATATGCCTCAACCAACTTCTATTGTGGTAGAAAGATGATGTGTTTTGGGTTTGAGATGTATTTGTGAGATGTGTTTCTGTGATGTATTGTGTGAATTATATATGTATATTTATAGAGGTAAAGGTTGTTAAAAAAAATAGAAAATCAATTTCAAACTGAAAGTATCTGTTAATGTACTTGCGGCCCCACATGTCACCACGTTCTCATGCCTTCTTCACGCCGGCTAGCTCCAGAACGGCACAGTACACGGCGGTGACGATAACGTTCTCGGAATGGCAGCCGATAACGGGAGCCAGAACGCGGCGGTGTCGGTAAGATAGGTGAGAACGCAAGAATGTGGGGCGAGAATGGCTTGTTGACGACGGCCTAATGATAACAATTAAACTGCAGCCTCATATGCTGAAAGTTGACTAACCAATTAGAAATATTTGAACATGTGGTCCAAGTTAAAACATGTGGTCCAATTAGAAATATGCTGAAAGTTGACTAACCCTTTACACAGGAAGTCATCAAAATGAAGTTTTAGAACAAAAAAAAAATGGAAGAGGTGAAGCTTTTCAGGACATGGTCAAGTCCTTTTGGGTTGAGGATTGTTTGGGCATTGAAACTGAAAGGTATCGAGTACGAGACCATATATGAGGATCTTGCAAACAAGAGTTCGTTGCTACTCGAAAACAACCCGGTTCACAAGACAATACCTGTGTTGTTGCACAATGGAACACCCATATGTGAATCACTTGTAATTCTCGAGTACATTGATGAGACATGGAACACAACTAATCGCTTCTTACCCGAGGATCCGCTTGCTAGAGGGACTAGTCGTTTTTGGGCAAAGTTTAATGATGAGCAGGTATATATCACCATTCCTGTTGACTTTGTGACATAAACTATGATCATGTATAGGAAATTAGGAACCACTCTAATCTGATATAGTGATTTAAAATACGAAACACATAATTCAGCCAAAACTAATTGTTTTATTATTAATCTTGGTAAGAAAATACAACAACAACAACAACAACAAGGGTACCCAATCCCAGCATAAGCCGGGCTATGGGGGAGGTATGATGTAGACAGACCTTACCCCTACTCAAAGGTAGGGAGGCTGCTTCCAGATCCACCGAAGTGGAAGGGACCTCCGGCCCGAAAGTAAAAAATAGGGTTAGATCCACCGGATTGGAGGTCTAAACCAGATCTCAATCTCAACTCTCGATCTCACGTTCTCATCTCGATCTCAAGAATAAAAGATTTTCAATCTCAGATCTTAGATCGGAGAAAAAAAGCCGTTAGAATTGAGAGAGAAGAGAGTAGAGAGAGAGAAGAGAGAGAGTTGAGATCTTGGTAAGAAAATACTCACCCAAATAAGAAGTCAAGTCATATAATCAAAAACCAGGAGTAAATAATGTTTTTTAAGTCTAAAGTCTAGACTGGATTGAACAACTTTGACTAATATACTGAAGAACTGGTCGATTCAGGATTAAGATTAATCTCTCTAGTCTATCTAGTAAAATCTTGAAAATTTATCTGGCAAAAACAATAAATAATATGGGTCAAGAGGATTGAAAGTCATATAAAAGTGTATTTATAAGGTCTAAGTAAATATCATAGGTTGCTATATTGTGTATCATAGTTCCAAACCTTCTCTGTGTCTTTACCTCTAAATTGTTTTTTATCGTATGTATCTTCATCAAAAACAAAAAAAACACACACCGGTACCCAGTTCTCTCTTCCATGAGGCACTGGATATGAGAGATGAAAATGGCCTTACCGCTACCCGAAGCCTGAAGGTAGAGAGGTTGCTTTCATAACGACCCCCAGCCATTTTGTAGGGATCGAGGGTCGAACCTTTGACCTCTGTTTTGTAGGCTGATTGTTTATGTTTCTTCATCAAATTACGGGTAATTTTAAATTTTCTACAGGTCTTCTGACAATGCAGCCATATAAGTTGCATGTCACTCTAACCAACGCCACATCATCATAAGATGTTAGACACATACAATAGCAAAAAAGTAAAATCCAATACACACAAAAGATAATTTGGAAGTATGATACACACAATAGCAATGTGCAATAGGTGGATATATTTGGTATAGTTAGCCCTATTATTAATGCTTAAAAACTGACAAGTAATCTATTTTATTTAGAAATTAGATCATTATTTATAAGTAATTAAGTATATAAAATCATATTTGACACACTATGTATTCATATACTTTTTGACAATTTTGGGCAAATGTTCTTTCAGGTCAACCTGATCTGACCTGCACAAATATTACCCATGTTGTCCTGAAAGTGTTTTGACCAGTTACCTAACTTAGTCTAAATATTGGTCACATAAGTCTTAATTTCAAGCTTCGGTGTATCTCTCGTAGGTAGTTATATTAGATCGTTTAGGTGATGTCAAGGTTCTTCCATTGGCTGTCAGGCCTTTAGTTGTGGACTAAAGCACGGTACTGCCGCATCAAGTCTGTTTGTATAGAGTTGCTAGCCTACATAGTGATTTTGAATTAACATTTTGTCATAAATTCTCCATTTCAACTGTAGGTATTCCCATCGTTCATCCGTTATTATATGAGTCAAGGAAAGGATCAAGAAGAAGCCAAAGAAAAAGTCTTAGAGAGCCTAAAACTAGTAGAAGGATATCTAAAAGGAAAGAAATTCTTTAATGGAGAAACATGTGGATTCCTAGATATTGTTTTTGGGTGGATGGCTCATTATCCTGGTGTTATGAGAAAGGCAACCAATCTAAGTCTGTTGGATGAAGAGACATTTCCATATCCACATGGATGAAGCAATTTCGTGACATTCCGGTGATCAAAGAAAACTGGCCTGATGAAGAGGTACTAATTCTCAAGTTTCAGGAAATGCGTGAAGCCCGTGGGATATCCATTTCAACAGAAAAGTGAAATCTGAAGCCTTGTAGGAATCTTTAGATATGTGGGTGAAATTATCATAATAATTCTAAATTTACATTTCATTCTGTACGTGAGTGTTAAAAGCATATTTATAACAGCTTTCTTCCAAAATTGTATGAGATACAGAGAAGAGTTGGGAATGTTTAGGCTGAGTACTTTAATCCGAAAGCAATAATATTCATTTCGGCAGTAGATAAAAGGCTCTCTTACAGTTAGCAGTTTATACTGCAAATGCTTTTTGCTTAATGTTTATTTGCTTTTAGTTTATACTCTTACTTTACAGTTTACATGACCACATTAGTCAAATTATTGAGGAAGAACAGCGTTAGATGGCATACAATGCAAAGAAGGCCGTTTTTAGTGATTTTACCTCGATATCCCTATAAGAAAAGCTAAGCTTGTTTCTAACCAAGCCTGGGGCAATTACACCAGTTATACTTTGTGAATATTGTATTCTCACATACTTCTCTCTGCACCCTGGTTCTGTCATATGTGTCCATTGTTTGTTCAGTTTTCTTAAGATATCCATGCTCATTCATTGACTATATGTTTGTAACATATTGCATCCGGCAAAAGTTTAATCAACATAGATTATCTTGATATATTTAATTAAATAATGTGTCTTACATTGAATAACCCACCCCTACAGATATATATAATGTGACACACATAGATTTTACTATGTTTTACAGAATACTGACCTAATTTACCTCGTACTCGTCCATCTCAACTCAATGCTTCCGGGATTAGTAAGTTACTCTGATCTTCATCACATAAGTACATAACATACCCTGAAAAAAGGTCATTAACATAACTATCACTTTACAAAAAAATCTAAGAATGACTGTGATCAAATTTCTGATGGAAAACAAGTAGGACATGGTTAACATCGATTCTCCCACCTGAGGAGGTGTCTTAGAAAGATTTACATGAATTGATCTAGTTTCATTATCTTAGCCTTATATTTTATAAGTAGAGGTCTTACCTGATAAGATATACATACAATATAATTTTCCTAGTTACTAGAACCGTATCAAATTAAGTTTGAAACAAGCTTAACGCATTTGCTTTCATATGAGAGTAAAAAAAACACTAATTATCCATACATCAAATATGTGAAACAAAATCTATTGTTTCAAACTATGGAAACTGAAATACTTTATCTAACATTGATGTGGTTAATCCATCTCGAATTGTAATAATTAATAACCATCCTGGTTACGACATATCCTGTCGCCTTACAAACAACAGATATAGCTACACACTTGCTTATAAAGTTGCAAAAGACTTAGGTACACAAATCTTTTTACGTAACCCTACATTGTTTCAGTAAATATTGTCAAAAAGCCGTAAAATGCCTGCTGTTCATATACGGACCAGAATATTCTTTGCAAGGAAGATAATTATAATCAAAATCATTATATTATACATACCCAATAACTCCATTTCTATGGCCGGCTTTTATTCCAACATTCACCCAATAGATCCTAGTTACACATAGTGCAACAAAAGGCAGGCCAAGACACTATAATATTGTTGCAAATAGCATTGGTTTTATCTTTTAACATGCCACTGAATGAACTTTTCTGGAGAACCAGCTGAAGGACACATACTCCGGTTCTATTTGATATATTTCATCTTGCAGTATGATACTATATTGTAGTAAAATAGAAAACGAAATGTCAAATTACTATCATGATAACATCTTAAAAGACTTCATATGTAACTCAATCTAAAATGGATATTTAAATTCAACTCGGCAAACAAAAAAGAAACATGTAGGTGAATAAATGTAATCTATTCGTCATACAAGGACCAAATCAAATCGAATTTCCCAAAACCAAACCAAGTCAATGGTTTGGACTTCCAACCATTATAAAAGAAAGCCATCACACAGAAGCCTTATGCCAAGAAACTTAAAGGAAATGGAAGATGTGAAGCTTTTCAGAACATGGTCAAGTCCGTATGCACTCATGATTGTTTGGGCATTAAAACTTAAAGGGGTAGAGTATGAGACCATCTATGAAGATCTTGCAAACAAGAGTTCTTTACTACTTGAATACAACCCTGTTCACAAGAAAGTGCCGGTGCTGTTGCACAATGGAACACCCATATGTGAATCACTAGTTATTCTTGAGTACATAGATGAGACATGGAACACAGGTACTCGTTTGTTACATGAAGATCCGCTTGCCAGAGCCACCACACGTTTCTGGTCAAAGTTCAACGCTGAGCAGGTAAATCATCACTCCTTTGGTATCAAAACCTGCAATCATTATGTTTGTAAATTGTTCAGTTTCTGTTATGATTGAACAATGCCAACTTGTTTCACATGTTGAAACCCAAAACCGAAAACCATACCAAGTTAGCCAGTAACCCAAAAAAGCTATTAAAAAGGATTTCGGTCCACCTACTTTCATGGTCGAATGGACTAGAATTACTTCCCTGGTCAAGCGCAGATATAACTGCATATTCCCCCATCTGTCCATCACCACTACTACTTCAACTTCACAGTTTAAAAAAACCACTTTCAATAGTTTATATACAAACCAAACCGATGTTACAATTGTAGTAAAAGGAAACATCCATACGAGGAAACAAAATCCTCATTTCTAACCATGTTTTGGGGACACGTACCCCAGCATTCATTATGTAAAATGACATAACCTGAAGACATTTCATCCAGCAATAAGTCATATTATCACAGTAATTTTGTCACACTCAACTCTCCATTTACAACCCTAATCAAACATTCATTTTACAGTCATTACCAATACTATACAGTGAAATTTGATCCATCGGCACTGCATAAATGTTATTTTTTTTTTTTAATCAAATGTAGGTAGCACCATCAGTATTTCGTGCTTATGTCAGTGAAGGGGTGGAACAAGAAGAAGCGAAGGGTCCTGCCTTACAGAACCTAGACATTGTTGAAAAACAACTAATTGGAAAGAAATTCTTCGGTGGAGAAACATTTGGATTCTTAGATCTTGTGTTTGGATGGATTGCCCATTATCTAGAAGTATTTGAAAAGGCAGGTGGCATAGAACTCCTAGATAAACAGAGGTTTCCACTTATATCAGCATGGAAGGATAACTTTTCTGATATCCCGGTTATTAAAGAAAACTGGCCAGATCGAGAGAAGCTGATTACCAAGTTCCAACTTATGCGTGAATATTTCATTTCTACTGCTGCTGCTAAATGAAAGGTTTCATGAAGGTATATTAATAGGAACGTTGAGACTCGCAGTATATCAAGAAATCATCGAATACGAGAAAGTGTAGATGAGCAATTGTTTGCTATTGTTCCAATGTTTCTTCATATTTGTTGTTTTACATTTTCGTTTGAAGGCTTGCAACACTTCCAGGTCTAGACTGAAACACAACATTTCAAAAGTTAAACAATAGACTTATAGTAGTTTAATAAATACACTTTGATTCTAAATGATTTGGATCTGTGAATTCTATATTTGCACATACTTTTCTCTGTCGCCTTTTCTCTTGGGTATGTCCATTATTCCTATCGAGTATAAGATGGAACTCTTCCCATCTGTTTGAGTTACAATTTACTCATGCCTCGACTCGTAAGAGTGAGGATAAAAAATCTCTTACAAGTCGAGTCATGAGTAAAAAATTGAAATTTTGAGTCACAAGTCAATAACTATGATCATCTGAATCTTTCTATATATCTTAAACTAATTGACCACTAACGTCACCAGTAATCACCACAGCTTCATGGTCCATTCTTGAACAAATGAAACCGATTCACGTCTCTAACCAAAACCTCCCTTTGTCACAGTGTGACAATCCTCACAAACCCTTCGATTCTTCAATATCTGCAATAATGTTCCTGGTTTTGAATTCAATAATCCAAATGTCATTGCAAGCCTTTGCCCACAAAGAATCTCTCTTTTCTCAACTTCCTTAACATTATGAAGAACAGATTTTCAATTACCATCAAGGACCTCAAGCAACTTCTGAACCTCTTCATATTGTTCATAAAACGTATCTCCACTACTGAAAGCATATATCTTTTGTTAATATCTATCCAGCTACATCCAGCATCTTTCTTAAGTCTACTAGCATTAATAGATCTTCTGGTCATTCTAACTTGGTCCCATTTTCTTAATGAGGCATATACATTTGAAACCAAACTATAACATCCTGCATTGTCTGAAATCAATCCGATTATACGTTTTGCAGCACGTTCTGCTATTTTGGTTTGTCCACTTGCATGGCATGCACTGAGTAAAGAACAACATATACTTGCATCCGGTTCTACTGGTATGGAAAGAATGAATTCTTGAGCTTCTGTTAACTGTCCAGATTGTGAATGAAGGTCAACTACACAAGCATAGTGTTCAATATTCGTGTCAACTTTGTAGTCTTTCTTCATTTGGTTGAAGTAAAAGCATACTTCTTCTACCAGTCATGAATGACTCACATTACACCCGGTTTTAATTGTGTGGCATTGGAGTTGCTTTACTAACTTCAAATTCCTTAGAATTGTATATATCGGAAAAATCGTCACATACGTGACAAAATCAGGCTTTATTTCACTACTCAATTCTCATTGCCCCAAAAGCAGCCAAAGCCTCGACATACCATGATGCTTTAACAAAACCACTAAGAAGTTCCATGAAGTCAAATCCCTGTTTTTCATTTTGTTGAAAGCTTCCTTTGCTTGCTGGTAAATAACCACATTTATTTACAATCATGTAACTATGTAGAAATTTACCAAATCTGAAGTCACCAATGTTACTGCAAGCACGAAGAACAGAACTAACTGTTAATAGGTCCCGTTTGTGTTCTTGCACCATCTACATAAACAAGTTGATTGCTTCTCGATACTTCTATACTATCGTATAAAGATTATACCACCCCCTTGTTGAAAAATTACATTGTAGGATAAGGGAATTTACCAATATATCCTTAATGATTTAATTATACCATCAGTCCCTTAGCTTCTAAAATATCTCCAGTAACCCTTTACATCAGTTACTTTTACATCATCTATATATACCACTCGACGCCGCCACCACTAATACGCCGCATTGCACGGGTACCGCGCTATACATGATTACATAAATGAGAGTAACCAGTAACTAAAATGCTGTCGGTTTTCAAGTACATTGAAATAAGCACATTGCATACTGTTTGTTTCAAAGACAACCTATGAACCATTTCTCCTGCCATGATCAAACCCAACCCCCCACAAAAAGACGAAACACTAGACACCATAAACGAATCCGTCCTCACACCACACATTCTCGACTCATGAGGCACCTCCAACACTTCCTCCCATTCCTCATTCGCACTATACCTGAAACAAAGACTATTCCAAGAAACAACATCCCTCTGCAGCATTTCATCAAACACCTGGCGCACACAATCCAAAACACCAAACTCCATACATATCAATTAAATTTTTACATATATACAACTCTGACTATGTAGCTAAAACTATGTGGATGGCCAATGGAACCGTTTAAAAATATAGCCGCAGAGATATTGTAACATATATTTGTAACATATATTTGAGTTAAAAAGACTCGTTCTCAAATAATTTGAAAAAAAGAACTTCATCCATTTATGAATTAAAAAATCTTCACTCTCTGAATATTAAATAGGTGTTTATATCTACCAATAAATAAAAACATTTAAAACGAACCTTGAACGACACGTGTACATTTAATTTATTTATTTTATTAAATTAGTTTTTTTAATTGTATATAGATTCAATTTTTTTATTAGACTTAGAATTAAACTCTAACTCTTGGTTTATTAATACAAAAGACATTATAACCTTATTTGATTAATTGTTTTTTCAGTAATAAATTGTCTCTTTTCTTTCTGAATTTTTCAACTCCTGTTACTTATATTAACACGAAAACTTCAAAAATTTGAGTTTACGATCCGAAATCACAAGTCTATTTGTCGTCATCCACTATGCTTACAAGTTCCGATTTGATGTGATTCTAAAATTTAAAGTAAATCCAAAACTCTAACTAAACATATATTATATTTATCATTACTGTTTATTTAAAATTTACTTTCGATCATCTGTTTTCTTTTTAACTACAATTTATTTCATACTCACGAATCATGTATGAGACATATTCGAATTTCTTTATCATACAATCTATATTACCGTACGGCTAATTTGGATCAGGGGTGAGCAAAAACCGAACCGGTAATCCAAAAACCGAAAAAACCCGACAAATACCGAACCAATCGAAAATCCATTGGATTTGGTTTTAGTTTTTTAAAAACCGAATAGATTGGTTCGGTTTTCGGTTTCATATGCAAAACCGAACCGTTGAAACCGAACCGAACTAAAGTTATATATTTCAATTTATTTTATATTTATATATAAATTTCCTGTGTAAGTATATCTGATCATGTTAACACTCGTTTATATAATTATCCAAATTCCTCAAACATGCACTAGTTAAACATAATTAGTCCATTTTGAATCAAAAGTGCTTTCCATTACAGATTCTTTTAGTCTGACTAAATTGGACATATAAAAAAAAGTTTGTGTATGCACTTATTCATCTAGAGTTTGAGCAATATGAGTATGTATATATTTGCAAATTTACACGATCTCACAATCTCCTGTATCATTTCTACAACTTCGCCTCTGATGAAGTTAACAATGGTGTACAAATAAAAATTAAATTGTATTTTTTCAAGGTATATGCACAACGAGATGAATTTAATTAGTTTGTTTAGAGGAGTTCTATATTTTAGTTTTTAAAACTTTTGCTTAAACAATTGAATGTTTTATTAATAATTTAATAAGCTAAAAGTGTTAAGAAAAAAACCGAAACCAAACCGAAAACCGATCCAAACCGAGCTCAAAACCGAAAAACCGAACCATTGGATTGGATCGGTTTTCGGTTTCAAAAAAGAAAAAACCGACCCAAACCGATCCAAGGTTACCCCTAGTTTGGATATAAGTTTAATTTTTTATTTTTATTTTTATTTTTTTAATTTTTTTTTTTGCCTTACACATGGTACGTGAACTACTGAACAAACGCCCAAGACCTCACTTTTCAATTCTTATATCCTTGACTTCTTCTCCCCCTCTCATATCAATCACGTATCTTAAAAAAGAAAAAAATCACTTCATCAACATCAGCATCCGCCACCACTACTGGTCAATACCGGATCTTCACCGATTTAACCGTTAAATCCATATCTTCTCCCAAACCCTAAATCACTTCATCATAACACAAGTAAACTAAAATCGTTAAAAAAAAAAATGGATAGAGAGCCGTTAATTCCACCGAGCAACACACCAAGAACACCGCCGTCACTTTGTCCGTTGCCCGAAAACGACGAAATTTCAATTCCGTTATCTTTAACCCCATCTGAACTTAAAGACATGTTAATTTTTGGTTCCCCTAGAGAACCCACTTCATCAATCATAGATGCCTTGACGGCTAACCAACCATTTGGACCCGACCCGAATAAAGAAGCCCTGTCTTGGCTATCCGACCCGAATTACTCAAGTAAGACTACTAACTTACATAGGTCCAAAACTGCCCCTGCCATGGCTGCCATTAATGATCTAGAACGCCCTTGTAAAGACGGCTCAAAACCGCCTCAGTCGAGCAGTTTGATGATTGTTCGACAAGCGGTTTTGTTGTTGTTTTTGTATCTGTCACTTGGGGTTTGTATATATTGGTATAATAGAGAACATTTCGTTGCGGATGAAACCCATGTTGTTGTTGATGCCCTGTACTTTTGTATCGTTACTATGTGTACTATTGGTTACGGTGATATAACGCCGAATAATTACGTTACTAAGTTGTTTTCTGTTTTATTTGTATTGGTTGGGTTTGGTTTTATCGATATTTTGCTTAGTGGGATGGTTACGTATGTCTTAGATTTACAAGAAAATCATTTGTTGAGGTCGTTAAAGAATAATGTCAACGGAGTGTTAGAGACGGATAATCATCATCACCATCATCCTTCGTATATTATTGATGTGAAAAAAGGGAGAATGAGGATTAGGATGAAAGTTGCGTTAGCGTTAGGTGTTGTGGTTCTTTGTATTGGGGTTGGTGTTGGGGTTATGCATTTCGTCGAGAGGTTAAGCTGGTTGGATTCTTTTTATCTTTCCGTTATGTCTGTTACTACTGTTGGATATGGTGACCATGCTTTCAGTTCAATGGGGGGTCGGATTTTTGCTTCCATTTGGTTGCTTGTGTCGACCTTGGCTGTGGCTCGTGCTTTTCTTTACTTGGCTGAGGCTCGAGTGGATAAACGCCACAGGAGGATGGCTAAATGGGTTCTTGATCAGGGTTTGACCGTTTCTCAGTTTCTTGCCGCTGATATTGATAACAATGGCTACGTCACGTATGTTATTCGTTTTTTCTTAGTATCATTATTTTTCTCTTCCATGGTTTGCTGATATTTGATCGAGTCCTTAGTTAGCTAAAGACCAAGTCTTATATATATTATGCTGGTCACATATCAATTATAAGGCACACATAAAACCTGTAGAACAATAGTAAATGTGGTTTAACAATAGCTGGTGCCCATATGTCCAATAACTAGTGTATACTCCATCTTTTAATTGGTTAAATTGTGTGACTGATGTGCATTTTGAAACTAATTATTGTACCGCTATATTGGTTAATCAAAGATAAACATGTTGAGTTCCATGCTGAGCATTTTGAAGTACTTGTTTGTTAATGACCGCCTAATTTTTTGGGTAAGAGGGCAGAATTTGCCCCGGTTAGCTATATTATATACCCAAAAAACAAAACTACTACAACATGAAGCTAATGCAACACTCGTAAAGTGTTGCATTAAGCTATAAAAATGTTGCATTACTTAAATCTCGGCGGTGTCCATTCATACTCAATCCTTACCGATTCCATTGAATACATTGTCCTCAGTTAAGCTTAGGATAGCTACAACCACTTCTTTGCACAACTCATTTGAAGCATCAATCTGTATCAAAGCTTGAGCATAACTGTGCCTACCTCGTGAGTGAACACACATATTGCTTGTATAAGAATCTAACATAACCGGCTTTCCAATTTTAGTTGCTAAGCCCATCTTCAGTAAATGCAGCCAAAGGAACTTCATGCATCTTAACCCACCGACACCTTAGTAAATTCTTTTTTAGCTAAAATCGAATTTGGAGACCATATGTTTAGAAGAATGAAAACAGACCTGATAAGCCGTGGACCACGCTTTAACACCATATCAGAAATAACTTTATAAGTAAAAACTAAAAAGTGGATTATTAAACCTTGTTCAACCCTTCTACCGAAGCACGAGGGATTACCACATTCGCACCAACCACAAAATTCTTATTAGATAATTCCCTGAAGTTAACCTTTCGAACCTTAGTAACATTATTCATAGCAGATGCATAGGAAAGCTTCTATTGTTTATTTTCATTCTGATTTTTACCATTAATCACTGCCTTATCACCCCCATTCTCCTTTTTCCCCACGTCATTATCCCCCTTCTTTTCATTCAGCTTCACTTCTTGCACCGGATTAGACTGAGTCGTGGATACCTTCAACGAAAGTGCAACATCATCCTTAGCACTCTCTTTTGTAAAACAGAAGAAGAATCAGAATTAGGGTTTACCCCAGCATTAGGGTTTTCCCCATCTTGCCGTTTCAAAAGCCTAGCCGATTTAACCGGTTCTGCTTGCATACCTCTCAATTTAGCAAAACGATTATGTAGAATTTCAATATCAAAATCAAAACCAGCTCCCTACATTCACCAATCACACCCATGAACCGACACACCTTCAAAAGGACAAACAAATAACATATAGACTTGAAGAACCGGACCAAATAAAACCCTAAAAACTCTAGAACCCTAGAAATCAAAAGCAGCCCCTTGATTGATTAATTAACAAAATTAGTCAAGAATAGTAATGACGAGTTGGCTATCCGACAGATTCCACCTATTAATAAAATAGAAAACAGCAATTCGATTAAAAAGGGGAGACACGAAAATAAACCCTAAACGATTTTACAATACTGAAAAAACACAAAAACAAGTGCAAGGAGATCAAAAGATAATCAGATTATACTCATAATCATGTTAAACAGAATAATCAAAGTTGAAAAAGGCTGGACAAGAAGACACAAAATCGCCATATCTAGAGAGAGGGTGCGGCTGGAGTTATTCAATTTATCATTTATCTTTTCAACCAAAATGCCTACTAACTCATTTGATTTCATATCATCTGTTAATCATTTGACCGCCTATTAAGGTGTTTATTATATTACCAATTGACCATTGAACTTAATTTGCTCTGATAATCAAGATTGTTTTATGTAAATGAAATATATAGTAATATGATGAATATCCAAGAATCGAAGAGAAATTGGAGGATTGACAATTAGAGCACTTCTAATAAGAAAATTTTTATATAACTAGTTCTCGCGGATCAGCATGCCGCGGTGAATATGTACCCGGGCCTTGTACAGTCCGCCCAGATCATGCGGTGATTAGGATTGAGGTATTGTACCGGCATCATATGGCTCATACGGGGTGAGTCGATATGTCCAATTGTGGTACCGGGACTAATGTTCCCCCATTACCCTTTTATTTGACAATATTTGGCATGCACGAGTTTTTAGACCATCTTGTTCTGCATATAGTTTTGTTAGTCGTCCTGTAGTTATTGTTAAACAAAAGGGTTTGGATATATAGTTAATTATTGTATGAATGTAGTATTTCGTACTCTCTTAATTCATAATGGATTGATAAAGAGATAGATAGAACCCCCAAAATATACATTATTTATCTATAAGAACTATCTCCCAATCTGGCACGAGCAGGGTTGGGTACACCTGCTTGCATACTCGATATGTGTATCTTCTACCAATGCACACGTGATTACGTGAATATGCTAGTGCTTAAGCTTTCTTCTTCGGTATAAGAATAACATGTTAACTAGGAATTTTTTCCTCACATTTCATAATGGAAGTTTTATAACAACAAAGAAAACATAATCCCTCACAACTATTACACTTTGAAATTTGTATGTAAAATAATCATGAAGGGTAACACTCATATGCGTAAGTACTGATTAATTTTAGGTATTAATTTGTTGCATCTGGTACATAGTTACTTACTACATCCTTGTACCTAACGGATGAAATACCCTTAATTCTGTGTGTTATCAACATATTTATCTGTCTTTTTACAGTCTTCTTTCTGGTATGGAAGTATCATGGGTTGTATATATGATTTTAATGAAGATATCTGATGTATCATGTGACGTGACATTGGCTGTTGATTAATTTGACACAAATCATGTGATCACATGTTTATAGGCACTGCCATTATGATTAATTAATCAATGTGTGGAATAATATTAGTACATCATGGTTTTGTCAAGTTGTAACTCAGAATCTTTTATTTAGTGAATTACTGTGATGCTTCCTTGTTATGACGGTTCTTTTTCTAATGTTTCAGCAAGTCAGAGTTTGTGATATACAAGCTAAAGGCGATGGGAAAGATCTCAGAGAAAGACATATTACAGATATGCAAAATATTTGATCGGCTGGACGCACAAAACCTTGGAAAGATCACGTTGGGTGACCTTATGGAAAGCCACAATAACAAACACGATCATGTGAAATTGTAAAAGGTCAAAGGTGTCCGGGCCTGATGAGTGCTGCTGGTGGATCTTAAGAGTACATAAGGGAAACCTGGGACGAGGCTCTTTATATATCTCTTTAGTTTTGGCGCTGTTACTTTTTTTTTGTAGCATCAACATTGTAGTATATCAAGTATCAATTCTTATGCAGACATGTACGTAGCAAGTAGATGCAAAAAGCATAAGATGTCGGTCTTTATGCTTAGATTGTTAGCAACTGAAAGTACTGTAAAAGTTACTTAAAGATAAAAGTATGAAGCTATGGTTACATTGAAATGTTTACTATTAAACATGGTATATTTTTGAATATCGTTTAACATTTTGGTCTGGAAACTATCAATAAATCTTCCTTCCAGAATGGCATGATTGTCTATACTCTTTATAAAACAAACTTACTCTTCGTTTTAAGCCATTCATACTCTAAAAAGTCTAACATACCCTTATCCATTATATCAACCAAATAATTCACGCTCTTTTCCCATCCATTTTCACTCGATCGTCATCTCCGTCAGCCCAACACCATGCCGCCACCAATCATTTCCATAAACATTTGTTTGGGTGTTGGAATTGAACAAACCTCAAATCGTTGGGTGGTCGAACTACAACAAATCTTCATCAACAAATTGATTTATCGAACCGATTTTCCATCTATTTTCCTAACTTTTTGTGTATGTAGATTTGTTTTTAAGATTTCTTTAATTCGTTAGGTCAGTGGTTTCTCACAACTGCAGCCACCTCCAGCCGGATCCGTTGTGTCCAACTTCAAAAATCTAGCTTCAAATTTGGTCGCTGGAACTTTTTTTTGATTATTTGTAACAAAATGATTCAGTGAGTTGCATGTTTTTTCTACAACGGGTATGTTTTAGGCCACTTTCGACTGGCTACTAGTTTAGTTATATTATATCTAAGGCAAGAAACAACTACTGTATATTATATGGACTTCATATTTTCGCCTTCTTTTTTTCAAATATATAGACTTTTCAATATACAATAAATCATAAATTATACATAATGTATAAATGTTTACTCCACATTAATAGGTGTATTTAGAAAAAAGAACATATTACATCCATACTCCATGCCATACACGATTGCTCACTTTCATAATTCCTTATTTTCTTTTATACCTTTCTAACATTAGAAGTCAACACATATAATATGATAATGATAAGAATGTATATAAATCCATAGCTTTGGAGAAATATATCTATGCAATAGTTTCATTTCATTCCAATCTTTCGAATTTATTTTTGTGACATGCAATATATGATTATAACATCGTACAATCTGTACGTTTGAACGAGACCGTATTCTTATAAACATCATAGCCAACTAAGAAATTCATTTGTGCTATATTCCCATAAATGGCAACACCATCATCTACGGGAGCAAAAGCCAAGCAAATTGATTCATCACTAATTCGAACAAATGTGTTCATTGGATCCAATTCCAAATCCGCCCCATGGAAATGAGCCACCATATTCGGAAAACCCATCACTTCTTGCGGGTTGTAACACAAGCTTATGTTACTAATTTGTTCGTCTGGACTAACAGGTTCGATATCCTCCATTGAACGTCGTACTGCCAATTGTAGCCGGTTATAGAACTCCTCGGGAACTAGTGTTAGTGATGTTCCTGAGTCGATGATTATGTTACTCTCCACGGAAGTAGAATTTTGTGTATAGAAGTCGACACGTTGACCTCTTACTGTTATGCCTTGAAAATTTAGGTAATAAAACCTATCCGGGTATCCAGATAAAATTGGGGTTGAGACAACACCATTTCCAGAAACGGTGGCAACATCACCAAAGTAGATTTTACTTGACCTTTCGACATGAGTAAACATTTGCACAAGACAATACGAAAACTTGCCATTAATTGAAGACCCGATTTGTGTAATGAAGGAAAAAGGCCCCCTTCCGAGTCCTATTATGCCACTTTGATCTTCACTAAACATTCCACCATTTCTATGTCCGCATCCAAAAACCATATTTTTAAAAACGAACAAGATATCATTAGTAGTCGAATTCATTGTAAATGTATCGGTTGCTAGCTCCCCAGAACTAAAAGATAGATCTCCATACGCGACTAGATACAAACAAGTATTGTTTGATGTGACACAAGATCTCATAGGAAACGACATACATGTCGTTGAATCACACGTTGTTGTGTTATAACTCGAGGAAGCCCTAGGATCATAAATTGGAGAGTCTTGATCGAAACAATTAGAACAAGGTTCACATTGTGTCCATATCAAACTACTCCCTGTATCAACGACACCTACGATTTCTTGAGGTGGAGTGCCAATGGATATCCTCATCAAATAATTAGCCATTTCCGTGCTAGGATATATATCGGTCGTGCCAGAAAGGAAGGAACTGAAATACCTAGCACGATCAAAAGAGCGATTCAAGGCAATAACAACTCGTCGTGAAAGGGTGAGGGAAGGATCATAGAAGGGGGACGTTGGTGAATCGCGATGGATGAGGTTTGTACTAAAGCTAACACTACTAGCTCGCGCAAGTGTAAGTAAGCTAATGACATGTAACATATGTACTAAAATCGAAAACGTTAGGAAACGTTTGTTAAGTGACATAATAGTTTCCATGTTTTCTACTTTTAGACCAAACAGAATATGTGTTTGAAGAAAATTTACTTGATTCATATAGTATTTTTCCGAAAGAAGAGTAGTGTATTTGTTGAACAAACTTTCTTTCCTTTTTTCGCTATCTTGTAACAACCGAACAAAACTTTCGTATCTATGATCCACTCATCGGCGAATCCTCGTGAATACTTGTCGCGAGTACTATATGTGTATATTACAACAACAACAAGGTACCCAATCCCGACATAAGTCGGGCTATGGGGGAGGTATGATGTAGACAGACCTTACCCCTACTCAAAGGTAGGGAGGCTGCTTCCGGTTCCACCGCAGTGGAAGGGACCTCCGGCCCGGGTGAAAAAAATAAGGTTAGATCCACCGGAGTGGAAGCTTAACCGGATAGGGATAATCTCGATCTCAAACTCTCAATCTCAATCTCAATCCCACTCTTCGGTTCACAAATTCAGATCTTAGATCTAGAAATTTGTTACCGTTAGGGAGAGGGAGAGGTTAGAGAGAGAGAGAAGAGAGAGAAACTCTAAACATTTGTTCACAAATGATAAAAATGTTAGAACATGCCCACAAAAAAAGGACACACAATTAATGAACGTTGTAAAACCTTCTTTAATTTCTTGTAGCGTGAATGATATACCTTAAAACAATTTGAGACAATCCAATTTTTTTCTCTTATTTTTATGTGTTTCAGTCAATATATAGTTTTTTAAGTGAAACAAAATTTATACAACTAGACATAATCTACTAAACTGGTTGGCATGGAAAGGTAATATTAAGTTTTATCCTTGATGACCAAAATTTTACCACCGGGTCACTATTTTTGTGGTTAACGGTTAGTGATATTTGGGTCCTGCACTTGAAAACTAATTAAATTAGATAATCGAATAGGCAGTGGTCTGTCAGCGATCTAATCTATAGTCGAAATTAAGGGGAAAAAACTTATGTTTAAGATGTTTATGTTTTGTTTATATATGTAGATAGATTCATCTCATACATACAAATTACAACATCTTCACTTATTTTCCATTGCACGAACTTAAATTAATGAATGTCAACGTACAGTCAACACATACAAATATAGTACCAACACGACTTATTCTTATCTTTTAACTTTGAACATTACAAAGATTATCTCATATGACAAATATAGATCGTCTAAATAATATGTCCTAAACTATACTATCTATATTAATCAGGATAGAAGCCATGCCTCTAGCTCTAATAAACTGTCATTATATGTCGTAGCACCATTCCATGGCCATGACAATATGTTATCTTTTTTCCCACCCCCTAATCCGAACACTCCATCTTCATGATCAAAATCCCAATTCTGATCACCTAAGTTATACGAATCGGTCGTTGATGAGCTGCTTGTAGCACCCTCTTCCACTTCTTGACTTACAATTTCTTCTATATCCTTTCCTCCAATAGCACTCTTGGACTCTATATTCATCAATGATTCATCCTCGCCATTCGGGTCCATTAACTTTCCCTGCTCCATCATATCAATAAATCCTAGCATGTCATCATCAACAATCACCTCATGAGTGTCGGTCTCATCACGACATATATTCCTTATGTGCTCATAATCTAAGTAGTGGCAAGGATTTATCAAATTGTCACTCTCCTTTTCTATAACCAGCGTTATTCCCTTTTCTACAAAAGGCATTGTGTTGTCAACTGACTTTGTAAGTTGTTCATATGAAGGATCCACCTTATTATGGACAATTTTAATAGATGGTGTTCTATGAGTTTTATTGATCTCCATGTTGGATCGGCTGGTTCTTCCTTTACGTTTGTTGACAGTTGGTGGGATGATTATGACTGTTGGCGGATTTGATGGTCGTCTTGATGGGAGAATTTTCCGTTTAAGGTGAGAGTTCCAGTAGTTTTTGATATCGTTGTCTGTTCGCCCAGGTAGTTGGGCAGCAATCAAAGACCACCTAAAAAAAAGAAAGATGTAATGTATCACTTAAGTATAGAGTTTCAATATTTATAATATTAAATTATACTATATATTTCCCATATATTCAAAAAGTTATGAGAATTGCTGTTTATAACAAAAAGGTTTTTGTAAGTTCCTATAGCTTTTCCATATATATTTGGTCTCCCCCTGCCTCAATCTGGTGGTCAAGTATCGATTCCCAGCGCTTTTATTTTTATATAATTTTATGGATTACCCTGTTTAGAAAGGCGATTAATGTAGCTAATAAAGTAATAATGTACTAACCTGTTGCCTAATGCTGAATGTAGGTTGGCTATAAGTTTTTCCTCTTCCTTTGAAATATTACCTCTCCTTACGTCGGACCGCAAATAATTAATCCATCTCAATCTGCAACTCTTTCCGCATCTCAACAATCCTATATATACGCATACATACATGTTAATTGGTTGTTAAATTGCAATGTAATTAGGGGAACACGTTAACAGATACATATCGAATTATATGTATGTACCTGCATTTTTTGGTATTGACCTCCAAGAGCCTTCACCATGGACTTGAATGTATTTTTCGAGTATCGTGTCTTCTTCACTAGTCCATCGTCCCCTCCTCATCCCTACTTTGTCACAACATGGCGCTCTTCCCATTTGTTAAACAGAGATCTAAAAATGTGTATAATATTAGAATTTGTAGAATTGGTTGATATTTATAGTACGTGGATAGATTTAAGAAGTTATGAGTGAAAAGGAAAAGATAGTGATGTGTTAGCATGTATGTGTGTGTCTTTGGTAGAAGGGTTTGCCACGACTAGTGTTCTAGTTTTGAAGACCATACTTGTCGTGGCTTGGCTTTCATGTATATAAAACAAAACAACTTAAATATGAAGAAGTTGAAGTCTTCAAATTGCAATATAGTTTTTCTAAAATTTGTCCTTAATCATGTAATTTATGATTTTTACATGGGAAATGATACATGTATCAGAACATTAACGGTTATACTATACGTATAAATTATGGTATATTTTGTTATATATATAAATTATGGTATATTTTGGTATATATATATATCAAAAACAGCTATATGAATATTACTACCTTTTTACATAGATTATTGTATTATAATTTTGATACATGTATCAGAACATTAACGGTTATACTATACGTATAAATTATGGTATATTTTGTTATATATATAAATTATGGTATATTTTGGTATATATATATATCAAAAACAGCTATATGAATATTACTACCTTTTTACATAGATTATTGTATTATAATTTTGATACATGTATCAGAACATTAACGGTTATACTATACGTATAAATTATGGTATATTTTGTTAGGGACCCTTATTTTGAGAACCCATTTTTTTGTAAGAACCATGAGAACTTCTAAATTTCATATTGGATCACATGTTTTTTTTGTTCATTCACATGTGAAACGTTATAAAAATATATGTTGCAGAAGAAAATTTTTTCAGAACCTTATATATAGCCGTTTGTCACATGTGAACAAAAAACGTGAACAAATTCGTTCACAAGTTCATAAAATGCTACTTTGAAGGTTTCTTAAAAAAGTTTCTTCTACAACATACATTTTTATATCATTTCACGTGTGAATGAATAAAAAAAACATGTGAACAAATATATAATTTAAGAGTTCTCATGGTTCTTAAAAAAAATGGTTCTCAAAATAAGAAAACTATATTTTGTATATATATAAATTATGGTATATTTTGTATATATATATCAAAAACAGCTATATGAATATTACTACCTTTTTACATAGATTATTGTATTATAATTTTGATACATGTATCAGAACATTAACGGTTATACTATACGTATAAATTATGGTATATTTTGTTAGGGACCCTTATATAAATTATGGTATATTTTGTTATATATATCAGAACATTAACGGTTATTTTGATATATATAAATTATGGTATATTTTGTTATATATATAAATTATGGTATATTTTGTTATATATATAAATTATGGTATATTTTGGTATATATATATATCAAAAACAGCTATATGAATATTACTACCTTTTTACATAGATTATTGTATTATAATTTTGATACATGTATCAGAACATTAACGGTTATACTATACGTATAAATTATGGTATATTTTGTTATATATATAAATTATGGTATATTTTGGTATATATATATATCAAAAACAGCTATATGAATATTACTACCTTTTTACATAGATTATTGTATTATAATTTTGATACATGTATCAGAACATTAACGGTTATACTATACGTATAAATTATGGTATATTTTGGTATATATATATATCAAAAACAGCTATATGAATATTACTACCTTTTTACATAGATTATTGTATTATAATTTTGATACATGTATCAGAACATTAACGGTTATACTATACGTATAAATTATGGTATATTTTGTATATATATATCAAAAACAGCTATATGAATATTACTACCTTTTTACATAGATTATTGTATTATAATTTTGATACATGTATCAGAACATTAACGGTTATACTATACGTATAAATTATGGTATATTTTGGTATATATATATATCAAAAACAGCTATATGAATATTACTACCTTTTTACATAGATTATTGTATTATAATTTTGATACATGTATCAGAACATTAACGGTTATACTATACGTATAAATTATGGTATATTTTAGTATATATATATCAAAAACAGCTATATGAATATTACTACCTTTTTACATAGATCATTGTATTATAATTTAGCTTTTAAGCTTTGATAAAAATACTTGTTTAGATTGATATTATGTTTATTGTAAGTTATAATAATGATAAAATTCTATCAAGTATACATGTTTAAAATTAAAGAATGTTAGGCTCACAAACAGATTAAAGACAATCTTTACAAATTAATGTTATAAATAGGTGGATCAATTGCATGTAAATTTTTTTCCCCTCATTCCTTCTCTTCATTTCATTGGTGACAGATCGTTTTATAAAAAGCTATTTATAATTGATTTGTAAATCTAACATTTCTCTTAAAATAAATTTCACTAAGTTTTTTATTTTATTTTTAAATTAGGATCAAAATGATTCAATTGAAAAAAAAAATACATAATTAAAAACAAACATTTTAAGAAAGTACATTACATTTATGACTCTAGCCTATATGAAATCGATTTGACATTTCTTAAATGAAAGAGTAAATAATATGTTGAAGGGTTTATATGTATGTCGACGAAGATGTATTGGGTTGCAATTTGACAAGGCATCTAAGGTATGGGGACCTTCAAAATGATTGTAAATGACAGTTATTTAGATCCATTTTGACGATCTATATTGTATTCTTTTAATTACAATGATCTTTTTTTTTTTACGTTAGCCTTAATTTTTATTTCTTACCAAGATTTGGCTACGACTCTAACATGTAACACCTTTACGCTTAAGGTGTTTGTAACGGCAATAGGGTGGATCACGTCGTCGACCCTCGACTTTGATTCCGGCGTTGTGAGTAGTCCTTCCGCTACGAAAGCTGCGGCGTTGTGGTGCCATCGGCCCGATGTCACTGTCTGACGCAGACTTTAGAGGTCAAGGTCATTCGGGTAGTGAGGACTTTAACGTTTTTGTGTGTATTTCGGGTAATTTACGAGATTGATTATTATTCAGAGAATAGTATATATCATGGTACGGGCTCGATCTGCTTGTTTTGTCACCTAAGGAGCTGTTAAAATGGTGCGACGACTTGAATTTTGATCGACTAAAAAAGGAGAGATTGAAGGCTATTTTGTTTATTTGGTGGTGGTTACTTTGAAAAGCTAGAAACAATTGTGTGCATAACTCCACACACGGAAAAAGTCGTGATGTTTTCAATGAATTGGTGGCTACCTCGTTCTTATGGATCACTAATCGGAGAAAGAGGCATAGTGCTTCTTGGCATGATTGGATTTCGAATCCTATTGATTCGCGGTTATGACTTGGTTACGTTGCTTCAAGTTGTCACGAGGATGAGTTTTTTCGTTTCTTTGATTTGTTGTTTTATCTATTCTCTTTCTTGTATTTGTACTTGAACTTTTGGGAATACTAGCGCCTTGCTAGTGATTCTTAGTAATAAATCTATTATGCCGTTCAAAAAAAAAAGCTTTCTTTTAAAAGACAGTCATCTTGAGATATTTCTTTTAACAATCAGTCGGTAGATATACCTCATCGTACAATGATGAAACTCAATACGTATATTAGAATAATATAAAGCAAAATCCCCTCTAAAACCTATTATTTTAAAAAGTCGAACTAACATGAAATAAAACCGGAAATGAGTCCGGTAAGTTGTGAACATTATAATTCCCAATTTATAGTTCGTTGAACGCTTTAATGTGCGCCTCATATTCACGTGCCATCTTAAATATATGCCTTTTGTCCCTGTTGCTTACTAGACAACTTATTCATGGGTGGTCATTTATTGTAGGAACAAATGTACAATTGTAATTTCATTTCATTATATTTTAATATGTCTTATTTATGTATCATTATTATACGAGAAAATAACATAGTTATTAGAGTTAATGACATAAATCGTCCCTGTGGTTTACCTAAATAGTCACGTTTCGTCCTTTAAAATCTAAAACCTCAAGGACAGTCCTTTATAGGAGGATAAGGATCACGTTTGGTCCTTTGACTGTTTGACCGTCACCTTCTCTCCGTTAAACCCCCCACGTGACACTCACGTGAGGGGTATTCCAGTCTTTTCCGTACCATTTGGCTTTATTCTCATCTTCCCTTTTTGTTTATAACTTTATATACAACACAAAATCCCTGCATCATCATCATAATCATACCAAACCCAGAAACATCATCTTCACCATGCCAAAAAGAATCATCATCCTCATGCCATATCAACAAAATTTTGCTACTGAAAATATCAACTAATAAAAATTATTAGAATACATTAAAATAATAATAATAATAATAATGATAATAAAAATAATATAATAATAATAATAAATAATAAAATAAGTAATAATAATAATAATTATAATAATAATAATAATAATAATAATAATAATAATAATAATAATAATAATAATAATAATAATAATAATAATAATAATAATAATAATAATAATAATAATAATAATAATAATAATAATAATAATAATAATAATAATAATAATAATAATAATAATAATAATAATAATAATAATAATAATAATAATAATAATAATAATAATAATAATAATAATAATAATAATAATAATAATAATAATAATAATAATAATAATAATAATAATAATAATAATAATAATAATAATAATAATAATAATAATAATAATAATAATAATAATAATAATAATAATAATAATAATAATAATAATAATAATAATAATAATAATAATAATAATAATAATAATAATAATAATAATAATAATAATAATAATAATAATAATAATAATAATAATAATAATAATAATAATAATAATAATAATAATAATAATAATAATAATAATAATAATAATAATAATAATAATAATAATAATAATAATAATAATAATAATAATAATAATAATAATAATAATAATAATAATAATAATAATAATAATAATAATAATAATAATAATAATAATAATAATAATAATAATAATAATAATAATAATAATAATAATAATAATAATAATAATAATAATAATAATAATAATAATAATAATAATAATAATAATAATAATAATAATAATAATAATAATAATAATAATAATAATAATAATAATAATAATAATAATAATAATAATAATAATAATAATAATAATAATAATAATAATAATAATAATAATAATAATAATAATAATAATAATAATAATAATAATAATAATAATAATAATAATAATAATAATAATAATAATAATAATAATAATAATAATAATAATAATAATAATAATAATAATAATAATAATAATAATAATAATAATAATAATAATAATAATAATAATAATAATAATAATAATAATAATAATAATAATAATAATAATAATAATAATAATAATAATAATAATAATAATAATAATAATAATAATAATAATAATAATAATAATAATAATAATAATAATAATAATAATAATAATAATAATAATAATAATAATAATAATAATAATAATAATAATAATAATAATAATAATAATAATAATAATAATAATAATAATAATAATAATAATAATAATAATAATAATAATAATAATAATAATAATAATAATAATAATAATAATAATAATAATAATAATAATAATAATAATAATAATAATAATAATAATAATAATAATAATAATAATAATAATAATAATAATAATAATAATAATAATAATAATAATAATAATAATAATAATAATAATAATAATAATAATAATAATAATAATAATAATAATATCAAATAATTAATATATAAAGTGACTATATATATAAATTTAACATCCAAAAATGTATAAATGTAAATAATAATAATAATAATAATAATAATAATAATAATAATAATAATAATAATAATAATAATAATAATAATAATAATAATAATAATGAGGATATGATGCGTGAGTCCGAATTGCAAGCTTTAAACTTGTTAAAACAACAGCAATCGGGTCTTGTTGCTTTGTGGAACCATTCCGATTCTTCCGGTTTCATTAAATCTCGTCTCCTTGATCAGATTTCCCTTAATACCAAAATCCAGAATGCCCTCTTGTCCTCCCATCATCATCATCAACCCCCCTTCAAATTTTAGTATACTTATAGATATATCTATCTATGGATACATATGATTGTACGTACAAATATTATTATGAAGAATGTAAAAGGGACTTGGAGATGAAAGAGAAGTTTAGATCTGAAATAGTGTTCTTGTATATAAATATGTTTGTATATATAAAAAAGAGAGATTCAGTAAAAAAAGATAGGGAGGAAAGAGATTATGACCTATACATAAATTACTGGAGTACCCCTCACGTGAGTGTCACGTGGGGGGTTTAACGGAGAGAAGGTGACGGTCAAACAGTCAAAGGACCAAACGTGATCCTTATCCTCCTATAAAGGACTGTCCTTGAGGTTTTTGATTATAAAGGACAAAACGTGACTATTTAGGTAAAACAGAAGGACGATTTATGTCATTAACTCTAGTTATTATCAATTAAAAGATCGATGTTGGGCACCATGAAAATGAAAACGAAAATGAAAAATTTTAATGTGGGAGGACGTGTGCCATCCTCAGCCTCTCTTCGCCAACTTTCTATTCTCGTCCATCTTCCCTTAAGTGTACAAGCACCTTCTAGAGGATCAATCGGTATTGTATTTTAACAAGTGGGTGTGTTGTCCCACCTTCAAATATTCAGTTTGGTCCTTGGATTTTTTGAACATATGACTTTTCTTCATAAGTTATACGAGTATTGTATTTTCATATTTAACATATATATCTTATATGGTCTTACGAAAAAATATATCAAACATACGGACAACAAGTTGTACTGTTGATTTTGTTTTATAACAAAACAAAAACGTTTAAAAAATACGTATATAACCTTATATACTACTATTTATGTTTTTCGTTTTTGAAAATAAAGTATTCTCAATTTGTGTATTAAACTCTTTTGTTATACTGGTTACTTTTAGCACAAATCACAAATAAATTAAACTTTGTTTACAGAAGTCCTGGAAACAATGACGAATCTAAAAAGCAACAAACACAAAATCAAACGTGTTATACGGGGCGGTTACAATTTAACACAAGTGCTTTTTGTAAATTGCCAAGGCTCTAATCTACTACACACCAAATATTCTAAACTATCTCATGCTTAGATTTGAACACAAGACTTCAACACTAAATCCATTTTTAATCCAATACACCTGAAATTGAATGTATTGATAGCAAATCACCAATATATTGGCTTATCACAATATAACATCATCATTTTTAATATTTAAAAACACATCGTATTAAAATAAAATACGCTTTAGTTAAAAAGATTTATTCATAATAATAGTAAATTATAACTGTTAAAAACTTTCAAAAAAACTATTTACCAACTAAATCATTATACGGAGTATAATTGTTAAACTGTAAAATTCCAAAGTAAAAATTTTAAAAGTTTAGGGGGCCAATTGGAAATTTCTTTTATTATATTACTCCGTGTTAAATGATCACAAAGTGGGGTCTTCCCTTCACTTCACCTATCCAAAATTCCAAATACACTGTGAAAACGTTTTACGTTAAAGATCGTCTAAGAGTCAAAGTTTTCATCAATCGGGCTAATCTCACATTAACAAAAAAATAAAAAATCAACGCCTCAAATTACAAATTTACAATGGTTAACATGATTTGACCGGTCTCAGTCCAATAAATATGGGTAGGATATCGGCACTATGTAACAGGATGAAAGCAATATCACTGTACGGAAAGTTTTTGATTCATACATTGAGATTACAAATTGGGAATCAAACTCATCAAATTGAGTATATTCAAAACCTATATATTTATATCAGGTTGGCGCTTTTTACCAAAAAATAAAAAAAAAACAAAAAAAAAACAAGGATAGTGGATTTCAAACTCATAAGTTTCATTTCAACTCGCAAACTATACCATAGTAATTCCAATCATAAATACTAAGGTCGCGTTTGGTTCGCAGATTCTGATGGAATCTGAATTGAATTCCATTCCTTAGTGCGTGTGGTTGCTCAATGATGAAGGAATATCATTCTGTTGGAATGTAAACATTCCCACATTTGATGAAATCTCCATTCCATGGGGATGGGGGAAGGAATCTCATTCCGTCCGTCACTTAAATCTTTAAAAAATGAAAAACATTCCGTCAAATTCCATTCCGTCAGATTCCAATTCCTTTAAAAGATTTCATTCCTTCCAAAAACATTTTGTGAACCAAACGCGCCCTAAGTAATGCAAATGATTCTTATAGTTTTTTGAAATTAAAAAAAGAATAGGGGTAGGTTCAAAGTTATTTTTGAAGAAATGAAATGAAGAATACATATTAGGATCCAGTTTATTATTTCTATGTATTCAAATTCCACTCTTAGATGGCCGGGTTGGGTCATTTTTGAAAGATTTAGAGAATATTGTATCACAAGGATAGATTGCTAAAGAGAGTCTTTTTTCTTATTATGTGTAAATTGCAGTACAAAAGAAGAAGGGGCATACCCCTTTAAATACTAAAACAGAACAAACGGGTATGCAAGGAACTCGCATAACTAAACAACTTATTCAAATAAGTCAAAAACTAACATACGAAAATAACTCAGAAAAAGACTCAACAACCATTTGAAATTTGAAGACTTCTACCCACGTGCAGATGAACTAGTCTTACTTGTCTCCACATCAGCATCCTTGAATGGGAGTGTAGTGAGTGTAGTGTCACTTTTAACACCCCCCCTTGATACACACTCCTGCACTCCAATCTTGTACCTTAAATACACAAACTTTTCTTTGGGAATAGACTTGGTCATGAGATCATCAAATTGCTCATTGGTACCACAGAACTCGAGCTTCACCTGGCCTTGGTTTACCATATCTCTAATGAAGTGATACTTCAATTCAATGTGCTTTGAACGACTATTCATAACTGGATTTTTAGACAAATTGATGGCAGACTTACTATCACAGAACATGGTAGTCTCCTCATTTTGAACCACCCCAAGATCATGCAAAATTCTTCTAAGCCACACAGCTTGGCAAGCACCTCCTGTGGCGGAGATATACTCGGCTTCAGTGCTTGAGAGAGCCACAGTCTTTTGCTTCTTTGAACACCAGGAAACTGCCCCATTGCCAAGCAGAAAGACATTTGCAGACACACTCTTTCTATCATCCATGCATCCTGCCCAGTCACTATCAGTGTAGCCAACTAGTTGGAGATTATTTCTTTGTTCATACCATAGCCCGAGATTAACTGTCCCTGCAATGTATCTTAACACCTTCTTGGCTGCACCTAAGTGGTTTTTAGATGGTGTTTGCATAAATCTGGCTAGAACTCCCACTGAGAAGGCCAAATCAGGCCTGGTATGAGTGAGATACATGAGACCCCCCACCAGGCTCCTGTATAACGTCTCATTTACCTTATCCTCGCCATCTTCTAAATGAAGCTTATCATAAGGACTCATTGGGATGGCTTCGGCTTTACAATCTTTCATCTGAAACTTGTCAAGCAAACTTCTAGCGTATTTCTCTTGACTCACAAAAATGCCTTCACTGGATTGCTTTACTTCGAGACCAAGGAAGTATCGTAACAACCCCATGTCCGTCATCTCAAAGACCGCCTTCATACCTTCTTTAAATTCGGAAATAAGCTCATCACATGAACTGGTGCATATGATATCATCCACATAGAGACAAACATAGATAATATCACTGTTACCAGTTTGTTTTACATACAATGTTGGCTCATTAAGGCTCCTGATGTATCCATTCTTTGTGAAATAGCCGTCTATCTTGGAATACCAGGCCCTGGGCGCCTGTTTAAGGCCATACAAAGCCTTCTTAAGTTTGTATACCTTGTCACCAGAGCCCTTAATCTCATAACCCTCTGGCTGCTCCACATATATGTCTTCGTTAAGCTCTCCATTTAAAAAGGCTGACTTTACATCTAATTGATGTAAAAACCACCCTTTCTGAGCAGCAACCGCAAGAACAACTCTAATGGTTTCAAACCTTGCGACTGGAGCAAAGGTTTCTTCAAAATCAACACCCCGTTTTTGAGAATAACCTTTGGCAACTAACCGGGCTTTGTGCTTGATCACCTGCCCATCAGCACCAAGTTTAGTTTTATACAACCATTTAAGACCAACGATATTCTTACCAGGTGGAAGTGAGACAAGCTCCCATGTGTCGTTTCTTTCTATAGCAGCAATTTCTTCAGCCATAGCAATTTGCCATACTTTCTTTTGAGCAGCATCATTATTGCACAATGGATCACACACACTTAATGCAAACTGTAAATGCATATACTCCTCTGGTTCAAAAGCCCTTGTTGATGCATAAATATCCGAGAGAGGCCTTATTTTTTCTGGAGTTTGAGTACTTAGACTAGATAAAGTAGTATGACTTGAAGAGAGAGGAGAAAAAGTGTTACCAACTGAGCTAGCATGTGAATCTTCATGAGATGGTGTCTGCTCCACTATATTAGCTGAAGTAGCACTAGGTGAGGGAGATGACATTATAGGTTCTTCATTGCTAGCTGGCTGGCCATTTGCTTCACTTGACAAGGACACTTCTTCTGCCTCTTTTATTGGGAATGGGTCTTCATAAGACAAGTCAAATCCACCTTTTTCACTTTTGCTATTCTCTTTCCAGTTCCATGATGCATCTTCAATGATGGTGACATCTCTGCTGGCATCAAATTTCAATGTGATAGGATTTATGAGGCGATAGCTTGTAGGGATTTTGGAGGAATATCCTATCATAACCACCTTTTGTGATCTATCATCAAGCTTTTTTCTTCCATGAGCATACACATGCTTATATGCTATGCTCCCAAAGACCCGAAGCCTAGACACATCAGGAACTTCACCAGACCATGCATGGAGTGGAGTGCGGCCATCAACAGCACTTGTAGGAGATCGATTGAGAGTATAAACGGCTGTTGCAACTGCCTCAGCCCAAAGGAAATTTGGCAGCTCCTTTTCTTTAAGCATACTTCTTGTCATCCCCATGATTGTACGATTTTTGCGTTCCACAACACCGTTGAGTTGAGGTGTATGCGGAGTTGTTAACTCTCTTCTAATTCCATGCTCCTCACAAAATGAATCAAATTCTTTAGAACAAAACTCCCCTCCCCTGTCAGTACGTAAGACCTTTATAGAAGTCTTGCATTGGTTTTCCACAAGATTTTTAAACACCTTAAATTTGCCAAAAGCCTCTGATTTATTAGTAAGAAAATAGACCCAGGACATCCTTGTGAGATCGTCAATTAAAAGAAAATAATATAGACTACCACCAAGACTTTGTACTTGCATGGGACCACAAAGGTCTGCATGAACAAGTCCAAGCCTTTCCTTAGCTCTCCATGAATGAGAAGTGAAGGGAGTTCGAGTGTGTTTGCCCAGCAAACACCCTTCACATTTGGCTGACTTTCTAATTCGAGGAAGACCTGTAACCATATCATTATCATGTAACAGCCTCATGCTATCAAAGTTTAAGTGAGCAAACCTCTTGTGCCATAGGCAAGAAGTTAAGTCTGAATCTGTTGTTATCACATCAGGGGAGGAAACATCTAGCAAAAACATATTATTAGCAAGTACATGGATCTTCATTACTTCTTCACCTTGACTTTTAATGACACACCGGTCATTTTCAAAGAGCAGGGAGTATCCCTTTTTCATGAGTTGACCCACACTCAAGAGATTGTACTCCAATGAAGGAGCATAGTACACATCATTTAGAAGTCTTGAGCCATTGGGTCCTGCATTTACTCTAACAGTTCCCTTTCCTTCAATAGCCAATTTTTTCTTGTTTCCCAGTTGTACATCGACCTTGAAACTATCATCCAATTGAGTGAAGCTGGATCTTGATCCTGTCATATGATTAGAACACCCAGAATCAATAAACCACAGGTTGTTCTTTTGTACCTGATCAGATTTTATCATGAGACAAGTGCTGGCATCTTCAAGGCATGCCATAAACAGGTGTTGTTCTTCGTTAACTTCTTCTCTTTCACTTGTCTCTGCCACATTTGCTTGAGTTTCTTGATTATACCAGCAATCTCTGGAAACATGTCCATATTTCTTGCAAACATAGCACTGGGGAACTTTACTGCGGTCCATGGTACGCCCTCGTCCACGGCCTCTCATAGGACCACGCCCACGACCTCGAAAGCCACTTGTATTTTGAGGTCGATTGTATTCTTGAACCACTTGTAGTGCATGTTCTTCTGTCTTCTCTGATTTTTCAACCGTGCGACTCATCATTCGCTGTTCTTGAGACTGCAAAGAACCCATAAGTTTGACTGAAGTAAGCTTAGATAAATTACTGGCTACCTCAATTGATGAGACCAAAAAGTCAAACGCGGGGGTGAGGCTCCTCAGAATTTTCTCTACAATTACTTGATCAGTCACCTTCTCTCCATACGATCTCTTTTGATTGACAATTGCCATGACTCTAGAGAAGTAGTCACCAACCATCTCTCCTTCTTTCATGGCCAGATTCTCAAAGTCCCTACGGAGACCTTGAAGCTTGACAGCCTTCACTTGATCATCACCTTGAAATTCAAGTTTCAAAGTGTTCCAACTTTCATGAGCAGAGCTAGCAGAAGCGATACGAGAGAAAAGAGTGTCATGTACGGCTTGTTGAATCAAAGCCATAGCATATGCATCTCGTTTCTTCAGGGTCTTGAGCTTGACTTCATCTTTTTCCTCCTCATCAATACCCGTTTTTACAAGATCCCATAGATCTTTGGACTTGAGTATAGTTTTCATTCGAATACTCCAGTAATCATATCCTTCTCCTTTGAAGATCGGGATCGGAGTGGCGGCTGTGGGAAGGTTGTTAGTTTGATCAGCCATGAATAACTGGGGAAGAAGGAAAGGAAAATAAAAAAGTGGGACAGTGGGTGAACCAAAGCTCTGATGCCACTGAAAGATTTAGAGAATATTGTATCACAAGGATAGATTGCTAAAGAGAGTCTTTTTTCTTATTATGTGTAAATTGCAGTACAAAAGAAGAAGGGGCATACCCCTTTAAATACTAAAACAGAACAAACGGGTATGCAAGGAACTCGCATAACTAAACAACTTATTCAAATAAGTCAAAAACTAACATACGAAAATAACTCAGAAAAAGACTCAACAACCATTTGAAATTTGAAGACTTCTACCCACGTGCAGATGAACTAGTCTTACTTGTCTCCACATCAGCATCCTTGAATGGGAGTGTAGTGAGTGTAGTGTCACTTTTAACAATTTTTCGGGAGCATAACAAGTCGGAACCAAATGTAAGTGAACCAATTTCCCTGCAAGTATCCCATCGGTCTCCTTCATATCGATATCCACAGGAATTAGTCCAACTAGTAGTTTCCAGTCGAAATAGTATAGCATTTGAGCAAGTAAAAACTCCATCGTCGTCAAACCAAAAGTTATCCCCGGACACATTCTCCTTCCAGACCCAAATGGAATAAACTGATGATTGGTTCCCATGAAGTCGACTGAACTATTCTCAAATCTCTCCGGGTTGAAGCTCTCAGGATCGTCCCAGTATTCAGGATCCGTTGACAACGCCAATGGATTGATGATTACTTTCATTTTTTTAGGTATATCATAACCATCAATTTTACAATTTTCTCTACATACATGTGGGAGTAACAGAGGAACTGGAGGGTGAAGTCTTAAGGTTTCCTTGATTACTGATTGCAAATAGCTTAAACCTTGTATATCAGCCTCTATAACTTTTCGTTTTCCCTTCAAGGCTTGTCTCACTTCTTCTTGAGCCTTATGCATCACACTCGGGTGTCTCATCATCTCGGTCATAGCCCATTCAATCGTTACTGACGCTGTATCAGTGCCTCCTCCAAAGATGTCCTATATATCAACATAAATGGAAGTTATATTACAATTGGTCATGTATACTCAAATGATCAAGTACATATTTATTTCATACAGCCATTAGTGGATATACAGTAGATATTTTTGCTTGTCTTGGTCTATGATGATGGATTGATGGAAAGCTATGGCTCACATCTTTAATTGTGTATGTATTTGTTTTATCCGTATATGATGGACCTAACTTTTTGTTGACTTTAGAGCATCAAATTTTGCTACGGAACCTTGAACAACCCATAACGCCATCTTAGAGTCATATCAGTTTTCATTATTTTATACCCACACATACGATAACTAATAGGGATAACTTTTTTACTGCTAAAAAAAAGCGATGCTTGCACTTATCACGAACTCATACCTAATAAGGTCCACACAAATTTGTAGAAATCTTATGTAATATCAAGATTTATAGGCATAAAATACTTAGTTACACCGTAGATTATGGTTTTCTAGTGGAAACAAATAGTTGATAGAATTATGAACTTACTACGAAAATGGCTTTAATGTTGTTGTTGGTGATGGGGAACTCATAACCACCTTCTTCTTTGATTTTGAGAAGAACATCAAGAAGATCCTCCTCCTCTTCCTTCTGATCCTCATGGTTTTTTCCTTTCCGTTCGTGTTCCTCCAAGATATCTTGTCAAGCGTCTTGTGCAGCTTCATTAACTTTGATCTTAGTCCAGAAAATAAAGAAACTTAAAGTCAGGATACAGATCCGCCAAGTGAAATCCACTGTTTACTTTTGTAAATTCATCTATGAACTCTAAAAGGGCTTGTTGGTGATTACTGTTTTTCCCAAAGGAAGCCATACAAACCACCTTATTAATCAGTTCTGTGACACTTGTGTGCACATTTATCGGCTTCCCAGAATTTAATCGTAAGAAACCATCAAACGCTTGTTCTCTAATGGGACCGAATGATTTAACCTTTTTGGCACTAAGGAGTTCCAAGGTAGAAATCTTTTTCATTTGTCTCCAATACTCTCCATAGGGAGCTAGTGCTATATCGGTATTTCCATACAATACAAGTTCACTCCCAAATGTCTTGGGACGGTCTGCAAACACGATATCATGGGTTTTAAGTACTTCTTTTGCGAGACGAGGCGATGAAATAATGATGGCTGAAACTTGGCCTAGTTGGATATGCATAATGGGGCCATATTTCTGTGCCATGTCTCGAAAGGCACGGTGTGGGAGTAATCCAGCCAGCTGATGTATGTTTCCGATTAGAGGTAACTTTGGCGGCCCTGGTGGAAGATTTAGTGATTTTGTAATTCTGACTTTCTTGTTGAGCACAAACTAGTAGAAGAGGATAAGAAAGGAAACAATGAAACTGAATGTCAGTTTGGTATCCATGGTTTCAGTCTTGCAATGGATTAAGTGAAGTCTATAAATTTTAATTTGGTAAAGATACACACATATATAGAGCTTCTCTCTCTCTAGAGAGTTGGCTTTGGTTTTGTTACGCCGTCAAACATATTTTTTTAAGGGTACGCCTTAAGCCGGACGTCTTTTTGAAGCAACTTCCCTACCTTTAAGTAGAGATAAAACTCTACATATACTTTCTCCATATCCTATTTTTGTCGGGATTGAATACCGTAATCGTTGTCCTCACCATATTTTAATTTGGTATAGGTTTTTCTTTTATATACTATGTACTCCTACATTTTAGAGCGAGTATACACATGAACAGACACATATGATTACAAAAATCATTTCAAGTATTTCCCACAAAATCATTTCAAATATTTCCCTTTAATCTATGAATTAAGCGAATTTTATTACATGTTAAATTATTATATACTTAACATATCTATAATACCTTATAAAGCAAGAAGCCCTTTTTTCAAATCTCAATTAAGTAATTGAACTACCTAAATTACCCTTCTTTTTTATTCACTAATATAAACATCTCTACCTAATATACCAATAATACCCTTAAATCTCAACCATTCATTTCTCTCTCTCTCCTCAAATCTCAACCACTCATTTTTTCTCTCTCCTCCATAAATCATTTTATTCCTCTAATTCATTCAAAATCTTTTATCTTAAAAACCGTATATCGATAAATTATAAAAATTGTATGGGTGTTCTTAAAATTTCATGCTCTTTCATTAGAGATGTCATTCGATATACTTTCGACGAATTTTTAAATCCGAGGGCGGAGCCCGTACGGCTAAGACATTTGGCTATCATACTCTATGACTTGACCTATCACCCCACCATCTCACCGCCGCAACGCGCGGGCACTATCTCTCGTTTAAATACAATACAGCATAATATAAGTTTCAAAATTTTGGTGCCACTTAATATATATTCTTGATTAACGAGAGGGGTACCCGCGGCGGTGACGGTGACAGATGGTGGTGGGGGTAACGGTATGATTATTAATGTAAAAATAATTGATGTAATGGGTAGTGTAGTTATTCTATGAGTTAAGAAATATATGTTGTAAATAATTTCATTAAGAATATTATAGGTGTATTAGGTGAATATTTAAATTAGTGAATAAATGAGAGAATAGTTTGGATAGATAGGTTATAGGGATATTTTGGGTAAATGTAGTATGTGGGTTGAGAATGTGTTAAAAATATGAGTATTTTGGATTTTTTTTAAGATAGAATGTTGAAAAGGGAAGTAGTTTGTTTTATAAAATAATAAAAATTAAGATAGATATATATAACTATTAAAAATTAACAAGTTTTTATAAATTTTCTTTAATTTATTGATATATCCATTAGTTCATCGGATATGCATGAAATATAATAATATAATCTATTCTAATAATTTTACTAATTTAACTCTTTGAAACTTTTTAAAATTTAATTTTTATTTATTGTAATTTATTTGAAAGACACAATTTGTTTTTAACTAAAGAAAACTAGGTTAACAGTAGCATGTTGGAGATTTTTTGTTAAATGACTAAACTTTAATTTTTATATTCATTTATATATATACTAGATTTTAGACCCGTGTCATATACACGAGTTTTACAACATTATTAATATAAGAATTAGTATATGAAACAAAAAAAATACTTATACGTTAAATGTAAAAATATACTTAAAAAGGAATTGAGATATTTAAATGTAAATACTGAATGATAAATCATATCAAGGTTGGATGGTGTAACAGAGTTTCTTTTATACAAACTCTTCCGGATAAGCAATATCTTAACTTTGATTACATAATTGACTGAGTTCTCATTGATGTCTTGCAAAAAAGTAATTTTATTTTCGTTAGCCATGATTGTTAAGAACAATAAAAGTAGCAGCTAGTTCGTGGGGTTTTCAATAATTTTGTCTGTTGTGATTTTATTTGTAGGTTTCAGTTTATATAAGATTAATCTGTATCCTAAATATAATTTGATTTTAATTACTAATAACAACAATATTACAATTAATTTGATATAGTTAATAATATAAAATAAATAATTGATATAAATATGTAACCTCCCTAACTTTTAGCTATATTTTGTTATTAGATAGACATTATGCAATAAAGTATTAATTATTTTTAAATTGGGTTAAAAGTGTAAATTGGTGATGGAAAACCAAAAAGTGTAAATTAATTTAGACATGTGTTGATTTAATTAATTTTGAGAAATTGAGAGCTGTGATTGGTCAATTTAGGTTAGTTCAGTTGACTTTTAGTATATATTAAGATTTTTCTGAATGGTAAATTTGAGGTAAGCGATATTTTTTTTTATTAAAAGCTTTGAAAGACAAGATTTTTTGTTTTCTTCAAATTTAAAGCTAGAAATTTTAATATATCTATACTACTATATAAATGTAACACCCGTCGTTTAAAAATATGAATTTCCAAAATAATTTCGCCTAACGGCGTCAAAGAAAACGGAATTAAACTTTAAAAGTCCAAACCAGCAAAATCTGTTTGGTTCATTCATTAAATGGTGTTACTAGCCATATCATCAAAACAAGTCTAAATGGAAATCCATCGGTTGTCCCAACATTAAACAACCGACATTATAGTAAATACAAATCATAAATATCTAAACATAAATTAATGTCTAAGGCGAGCAGCCACTATAGGTAAACTACAGCCAGCTTCAAGATCATCTACCCATGTCTCACATCTTCTCACATCTACCTGCTCACTAATGTTGGACCTGAGGGCACAACACATTTTAAAAGAGCAAGTGTTAGCTAACGAATTAGCTAAGTAAGATAACACATAATTTATAAAACATTTGTCCATTCAAATCATTATAGAAAAATCGTTTGAATTCGTTAAGGCACATAGCACATCAATCATATCATCTCACATACATATCATAGCATCAACATCTTCATATTAGGATGAACCACCCTAAATGTGCCTAGTCATCTTTCATATCTTTTCACATATCATCTTTGCAAATGTGACATAAGTCACACATATCATATAACATCTTGCAATTGTGACATAAGTCACACACATCATATAACATATACATCTTTGTAAGTGTGACATAAGTCACACCCGAAGATGGTACTACCTGAAGATGGTACTACCTGAAGACACCTCAATGTCAATGGTGGAGTTACTTTGCAATATAGGCGTTGAACTGGAGATGACCAGTTGCAGTGAGTATATACCAAGTTCTTGAAGATGGTACTACCTGAAGATGGTACTACCTGAAGATGGTACTACCTGAAGATGGTACTACCTGAAGATGGTACTACCTGAAGATGGTACTACCTGAAGATGGTACTACCTGAAGATGGTACTACCTGAAGATGGTACTACCTGAAGATGGTACTACCTGAAGATGGTACTACCTGAAGATGGTACTACCTGAAGATGGTACTACCTGAAGATGGTACTACCTGAAGATGGTACTACCTGAAGATGGTACTACCTGAAGATGGTACTACCTGAAGATGGTACTACCTGAAGATGGTACTACCTGAAGATGGTACTACCTGAAGATGGTACTACCTGAAGATGGTACTACCTGAAGATGGTACTACCTGAAGATGGTACTACCTGAAGATGGTACTACCTGAAGATGGTACTACCTGAAGATGGTACTACCTGAAGATGGTACTACCTGAAGATGGTACTACCTGAAGATGGTACTACCTGAAGATGGTACTACCTGAAGATGGTACTACCTGAAGATGGTACTACCTGAAGATGGTACTACCTGAAGATGGTACTACCTGAAGATGGTACTACCTGAAGATGGTACTACCTGAAGATGGTACTACCTGAAGATGGTACTACCTGAAGATGGTACTACCTGAAGATGGTACTACCTGAAGATGGTACTACCTGAAGATGGTACTACCTGAAGATGGTACTACCTGAAGATGGTACTACCTGAAGATGGTACTACCTGAAGATGGTACTACCTGAAGATGGTACTACCTGAAGATGGTACTACCTGAAGATGGTACTACCTGAAGATGGTACTACCTGAAGATGGTACTACCTGAAGATGGTACTACCTGAAGATGGTACTACCTGAAGATGGTACTACCTGAAGATGGTACTACCTGAAGATGGTACTACCTGAAGATGGTACTACCTGAAGATGGTACTACCTGAAGATGGTACTACCTGAAGATGGTACTACCTGAAGATGGTACTACCTGAAGATGGTACTACCTGAAGATGGTACTACCTGAAGATGGTACTACCTGAAGATGGTACTACCTGAAGATGGTACTACCTGAAGATGGTACTACCTGAAGATGGTACTACCTGAAGATGGTACTACCTGAAGATGGTACTACCTGAAGATGGTACTACCTGAAGATGGTACTACCTGAAGATGGTACTACCTGAAGATGGTACTACCTGAAGATGGTACTACCTGAAGATGGTACTACCTGAAGATGGTACTACCTGAAGATGGTACTACCTGAAGATGGTACTACCATCATATAACTACATCTTTGTAAGTGTGACATAAGTCACACCCGAAGATGGTACTACCTGAAGATGGTACTACCTGAAGACACCTCAATGTCAATGGTGGAGTTACTTTGCAATATAGGCGTTGAACTGGAGATGACCAGTTGCAGTGAGTATATACCAAGTTCTAGATAGATTACTTATTTAAGTGACAATAAGTAAAGAACAATGCAATAATATAAAATACTTGTAAAGTAAATTGGTGAGACAATATGTAATTTTCAAGTGTAATTTATTTATTAACTTTTAATAAATTACAAGGTTGTTGCGGAACCAAGATAATACAAAGTATGTAAATATCCTAACAACCTATAAACTACAATTGATCTACACTTGGAATTTCTCTAAACAATCGAAACACTTAAAGTTGTGAAATGTTCCTTTTTACGATTGAGAGAATATTGCACAAGTTCACCAAGAATATTGCAGGTTTGCAAAGTGTGTGTTGTATATATTCTTGTTGTGCAATGACTTGTATTTATAGGCAAAGTTAACATTCGGATGTTAACTTTGGCCGTACAAATATGGTTGAGAACATTTAAGGAATAGCATTTAATTCCTTAAAATGCTGTGTAAAGTTGCAGTATAAAGCAACTTTACTCAACCAGCTTTATGTACCTTTTTGTACTTTATACACAGATAAATCTTATTATCCGTGTAATAGCACATAAAGCATAAAAGTCAATTCCTCGTAATCAGTGTAAAGCTTTGTAAGAGCTTTCCACTGATGGTCTCCAGTTTGTAACTGACTAGAACGTCAACTGGGCTTCGCTGCATTGTCATTCTCTATCTTCCACTTGTTGTCTTCGACTTCAACTGGTCAGTTCTCAACTGGAGGAAGTCTTCAGTTGCGTTAACTGTACGATGCAACTGGACTTCAATATATTTCCGGACAAATCTTCTTGGTCTCCAGGTGCAACTGGAGACTGGCCAGTTTCACTGAAACTGGTCCTAACAAATTCCCCCTATTTGTCCTGAAATATTGCCAAGTCTTTTTCAGTTCTTGTATCTGTACAAGTGTGAACTGGAGAGACTTGTTCGATTAAATCTATCTAAGTTTTCCAAGGCATTTTTATAGATCAGTAAATGCCTTGGGTTTTTCTTTTGAGTTTGTTAGATCTAATCTATTATCTATCTTGTGGTTACAAACTGGTAACTTCATTTATACAGAGAAATGAAATATACACAAGTTACAGAATGTAAACAAAAATACAAGCAGATAAACTGAAAGAAAAATTTAAGATGGCCCTTCACCAATTTTCCTTTTCTTTGTCACTGAAGAGATAGGCTGAGAGTCTTCAGGGTCAATATAACATCCCGAACTTTTATGTAATGTTTGACTAATGCCGTTAAGTCAATTTGGGGTGTCGTTAAGTCTTTACTTAATATTTGAATGTGGCTATGTGTGATTAACGTAGATAAAGTAGTTAGGTTTGAGAGCCTAAATACTAATGACGAATAAAAGTGTGTTTAATGTCGCTTAAAGGCTATGTAGTGCCTTTTAATGAAGGACTAATGTTGTATATGGTCAATAATGCAGTTTGTGACCAATAATGAAGGATATAGAAGTCCGAGGGCTGATTTTGACATAGGTTGAAAGCAAAAAACGGGATTAAGGGTTTAGGGCTGCCATTAGATGTGATTAAGCAGCCATTAGTAATTAACAAAGCAATTAAATCCTTTCTTTAATCCTAAAGCAGTTATTAGAGCATTTGATCAACGATTTGGTGTTGTAATTGATCGATCATCGAGTCAAGCAGGTAATCATTGGTGTATTGATTGTATTTTCAGATTTAGGGGTTGTGTAATTAGGATTCAAATCTGATTTTTAAAGGAGTTTTCAAAGAATTAGAGTTTTAATGGTGTTTTGGTTAATTAACATTCAAAACGATGTTAAACGAGAGTGTAATCGATCCGGATGATCAAAATGTGTTTACTGGTGTCAAAAACATGTTTGGAATGAAGCCTTGGTCGATCAAAAATCTGGAAAATTGATGAAGTTGGTCGTTTTTGATTTCTGGACGAAAATATGCTTAAATTCGTAAACTGATGTCAAGTTCGTTCATACAGTCTAACTTCGTTTGCCCGAACGAAGATGAAGTTCGTTGTTTAAATTCGTTGAAGTCAAATTCGTTGGCAAATTCGTAAACAAGAAAACAAAACGAAAATGAAGTTTAAATTCGTTTAATGGCCTATCTTCGTAAAGTGAGACTTAAGTTCGCAATCTATTTTCGTAAAATGAAGCCAAACGAAGTTATAATTTAAATTCGTAAGTTGTGAAGTAACGAAGTTAATACTTAAGTTCGTACGAAGATTAAGTTCGTAAGAACTAAACGAAGATAAGGTCTAACTTCGTAAGTTAAGTTCGTACGAAGTCTAAATTCGTAAGGTGTAATTCTGGAATTTTACGTAGTCAGTCTTAAGTTCGTGCGAGGGTCCATTTAAGGTCCTAAATGACTTATATTCATTATGTTAATGTACGATAGGTGTCGGAGGTTACCTATAGGCAATACTAGCTTTTGGTTGCGCACGTATACTTCTATCAGGTAAGATACACTACTTTGTCACGCTGGGGGATCAACTAAAAGCAGGTTTCAAATTATATATACTTCCACTCGGTACCTTATTATTGTATGTGGGCTTAAGGGTTACTTGGGAGGTATTATGGGTTATGCAGTTGACCATGAGACCTGAGATGCAGTCCCTATTGTAGAGTAATGCAGTATTGCTTAATGTAGTATGTAGCTATGCAGTTGATGTAGTTTAATGAAGTATCTTGATATGTATGATATATAGAAATGAAGTTGATGTGTGATATGCATGCTTGACTTGCACACCTAGTTCACTAGACTTGCTAGGTTGCTATGTCACTTGCACGTTTAAGGATCCAAACGTAATGAAGATAAAGTGTGTGATTGTCTAGGAATGTGTGTTACCTAGACTATATGTGTGTGAATGTTTGGGAATGCAGGGACCCAAATCTATATGTGTGAAATTGAGCTCATAAAACAGATGCAGGGAAAAGTGTTAAGCTTAACCCGTACTAGCCTTAGCCGGGCGAGTGCGTAGATGCAGTTGTTGCTTGGGTGGCTCCTCGCAACATGGTCTTATAACGCAGGGCGAGTAATACGAGGGGTTTGACCAACCTCCACATACGGATTACTCAAGGATTGGCTTGCCATTCCTTAACGACGTAAGATGAGTAGTCTTTGACTAACCATCCAGTCGGGTGTGATGCAGGGCACACTTATATGCAGTTAACGAAGATACGTGTGACAATGTGTGAACTAATAATGCAGATAACGAAGATATGTGTGATCATGTGGGAACTAATGCAGGATAGGCACATTTAGGATGATTATCCTAATTGAAACGAAGTTGAAATGCAGTATATGTGTGAACGTGTGATGTGTGTGGGCCTAATAAAACTTGTCTAATAATGAAGATTGTTTTAATTGGACAATTGCTTTTAAATTAAGTGTTATCTTACTTAGCTATTCTTATAGCTAACACTTGTTTCTTTTAATGTGGTTGTTCCCTCAGGTTTAGCTTGATGGAATCTAGATGCAGGACGTGTGAGCTTGGGTAGATGCAATGCAGGAGCCTTAGCTACCCTTAGACGATGCTTACTTTAGACATTCATTACATTACGTATTTAATGTCGAGTTTATGTAGTGATATGTGAACGGTTGTTTTATGTTGGGCAACCGTTGGGTTTTCATTTGAACTATTGTTTGATATGACAAGTAACACCAAATAAATGCAGAGACCGAAATGTTTTTATCGGTTTGACTTTTACAGTCTTTACTTCCGCAATTTAACACCGTTAGGTGAAAAGTTTTTGAAAACCCATATTTTTAAACGACGGGTGTTACAACTGGGTATGCGCCGCACAAAACAATCCTATTTCAAACAGAAACTTTGCAATTTTCTGGAAAAACAGCCTGTGCGCCGCACAGAATTTCTGTGCGCCGCATAACGGGCTCCTCACATTCAAAAGTCACATTTGTGCGCCGCACAAAACATCTGTGCGCCGCACAACGCCCAATTCGACTAAAAACTAACTTTTTAACCCTTTAATCGAATCCCATACGAGTACCACTCATCAATTCGACCTGGGGACATAAAATTAACCTTTTTGACAACACGTTTACTGCCTTTAATCCATCAATTAATCCTTTTATCCTTTACATCAAGAATCAATCATTCAAACACCCGAATAACATGAAATCGGTAAACGTTTAATCAAATAACCCAACCCACACCCCATGATCTGGGTTGAATACTAAAACAAGACTCTAGTAATCAGATCTCAGATGGTAATTACCTATATTACCTGTATTTGATGATAAAGATTCAAGATCTAAGCAACACTCGTTCACTTATGGCACCAAAACGATTGGATTTTGGGAGAGAACTTGTTTGGGAGGGAGGGGATCGGCTGGGCAGCAAACACACACACACAAGGCAGAGTTTTGTGACAATTAGGGTTGCCTAATTGCCCTACTAACCCCTGGCCAGCCATCTATAATTACACACAAGGCCCTCCTACTTCTAATACTTAACTTCCAAAGCTTAAACTTCTATTTGGGAGTCTTGTCACACTTTCAAGCACTTAACTACATTACCACACGATACTACTTTATCTCGAGACTACGTTAATCACTTGACACTAACACACACAAGTGTCAAATCACACAATCACACATAACTACATATAAACATTAAATCTAATATAGACTTAACGACACCCCATATTGACTTAACGACATTAGTCAAATGTTAAATAAAAAGTTTGGGATGTTACAATTATCAACAGTGTGAGTGCCTCTATGGGATTCCTCCCTAGAAACAATAGCAAAAGCAGTTTTGACATTTGGGAGAGGATCTTTGGTCAAAATACTGCTTCTAATAGGCATGTAAACATCATCCAAGCCCATAAGAAACTACATGAGCTTAATAAGTTGGTGATGTTCTTGAAGTTCCTTAGCTGCATTGCAAGTGCAGCTAGGAAGCTTCACTAAGGCATCAAATTGCCTCCAGAGGGCATTGATTTTGTGATAATAATCAGACAAAGAACTGCCATTTTGACATAAAGTATTGATTTTGTGATGTAAATTAAAGGTTATAGAACCATCAACCTTGTCATAGGTTTCTTTAAGTTCTTCCCAAACAATTTTAGCTTCTTTTGAAAAAATCTGTCCAAGATACAACTCTTCTGAAACAGAGCTAAGAATCCAAGACAGTACAACAGAATTACACATATCCCACTGTTTTGCTAAAACATCATTCTCATCAGATTTGACACAAGTGCCATCAATAAAACCCATTTTATTCTTTGTTTCAAGTGCTAGTTACATTGCACAAGCCCATACCCGATAGTTTTCAGTCCCTTTCAATTTTAGGCTAATAAGAGGTACACCAGTGGTATCACTGGCATGCAAATAAAGAGGGTCTCCAAAGTCTAGTCTACTTATCTGGGTTCCAAACATATTTTCCTCATCAAAAGGATTAATATCAGTCATTATCACAAATACCACAAATAATGTAATAAACAACAACAAGAAACAGCAGATAAAGCAGAGAGATCACACAAGAACAATCGAGAACAGATAAAGGAGGGTCCCAATTTATAGGCAAAACTTTTGAACTCAGAGCACTCCAAGTTCAAACAATTTGCTACAAAAAGGGTAGGAAGAAATAGCTTACAGTGGGTAATCCAACAGTAATTCCACAGCAACACAGCTACACAGGGTAAGGGACAAAGGATATAAAGGGACAATATGATTTAAAGGAAGAAAAAAATCTTGGATTCTAATAAGAATCAAGATATGGTCAGAAAATCAAATTAATATATCTCCAAAAAAAAGTATTGAATCCAGAAACCCTATAAGGAAGGGTTTGGTTTCAAGAAATTGGAGAAAGATTCAACAGAAACATACATAAGGAAACACATAGATTTGAAAGGATTTTTTTTTTGTTTTTTTTTTAAATAAATCTAACGTGTGAACCTTAATTTTTGAGATCCAGAAATAGAGTGAAATCGAGCCATAGCTCTGATACCATGATAAAATTTATAACATAAAATACTGAAAACATAGATTAAACAAGAACAAGGAGATTTAGGAAGTCATATGTAACTTCATTCATCAAGCAGTTTTTTAATACAAAGAAATTAATACCCAAAAGTGGTATCAACAATAAACACTTGAATATTACATCGAGTAATAATTTGATTGATTGTACGATAATGAGAGGATTGAGACAAGACACTATAACGGCTAATACATAACGGAATTATTTTGGTGGAATGTTCTTGTCTGCCCTAATAAGGAAGAAGAAGCAGATAATATATAGGCAGCCAAGAGTTACATCTTCACCCTTCAACTTTCAGTCACCTCTCTTTAGCCCTCCAACATCTTCTTTCAGCTTTGCACAGAAAAGGTCCCTCAACTTCTACAAATGTTCCTGCACTAACCAAAGTAAGTTAGCAACACAAACAAGATGTATTTCAACAACTTTTGAGACACCTAGATCAAAACATTAATTTTTCTACGGATATGCTTTGGTTTGATACAATTGGCTTATGGACTAACAAAACCAGGTATTGTCTTTATAGGGAAAGACTTGGAACATCCGTTTCCGTTTTGGTTAACCATGTTTTCATGAGATGATATAAAGGAAATTAAAGCTTCCAATGATTAACAAATAAATTTATAAGATCTCAGTGATATAGTACGAGTATAATTTAAGTGAGCCCATCTGAAGTGAAATTTTACAGATTTAAGGACACGTAGGTCGGGTCGGGTTGGTAGATTAGAGGGTTGATATTACCCGACCGAATCCAACTTGGTAAGATAATCATGTAGTGACTTCCAATCCTACCTAAAACCAATTTGAGTACGACTCTTTTGACATGAATACCAATCCGCTCAAACAAATTTGAGGGTTGATTTCAAGTCAAATGAGTCAATCCATTCTTCTTTTTTTTTGAAAAGTAAACTTCTATTAACACTCACCCCGGCAAATCGTCGGCGGCCAATATGTACAAGTATTTACAAGAAAGAGAAATTACACCATTCGTTCCAAGTTATATTCCTATACATTGATCGATTTCTAAACCAAAGATAACTTAACGTCTTGATGCTTTGAATGATTCCAGTGGCGTTCACTTCAATGTTGTCAAAGATACATTCGTTTCTAGCTTTCCAAATACTCCAACAACTTATCATAATTATACCTTTTATAGCTGAGATTTCCATTTTGCTTCTTCCATGTATTTCATGTACCTGTAGGATGTCCTTCAGGTTGAAGACGAAGAATGGAGCGGTCCTGCACCAGTCACAAATGAACTGCCACACCCTCGCTGCAATAATACATTCGCAGAATATGTGATTCGCTGATTCAATCCCTTCCCCACAAAAAACACACGCAGAATCTCCACTCCCACAACCACGAATCCTTAGTGCCTCCTTTGTTGGAATCCGGTCCATTGCAGCCCTCCAAATGAAGACATTACATTTTTTCGGGACCCATTTGCACCACTTCACTACATACCTGCTGTTGTAGTCGTTCCCACTGATCAAGAAATACTTTACATTCTTCACCGAAAAAACATTGTTTTCCCCTCCTTGCCACCCCCATCTATCATGTCTATCTTCTATCGCCACCCCGTTAAGTAAAGATGACAGTTCCTCCCATTCCCTAGCTTCTTGTGTAGAAAAATTATTTCTGGTCCAATTCCACCTTCTACTGATGTTGCCATTCTCTTTGTGCAGTCGATCTCCAACCGTTGCCTTTTTATCCTTTTCAAGCTTGAATAAGTCTGGGAATTTATCCTTGAGTGGCACATTACATAACCAATTATCAATCCAAAATCTTATCTCACGCCCGTTCCCAATCTCACCCTTAAGCAAATTTTTTATTTCCATTCCCCCGACTTTCACAGACTCTACACACTTAACTATATTGCACCAGACCCCCGGGAGATACTTATTTACAGGAATGAAGTTCCAGCCTCTTCGTGTGTCGTGTAAAGTGTTGATTATTTTCCTCCATAAACTGTCAGGCTCGGTTTTGAATCTCCACATCCATTTGGAGAGGAGTGCCAGGTTTATGTCACGCAGTTTGTTCAACCCAAGACCTCCCATACTGATTGGGGAAGCCACTCTATCCCAAGAGACCCAGTGTATTTTCTTCCTTGCATCGGAGCTGCCCCAAAGGAATTTCCTTATCCAGGACTCCAATCCTTCGATCACAGTTAGGGGCACCTTAAAAATAGAGAAATAATATGAGGGTAAACTTTCCATTACCGATTTTATTAGTGTAATTCTGCCAGCCATAGAGAGATTAACAGCCTTCCATCTTGATAATCGGGACTCGAATATGTCAAAAAGAAAGTTCCAGTTCGCGACCTTGTTCATATTAGCACCAATCCATATGCCCAAATGCAAAAAAGGCAAAGTACCGTTGACACAGTTAATCCGCTTAGCCATTTCAGTTACCTCCGTATTACAAACCCCGACACCAAAGAGAGATGACTTACCCATGTGAATTTTGAGCCCAGAACAAATATTGAACACTTTTAGTACTTTTGTCGCGTAACTGATATTGCCATGTGACCATTCCCCTAATATCACGCAGTCATCGGCGTAGAACATATGTGATAAGCTTGGGCAGTCACCTCCAATGTCGACACCTTTAAACTTCCCAGCAGCCTTAGCACAATTGAACATCACCGAAAGAGCTTCCATAACAATAATAAAGAGAAAAGGCGCGATCGGGTCCCCCTGTCTCATTCCTTTGTGGCATTGGAATTCGAAGGTAGGGGAACCGTTCACAAGAACCGAGGACCTTGCTGAGGATAAGATTCCAAACACCCACTTGCACCACCTGTCCGGGAATCCCATCCCTTTCATAACGGAGATGAGAAACTTCCAATTGACGTTGTCGTACGCCTTGGCAAAGTCAATCTTGAAAGCGAACATTTTCTTTTCTTTCTTCTTAGCCCAAGAAAATACTTCGTTTAGGATCAATGGCCCATCAATAATACACCTCCCCCAAGAAAAGCAGTTTGATCGGAAGAGATAACCGACCCCATCACTTTCTTCAATCTATTGGCTAGAACTTTCGAAATCGTCTTATTGATAATACCAACAAGATTAATGGGCCGGTAATCATTCAATTCACCCGGGTCCTTGACCTTGGGGACCAGAGTAATAAACGAACTCCCACAGCCCCTGCTGATGTTGCCAGAACTATAAAACTCGTTGAATAAGTCAACGAAGTCAGCTTCCAAAATCTCCCAAAAACGTTTGATGAATTTAAAATTAAATCCATCGGGCCCGGGGGCCTTATCATCACCACAATCAAAGACGGTCCTCTTAATTTCATCCTTGGAGAATCTACTAATAAGACCATCAGCTTCACCCTCCTTGAGTCGCAACCCAGCCCAATCCACAAACGTGGGCCTATCGACCCATTCTTCCTTGAACTTATCCCTGAAAAAACCAAAAATGTGTTTCTTTCTCGACCCATTCATTGTTAATCATTAGCCCATGAATGGCATTGGAAGACTTCCTCCTGCTTATAAAACCATGAAAAAGCTTGGAGTTTTCGTATATTTATAAATTAAAGAGAATTCTTTCAAAAACTTTCGGATTCGTAGGAGTACCAATTTACCCAATTGGCTAACCCGAATCTGACTTGAAAAGGCTAGAAATGGTGACCCAGGATCATAAAATCTTTAACCCATTACTTTTCATGTTAGTTTGAAGTCGATTTTTAAAGCATGTCAAGCACTGTTAACCAAACTTTAATAAGTAAAAGCAACGTGCCGCATTTTGTCACTTGTGAATTGGTGATGTCGCCATCTCTCCCCCAATGTAAATACAAACTGTTTACAGTACCCAAACACTTTTTGACAAGTGTAAGTCTTTTGTGTTTATGTGTGATGAAGCCAGTTTATTTGTTTCCTTTTTATTAAAGTATTAGAAAGATAGATTATATAACTTTTATATTGAAGGATTGTAGGCTGTATATATCCAGGATAGACAGCTCCTTGGACATATATAATCCTTATATAAGTCATTCTATATATCATCACGTACTTTGTTAATTTATTTCACACATATGATAAGTTATGCATGTCTAGAAACCTCCATATGTTAATTAAATTAAAAATACACTAATCTCCGAAATAATTTATGGTTACAATACAACACAATAACTTTGGGTCTTGAATTGCATAATAAAGTTGTGTCCTTGATGCTTTCTTTCCACCAGATAATGATTTCGGTTTGTTTTGCCTCTAAATTCAAGTTCATATATATAGTCCTTATCAGCCTGTTCAATGCTCCAACTTTGCATCTTAATTTTAACTATTTCAACTAAGTTACCAAAGATTATGTTGAATACCTGGTCAGATGGGTTATCCAATATGCAATTTTTAGCCTACAACCTCATACATCCAAGAAATTAGATTGTTACTGTGAATAAAAGTGTAGCGGGTCTACCCAGTATTTTGACCCGTTAAGCTAAAGCTACCTCGAATCAATGAATGAAAACCTTCTCACTTTGGCACATCTACGGGGCTAGGGATCCCCATTGACCTTTTTTTTTTATATATTATAAACCGCAATTCCTTTTTACCATGTAAATGCACAAGCCTGCAAATGCTTTGCAGCTTATAGGCATTCAATAACACTGCTGCTTTAACCACAACTGGATAGAACAACACATTCAAGAGACGACAAAATATCAATCATTCTGTCTATCGTAAAGCTTAAGAAAAATACTCCATATTTTTAGGTACCTCCCTTTATAGTCCGGGGTTTACCAATTCTCTCTTTTCAATGACCACCGGCAAATCGATACTCATCATTGGAATTAGCACAAAGAACTTGATGTGCACAAGGGAAAAAGACAACAAAAACTTCATCTTTCAAACAAATGATACATTTACGATCAATTCCACCTTCTGTTTCATCAAGATCATGAAGCAGCCTTACAATAATTGGGTGTGAAATAACCCCAATTCCCAAATGGTTTATACTATTCTTCTGTACAATAACCCCAATTACCATCATCTTATCAAGATTAGGGTTTCCATTATTATTAAAATCCAGTTGGAAAAATTTAATGAATTTAAGCCCAACTTTTTGATGTAGCATTCTGATGCTGCTGCTTTGTTGTTTGTACGCTCGCATGAAAGGAAATATAAAACACCACAAGGTTTTGTGAACCTTTTTGTTTCGGCTGCTCTGCTCCACGACACCTCACAAAAAGTGAAGTCTTTTGTTTTTGGAGCCCACGTGACCTACTTAGACCAAATCATTACTTGGAATGCTGGGCTTTTGAGAAAGAGCCCAAAGTATAAATCAATTGCATGCGGTTTATAATGTGACAAGCCCATTGAACCTTGAAGCCATGTAGTCCATTTGACCATTTGTCTAAGACACCACATGATAGCCAACGTGTTGACTTGATTTTGGCTGATCAAAATATAAGGATTTTGGCATGTATCTTTGTTACTCCGTATTTCTCATCTTTCTCTTTACTCATTCAAAATCACCAACTTTTAGTTCATTTGTATCATCAATGATTATTTGAGAATACATCATACATTAAGTATCAAATTTCACCAAATGATCGTCATTTAAACATACAAGTAAGTAAAATAAATATATAAAATACGCGATATCATTCAAGAGGCATTGTGAGTTGAGATTCAAAATATACCTATTTATAATGTATGTATAAAATTAATATCTACCTATATTTATTTCATATAATGTTAAATTAATGAACTAAATATATTCTAAATAAAAGTGTATACAACAAAACGTTCAACGACGATTCAAAATATACCTATTTATATTTATACTTTCATCATTTTCAGTAAATATATTAGTGAAAATTCACACTATAATTCCTTGAGTTTTGTTATAGGACCATTAAAGTTTCATATGAACAATAACATATAATTAACATATAAAACGCAAAAGTGAAAATACATATAAGAAAACGAAAGCATAAAACTATAATAATCACATAATAATCATTTTAAAATATTATAACGTTACGGGTTATTTTTACTATGTTGTAAACATCATGTGTTTTTGACATGGGTTAAAATCTAGTATCGTATTATATGTTTCTTATAAAAACGTATGTTAATTAATTTTCAATTCAATTTGAACTATTTATTAGTTTTTAAACTAATAAACTGTCACATCAACGAAAACACCAATGCAGCAGAGAACGACCACATGAATGTGAATCATCCAACCTTTGAATTCTATAACTCAGGTTTTATAATCCAACTTTTAAATTAAAAATGATTTTTACCATACCAAAGAACCTTTAAAACCGTAAACCCAATTACCCAACACAAACCCCTTCAAGCTTCATAACTCAATTTATAACCCATTAGGCTTTGACACGAAAGTCCTTTCACTTTGGGGGGGATGTTGGAGATGGCCTTACTTGAATAGAACACGTAAAGATTTCGATGGTTACAAATATGTTGTCAATTTGTAATTTTGTACTAATGTTCTATGATTTGGAAACAAGAAAAAATACCTTACGTAATACTCATCATAATTTTTTTTGAGAACAACAATTATATCATTAAGAGTAACGACTTTCGGCGAAAAACCGAAAGACACCAAAATTACATCATATAGGGCAAGTTTGCCAAATGGCCATACTAAACTATCTTTTTTACTACGACAATTAATCCAAAAATAAGAAAAAGAAACTATAACATAAAAATGTCTATACTAGAGGAGTTGTTTCCTTTGAAGACCACGTTATTCCTTTGCCTCCAGAAAACCCACCACCAAGTGAAACATATTGCTTAGACAATGTTCTTATATTTCTTCTAGTTGTTAAACTCTTACGAGTCACGAGTCGACTCTTACGAGTCGAGTCGATTTATACTAAAAACGAGTCGACTCGTTAAGTGACTCGTTTTTGTCCAGACTCTTACGAGTCGCTGTGTGAACTTGGACCGAGTCACGAGTCGTAAACTTATAATTATTGTAATTTGATACTATGGTTATATATTATATATTATACTTAATTTGCTACATTATTTTGTGTGTTATCTATGTAGTTTTGATCATTTTATTGCGAATTTGGAGATAAATTGTAAGTTTATGTCTCAAAACTATTAATTATGTAATATTTTGGTAAATTTATTAAGATAACGGACTTATATTTTGCTTCTAAAGACGTCACATATATATAATTATACTAAATTATGTAGTACTTAAAAATGTCCTGACTCTTACGAGTCGACTCACGTTTCGAGTCACGAGTCAAAAAATCATCTTTTCGAGTCGAGTCAAAAGTTACGAGTCGACAACTATGATTACTCATCATTAGTTTAACAGATTCATTGTATTGTACAATGTCCACATTTTTGATTAATCACAAACCTGCCCACGGTTTACCAATATGTGGTCATTATAGAAATTGTCATGAGATTGAAATTTGGGATGACTTCATGTTTCAGATAAGGAGATTAGATTGTGTTTTGGGTGAGGTTGATATCCCACTTCCAATCAAAGACAATACATACAAAATGCATGATTAGTTAGTTCGCTAATCAATTCATTTCAAAAAGTCAAAATAAGTGACCATTTGAATAAAAGATAAGTTTTATGAATTTAATCTATATATATATATAATATTTTATGTTTAAGTATTTAAAAGTAGGGAAAATAAAATGTGCAGCAGACTGCAACCATCATTTATACAGCAAGGAAGAAATTTTAATTTTATTTTACAAATTAACCTTTTTACTTTATAAATATACACAATGTCCCCATGATTTTTACCTTGCTGCAGCAAAAAATGCTCCAGTCAACAGTATATGTAGCCCTATATAAAGGAAAGATAAATTTAATATAATCATTGATTTAGTGTTGTATCCTGACTAACTTGTACGAAGCATTATGTATTTACAATCCACCAATTAATAAGTGATGGTTGGCCATGTGTCAGCATGTGATTAGACTATATGTATAATATTTGTTCTAATTAGTATTTGCGTCATGTGGCGCCATGTCACCATGAAGAATTTGTTAGAGAAAAGAGGGGAGTGGGGCTACTTGCTATGTGGGGGGACTTGTGACACTTGTCACATTCCAATCATTATTTTTTTTTCTTTTCACCTCCATTTGTGACATTTGGTGCGCCCCCCTCCTCTTCTTCTTCCCTTGCGGCTTCTAACATTGTGTTTATCGTCAAAACGATCGTACTCTCAATAGCCTCGTCTAGATCGGTCGAACCACCATTTGATGAGGAACTAAAAGATGAAAACTCATCGATATCTTCCATAATTGTTAAATAATGTAGTGTATGTTTTATATAATTTTGGGATGTATGTTGGTTTTGTTTTGGTTTTGTGTTGGTTGTATGTAAAAAAAGGATGTGGGTTTATGTATATATAGAAAGAAGAAAGAAAAAAAAAAGTTGAAAACTAACCGTTGGAGGGCCACACACGGAAAACAAGGCACGGTCACATGAGTTTTTTGGGCGAAATATTTTTTCCGCCTGGAAGGTGATTTGGGCGCAATCGGATGGGGGGATTGGTGTAGTGGGCGAGATTTGGGCGAAATGGAGGGGGAATCCGCCCCACTCCGTAAAGTCTTAGTATTCCTTGAATATTTAATGTGGTTTATAAAAAGTAAACAAACATTAAGTTGGAGCAAATGGTTTGTGCTTAGCATTAAAAGCTAAAGGTCATGGATTATAATTTTGTCATTCACTTTTTAATTTTTATTTAAATTTAATAAAAACATATTTTATTTAAAATTAATAAAAATAGATATCTATGTGGCTGTTGATTAGACGATCGAGTACGCCACATAGATAGAAATTTCTATATAGATAGAGATTAATTGGGGTTGAACCATGCGGGTAAAATAGTTGAAAGATTATTCCAGAACGCTCCTAAATATATGCTCCAATGAACAATTTCTGAATTATGAAACAAGCAAGGGAAAAAAATAAAATAGAAGTGACATTTACTAATATTAACGTATACAAGATATATTGAAATGAATTTGTTTTGCTTCAACTATCGTGTCGTTGCTATCGCTAGTAAAAGATGCGATGTGGTATATGGACCATGCCCATGCTGTATGCTTGTTTGCCATTCATGCATTTTCTTCTTTTTGGCCACCACTTTTCATCTTTTGCAATTGCATTTGCCTCTCACTCTCTATTGTAAGGACCATGCCTATATATATTCGATTACAAATTTGTAATCCACCCAATATATATGTGTGGATTTCATATCAACGAGATATACATAATCTAATCATAATAAATATTCGATGAACGAAATAAACCTTCAAGCTAACAATTATACAGTTGTACATAAGGTTTGTTTGTTTAGTGACTTGAATGTTTAGTGGAATAGAAACCGGAAAGGCCTAGAGGAGGGGCAAACCCGATATTCGGTCAGGGTACATTTTCAAAGGGGCATACATTTTTGAAATTTTCCTATATATATATAGGGGTTGGGTATTGTAAAACAAGTATTAAAGTAAAACAAATAGGACAAGATCTTGACCCTTAGATCATGGTTAAATTGATGCACGAAGATTCACGAAGCAATTGATGCACGATGATTTTCATGATGCGCGGTGATTTTCAGTGAAGAGAAACCTATTGTTTTATTTGTTTTACTTTAATACTTGTTTTATTTTACCTAAAACCTATATATATATATATATACATTATAAACTAGGAAGAGCTGATCAACCAATTTGTTATATATAAAATGTTAGGAGTGTTAATAACTGCTATTGTATATATATATTTCTTATATTATGATTTTGTTATGTATATATAGTTTATTGTTATAACATTACTTACCATTTATAAAAAGTTTGTTTATATATATGAATTCGATAAGAGTTAGGGAGATTTTTTTCTCGTCTCGACATGGGTAGTTAAATTCTTATGGCCGCCACTAGATAAAGGCTAAGTTTTATTTGGTTAAAGCTAGAAGTAAATCCAACATGAAGTTGTTGATAGGAAACTTTTTATCTATAAGAGAAAAAGGTAACTAACGATATACATAATCAATATACATATTCAACCTATTATTATTGTTATGGAAAAAGTAAATTAACGATTGTTATGACATTTTTACACATATATAAGATGAATTCGATGTACATTTCTGTATTAATTAAGATTACTAAACTACAATTATACCTATAATTATGAATACAAAAATTGTATTTGTATTAACTCATGTATCAATATTTGATCAAAATTATAAGCTTAATTTAGACAATTTGAAAGTCCCCTCTCTCTCTCTCGTAAATAATAGTTTTAGTTTATAAAATAAGGATAAATATTTAAAATAACAACCTACTTCGAATTTGCATGAGTCTACTTTATTCTTAGAGGTAACCAACATTAATTCATCATAATCTCAAAAAATTGTGTCTTTTGTAGTAATCGGTGATGTGATGATTCGTTTGACCAGCCAAGTGATTGAGTGACTTCCGTGTGCCTCCTACGTGGCATCTAGTATCTGACGTGGATTCTTTTTTATTTCTTTAAATTCGATGGTTAAAAGATGACAAAATGAATAGTTTAATGGTTAAAAAAGAGAAACAAAATACAAATATATATTGCGCATTTGCAATAGTTTGGTATAGGTGCTTCATGCAACGATTGAATTGTATCATGTTGACGTCGGGTTGACATTTCAAAAGGCAATTTGAGGTGTAGATATTATGCGTTACAATGCTATTACATCCATATATCAGGGTATAGTAGTGATGTGTGCTTGTTTCGATGCGAAATCATGTTGTCTCAATTCATGTTTTTGGGGTCTATCTCACATGTGTTTGGCCCCAAACTTGAAAAGGGTTGGCTCATCTTTATATTATTGCATTGGTTTGGTTTGCACTACCTTTGGACCTACATGTTTTCATCTCAAATGACAAATATGACACAAGACTCTTGATATCGATTGTTATTGTTTCCTTTTACGTATTTTCAGATGAACCCCAATACCAATTTTTATTTTATCAGGTAATTCGAAGTGATTGAACAAAAATTAAATTCCTAATTTATTCTTCTAGATATAGATGGGGGCCTAACCATACGGGGATTTGATCAATGGCGGTTAACGCGAGTGATGGTCGTTTGATTCTCCACAAAAGTCAATACATTGGCGACCATTTGTAGATAGGACTCACGACTTGTTTCTTGTTTAGCTAGGTTGTTGAGTAAATATACTTTATGTTTACCTTAACTTGTTTGATCGTTTATGGTGAAAATGTGAACTCTAAGACCAGTGCCGTCTCCGAGGATTTATGGACCTAGTCCGAGCAAAAAAAGGGGCTCCTAAGCTAAGTTTAACATATTATATTAAATTAACTAACAACCAAGAATTAATCTGTGAGACGATTAATAATTTAATAATTAAATCTGAATTTTAAAATGAGAAAAATGACTACTTACGTTGTCAATAAAAAAACGGTAGACAATGAAGTAACAATGTCACGCCAGCTTGACTGCCCAGTTCTGAGATAACGTACTGAATAACTTTTTTTCTATCCACAAAAGTATGTAAGTAGCTTTTGTATGCGAGTTAAATTATATGCTTTAGTTTTAGATTATTGTTAGAATTTATAACGGACTTAGTTAATTACATATACGAATACATAACTTTTTATATACTCCTCCGTCCCGTTTTAAATGTCATATTTTGACTTTTCAAGTCTTTTTCTTTAAACTTTGACCGTAAATATCTTTGTTTGTGTTATATATTAGTTGATGAAATTTATATCAATGAAGAGTATATTTAAAACTCAATCCATTCATATATTTTATAGTAAGTGTTATAAAGTACAAACAAAAGCATTTACGGTCAAAGTTTTGATTCAGAAAGTGTATTTAGGCGGGAACACCTTAATCCCGTGTACCGCACTGGTACCATATAAGCAGGCCACACAACTTATATCCTGGAACAGTACCTCCCCCGAGTACCCACACCCCCATTGAGGATCGAACCCTTGCCTCTTCATTTTGATTCAAAGGAAAGGGGATTTACGGTCAAAGTTGAAGGCATAAGACTTGACAAGTCAAATTTGGACAATTAAAATGGGACGGAAGGAGTATATAACATTAAAAATGAAAAAAAATCGGACCCCCTTACAAATTGGGCCTCGGCCGGTCAGCCACTTCGACCACCATCTAAGTCGGCCTTGTCTAAGACAACCCACTCAGTAATAAGGTCAACTGTGTTGACTCAATTATGATTCATGATGAAATCAACAAAATACACACAAAGTGTTATAAATCTTTACAAAGGGCGAGATTGTAATGCCAAAGAACCAAATTGTGACACTTTTTGGCTAGTTTTTTGACCAATCTGTCGTTTTCATGTTTCTCTTGTTTTTTCTTTAGGTCATAAAGTGTTGATATTAATCTAAAGGGAACGGTGTGCTAAAATGTGTCAATCTTTTAAAACAAATTTAGAAATAAAAATAGGACACAGGGCATTCCCATGTGATATCCTTTTTCAAAAAAGTCAAAAAAGTGGTATCATACTTTTACCCAACGTTCACTTACATCAGTTATATAGTGCCGAGATTACTTGCCTATTACACATGCCAATTTTTGCCAAAAGTTGGAGTGTAAAGGATTATTGTTATCAAAAATGTTGATGAATAGCCGATAAAAAGAACTGATTACACCTTTGTCCCTAGTAGATAAAAAAGAAAGGAAATAATATATCCCTCTAATAAATAGCCTAATAGTCCTCCTAAAAACCTTAAAACATAACAACTGTAATCCACTTATTATGTTTCCTAATCCCATCATTTGATTCTAACAAGTGTCAAAATCACATGATTAGGATGATTATTTAGGATAATATATCATTTTCCAAAAAAGAATTGTCTTTTACTTTTAGAAAATGTGATGTGGCAAACTCATCTCTAATTCTAAAAACTTTTTTTTTAACTATGATGTCATATATAATTTTGTAATATTCTTAAAAAAATATAACCCACTAAAATTTTATTTAAAATTTTTTATTGGAAACAAAAAAATATCTTTCATGAAATGCTTTTTTATTTTTTGTTAATATAATAGGTATTTTTATTTGTAAATTATTGTGTATATCAAGTTATAAATATATCAATATATAACAAAAACATATATCTTCTTTTTCATATATATATATTTTGGTTTAAAATTTTTAATTAAAATGTTCTGGTTGCAAGTTCATGAGTATTTAAAAGATGGATAGTTTTAGCTAAAATCATTAACTTTTGGAGCTTACAAATATGGTTCGAAGTGGCAGGAGGCTAGTCATCCCGTTTCCATTAAAAGTAGGGTCCGATTTGTACACTTCTTTCCAATCCTGTATTTTACTTAATATTTTTTTAGTACTATACTATATTTTATTTCTTTGGAGAACGTGGTGAAATCTTAGTTGTTCGATCCCCCAACAGATGGCTCATATTATTTCTCATGTGTTCATCGCATGCAATATTATATTAATTAAATTCTAAACATATATGTATGTGTTTGTGTTGTGTATGGGTTGGGGATCGAAAGTGGTGTACTACGGATTATTAATAGGTACACAGTGCTATAATAATAAATACGAGTAATAAAGAGGCGTAATGTAAGCTTTTTCGAAAGTTGTACAGTACGTACATGAAATTTTCATGGGTCCTCGCAACAAAAGTCCTAGTAGAGTAGTTGTACTAGGACAAGCATAAAACTGCTTGCCCATAATGTGTGCGGTTTCAAAGATTTAAATACAATGATAAACTTTTCGTGATTAAGAAGATGTTAAGATATATCTTTAGATACAGTTGAGACATTAAAGACATCATTTTCTATTTTTAGAAAGACAGATTACAAATTTTCATGTTCATATTCCCCAATAACATTAAACTACAGTACTTCATGCTAAGATTTTGGACATTAGGGGCTCCCCAATGGTATGCATTAATCCACCAAAGACTAGTCCCTGTCAGCGCCACATCAGCAAAAAACACTCCAAGGACTAATCCCCCCAAAATGCACCCAATGCACTCATCCCTCAAAGACTAGTCTTGGACCCACTAATTTTTTTGTCTTCTTCTTTGTATATAGGATTAAAAAAAAAAAAAATACCCAAAGACTCGTCCCTGCAGGGACTAGTCCATCGGACGAGCAAGGCGGACGAACAAGGGACGAGTCCCACCCAACGGTGTGGACTCGTCCCTGGAGGGCGGACGAGCAGAGGGACGAGCCCATTGGGCACCCCCTTAGCTCCATCATTTTCTATACTCCCCAATAATATTAAACTATTTCATGTCAAGATTTTTGTACGTAAAATCATCGACGTATCCAATGTATTATAAGTAGAGAAGACTGATTACAACGACTTGTAGCCCGGTAAAAGAATTTCGATTAAATGTATATAATTTTTGGCTCAAATAGAAGAAAGAACCGAACTTTACAAATAATAAAAGACCATGGTGACGGAAAAGAAAAAAAATTTAGCCCTCACTTGACGAAATGTCTGAATTTACCAACAAAAATCTCTTATCAAATGAGCCAAGTCCCGCTAGAGACATCATTTTCTAACTCAAAACAACTATATCATTTTGTAACTCAAAACAACTATACTTATTATAACTTGAAAAAAACCCCACAATTTTACAATATAATTTGTTGCATTAAACATCAAGGCATCACCATCTCTTTCTAAAGTTTTTGTCCAACTCATCTCTCTCTGTCTCTCTCTCTCTCTCTTTCTCTGCTCTGCAAAAACTAGCAAAGGTGTGTGCTTGCCCCACTTACAACTAGTTTCATAACATGGTATGGTGCCAGCAAAAGCATCATCTTTCCACTGAAAATTGATCCATGTATGGCTTTTTAATGGCAAAATTTCATGTTGGTGTCTCAAATTTCACTTTTTTGCACTTTTTTTTCTTCTTCTTTCTGAATCCCCATAATACCCTGTTTCATCAAACAGTTACTGTAGCTATCTTGACCATAACTAGTGCTCTGCTTCCTTTTTTTTGTTGTTGTTTGAATTCATCAGGTAAATGATGCTAGTGGAAAGGAAACACTTGTACTACAAGCTTCCAAAGTTGTAATCTTTTTGAATCTTGGAGTTGAAAAAGAATAAACATTTTTTCACAGATTAACAATGCCTGTTCCTCTAGCTCCATATCCATCCCCTCCTCCTGTGCCACTTACAACCCCTGCAAATGGTATATATATACTTGCTAATTTCTCATAACTTTATTCATTCAATCTTATTATTATACACCTTTTCTTTCTTTATATTCATTTCTATATAAGATGTAAGTGGATTATTGGAAGTTAATCTGTTGAAGAAAAACAATTCTGCATACACAATTTCTCTAAATTTTGTTATAAACTGAATCAGACCAACACTATATAAAACTTGAGAAAATACCCAAAAAAACAAATTCACAATGAAAGTTAATATGACAAGATAATTTGTAACTTTGGTGCATATCAAACAAAAAAGCCCAGAATGCTAAGAAAAACAGAGTGCTCTGTTTTTTCTTCTAGTCTATATTTCTTTTAAATCTAATTTTCCAGAGACAAAAAATGTTTAAAACAGGTTCACAAAGTCAGCTAGTGTGTTCGGGATGTCGAAATCTTTTACTTTATCCGGTTGGAGCAACTTCAGTTTGTTGTGCAGTGTGCAATGCTGTCACAGCTGTTCCTCCACCTGGTAAACTGCAATCTATCAAGTTTTTATATAAGGTTTTCGAATCAAAATTTGTTATATTAATGGAAAAAACATTGCTGTTGTTGATATGGGGCTTATTTTATTTAGGTACCGAAATGGCGCAACTGGTCTGTGGAGGCTGTCACACATTGCTCATGTACATTCGTGGTGCGACAAGTGTACAATGTTCTTGCTGTCATACCATTAATTTAGCCTTAGAAGGTAGCCTTACTCAATAATATTATCTCAATCATTTAATCAGGCTTTCTAAAGCACACAAATTGTGAACTTTTTTACAGCAAATCAGGTAGCACATGTCAATTGTGGAAACTGCAGGATGCTACTGATGTACCAGTATGGAGCTCGTTCTGTGAAATGTGCGGTTTGCCAATTTATTACATCCGTCGGGGTTAGCACAAAACCTTATTTTCCTCTACATTTTGAGCACAGTGTTATATGGCTATACCAGTCTTTTTGTTATCACTAATTTATGACAAGTTTTGTATGCACAGGCTTCAACAAGTGCTGCAGAACAGAAGTTCAACACCTAAAACTTTGCATTCAGAATGACTTAATATGCCTTCAGATATCACTTCAAATCCATGGTGACCAAAGAACTTATGTCTCACTACACGTACAATGTATAGAGTTATGAATTTCCTCTTGCTTGTGACTATCATTATATTTTTCATATATATTATAGTGATTAAAGAATAAACGTAGTTTTGGCAGGCGCGTTTTGGATACGAGAGGTATCCGATTATGAGAGGACATTTATGGTTGTAAGCTGGTGTTTGTTTCTTCGGATAATGAAAAAGTTTTTTTTTGTTTTGAAATGTTAATGTTGATAATCTGATGCCAGAAATAACACGGCATGAAGTTAATTTTTTGTGGTATTTCTTGACACTTATAATTAAGGTATGAATTTTGGATAGAAAAAGACTTACTACAAAGGATAAGCATTAAGGGAAAAAAAGATGAAAGAAGAATCATGTGAAAGAAGTAAAGTACATTTAAGCTGTATTATCTATAAAAAGTGAGACTAAACCCTTGATAACATACCCAAAGAAAAGGGTAGATATGTAATTTTGTAGTTACATGTAACATCAAAGCATGTTACAAAGTTCTCAATTCACATCTTTGAAGATTTGTGGTATTCAATGGAATAGTCTTGGAAGAAAGAAAATGACACTTGAGACCACAAAGGATAAGCATGAAGACCATAAGGTGAAGGAGAATCATGTGAAAACAATATTAATATCAACATAACATGAAGCATAAAGCCGCAAAACAGTAACTTGGTAACATAATATATCTATGATACATATTGTAAAACATTTTTTTCATGTTTGTACAATTATGCCATGCAACAGTTAAGTGGCAGCTACTAGCTGTCCAAATTTAGTTCAGTGTTCTTACAAAATAACATGCTATAGAGTCCCGCAAACAAATTCGTATTTGCGGAAACTCGAAAACCGTATGGCTATCCTATACTCATGTTAGGGTCCTACAGCACGTGAACATAATGTTCGATAAGAATTATGAGATTTTGAGTACACAGAAGGTGATGAGAATTTGAACCGATAGCATACAAGGTATTACCATCCAGGGAATGGACAGGATACCATGATGTTAAATATCTGATGGCAATGCTATTCATCTTGTGAGGTTCCACAAGTTAGACTTATTTTCGCAAACAAATTGACAGATCGTTTTTTTATACTGATGACGTCATCTAAAGAATATCCATCACTAAAATTGGAGTTCTTTTTCTCTGGTATAAGCAAAACTTTGACTGCGACAGTTTACAGATAAAAGTTTAACACGAAGATGATTGGTCTTCTAGAAAATGAGTTTTTGAAGTATTCTTTTGACTTTATCAAAAAATATGATTCTGCAATTCCTCGGCCTAAACCGCTTTGGTGGAAGTTGGGACAGAACATCCTCCAGGTGACTTCAGTCTTAATACCCTGGTTCGACCCTGACCCTGACCATAGCCGGATTGTGTAGATGGACCAATAATAAGAAACAGTATCCAGACGGCTTTGACTTTTTAGGGGATCCTTTCTTCCTAGAAGGCTGACATTATTCTAAAGAAAATCAATTAGTAGATCAAGATGTATCTAGGTAAAATATTAGTGTAACATGTGGTGGTCTCTAACTCTCTATACTTAGTTGCAGATCCAATAAGTCCGGCTAAAATTCGCACTATCAATACAACCTGGTTTAGGTACGTACCAAACTTAATTATAGTTTCTATTTTCATAGCAAAAACTAATCTAAAATTTTTTGTGGTTATGCACTGGACCAATATAGGCCAGCCAGTGTCTATTATCAAGTTCCTATCGCGAATTTAAAAGGTGAAGTGCTTATTATGAAGACAAGATGAGCTGCTGTTGTACGAGAATACTCTAACAACATGCAAGTAATAGTAAAATAAAAACTATGACAAAAAAGCGACAAAAATTCAAATATGATCTTAAAAGGTAAGTGACAAAAGATTATTACATAAGCTTACAGCAATGATAACCAATTGGATAACTATCAAATGGAAATATGTGCAATTACTGGATTGTGCGGAGACCGTTGCTCATGGTGGAAAGTTATATATCATTTTACACTGAAGTGCATGAGTTGGCCTAACTGAAATTGCAAGTGTCCACACATCCATAAGCACTTCAAGTTTTCTTTTCTTTTTGGTTTTGAGGGAGTAGAAGTCTAAAAGATCCATAGGATATTTATTATAAAATATATTAATGCATGTCAAATCTGAACTTAGGTGCTATTGATAAAAAGTTTATAAACCAACAATATCATACTTTCCAGGTACTTACTTCTATTAGTCCATCAATCCATCCTTCCTAAATATACCATAATGCAAATAGTAATGAAATCAACGTATGTCATGATATCTACACTATTCCAAGTACTAAAGCTCCCTTTGTTTGCGAAATATCTGAAAGTTTTGTTTAATACGGAGTACTAATAGTTACAGAGAATGAGTTAAAAAGGGTCTCTATACGAGAACATGTTTTAAATGACCCTCATTTAATAGGATAAACTGATTAGCAAGAGACATTCAGGTAAAGGTAGAACAGTAGGTTATTTACTTACTTTCTATTAAAACATTTAGGAAAAGAGCCACAACGAAGATGTAATTATTGCAAATAAAGGTGAACAAAGCATACAAATTTCAGGCAACAATAGACCATGCTATTAAATAGCTTTGTTGCATTTAGAAAAGTTAAGGTGAGATGATCATACTAGTGATTTTAGAGATTATTTGTTCAGTTGCATCAGTAGGGACCTTGTTTGTTCCTCCACCTTGAACCCGGCACCCTCAGCCTCCTTGCAAACCTCTTTACACTTAGCCATCCTCCCATGAACCGCATAAATTTTGATAATATCCATATATATATCAAATGCCGGAGAAAAACCCGCCTCCTTTAATTTCGAAAAATACCTTACAGCCCTAGAGAGGTCATTAAGAGCAACAAAAAGTTTTATCACCACACGGTATGCTGGAAGATCAAATAGACAATTTGAACCTTCCATTTCCCAAACCAAAGCCAGTGCCTCTCTATAACTATTATTAGAATATCGACTGTGAATGAGAGTGGTGTACATGACTACACTAGGATCCTGGCCCGATTCTTTATACCAATTATATAAACTCTCCACAATCTCAAATTTCCCAAGCCTAATGCAAACTTTCATTATCGCGGTACAATCTTGCTGTGTTAGATTCAAATCATCTCTTTCACCAAGCTCTTCTAGCAAGTTCATGACAAGCAAGTGATTATCAGGGTTTTTTCCGAGCTCTAAAATGAGTTTAGCATAGACCCCACAATCCAGCATCATTTTCCCGTTTTTGGCAGCTGAAAGGAGCTTGTATGCAAGTTTTAAGTTGCCACTTCTTATAAACCCCCTCATTACTGCCTCATACACATTCTGACTTGACAGGCTCAAGAACTTTTCAAGCTCGAAAGATAACTTCAGTTCATGGTTTCTTGCAAGAACTTCAACCGTTGAAGCAAGAAGCCGATCATCTGGGGACAAATGAGGTTGTTCCTGCACCCAACAGAATATCTGCAACGCTCGTTCAGGAAGACCCATGTGCCCTAATTCCCGTATTGTTAATGACAACGAACCCTTTCTAAGAAACCGACTGCACTTGTTAAGAACTAGGGAAACATCTTGTTCAGGATGAAGATTTTTTATTTCTTTAGCTAGACCAACTAAGAACGTTGGGTTTTTGTAAACTCTACTAGATAAAGATTTTCTTGAAGGATTTATAGTTCTTGACCATCTCTTTGAAGTAGGGAGTCCCAATGGTTGATTTTTGTATGGAAGAGGGAGAGGAAGAGGCCTTTCTCTAACTAATTTCCCAGGTTTCTGAGGAATTCTACCTCTGAAAAGAGAGGAAATCGTTTCAATCTCCTCTTGATCCCACTCAACATTTTCTTCTACAAGTTCTTCCTCTTCATCGTTGCCGGTTTCCATACCATCATCCATTTCAATAGACATTGAATCATGACGGTCATCAAAAGGTCTTATTCCCTCGTTTAATGATTCATTGACCCTGAAAACCGATGGCTCGTTATTGCCCTGAGAATCAGTGGTTTTCTTGATAGGTTTCCTCAGATAGATCCTTGTTCTTGATGGATCCATCAAACCTAATCTAACTTCAACCCGGCTATTTCTTTCTATCATAGTCTTCCTTAATTTGATAAAAGGAGCGGATACACGGGTGTCTAAGATATTACAAAAGGAACACGAAAGAAGTGCACCGTCCATGTATATAAGCTAAGTTATGATATACAAAACTTTTAATGCTGTTTCTAGTTACAGTAACCCGACAACCCAGATAGATTACTGATCAGCCACGGTTATCAGAAGTCTTGAACATAGATTTTTTTCAATTTTTTAGAGACGTCACTAAAGTCAGACATTTCATCAAACACTTGGTATGCAATTCGAAATACACAACCTCAGCAGCCCGTACGTTCTGGATTCCAAGAATCATATGATAAACTGTCTAAAGATACACGTATACAGGATCTGATACATATATAAATATGGGGAAAAGGCAATACAAGTGCCGATTTTTCTACAGATACGAAAACTACACAGCAAAGACTATATAGTCTTCGGTGAGGTGGAAGCTTACAAATGCCAACTATTAGTCCTTACAATTATATAGTTAGTTCAGTTAAACACTTAGACTTTTTATTTATGTTTCTCACACCACAACTAATGCAATTTGACAAAAGTAGCTGAAACTCCTGAAAGGTAATGGTTGGTGCCTTGGTGGATGATATCTGATAACTGAATTTTTTTAAAACTAATTTAGGTATTTGGCATAAAATATTTAGTAAAATTAAGAGAAACTTTCAATAAAATACGTAAAAAAAAATAAAATGATATACTTGAAAAATATTCGATGGGTTACTATACGAAGTGTGCAAAAGACTAATATATCGCTTAACTAAGCGAATTAAGATATACGATATACTAGAGGCTATTTAACTATGATTTTAAGTCTTAAGCTAATTATTAGTATTACTAATATAGAGTTGTATTCATGCAAAACCTACAAATTTGGTGAGATCCAAGGGCTAAATCTCAGCCCTTGGATCAAAACAGATCGACGGTTCCATTAAAAAAACAAAAAAACACACAGAGGGGTACTTTGGTAATTTTGCACATTATCTCACACCCCAATTATTTCTTTCCAGTTTCAAACACACACACACACAAACACACAGATCTCTCTCTCTCTCTCCCCACTAGTAGCAGCACCATAACCACCACCACCACTACTACCACCACCGTGCTCAGGTCACCATCGCGTTTCAATCAATATGGTACAGCCATCGTTGCCTCTGTCGTCATCATCTCAATCATTCATCATCAATTGATCTTGAAGATGACTTTTTGTTATGTAAATTCGAAATATTCAAATGTAATTAGATAACATGTGATTAGATCTTTCCAACATTTGAATTTGTTAAATTTTATTAGTTATTTAATTGACTTTGTTGTTTGGAATAATATTGCCTACAAGGTGTTTGATGAAATGTCTAAACCAAAGTTTCTTATATATGATTTAGTATCAAATCGATTTAGTATCAAATCACATCTGATTGAGTATTGCATATAAGGTGTTTGATAAAATATCTAAACCAAAGTTTGATAATACCTTTATGATTCTAAATCAAATTTGATTGTGTATAGGTTTATTGATATAAACCCCATTTGCTTGTGTAAATGTATGAATAAAATCAAATTTGATTTTGTATAGTTTTTTGAAGTTGTATGTATACAATCAAATTTGATTGTGTATAGGTTTTTTGATATGGACTCCATTTGGTTTTCTAAATGTATGCATAAAATCAAATTTGATTTTCTATAGCTTTTTGACACAGTACGTATCAAATATGGGTAAAATCAAATATGATTTCGTATGGGTATTTCACAATGTATGCTTAAAATCATTTTTGATTTTAAATGGGTTTCTTGGTATGTAACTCATTTTGTTTTGTCTCAATGTGCTATACAAAATCATATATGATTTTGTATAGCTTTTCCCCAATGTATGCGTAAAATCATTTTTGATTTTGAATAGTTGATTTTGAATAGGTTTTCATACTTTATGAGTAAAATCAAAAATGATTTTGAATAAATTTCTTTTTATGGAAGCCATTTGGTTTGACTCAATGTGCTACACAAAATCATAAATGATTTTGTACATTTTCTTGACAATGTATGCATAAAATCATATATGATTTTCTATAAGTTTTTCACACTGTATGCGTAAAATCATTTTTGATTTTAAATGGTTTTCTTTGTATGGAACTCATTTGGTTTTGTCTCAATGTGCTATACAAAATCATATATGATTTTGTATAGCTTTTCCCCAATGTATGCGTAAAATCATTTTTGATTTTGAATAAGTTTATTTGTATGGAAGCCTATACAAAATCATATATGATTTTGAATGGGTTTAATGATACCGAACTCACTTTTTTTGTCTAGATGTATGAATAAAATCATATATGATTTTGTATAGCTTTTTCACACTCTATTCTTAAAATCATTTTTGATTTTAAATGGTTTTCTTTGTATGGAACTCATTTGGTTTTGTCTCAATGTGCTATAAAAATCATATATGATTTTGTATAGGTTTTCCCCAATGTATGCTTAAAATCATTTTTGATTTTAAATGGGTTTCTTGGTATGTAACTCATTTTGTTTTGTCTCAATGTGCTATACAAAATCATATATGATTTTGTATAGTTTTTCCCCAATGTATGCGTAAAATCATTTTTGATTTTGAATAGTTCATTATGTATAGGATTTTCACATTGTATGAGTAAAATCAAATATGATTCTAGGCATAAGAACACAGGTAACTAAAACCTCAATACAAAATCAAATATGATTTTACACATACAGTTACAAAAACAGAAATCTCTATAATCTCTATACATAATCAAATATGATTTTACACATACAGTTACAAAAACAGAAATCTCTATAATCTCTATACATAATCAAATATGTTTATGAACATAAAAGTATGGGTATTTCACGGCTAACCCTACAACTTCAAACCCTAAACTAAAGCTTTCTCACGGGGGCCTTCAAACCCTAAACTAAAGCTTAATTGCTAATCAAAATTGATTTCACATGTATAATGTTAAAAATCAATGCAAAATCATTTTTGATTTTATGCATACATTTTAGAAAAATTGCATTCTAAAACCCTAAAATCTAAACCCTTGGGGGCTAAAAGCTAATCCGAGGGGGAAGTGTGATTACGGGGGCCTGCGGCCCGCGCTTTAGTTTAGGGTTTGAAGTCGTAGGGTTAGCCTAGGCTAACCCTACGACTTCAAACCCTAAACTAAAGCTTAATTGCTAATCAAAATTGATTTCACATGTATAATGTTAAAAATCAATGCAAAATCATTTTTGATTTTATGCATACGTTTTAGAAAAGTTAAAATTGATTTCACAGTGTATAATGTTAAAATCAATGAAAATCATTTTTGATTTTGAATAAGTTTATTTGTATGGAAGCCTATACAAAATCATATTGATTTTGAATAAGTTTATTTGTATGGAAGCCTATACAAAATCATATATGATTTTGTATAGCTTTTCCCCAATGTATGCGTAAAATCATATATGATTTTGAATAGATTTTTCACAGTGTATTCTTAAAATCAATTTTGATTTTGAATAAGTTTATTTGTATGGAAGCCTATACAAAATCATATATGATTTTGATTTCTAAATGTATGCATAAAATCAAATTTGATTTTGTATAGCTTTTTGACACAGTACGTATCAAATATGGGTAAAATCAAATATGATTTCGTATGGGTATTTCACAATGTATGATTAAAATCATTTTTGATTTTAAATGGGTTTCCTGGTATGTAACTCATTTTGTTTTGTCTCAATGTGCTATACAAAATCATATTTTGTATAGCTTTTCCCCAATGTATGCGTAAAATCATTTTTGATTTTGAATAGTTGATTTTGAATAGGTTTTCATACTTTATGAGTAAAATCAAAAATGATTTTGAATAAATTTCTTTTTATGGAAGCCATTTGGTTTGACTTAATGTGCCATTTTCTTGACAATGTATGCGTAAAATCATATATGATTTTCTATAAGTTTTTCACACTGTAAATGATTTTGAATAAATTTTTCACAGTGTATTCTTAAAATCAATTTTGATTTTGAATAAGTTTATTTGTATGGAAGCCTATACAAAATCATATATGATTTTGAATAAATTTTTCACAGTGTATTCTTAAAATCAATTTTGATTTTGAATAAGTTTATTTGTATGGAAGCCTATACAAAATCATATATGATTTTGAATGGGTTTAATGATATCGAACTCACTTTTTTTGTCTAGATGTATGAATAAAATCATATATGATTTTGTATAGCTTTTTCACACTCTATTCTTAAAATCATTTTTGATTTTAAATGGTTTTCCTTGTATGGAACTCATTTGTTTTGTCTCAATGTGTGCACAAAATCAAATTTGATTTTGTATAGGTTTTTGACACCGTATGCATAAAATCAAATTTGATTTTGATTTTTTCACAGTGTATTCTTAAAATCAATTTTGATTTTGAATAAGTTTATTTGTATGGAAGCCTATACAAAATCATATATTATTTTGAATGGTTTACGTATATAATCAAATTTGATTTAGTACATACACTTTGGTTTAAACATTTCATCAAACACTTTGTGGGCAAAATTCTTTAAACAACAACAACCAAGGATACAACTTCTTATCATATGAAAAAACAAAAATAATTGAAAATAACTACAAATCATGGATAAAAATGGTTTGATTATCTACTTTTTATATAAAAAACATTAACTACAATCAAAATTGATTTCACATGTATAATGTTAAAAATCAATGCAAAATCATTTTTGATTTTATGCATACATTTTAGAAAAATTGCATTCTAAAACCCTAAAATCTAAACCCTTGGGGGCTAAAAGCTAATCCGAGGGGGAAGTGTGATTACGGGGGCCTGCGGCCCGCGCTTTAGTTTAGGGTTTGAAGTCGTAGGGTTAGCCAGGCTAACCCTACGACTTCAAACCCTAAACTAAAGCTTAATTGCTAATCAAAATTGATTTCACATGTATAATGTTAACTTACACATGTGTAAGTTGTCTAACTTACACATGTGTAAAGTATACAACTTACCTGAATAATCAATTCACATGTGTAAGTTTAACTTACACATGTGTAAGTTACAACTTACACATGTGTAAGTTGTAACTTACACATGTGTAATTAACTTACACATGTGTAAGTTGTAACTTACACATGTGTAAGTTAACTTACACATGTGTAAGTATAACTTACACATTGTAAGTTGTAACTTACACATGTGTAAGTTGTAACTTACACATGTGTAAGTTGTAACTTACACATGTGTAAGTTGTAACTTACACATGTGTAAGTTGTAACTTACACATGTGTAAGTTGTAACTTACACATGTGTAAGTTGTAACTTACACATGTGTAAGTTGTAACTTACACATGTGTAAGTTGTAACTTACACATGTGTAAGTTGTAACTTACACATGTGTAAGTTGTAACTTACACATGTGTAAGTTGTAACTTACACATGTGTAAGTTGTAACTTACACATGTGTAAGTTGTAACTTACACATGTGTAAGTTGTAACTTACACATGTGTAAGTTGTAACTTACACATGTGTAAGTTGTAACTTACACATGTGTAAGTTGTAACTTACACATGTGTAAGTTGTAACTTACACATGTGTAAGTTGTAACTTACACATGTGTAAGTTGTAACTTACACATGTGTAAGTTGTAACTTACACATGTGTAAGTTGTAACTTACACATGTGTAAGTTGTAACTTACACATGTGTAAGTTGTAACTTACACATGTGTAAGTTGTAACTTACACATGTGTAAGTTGTAACTTACACATGTGTAAGTTGTAACTTACACATGTGTAAGTTGTAACTTACACATGTGTAAGTTGTAACTTACACATGTGTAAGTTGTAACTTACACATGTGTAAGTTGTAACTTACACATGTGTAAGTTGTAACTTACACATGTGTAAGTTGTAACTTACACATGTGTAAGTTGTAACTTACACATGTGTAAGTTGTAACTTACACATGTGTAAGTTGTAACTTACACATGTGTAAGTTGTAACTTACACATGTGTAAGTTGTAACTTACACATGTGTAAGTTGTAACTTACACATGTGTAAGTTGTAACTTACACATGTGTAAGTTGTAACTTACACATGTGTAAGTTGTAACTTACACATGTGTAAGTTGTAACTTACACATGTGTAAGTTGAACTTACACATGTGTAAGTTGTAACTTACACATGTGTAAGTTGTAACTTACACATGTGTAAGTTGTAACTTACACATGTGTAAGTTGTAACTTACACATGTGTAAGTTGTAACTTACACATGTGTAAGTTGTAACTTACACATGTGTAAGTTGTAACTTACACATGTGTAAGTTGTAACTTACACATGTGTAAGTTGTAACTTACACATGTGTAAGTTGTAACTTACACATGTGTAAGTTGTAACTTACACATGTGTAAGTTGTAACTTACACATGTGTAAGTTGTAACTTACACATGTGTAAGTTGTAACTTACACATGTGTAAGTTGTAACTTACACATGTGTAAGTTGTAACTTACACATGTGTAAGTTGTAACTTACACATGTGTAAGTTGTAACTTACACATGTGTAAGTTGTAACTTACACATGTGTAAGTTGTAACTTACACATGTGTAAGTCGTGGTGGCGGTGGTCGCCGTCGCCGGAGGATCATGGTGGTGGTCGGAGATGATGGTGGTGGTGGTGGTGGTGATGGTGGTTGTATAACTTACACATGTGTAAGTTGTAACTTACACATGTGTAAGTCGTGGTGGCGGTGGTCGCCGTCGCCGGAGGATCATGGTGGTGGTCGGAGATGATGGTGGTGGTGGTGGTGGTCGGAGATGATGAAAAATGAATGATTGAGAAGTGTCCCTAATGGTCCCTAAAATAAGGAGTCCCTAATTTAACTTTTCCCTATGTGTGTATATAGATATATAGAGAGAGATCTATAAACCATTAATCTGCTTACACATTTGTTTTTCAGATTTGATTTTTTTTAAAATTTTTTCTATAAACAACTAGATCTTGTATTGGTTTATTATTATCTTCTAAAAATCTATTATTATTATTGACAAAATAAAAACTTGCTCGTATACATATAACATCTTTGTATCCATTTTGCTATGAGTCTTTTTGTAAATTTGAAGTAGTGATAACAAGGAAATGGAATATGTGTTTGTGCGGCCCATATCCATCCATCAGAATATATCATGTTATTGTTTTTTTTTTCTCCTTCTTAATCTGTTATTGATATTAAAGGTTGTTTTTAGAAAGATACATATTTTGATTTATAGTTTGTTTTATTAATCATTGCTATAAAATAAAATAGATGAAACGATAGTTGTTGGGACATGAAATAGTAAAAAAAATTTATTCATCAAATCATACATAAGGGTAAAATAGTAAATATAAACCATTCAGATTACCGATTCAGAACACATATCAAACATACAGTTTTCATTCAGGATCATATCATTCAGAGTTTATGAATTATTCAGAACTTAGAATCATTCAGCGCTAAATCATTCTGTGTTATCAAACACACCCTAAATGTAGTACTTAGGGTTGCACTTAATGTGCATAACAAAAATTGTATCTTTCATATCAAAAATGCACCTTAAATATTATATAGTAAATGCACAATTATTTAATGCATTTTATCTATAGCGTTTAAGGCTTTGTTTAGCAAAACCCTTTAATTTAACTAGAAAGGTACTCGCGCGATGCGGTGGTGATGGCGGTGACGGGTGGTGGAGGTGACAGTGGTGATGGCGATGTAATGGCGGCGACGGTGGCAGTAACGAATGTTGGCGTGCGGCGGTAGCGTCGACGGTGGCGACGGTGTTGGCGGCAGCGATTGGTGGTGTGTTGGCGGCGGCGATTGGTGGTGATGGTGGCGGCGGCAAGTAGTGTAAGTTATTGATGTAATGTGGTTTTGATGAATTGTGGAATATTGAAACTTAAAATTCAACAAAATGAGATTTGCTGTATAATATAATATAGATGTAGATAGATATTTAGATTAGGGTTTGACCGTAGATTTGTGTGGGTTGAAATTGTTAGGGGTATTTTGGGTACATTTAATCTGTTATTGATATTAAAGGTTGTTTTTAGAAAGATACATATTTTGATTTATAGTTTGTTTTATTAATCATTGCTATAAAATAAAATAGATGAAACGATAGTTGTTGGGACATGAAATAGTAAAAAAAAAATTTTTTTTTTTTTTTTTTTTTTTTTTTTTTTTTTTTTTTTTTTTTTTTTTTACAACCCTGTCTTCTATGCTTCAATGTATCGTGTCTTCTTTTTTTTTTTTTTTTTTTTTTTTTTTTTTTTTTTTTTTTTTTTTTTTTTTTTTTTTTTTTTTTTTTTTTTTTTTTTTTTTTTTTTTTTTTTTTTTTTTTTTTTTTTTTTTTTTTTTTTTTTTTTTTTTTTTTTTTTTTTTTTTTTTTTTTTTTTTTTTTTTTTTTTTTTTTTTTTTTTTTTTTTTTTTTTTTTTTTTTTTTTTTTTTTTTTTTTTTTTTTTTTTTTTTTTTTTTTTTTTTTTTTTTTTTTTTTTTTTTTTTTTTTTTTTTTTTTTTTTTTTTTTTTTTTTTTTTTTTTTTTTTTTTTTTTTTTTTTTTTTTTTTTTTTTTTTTTTTTTTTTTTTTTTTTTTTTTTTTTTTTTTTTTTTTTTTTTTTTTTTTTTTTTTTTTTTTTTTTTTTTTTTTTTTTTTTTTTTTTTTTTTTTTTTTTTTTTTTTTTTTTTTTTTTTTTTTTTTTTTTTTTTTTTTTTTTTTTTTTTTTTTTTTTTTTTTTTTTTTTTTTTTTTTTTTTTTTTTTTTTTTTTTTTTTTTTTTTTTTTTTTTTTTTTTTTTTTTTTTTTTTTTTTTTTTTTTTTTTTTTTTTTTTTTTTTTTTTTTTTTTTTTTTTTTTTTTTTTTTTTTTTTTTTTTTTTTTTTTTTTTTTTTTTTTTTTTTTTTTTTTTTTTTTTTTTTTTTTTTTTTTTTTTTTTTTTTTTTTTTTTTTTTTTTTTTTTTTTTTTTTTTTTTTTTTTTTTTTTTTTTTTTTTTTTTTTTTTTTTTTTTTTTTTTTTTTTTTTTTTTTTTTTTTTTTTTTTTTTTTTTTTTTTTTTTTTTTTTTTTTTTTTTTTTTTTTTTTATGAAAATTTTTTTTTTTTTTTTTTTTTTTTTTTTTTTTTTTTTTTTTTTTTTTTTTTTTTTTTTTTTTTTAAAAAAAAAAAAAAAAAAAAAAAAAAAAAAAAAAAAAAAAAAAAAAAAAAAAAAAAAAAAAAAAAAAAAAAAAAAAAAAAAAAAAAAAAAAAAAAAAAAAAAAAAATGTTCTGTTTAAATTTTATACAAATAACACTCTAGTTATAAGGGATATAATCCAGTTAAGTTTATAAAGTTTGGGACCCATTTTTATTTAAATGAGGAGACTAGATTGTAATATTAACTATAAATGATAATATTCTTACTATGCATTTTATTCTAAAAAGTAATAACTTGAAAAGTTTAGGGACTAGATTGAAACTCTGATAATACACAAAGGACTAGAATGGATAAATGTTAAAAAGTATGTCATCCTTTTATCTTGAAAAACCTGCAAATTAGATCTATGCCCCCATTTGAGAAAACCGCCGGCCATGGACACATGAAAACGGAAAAAACAAACAGTAATCAAAATGGGTTGAGGGTGGGGCCGTGACCACCCTAGGTGTACATTGGCTCCGCCACTGTGTAATAGTGGCGTGACGGGTCGTGCTGGCGTGTGATAGTGGTGATAGTGGCAATGTAATGACGGCGGCGGCGGCGGTGGTGGCGGTGAGGCGACAACTGATGGTGATGACGGACAGTGGTGGTGTTGATGTTTGTATGTGTAAGAAAAAGAGACGTAAATGTGTGTTTGATATGTGAGGGGTGATTAAAGGTATTTTGAGAATATTTAAAAAAATGCTTAATTTACTTAAAATGTAGGCTAGTTAGTTTTAATAGGAAATATAAATAAAATAAAAAAGGTATACTTTTAACATAAATATGTATTTATCATTTTTGTATCTATACTATCTAATAAAGAGAAAAATCTTTTTTTCCTTTAAACAATTCAGCCTTTGAATTATCTTTTTTACCCCTAACCTTTTAACACCTCTATCCTAAATCCTAAAACAGCCTTATATAAAACCAAACATCTTCACACATATCTCATATTTCACAAGTGTCCCTTTTCATTAACTATGCTATCTTTTTACGTCAACTACCTTTACATTAATAGCCACACCGTTAATGCCACAATCACCCGTCGTCGCCGCTCTGCCGCCGCATTGCGCGGGTACCTCTGTCGTTTATATAAACAAAGTCTTTGTGGGCATAGGTTACAAATGTTGACTAGTACGTAGTCTTTTTGTGAAATAAATATACAATAAAAATAAAAACAAAAATGTTTTAATAAGAAAGAAAGAATGTATATGCTGCATATACACAGCTGCCCCAAATCGTCCGTTTAGTTAGTCTCTATATATACCAGCTGCCAGCCAAAAATAAACATTTACAATCTGAATCCCTAATTTCTGAGAAGAAAAAACTTATACTACTACTACTACTACTACTAGTAGTGCAGATCTGATTTGATCTGATCCGATCTACACCGAGTTGACCGGTGACCTCTACCTGCATCGGCCGAAGAGAGAGAGAGAGAGATGCCGGTGGCTGCATCTGCTATCTACTTTCTTAATCTTCGCGGCGATGTTCTCATCAATCGCCTTTATCGAGATGACGTCGGGTACATAAGTTTATATATAATATTTTTTCTTGTAATTTTTGATTATTTTTATGGCCAGATGTTTAGTACTGCTACATTTTACATTTCAATCTTGTTATTATTACTATTATTATTATTATAATTATTGTTATTATTATAATTATTGTTATTATTTTTCTTGCGCATGGCCTAGAAGGAAAAGGATTCACAGATTAGGAATGGTAGGTGCTTTTTTTTGTTATTCTGGAAACCTAGATACAGAACATAAATGTAGTGAGACCTGCGATGAATTTACATTATCGAATTAGAACTAAGAAAGCTGGTATAAGCTACAATTCTATGGATGCATTATAATGGTTACTTTGTACAAGCGATCAACTTATGTTTAAATCTGTGTTGAGATTTAGAATTTACCTCACTATAAACAAATGTCTTGCCTTTGCTCTCGGAAAAGCCCTTTTCGCAACACTGTCAGAAAGTAGTCTTAATTTTGACTTCAATTATCTGACACAGATTGTGTTCAGTTACATTTGAATACTTTTTTGTTGGTAATTCTCTTATGGCATAGTGTAGGATCTGCTCCTTCAGTTTTAGACTTTTAGTTCTTTAGAGTTATGCTTCAAGTTCGGGGAAAAGCTGATCTTTAAGTGTCTATAAGATGCTATTGCTACCATTTGTTATGTATGAAAATAATAAATTAGCTTGATAAGTTGATATGCTTTCTCTCAAAAAGAATTTTCTATAATAAAATAGGAAAATGAATAAGAAAGTACATAGAAAGAAGGGATGCTAGAACGATCAATCCAACCTGTTCTGCCCTTCTCATCCATGACCCCTTTTAGTCCATTTCAGGAAGGTGCATATCTGGTGTGCTACGTATTTGATCCACCGCATCCAACCCCGACCCATTACTTTTTCATCTGTACTATATATCTTCTACGAAAATCACATACCGTGTTAACTGTCCATATTTGTATTCTTCAAATTGGCCTGCACTGTACCCAGGTTATCACTCTTATTACTGGTAATACTAGTGTATTGCTCAAAACAGTGTTCTACAAATATCTGTCTGACAGCATATAGTTTAACTGTTCCAAATATAGAGGATATATCTATTCAAGTGTTTTACTGTTTTTATTGCTCTTTATTGTTGCATCTTTCAGGGGAAACATGGTTGATGCCTTTAGATTGCACATAATGCAAACAAAGGAACTGGGTACATGTCCTGTGCGTCAAATTGGTGGTTGCTCTTTCTTCTATATGAGAATCAGCAATGTCTACATTGTGATTGTTGTCAGCAGCAATGCTAATGTAGCATGTGCCTTCAAGTTCGTCGTTGAGGTATAAACATTTTGTTTCATTATAAAGTGTCCTCTGAATTGGTATTCGTTTGCAAACAGAACGACTAACATGAAAATTCACTAATACTCGTTGCATGTCCTAAATGCATCCTCGTCATATTATTTATATTAAAACCATTTATTTCTAATGAACTCCCAGGACTAGTGTTTCTTAGTTTTTTCTTTCATGCAGGCTGTTAATTTATTTAAATCATACTTTGGCGGTGCTTTTGACGAGGATGCCATCCGAAACAACTTTGTTTTGATATATGAGTTATTGGACGGTATGTGGTGCTTCATTTATTAGAAGTCATATTTCCTTGGTTGTGTATTATAAAATGTTTCATTCTGCTATGCATCTGGTTTTTATCTGCAGAAATTATGGATTTCGGTTATCCTCAAAATCTTTCACCAGAAATTTTAAAGCTTTACATCACTCAAGAAGGTGTACGCTCACCATTCTCATCCAAGGTTATACATGACCTGTTACCCTTTTCATTTTTCTCTAAGATCTTATTTATATATTTAGACTATTATATATTTTCATAGTAATAGAATTTAAAGTTACTGACTTGTAGCGTGTTTTATCAATGAATGTAATCAGCCTACAGATAGACCTGTCCCGAATGCTACTTTACAAGTAACCGGTGCGGTCGGCTGGCGTAGGGAAGGTCTTGTTTACAAAAAGAATGAAGTGTTTTTGGATATTGTGGAAAGTGTTAATCTTCTTATGTCTTCAAAAGGTACGATTTAATCATTCTTTACATGTGCATCAATGCATGTAGCTTGTTTCCTTCACTGATATATTACATAATGTTAATAGGAAGTGTACTACGCTGTGATGTAACGGGGAAGATTCTTATGAAGTGCTTCCTTTCTGGAATGCCTGATTTGAAGCTGGGATTAAATGACAAAATTGGACTTGAGAAAGAGTCGGAAATTAAATCACGCCCTACTAAAAGGTAAGTTATGATTTCATGCATATTAAGCATTTCCGAGTTGGCTGTTGCCTCCGCGAGTACTCTTACCTCGGAGGTCAGCCGAGGCAAGTTAGGCAAAGTCCAAGTAGGAAATCGATCAACAGAGTCAACATCAGAAAAAGCAGTCAAGATCGGTGAACTTGTTGCTAGATTTCTTTAAACATTACACGAACTACCACTATGACAACTTGTTTGTAGAGATTATAAATATGTTTCCAAAATATATCAGAATATTTTTTATTTTTATCATATAATTTCAAATTACATTATTTTTGTATAGAAAATTTCAATCCGAGTACCCTTGAGTACTATTCGAGTCGCCGAGTACTCTTAACTTGGACACGGCCGAGGGGAGATTGAGTTGCGAGTTCCCCAACCATGATATCAAGTTATAAGTGCTTGTTCTTTGTACCAGTTTAACCACGTACTGAACTACTGACTCGCAATAGAGCTTTAACTTCACCATCTTTTGCAGTGGAAAAACTATCGAGCTTGATGATGTCACCTTCCATCAGTGTGTGAACTTGACCAGATTTAACTCAGAAAAAACCGTCAGTTTTGTGCCACCAGATGGTGAATTCGAGCTAATGAAGTATGCTCACCATTATTTTTAAATGTGATTATATCCAATAGATTGCACCATTTATGTGGATAACGTGATGTTATATTTCACAGATATCGTATTACTGAGGGGGTCAATCTTCCTTTTCGGGTATTACCTACCATTAAGGAATTGGGCAGGACGCGGATGGAAGTTAATGTCAAGGTTTGTAAATAACTTAGGGGGTGTCTTGGCATGCGTGTTTAAAAATGATTATGCGATATTGAATAACCAGATTTATATAATCAGCTGTAATAGAACAGGCTGTAAGTTATGATGTTTGGATGTGGTTTTGCTGTTTAAAAGGGTATTTATCAGATAATCAGTTTGCTTGAATGGTTGTCAAGTTCTGATTATCTAAAAATGATCAAAGAAGACATTTGTTTTTTTGGTGAAATAGGTAAGACATTTTGTGAATGGAGAGCACAAAATTGCTCATAAATCTTGGTTAGGAATAAATAGGTAATTATAACTTTGCCCTAAGTAATTATTGAGTTGCAACTGGTATGAAACTGATTATTCAAAATGGCAAAATGATTGATTGACCCTTAAAATGATCAGATAATCAGATGCAGAGTATGTTTATGCAAACTGATTACTATACTTAGGTAGTCAATTCCAAAATACAAATGTAAACACTTATAGATCATGAGCTAATATGCTGTACCTACGTAGTTATATTTTAACCTTGCTGGCTTCAGGTAAAGAGCGTTTTTGGTGCAAAAATGTTTGCACTTGGAGTTTTGGTTAAGATTCCAGTACCTAAACAAACAGCAAAAACAAGTCTTCAAGTGACTTCTGGGAAAGCGAAGTACAATGCTTCTTTGGACTGTATAATGTGGAAGTAAGTATTTAAGCATCATACTATGTATTATTATATTGGATGGTGTATCATTAATGTAAAACATGTATTATTGCTATAATTTGCAGGATACGAAAATTTCCAGGACAAACTGAATCGACTTTGAGTGCAGAAGTGGAGTTGATATCCACAATTGCGGAAAAGAAGTCATGGACTAGGCCACCAATACAGATGGAGTTCCAGGTGATACTATTGATCACTAGCTCAATTTGACCACTAACAAAATTATGTAGACTCTACTGATTGTCCCTCAGTATAAAAAAGAATTGAATTTCCTAAGTAAGAAGTGCTCTCATTATTGTGCTTTTGTAGGTTCCTATGTTTACAGCATCTGGACTAAGAGTCAGGTTTCTGAAGGTACATATTCAAATTTTACCATAGCACATGATGTCTTTAATGCAGCTAAATAACCTGCTGTTAAATTCTTTTTGCAGGTATGGGAGAAGAGTGGCTACAACACCGTTGAGTGGGTGAGGTACATCACCAAAGCAGGTTCATATGAGATCAGATGCTAAGATCAAATGGCTTATAGAGACTTTCTTGATGACATTGTGATCCCATGGGCATCACAAGTTCTTGTAGTTGTGTGCTATATCAACGTTTATAGAAACAATTGGATTGTAAATTTGTTTTCCCCTTCGTGTTTCAAAGGCTCGTTATTGAGCAGAACTCATGATATGATGAAAAATCTAGGAGAAAACTTGCAGAATGAGAGTATTCCTTTTAAATGAAAAAAATCAAATGTATCGAAGATGATTTACCTTTAGTTTAAGTTCTTCAATGATTTATTCATAACGTACTCATTATCTCTGGTCTGTAGGGTTTGTGACTGTATGAACTTCAAAATTAATTTTATGAAAGGGTGTACGATCATACCGATTCATGTTGAACAGTTTGGTGACAATCACATTAAAACCACAATGAGAAATTCGTGACTTTAAAGGTATGTTTTTAAACAGCAAACATAGCCTTTACATAATCGGGATGATTCTATATTATATTTTGTACACTTGTAGTTATATGAGATATTTAATTTTTTATTTCTTATTCTTAATTCTATATAATATTTTCTACACTTGTAGTTAGGTTACATAGTTATGCATTTTGCATTTTTTATTGCAGAAAACTTCATACTAATCAATAATCATGAACAAAATGCAAATCATAAACATATACAGTATTTTGACTTTGTGTTGGCTGTAGAGATAAAACTGCTGAAAAGAAATGTATGCAAACTTAGTCCAGTTGCGATAATCTTGACCCTTGAATGAAAATGAAGGTAACTTTAAAGCTTGATCTTTGTTTTTCATCCAGGGTCAAGCTCTTCCCGACCTAACTAGTTAAGTTGAGATAACTTTACGGAACCTCCTCCTGCAAACTTTGACAAAAAACACAAAGGTGTCAAACACTCGGTATACTCGAACACAACAACCACTACTTCTACTTGTTGCACTCATTAAATGCCCTAGCAATCTCTTATACAGTATGTCATATCATATCATATATATCTATTCCTTATTTATTTGACAAAATCCACCACAATTTTCCATCTTTTATATACTCGTAATAATCTTTATTATAAATAAATAAAATTAAAATTACAAAACCCTAAAAATCGCTTCTTTCTTTAAACCCCATCTCCAAAATCTTTTCAAATTCAATTCTATTCTATTCTAGTAATGTAAATTTCAACTTTAGATTGGATTTTCACAATTTCTTTCTCGAGATCCACCTGCATTTTTCAATGCCAACAAACCCAATTTAAATCTTTATTTCATTTTTGTTAGATATTATTTAATTAATCAATGGATTCACGTGAATCTTTAGCACCACCACCACACCACCACCAACAACAACCACCACATCACCACCACCACCAGCAACCGCCGCCCGGAATGATGATGACACCAAATTCTTACCCCACTCATCATCATCTAACCAATAATCTTGCACCTAACGATATTAAAAATCCAAACTTGATGACACCCAATTCAATTCAACAACAACCAAGATTTCAGTTCAATTCTGCTGATCGGTATGGGGACGGGTCTTCACCGTCTTCTGGTGGGTTTCGGGCTAGTGGGTATAACAGCATTGAGCCTGCCAGGAAGAAAAGAGGCAGACCCAGAAAGTATTCGCCCTCAAATGATGGCAACATTGCTCTCGGGTTGGCTCCGGCCCCTGTGACTGCGATTTCGAGTGGTGGTGGTGGTGGGATTTTGGAGAATTCTAATGATGGTAGCCCGGGTGGTACCCCGAATACAGATCCATCTGCTAAGAAACATAGAGGCAGGCCACCTGGTTCTGGGAAAAAGCAATTGGATGCTTTAGGTATATTTAGCTTATTTCCATGTTCATATGTGTAAATATACATGTACATATGATAAATGTTTGTTTGGAGATTTATATAGTATTTTATGTGATGGGCAGGTGCAGCTGGAGTTGGGTTTACACCTCATGTGATTATTGTTAGAGCAGGAGAGGTAATACTTTGACTTATTGTAATTATGTTTACGGATATTAATAAGCTTTCGGTCTGAAATTTGTATCACTTAGAGTCATTTCATTTGTTTACCTAAGGTACTTGTTTAGCTAATTATATGAGCCTTGTAGACAATTGTAAGTATTCGACTAGCCTTATTGCTTGATAAGTTTAGCCCTTTAATTGATGAGGCCTTTCGGGTTGCAGCAGATCCTTATTAAAGTCTATTGGATAAAGGAGTGTTATATCGAGTAGTTTAGTTTCGAGCCTGTTATTCGGTTGATCTGTTATTGATATAGGAAATTGTGTAACCACTCCTAAATTGCATTTACAGTTATTTTTTGTGTTTCAAATCTTGCTGCTGGTACAACTATTTATATCAAGTCAAAACATTTTTCCATACTTTTTGGATGATTTATTGTGCATCTGTCAAAGCAAATTATTCTAAAAGGTTAATAACAACAACAATACCCAATCTCGCACATATTCAAGGTCGAGGTCAAATGTGGATAGTCATACCCTTACCCAAAAGTAGAGAGCGCTTCCAGAAAACTATGCTGAAAAAATAGTTTTATGAATCTGATTTTTAGTTTATATTTAGAAACAATACCCAATCTCGCACATCAATAGTTACAATTTTTATGGGATACTGTGGGTACTTTTTACAAGTGTTTTTTAATTCACCTCTTATAAGTTTTGCTTAATAAACTTAATAATTACAAGTGTTTTTTAATTCACCTCTTACAAGTGTTTCTTTTTTGACTTAATAAACAAAAATAACCGTCAATTATCTATCTTTTACTTAATACATATAGACATTATTCATACATTCAGCAACTTAATACACTCAGCACTTGATGACTAAAAAAAAAGAAACGGGCAGTCTGATGTTTAGTACTCAGTTTTGATGATGTAGAGTTAATGCATGTTGGATGTATTCACTTAGATAATTTTTATCAAAAAATCGCATTTATGGTCATAATGTTTGAATTTAATTTGCTTGACTGTAAATCTTCTTTAGCACCGGCATATTGGTTCATGTCTTTGATCACTTGAGACCGCTTCTCAAATTTTTTGCCACAGATAGGTGTGCATTTATAAAACTGCTATGTAGTATTGCATATAAAATTTTAGTTTTTGTTATCTAAACGTTTTTGACATTTATTTCATAAATAGTCGTGGGCCATTTCATATGAAGAGTTAATTTAATGGTATGATCACTAAACATTGGGGGTCTACACGTATTCTGGTGAAACATGTTAGTTTCTTTTACATTTGTTCAAAATACTACAAAAATTCCCACACAATTTGTGGTCATTGGTATTTTTGTAGATTTTTTGTATACTTAATCCCCTTAATGAAACTAACAAGGATTGTCTCCAAGGATTGTCGGTGAAAGTTATTATCACAAGCTGTAATTGTTTTTGACGGAATAATGTATTGTTGATTTATACCATAATAACAACAATATACTGGTATTGTTGTAATCAGATCACTTGAATTGATAATTCTTAATTTTATTATATCTCAGATTTTTTCCCCTACATATGAATCATAATTCTAAGTTTTTTGATTTTCTATTATTTATGACAGGATATAGCCTCAACACTTATGTCATTTTCACAACAAGGACCTCGTACTGTTTGTATATTATCCGCCAATGGTTCTATCTGCAATGTGACACTTCGACAGCCCGCGTCGTCTGGTGGCACTGTAACATATGAGGTTTACATCTCTTCTCCCTTCTCTGTTATGCTTACCTTAGTTATGGTTTCACAATTTAAGGTCTCTTCATAATTACTATGTTTATTAGCTTGATATTACTCGTATTACTATTTTACCCTCTATCCAAATTCCAGATCAGTTCACATCACAGCTTTCCTTTTTTTTTCCCATTAAAAGAGGATCCTTTCGTAGTTTATTGGTAAAAATGAATTTAAAATAGTAGCCACGTAAGAACAAAAAAATGCTCCATAACCTTTTGGAAATACTCCCTCATTTAGATCGTTTATAAGACCACAGTTTCGGAAACCCCACCCCCCCTTTTCCCAGATTCTTTGCTGTCTTCTATAATTACATATCTATCAAACATACTCTATATTTGAAGCCACTAAGCATGTTGATGATGTCATTTTCTCTCCTTCATTCCTTCTTGACACAGTTTTCTTTTATCTGAAGTATAAATATTAAGTTTCAATGTATGGTTTACATTTTACACTTTGGTTATGGTTTGAAATTGGGTTTGGTGTGTATTAGTATGTGAATTTGAGTTTGATTTTTTTATGCTTTGATAGTAGTTTTAGATTAGGATATTTCAGATGTATGATTCAAAGTTGGTCTGTGTGACGGTGGTTTGATGCAAAATGGGTGTGGTTACTCTGGTCGTTTACAAAGGGGTGGATATGATATAGACAGTCTGATAAACAGTGTGTTGCAAATGGTGTTGCGATTGTGGTGGCCATAGGCATGGAAAAGATGGTTCTCTTAGTCCCTTCCGCTCCATTGATTAAATTGTATTTGACGGCAGAGGCCGAAAGGGGGGAAGAAAGGGTTGGGGGCCAGACGGGAGAGGAGAAGCAGAGAGGAATAGAATAACCAAAGATGAAAGAAATGTTTTGCATATGTTAAGGGTTGATGAAGCTTTTTTTAGCCGACGATAAAAACAGGGACCGTGGGTGTAAAATTTCAAAAGCGGGATACTCGGTTTAATTCCAAAATGTTAGGGATGACCCATGTCATTTGGCCTTAACAACTGGGATCATTCGTGTATTTTACCCCCATTAACTGTTCTATTTTAATGCAATTTAGGAGATTCATACTCTTTTTTTTAGTATTGTATCTGACCTTTTGGATGACTGATCTCGAGGTTCGAGTCAACAGCCACACAAACTCAAACCCATCAAAGCTCTCCCAAAGGGAAAGTTGCATGTCAATTTTTTCTCTCTCTTCTTTGCATTAGTCAAAGTTTGAACTTTGTATCTCCAGTTCTCCAATCTTCAACTCAATGTGGATAACCATGTTGACACCCCTTTATGGAGGTTTTGAACATTTTGGATGGATTACAACCAGTTTAATCTGTTTTCTTTATAGTGAATTCTTTTAGCCTAACCATATAACTTTTTAGAGCTAAGATAACTCGAATAAATCCATTTGTAGGTAAGTGGGTCAAAACTATATATTCTATTTTTAGAGGTGTGGGCTAACAAAACCCAAAAATCAAACTATACCGTACAGGAACTTGCCCGTATCGCTTTCGCTTCTCAGCTCTAGATTTCATTAAAAACTGGTCCTCGACTTCTCGGTGCTTGATTTTATGTAGAAAAACTGGTTCTTGGTTTGGTTTCGGACCAGAAACATGGCAGATTTTTTCTCTCTCATGCTTAAAATAACTCGGGTGTTATTTATTTATTTATGTAAGTAAAAGAGTTCATATTCTATTTGTGGTTCTGTCTTTGGGGCTGAACCAGAAGGAACTACTATGAACCGGTTAACCTAGTCTCTTCTTTCCTTGGTTCAGTTTGGATTTTTCACTTTTAAACTCTTGGTGTAATGCATATCTCCTCTGATCATGAGTGCCAGCTGTGTTAGATTATTGCTAAATCTCAGTGTGTTTCTTGATTTATTTCAGGGCCGATTCGAGTTAATATCATTATCGGGTTCGTTCTTACACTCGGAGAGTAATGGTAACCACAGCACACCTAGTGGATTGAGTGTTTCTCTTGCTGGTTCTGATGGACGGGTTCTGGGTGGTGGTGTTGCTGGAATATTGGTGGCCGCATCACCCGTACAGGTCCAACTCTCTCTGTCTACGAAAAGTCACAAACACATGGAGTACTTAAGTGTGCACTTTTATATTAACTAATGGTTTGTGTAACAGGTTATCGTTGGTAGCTTCATTAAAGATGAGAAGAAATCAAAATCTAGCGTTGGGCCATCATCAGCGTCACCACCACCGAACATGTTGAGCTTTGGTGGTGGAGGGTCTGTTCCTGGTATAACTCTTCCATCTGAAGGGCCATCAAGTGAATCATCTGATGAAAGTGGCGGCAGCCCTCCTCATGGAATCCGTGGATCCTACCACGATGTTACGCTACAGCAGCACCAAAACCAACAACACCCCCAAAACCAACACCAGCAACAACAGCCCATGCAAAATCTACCCATGTATTCAAACATGGGCTGGCCAAACTCCACCATGAACATGCTCCCAAATTAAGCACAAATTCTAAATTCTCAACAAATCTTACATGGCTAGTTATTAGCTTAAGATATTTTGGTGATGTGCTAGTGATGTGCTCGTAGCATTGAGTTTTAAAGATCGGCATCATATAAGCTATTCAGCATTATATTTTAGTTCTGCCTCTTTACAAAACGTTAAGCCTTTCTCGTATATTTTGGTTGTTTTAGCCTTCATGAATCCGTGGTTGAATATGTCTAGTTATTAGCTTAAGATATTGATTCATCTATTAGTAAAGTATTTCTGTACAACTTTCAGTTTAGGAATCATGATTGAATGCAAGTTCTTTAATAGTCCCTCTTGGGTTATCATGCTTTGTTGCGCTTGCGCATATGGTATTTTTAGGTTATGGGTTTAAGGTTTTATGGTGGATATTTTGTAAAGATGCAAGTAATTTATGATGTATGTGGTCGGCTATAACTCCCCTTTTTTTTTAATACCTTGTGACATAGTTTGAATAACTTAAATGGTTTCCCTTTCATAGTTTGACTAGAGAATGTACCCGCGCGTTGTGGCGGTGAGATGGTGGGAGTGATAGCCAAATGCCTTAGCCGTACGGGCTCCGCCCTCGGATTTAAAAATTCGTTGAAAGTATATCGAATGACATCTCTAATGAAATAGCATGAAATTTTAAGAACACCCATATAATTTTTATAATTTATCGATTACGGTTTTTGAGATAAAAGATTTTGAATGAATTAGATGAATATAATGATTTATAGAGGAGAGAGAAAAAAATGAAAGTTGAAAGCTGTGGGACATTGATGTATGGTAAATCATGCATTATCATGTGTACATTGTTGAAATTAAAAGTTGAAACCTTATTTGATTTATAATATAGTATAGATATAGATATAGATATGCTCGTTGACATATTCAATCTGAATTTTGAAATGAAAATAACGTTCTAGTGGGCCTTTATCGGTATAATGTTGGTTGGGTTAGGTTGGTTGATCCATCTCACATTTTACTCTCGTCGGGCCGGGCTGAGTTATATGCACTAATTAACTGATTAATTGATTATCATGGTGTTTGTATTGGTAGTTTGGTACATAGTTTTTTTTTTATATTTTAATTAAGCATCGTTAAAGTAAAGCCAGTTCTTTACTTGAAAGTATAAATATGTATTATTAGTTTAAAACTAAAATAAAGTGGTTAATAGTTTTTTTGACATGGTTTTCAGTGCTATAATTAAACTAACACTTGTGCGAGCATTAAAATCAAAATATGTCACACATAAAAAAAGTATTTGAAACGTGCTCGTATATCCCTTTCACGAGATTATTATTAGTTCTATATGAAATAAAAGTTTGTTGATTTAAATATTTGTCTATTATTATATAGGAGTCTAGCATGGATGGTTATTCGCCACAATCTTGGATTAGAAAAAAAAAAACAATTAGTAGGACAATTCAATATTTGTGGGGATTATAAAAAAATATATATTCTAGTTACTTATTAACAATTATTAGTTCATACTGGACTTTTATTTCATTATATTATTATAGACTAGAAAGTGAGCAACATACTGTACTTAGTTAAGAATGCTCAATATGATAGTAGAATTATAGGTTAAGATATCATAAAAGACAACATTTTTCACATGTTTGCATATAACCACATTTTATATTACAGAATTTAGCCTAGATTGAATGGTGTTAATTGTAATCACAATATAATATTATGTGTGTTCTTGATGTGTACAATAATATTTAAATATCGTATCCTATATTAACACGGTATAAAACTATAGATCATAAGTATGATACTCGGGGGAAAAAAGCTTTATTTAGGTTTAAAAATGTACATTGACATACATGATGCATCTTTATATTGCTTGCTATATATACATGCATCAGCTTCATTTCTTCACAAAAAAAGAAGGAAAAAAAAAAAACTCAAGACAAACAACTTAATAGCGAATTTCCTACGGCACGTAATCTTTTATGTTCGATAATAAATTTATAAAAATGTGACATCCATCCTTATCTTTTGATTTGTCGCTTGAAACATAAAAAGGCCAAGCAAAAAACAAATTAGAGAATAAAATATGCATACCAATCATTTTCATGCCATGTCAACGATGTAACTAGAATAATTGTTTAGGTTCCATTATTAGCAAATTAATTATTAATAAAACATGACCATGAAGAAGATGTTCCAAAAAACTCAACAACCGTTGTTTTTGAAACATTTGGCACCATATATGTACGATTTATGAATTTTCTAAATGTATCTTCATTTTCGTGTCAAAATAGTGATTGTTGCAGGATGCATGTGTACCTATCATTTACAAGTTCTTGGGTTTGATGAGTTAAATATCTGGATGCTAGTCTCTCATTAATCGAAGTCAAACCCTTATTAAATTTTGTTTTTAATTAAACTTAAGAATAAGTTAATTATATCGATCTCAAAATGAGTTGGTATACCTTTGCACCAACTACGTACTCCTTTAATTCAAGGAATCATGTTCTCCTAACCTCTCTCGCAAATGCCACTTCATTGCCTGGCTTTTGAATAGTTTATACAACCAATTAGTACTGTTTAAATACATATAAAATTCAAAAGAGAAAAACAACAAAAATACGAGGGACAAAACTTTTCCTTTTTCTTAAGGCTCAAAGTTATACATTACTGCATCCAAACTTATTCTTAGTAACTCTAAAAGCAAGTTACAAATTAATTATCATCACATATACATATACATCAGTTTTTTTTTTTTTTTTTTAATTAAAAAGAACAAAAACTTTGTGGTGCAACAAAGGCACAAACCTTGAGCTAAAGATAACTATACATATCTTTGTTTATATGTTGCTTAATTAAGGAATATGCCGCAATGTCAATGCCGCAATATTATATTGGAGCTCAGCTCCATCATATCGTTTGTTTATTAGTTTAGTGTGGTGATAAGTGATATATGTGTTCATGAGATGCATATATATATCCATTATTTGTAGTACATTATATATTGTAACATAAAAACATAGTGGATCTGGAGAATATAATATGCATCTTGACACTGATGATGAGCCTAGATTTACTTGAACAGGGAATGAAATTGGCTACAAATTAAATAATTATCTTCGATAGATCAGCTAGTCCGCTTAAATGACTCCAACTAGTATTGTATTACAATTAACCGTTGATGATCCTTTCGAGAAAGTGAAATTATGACAAATATTGCTAAGGTAGTCATTTTAATGCATGGACCTTTAATTAGTTTTCTTATGAAACACGACGAATGAACTTGAATTCCCTTTTCCAATTGGCTGTATTTAGTTAACTTTTTTTTTTTTTTTTTGTTGTTAAAGATTAATTATGAGCCCCAAATTATACAATGGAAAAACAAGAGAGAAAATATTTGGTAATTAATAACGTAAAGTTAACACAACTGTAAACTACTTTACTTGTTTGAGTAAGATAACAAACAAATCCATTCAATTAGACCCGAACAATCCTGACTATATACACAAAAATGGATGTGTACGTTAATTTCACCTTTTCCTTGTGATGTACATGTAGCCAGCCATATAAACTCTCCCATCATGTATACTAATTATATGTATGTATATCTATAGTACACAACATTTAAACAAAACGTGTATCGGCAGTCGGAATCTTATCCATCGATTCAATATACTTAATAAATTCCGTCGAATTGTTTGTCAGCAATCAAGTTTCACGGTAACACACTACTAGCTAGCTTACTTAAATTACTAATTAACATCATCAAGTAGTCCATAAAAATGAACGTGCGCAACATTGGTTTTAGTATTATAAGTAATTACTAACTCATATGTTACCCACATGGGAAAGATTAGTTTAATTACTCCATAAAGTTTGTCATATAAACAAACTTATATTGAGCATCAAACAGTAGTATTAATCAACCGCATATATAAATAAAAACACCTACTCAAAGTACAATGAACTGATTATGGTAACTATACATATGATGATTATCAAGCTAACATATTACTATTAGGACAGTAGTACTAATTGAGAAAGACAACAACAACAACAACAACAACAACAAGGTACCCAATCCCGGCATAAGCCGGGCTATGGGGGAGGTATGATGTAGACAGACCTTACCCCTACTCAAAGGTAGGGAGGCTGCTTCCAGATCCACCGAAGTGGAAGGGACCTCCGGCCCGGTGTAAAAAATAGGGTTAGATCCACCGGAGTGGAAGCTTAACCGGATGAGGATAATCTCGATCTCAAACTCACAATCTCAAGCTCGATCACAATCTCCGGCACAAACTCAGATCTCCGATCTAAGAATTGTACCGTTAGAGAAGGAGAGCAGAGAGAGAGAGGGGGTAGAGAGAGAAAAATATATATAAAATATATATATATATATATATATATATATATATATATATATATATATATATATATATGGGTTGGGTATTGTAAAACAAGTATTAAAGTAAAACAAATAGGACAAGATCTTGACCCTTAGGTCATGGTTAAATTGATGCACGAAGATTCACGAAGCAATTGATGCACGATGATTTTTATGATGCACGGTGATGTTCAGTGAAGAAAAACCTATTATTTTATTTGTTTTACTTTAATACTTGTTTTATTTTACCTAAAACCTATATATATATATATAAAGATAAAATGAGTCCAGCTTAATTTGAGTCCAAAAAGGGTCCATGTAACTTACACATGTGTAAGTTACATGGACCCTTTTTGGACTCAAATTAAGCTGGACTCAATTTATCCCACCCCTATATATATATATATTGTATTATATATTTTATTGAAGCTATTCCTGCATCAGAACTTCATATATAGAGTCATGACACACATAAAATCTAGCTTTTGTGCATGTGTGTGCATGTATGAATATATATGTATGTGTATGAGAGATATAGAGCACTTGGCATGGGTTTCAAAAAATATTCAACGAGGGAGGTGTGCAAATTTAAATATAGAAGAAGCTGGTAAATGGTGCATATAAAATGATGAGCAATAAAACAAACTTATACTGCAGATTGAACATGGCACAACTCCGAGTAACCTCACTGGTATCGATAAATAACTTCAGTACCATGGTAGCTAGTTCTACTCGATGTCTTCTTTCGATCTTTTTGGTACTTAATTTGATGAAGACTCAAGGGCGTACGTAGTGATTGTAAAAGAAACCCAAATCTGATTATTAATACTTATAATTCCCTCTACATCGATCAAGAAGAAATCACGTACACCCTGAGATTTGAGTAATTGAGAAGATTGTATATATACGAAACAAGAAAAACATACGTATATATATCATGATTTTTTACAAAATAATGGGTCTTTCTATAGTTAATTATACAAGTGGGAAACATGTTAATTTTGTGCAATAGCAATGATGTTAGAACTTACAAAAGCATATATACAAGTAGTAACTAGTATATCACAAAACCTTACAAGTTGCCCAAGTGATCGAGCTAAAATATTGGTTATATCATAATATCATATGGGTCTTTACTTTCTGTTGCCATATTTACTGTTGTTACTGAAAACAATGCAGCAGAAACCAAACAGCCCAGTACCCAAAAACCTTAAATAAGCAATGACATATTTAATTAATGCTTGATTCTCGATCAGAAAACTTACATCAAACTCTTAGTCTCATTAATTGTTATAAGAAGCAATGATACAATATATTCCTGAAAATCCTACTACTACATCTTAAAAAATGAGAGAGCTAGCTAGCTAGGGACAGAGAGAGAGATTCATAAAGATATTGTGACACAATTTCGATACAACAACACAGATTGATTAATTAATTAAAGATAACAAAAAACAAAAAGAGAAGGATATGATATGATGGAAGGAAGTAGTAGTTTTAATGCAATAATATGATAATTTGCTTAACATATTTGTTTTTATGATCATCCAAAACAAGCTACATCATATCATCTAACCCGGCCAATATTCAAACAACAAAGTTGGGGTACCTGGTCCATATTAGAATGGATTATTATTGTTGACGTTATTATTCCGTGGGTAATCCGTACTAGGATTATTATTCTTGTAGTGCTCCACTGGCAACTGATGAACATTTGGAGGCATAGTAAGTGGTAGGTTGAAAAACGGTAGCCCGGAAGACGGGTCCGGAAACGCGTTATTGTTGCTATTTATACCTCCAGCTCCAGCTCCAGCCCCAGCCCCAGCGTCTGTTTGTGAAACCGCTTGTTGTTGAGTTTGCAGCCCACCACCAACTTCCGGTTCATCTTCTTCTAGTGGAAGTCTTTCATAAGCAACATTAGTGAAAGAAGAAGCGATAACGATGACCGGGCCAGCGGCGGTCAACTCACCCACCACGTTTCCACCAACTACCTGCCCTTGTCCACCAGCTAAAAAGATAGTCAAGCTGGTGGCCCCGGGTGGGGCAGGTGGTGGTAAAAAAGAACCTGAAAGAGATAATATTTCAAAACGTCCGTGTAAAGCAACCACGGACCCCGCGGCAGCAGGCTGCCGTAGACTCACATTTGTAACTATTCCGCTTCCAGATAATATACAGATCCCTCTTTGCCGTCTTCTCGCGTAAGTCGCTATGCAGTCAAAAACATCACAACCGTTTGCAATTTCCAAGATGTGTGCTCTTAGTGTGTTGGCACTTTCTCTAGTGATAATAACCGGAGGTTTTGGTTTGTTTTTAGATCCAGCTGGACGGCCTCTTGGTCGCCGGCCAACTATGTCACCACCTGAGTTGGGTGAGACCAACTCATGACCACCACCATCTTCATCTTGGTGGTTTGAGAAGAGATGGTGGTGGTTGTTATTGTTTTCTGGTGGTTGAGTAGTGCTATGGAGTTGCAAGTCAGAAAGATGGAGCTGGTGTTGTTGTTGTTGATGAATGTAACGAGAAGCAGTGCCTAAATCTAAACCAGCCATTTAGATATATATGTATTGATTATATAATATAGATATATAATTAACTTATACAAACATCAAAAGAAAACACACACAAGCAACAGAAAACAAGGAAAGTATTAAAAATGGAAACCAAGGAAATTATATTATAAGTACTATGGATCGGATTTTTTTTTAATTATAAATTAGGATATAGAAAACATATATATATATATAGTATATAAGTTGGGAAATTATAGAAAAAGAAACAAACGGCTGTGGAAGTTGAACCCTAGATTAGAAAAACAAAAGGATATATGAGTACAGGGAAAGGGGGGAGGGATGGGAAAGAATGAGAAAGAAAAAAGGGAGACAAACGCAGTCATTCCTCACAACCAACATAAATATATGAATTAGCATAATAATTCATAAACCTCACAAGCTAACATGTAGTATAAGTTTTAAATTTTTAACTACAACGGTGCCCGCGTAATACGGCTTTGTAATAGCGACGGCGGTGATGACGGCAGTGGATTGAAGACACGCAAAGTAATGTCAACATCCAAGACATTTAATGTAAACGAGAGAAAGTACTCGCTCGTTGCGGAGGTGAGATGGTGGGGGTGATAGGTCATAGAGTGTGATAGCCAAATACCTTAGCCGTATGGGCTTCGCCCTCGAATTTTTTAGATATATCAAATGACCTCTCTAATGAAAGAGAATGAAATTTTGAGAACACCCATATAATTTTTATAATTTATCGATGTACGATTTTTGAGATAAAAGATTTTGAATGAATTAGAGAATTCTCTCTCTTCCATAAATCATTTTTTTAGGATACCCGTGGTCCGGTCTTCTGAATCTAAAAAAAATGATTTATGGAAGAGAGAGAAAAAAATGAGTGGTTGAGATTTGAGGAGAGAGATGAAAATGAGTGGCTGAGATTTCCTCTAAGGGTATTATAGTTGAAAAGTTGAAAAAACTTGACGGGAACAAATGCTTTATAATGTAGTAGAAATATATTAAGATTTTAAACGTAATTGTACTATTATTCTTTTTTTGAAGTTTTTTTTAGTAATTGTCATGACACATATACGAAAAATAAAGCATGTAAAAATGTAATCTTTATAGGAACATATATAACATTGTCATATTCTAATTGAAATATTTAGAATATGTTTCATCTAAAAATAAGATATAATTTATAAAAGTGTAAAATAAGAATGTAATATCACCTTGTGTAACAATAAATCAAATAAAATGATAGTGACCTATTATGATTTTTTAATATTTAAATATCGCTAAGTATGTCATAATCTACAACTTTGATGGACATATTATGATTTTGTAATATTCAAATATCGTTATGTATGTCACAGTAAACAATTTCGATGAACATATTTTAAAAAATATTTCACTATAAACTCAAAGTTTTATAATATAGATCAATTTTTATTACTAAAAATTGTAAACTAAATTTTAAATCATAATAAACTAACATCTATATTGATAAAATTGTAATCTCGTGTATTTGACACGGGCCTAAAATCTAGTATAAAGTATGTAACTGGTTTTATTTGTACTTTAGATATTTTTGATTTCTTAATTTGGGTAAATAGACAGATACTTTTTAACATGCATGCTCGTCTCATAATATCGTGTTTCAATGATTATGAAATCAAATAAATAGTTAATTGTAGATAATGATCAGTTTAAGTATATTTAAAGTAAGCCCGGCCAATGATGAGAGAAACATTATTTAAATATGCAAAACATTTATATATTATGATAATTAATCCGTAATCTATTAATTATTCTATGGGAAAGCAAATTACATGCGTATTTATGTATTTATTTTTTAAGAAGTCGATATATGAAGCATGCATTAATCATGATACGAATATAATTTTGTTAAGAACCGTATGTTGTAACTTTTATTTAATCGTGTCATACAAAATTAACGTTTTTAGGTAATTAAGATTAAATTTTTTTTGATTGGTTTACTATTTAAATTAGTTATGACATCATCGTCCATTTATTTATTACTATTACTTTATATATTATTACTGTTACTCTTACTACTGTTTATTTTATAATGAAAATAATAAATTTAATTAAAATATTAGAGGCTTATGATCTATAGTTTATTTATTTACGTGGGCGTGGAATTATTGGGGGTTAGCGAAGGTTAGTGGCTATAAGAATGGGATTCTATATGTTAACAGCTTGTAAAGACACCAGTTAGGTAAAGCTATACGACCATGTATTAATTAAAGTACATATGTTCTTTAAAGTAGCTTTCTATTATTTATTTTTTAAAGGTGAATTTCGCTGGAAACTTCGTTTCGCGATTCAACAACAGGTCTAGCATACGTTTTCTTAACCGGGAGCGCTAGCTCCCTCGAAGTAGAAATGTCTATTTCAAATATCCGATGGGGGGGGGACCCCCTACTAATCCGCCCGAAGGCACGACTATTAATAGGGGTAAACCCTGCCCTCTCAACCTGGGTATACCCAAGTCAAGTCCTCATAAAGGGACTTAATTCTATGTACTCCCAAAGGCTTGAACACAAAACCTAATGCAAGGGGGAATGATCTTTCAACCATTGAGCTAGAGCTAAAGGACTAAAGTAGCTTTCTATTAACTTTGTTTATTCATCGCCATCATGTACTACGGCCAGAGTATTCAAAAGGTTTTCCTATTACCATATATTATTTATTCACTTATTTCTAATTGCTAACAAGTTTACGTGATTTAAACCTTACAAGTTCTCTTAACTTTTGATTTAGATCAAAGGATTAACAATTCTAATTCATTCCCTTCCTTCATAATTATCTGCTTTTAGACATCTCTTACCTATAACTCTTTAATACTACTTCCAATCCATGTCCACTTGTCTTCAATGTTATGCAAATTGACATTCTTAATCAATCTAGATATTCCATTCCATTTGTTCGATCAACCCCAAACCCGGCCGGGTTCCACTTCCACATACCAGCAACAACACCTCCACCAGAGCTCTTCAATCACGCAAACAGTTGATCGAATAAGCCATTAATGTTGCAAAAATTTAACAAAGAAAATACAAAGTAGGGACGGTTTCGATGGTAGATGTCGATTTATAACATATAAATCTTTAAAACAATCACAAGAACTTATAAAAAATTTATTAAGTTAACCTTGCTAGGATCTAGTTTAATTCAAGTCTCACTTAAATGTATTTGGTTAGAAATTAAGTTCGGGACCTCACACGCTGCGTATTGTCACAATTGTATAATACAGATATCAATCTAATATATTTAATGTGTTTTTTTGTCTAATAATATGCTTTTTAAATATAATTTAAAAAACATTGCAGTAACTAGAAACCATTTACTAAATTTTTACTAGTAATAAAGTTCTTCTTTCAATTATTATCAAAATTTGCAGTGCATTAACTTTTCAACTAGTTATCAGATAACTCATTTTTAGTTTCGAACATAATAAACTATGAGTAATTTTAATAGATCATGTGTATATTGAGGTAATATGACCAAATTTATATTATTATTTTTTTGGAACAATAAAATTTCATTCACATTTGGTCCTGCACTAAAAGAAGACCAATCATATTACAGTAATTACAATAGGTGGCCAATGGTGGTCATGGCAACCCACAATATCTATAAAACTCTTATAATTCTAGTACTTTTTTTCATATATTTATTTAGTTTAAAGGTAATTAACAACCCCAAACTGATGTAATTTAAATTTATAGTTTAATGTTTACCCTTGTTAGTATTATAAAAACTGTTCGGCGACCTCATACTAAAAATCTTGGCTCCGCCTGATTAGATTATAATACCTACAGGATCTTAAATTTAATCCAATCATCCCAATTTATAGATTTTTTCTTCTTTTTCTTACTTGTATACCATAAAAAATCAAAAACTTTAATGTTATGCATAATTTTCATAAAAAATCTTAATATTTGAAAAATTCTTGTCATTCCTTGCTCTTTATTATGTATCGTATATACGATAATATATGAGTATATGACCAATATTGGTTTCTATTTACTCTTTTTTTCTTTTGTTATAAGATAGGTACTCATAGTTATTGGGAAATTTACGGTGTACGAGCGAATAGTTTGGAATTCCAAGGCTTTCAAGGTAAATTTCAAGGTTTTACTACAAGTAAGTAACTAGCAGTTAGTCATTGGGTCTATAGCCCAGTGGCATTGGAGTCTCTTGATGAAGTTTTTGTATCCTGGGAGACCAGGGTTCGAATCCTGAAAGAGTAGGGTTTACCCCAATTTAAATGTCATGCCTTCGGGCGGTTTAATTGAGGGTTTTTCCCCACGTGGTCATGGTGCAGCGGTTCTGAGGTGTCCTAGCGCGGGCCCGGTTAAGACAACGTATGTCTAGACCCTCAGAAATTCGCCTTTCCAAAAAAAAAAAATAACTAGCAGTTAGCCAGACTAGAGAAGTGGGTCACGTGTCATCACGTGGGAAGAAGTAATGGGTCAAACATGGATTGAAAGTGCGTGTAGCGTAAAGTGTGAGCGTATGGTTGTCGGCCACGAGGCTCTATCTTCTCCCTCTCTTCTCTTCGATCTTAATTATTACTCGTATTATTTATTATTATTATTATTATTATTATTATTATTATTATTATGCTTTGGGAATTGGTTCTTCGAGCCCTTAAACCCCGCCCCTCCATCCTACACAGTCCCACTCTCACTCTCATACACAATACACACACGTACGCTCTTTTCTTTGTTTTGTTCGTGGTATTTAGTATTTACTCAAACAGATTAAGAGTACAAACTAATAAATGTCACTAACATACCAATTTTACAACATATAGTCTATTTTGTCCTTAGACTTTTTTTCTTTCCTAATAATTTTTGTAGTGCGCGCATCTTTTTTGACGACTCACTACAAACAATATTGCAATTGTTCACACTTTTAGTGAGTGTGAACAAATTAAAAATTTTGTCACGCTTTTTTGTGTGTAAAAATATATAGAAATAAAAGTGTGTAGAAATTTCTCCACACTAAAAAGTGTGTAGAACTAAAAGTTCACACACACTTTTTAGTGTTGACTTTCATAATTATTTTGTAACACCCCATTTGTCCACGGTAACTAAAAAGTTAGCGTGGACAAATGAGGTGTTACAAAATAATTATGAATGTTCACACTAAAAAGTGTGAACTTTTAGTTCTACACACTTTTTAGTGTAGGGAAATTTCTACACACTTTTATTTCTATATATTTTTACACACAAAAGAGCGTGACAAAATTTTTAATTTGTTCACACACATTAAAAGTATGAACAAATGCAATATTGTTTGTAGTGATTATAGTCCTCGCCGTTAAATACTCTTACAACAATGGTCCCCAACGTTAAAATTTTGTAATATTATTGACGAATATAGTCCCTGCCGTTAAATACTTTTACAATAATGATCCCTGACATTTAAAAATATCAAAAATTGTAATAAACACTAACGGATGTTAACTTTTGTTTAAGTGTTTAACGAGAGTTACAATAACTGCCACAAATCATATCCTTTTCTCTAACAGGGAGTTACGTTATTTTTCTTAATGGATGTTAACGAACGTTAGATGTTATTTGAGTGGCTAACGAGATTAACAAAGGTTGATGCAAATCAGGTCTATTTCTCTAACTGCATTGAAGTATATAGTATTTATGTTAAATTGATATTGTCTATTGGTCGCCCAATTTAACAAAGGTTGTGAGTTTGTTTATTTATTTTACGTTTTTATTTTTGTCTTATTCTTTTAACTAAAATTTTCAATTTTCAGTCATTTTTGTCTTTATAGATTTTATTGTACAAAGTTAATATTGTATTAGTGCGTTGTCATTCTTTTACTTCCTATTTTGTCACATTTTCATTTGTTTTTTTATGTTTTTTTATTTAATTATATAATTGCTACATAATTAACATTCGTTTTTTCCCTTCAACTATTCACACAATTGATTATTATATCTTATGTTCGTACACGATAATACATTTTCTGACACACGTTAATAAGAAACAAATTAATGTAAACGTTATGTCTCCCGGGGCAACGCCCGGGTAACATAACTAGTTTAGTACGAAATACAGGATGAAATTAAACCTAGTTGTAAATCAAATACCATTCCCATTCTTTTGGGGACTTTCTAAACAAAATTGATTTGTGAAACCATTGATTCAACCATCACCTAAAATTTTACCTGCTCGATTTTCAATCGAAAAAGACAAAAAGGCTTGGTACAAAATCTACCTTTACCACTTTTGAAGAGACGATGGATTGGATGGAAGCAGAGTTGTTTACTTATCCTTGAAGAAACCAGAGTCTGTGTCCCCCTTCAATGGGAAATACCCCCATAAAATTAGGACACCCCATGCCCATACCCCTCTTTCTCTGTCACAATAGGCCTAACGTATGACGCCAGTCTCATATATCCTTTTCTGATTTCATGTTTGGGTTCGACAGAAATGTTTACTTTTATTATATCTATTTTTAATTTAAATGAAAATTTTAGAGGAAATCTTTGTTTCTAACCCGGGAGCATATGGTTCACATCTGGTTAATTTAATGAAATTTTGTTTTTGAGGAAATCTTTGTTTCTAATTTTATTTAGAGAAAATTACATTTTTGATCCTTTAAGTTGACAGGATTTTCAGTTATTGCCCTTAAGTGAATTAATTACAGAAAAAACCCTAAAGTTGGTCAACTTTTTCACTTTTCACTCCGCGACTAACAACCGTCTATTAGGTCCGTTAAGTGAGGGGCAGATTCGTCATTTCACCATGATCCCTTCTTCTTCTTTTTCTTCCACACTCAAACACTACGGCGGAAAAGTTAAACAATACGCCGGAAAAGTTAAATTCGCAATATCTCTTCCTTTTCTTCGATTCAGAACACGAAACCGGTACGAAAAAGGTTAGAATATAAGTCCGAACAAACCCTAACCAACAGATTTCTGATTTAACGGTCGCCGGAAAATTTAAAAACTCGCCTGACAACTAAAAATGTCCCTCACTTAACGGACCTAATAGACGGTTGTTAGTCACGGAGTGAAAAGTGAAAAATATGACCAACTTCAGGGTTTTTTCTGTAATTAATTCACTTAAGGGCAATAACTGAAAATCTTGCCAACTTGAGGGACCAAAAATGTAATTTTCTCTTTTATTTATATGCGAATGTAGTATATGGTTAATTTTGTCAAGATTTCTTTCTTTCTTTTCACGAATACTATTGCTTTTTCTCTTTAGGTTTTCGATATAAAAAATATATGTCAAGATGTAGTTAATTAATAAATTAAAGTTGAATCTTTTGATATTCGATTTAGATTAACTGAATTTAATTTACATGTGTTTATATAGATTAGTGTAAATTACTTTGTCGTTTTTTTTTTCAATTTCTTTTAAGATTTTGTAAATATGTTTAATCTTATCTTTATATTTACATTTTGTCTTTTCTACTTATGGTATGTCTTAAAATTCATATTTTAAAATGTTCAAAATACCCTTAATATATCAACATCTTCAACAAGTAAATTAAATGGTCTAACAAAAATATATTTAAATAATTAATTTGCAACATTTATCCTTTACCTTTTCAAATAACTACATTATTTTTTTCACAATAATAACCAACACCTCTCATCGCCGCCGCTACCACCAATCGCCACTCGCCACCATCGCCACCTCCATCACCCCGTCGTCACATCATACGGGCATCGTCTAGATTTTATATGATCCACACACCCTTATCCTTCTATTGTCATATTTTCCGGTAAATACACTCCATTTTCTGTGTAGTTCCACTTTTACCATCAACATAAGAAAAACACAAAATAATCAAAAACTACAAACGGTATACAACGAAATTGACAAAAACATGGCATTAAATAATTAAAACCATTTTTTTTATATCCAATTGTGTTCATAGAAATCACCACAAGATTCTTCATTCTCTAAATTAAATTGATTCTCAAAAGCATTATTCCAACCAATAACTCAAAATAACCTGCAACTCGTGTCTCTGTTATACAAAAAAATAAAAATGGGTCAGCCATATAATTTGCTATACATCGTATTTTATTTTGTTCAATAAACAAATGATTAGTTAGACCAATTTAACATCAAGTGAAGCATGAGTTTTATTGGTAAGTAATCATAATATTGATTACTTTGTTTTAATTTGGCATAGAGGATTTACGGTTTTTCAGAGATTTCACAGCAGTTGTATATCATATATAGGGTTTGCAGGTTTCCAACGAAAAATTTTGTCAAAATGGCGATGTTTGCCAAAGTTGCAGGCATGGGGGGAAGAGAAAGGGATTAAAAATTGAAAAGAACCAAAAATCGTATCATTATACAAGGTATTTTGTCATTTCAAGTGGCACATGAACGGACTTGGAAACAAATAGAAATATGGAGGACGGATTTGGGACCTTACAACAACTATAAGGATGCTTATTGTAACTAAATTTATGGATGGACGAAAACTGAAAAATGACAAACTACAAGGATAATTCATGTAATTTACTCTAACAATTTATACATATATACTAGATTTTAGACCCGTGTCATATACACGGGTTTTACAAAACTATTAATATAAGAATTAGTATATGAAACAAAAAAAATAATTATACGTTAAATGTAAAAATATACTTAAAAAGGAATTGAGATATCTAAATGTAAATACTGAATGATAAATCATATCAAGGTTGGATGGTGTAGCAGAGTTTCTTTTATACAAACTCTTCCAGAGAAGCAATATCTTAACTTTGATTACATAATTGACTGAGTTCTCATTGATGTCTTGCAAAAAAGTAATTTTATTTTCGTTAGCCATGATTGTTAAGAACAATAAAAGCAGCAGCTAGTTCGTGGGGTTTTCAATAATTTTGTGCGTTGTGATTTTATTTGTAGGTTTCAATTTATATAAGAAGAATTATGTATCAATATTAAATATTTTTAAATTGGGTTAAAAGTTGTGATTGACCAATTGAGGTTAGGTCAGTTGACTTTTATTACAGTATATATTAAGATTTTTTGAAAAATGTTACATATAGTTAAATATTTTATTATATCACATCAAATGATCATCTATTAAAATTTATAATAAAAGTGTAACTATTGACTTCTATAATAAAGGAATATGATGTGAATGGTGTTTTTTTTTCTTTTTGTGCCAACAAAACTCGGATAAGATATATATTTGATGAACTGAAAAATAAAAAAAGATGGAGTTACATGTGGTGGTTTGCATCTTTTTTGTTGAATGAAAGGTCCTTGGTTCGAATCTTCATCACCCCCACCCCTTTCTTTTTTCCTTGCTATCTAAACTTCCATTAAGTCCCCTGATTTTTTGGGGGATGTTTACTGCCACTTTTCTTTTTTCTTTTTTTTTTAAAAATTTTTGTAGTATTTTACCTTAAGTTTTATACTTTATAGAAATGACATGTGCTGTAATTTATGTTTTTTTTAATTTTTTTATTTACATTTACTCTTCTTTATAACTTTGGTTTAACTAATTGTTTTTTTTGTTTTGTATTTTACCATTTTTTTTACGCTTTATAACATTATAATTTTTTAAGCATTTTTTCTTGATAACATTATGTTTTCTTTAATATTTTATTTGTATATTCACATTTTTTAAATTTTTTTATTTCTATATTGTTTTTAAAAATGTTTTAGCTATTTTCTTGTAATGTTTTGTTTTACATATATGTTATCCGATTTTCTTTTTGTTGTATTTTCTTTGTTTTCTTTTGACTTTTGTGTTTTTTCGTAAAATTATTTTACGAAGGAATAGTATTTGATATGTGACAACTTTATTTTTTTACCAATTGTTTTTATATTTAACTAGATGAATACCACATCTTCCTCTGAAAAAGTTTGTGATTCTATTTTTTACCCCTGCTCATGAACGCAGACGCTCCCAAAAGCCGATGCCGCCCATCGGGCGGCTCGAGCTACCTTGTTGGGCTATATGTGAATAATACGTTAACAACAGTAAAGTGTACGTTATAGTTAACAAAACTTTCCTTTTAAATAAAATATTATATATACAACAAGTTATATAATGTCCTATTTCAGATAGTTACTAAGAAGCTCGCCAATGGTTCGTCCTTGGCTCCGTCCGACTCACAGGGACGAGTCCACACCATTGGGTGGGACTCGTTCCCCTCTCGTCCGCCTCACTCGTCCGGGTGGTTCGTTCCTTCAGGGACGAACTTGAACTTTGTTTTTTTTTTTTTTTTAAGTTTCACCATTTGGCAACTTTAGCCCCTAAACGGCTATATAGTTCAAAACAGGTTCAAAAAAGTGACAACTTTAGTCCTTAACGGCTAGTTTTTCAAAATGGCTATATATACACTTCAAGTGAACCACCATTTGACACCACTCTTGCATATATTCACCTATATTATACCAAAACACACTTTCGTATACCTATCATCATGAACAACCAGTTTCATTCAAATTTACCAACGTACACGAGACCCGATTTGTTTCCTACTGGAGACGATGATGAAGAGCTTTTTCGCATCATGGCCGAATGTGTTGATTTGCTTGAACAAGGTGAATCATCAAGACCATACATACCCCGTATGGTCGTCGAAAGAGATCGATGTGGTGCTGACGAGCGCCTAATGGCAGCTTACTTTAACGAATACCCAAAGTATTCGTTGAATTGCTTTAGGCGACGATTCCGTATGTCTAGACCTATGTTCATGCGCATTGTGAACGACATAATATCATACCCATCTCGCAATCCAGGTCCTGTGCCTTTGCATTTTAAAAGAATGCAAGACAAGCAGCTTGATGCCCGAGGAAAGCCTGGTTTCAGCACCATCCAAAAGTGTGTATGCGCCATACGTCAATTGGCGTATGGCTACAATCCCGACTCGCTTGACGAGTATCTACAGATGGGTGAAGAAACATCAAGGTGTTATCTAGACTATTACTGTAAGTGTGTGTTCGAACTTTACAGGGATGAATACTTGCGTAGGCCAACACCGGAGGACATACAACGCTTGTACGCTCGACATGAAGAGCTTCATGGCTTCCCAGGCATGCTTGGAAGCATTGATTGCATGCACTGGCCTTGGAAGAACTGTCCCAAGGCATGGCAAGGTCAGTTTACGCGTGGTGATCACGGTCATCCAACCATCATGCTTGAAGCAGTAGCGTCATACGATAGGTGGATCTGGCATGCTTTTTTCGGCACAGCTGGTTCGAACAACGATATAAATGTTCTGAACCAGTCGCCTTTATTTAGGGAAATCATTGAAGATCGTGCACCTGATAGCTCGTTCACTGTTAATGGCACCCACTACAAAAAGGGTTACTATCTCGCGGACGACATTTATCCCGAATGGTCGACTTTTGTAAAGTCGTATTCATGCCCTCAAGATGAGAAGCGGAAGAAATTTAAAAAGTTTCAAGAAAGTGCCCGGAAGGATGTCGAGCGTGCCTTTGGAGGGCTTCAAAACTCATGGCACATTCTAACCCAACCAGCAAGATCAAAAAGCGTGAATCGGATCACTCGAACAATGTACGCCTGTGTTATATTGAATAACATGAAGGTTGAAGACGCGGGGTACGCCATAAGCTCACTCGAGGATGGAGACGACATTGATCCAATCGTCTTACCGGAGCGTACGTTCGAGGAAAGGATTGCACTTCACCAACGTACCGGCAAGGAGCTTCGAGATCGCACTGTGCATCATGCTCTTCGTCATGATCTTACGGAGCATATATGGCGCCTCCCGGCTTAATGTGTGTTTTCTTTATTTGAAGTATTGTAATGTTTTTTTTTGTGTGTTTTTTTAAATAAATTGTGTAATGTTTTTATTTTTAATGAAGTGTTTTTTATTTGTGTATGTTTTAGTTTGTTATAATTTTAGAGGGTTAAAAGTGTAAATTTTGGATAAATGGGTAAAATTAAATAATTGGTGGGTCCAAGACTAGTCTTTGGTGGATGAGTCCATTGGGTGCATTTTTGGGAGATTAGTCCTTGGAGTGTTTTTTGCTGATGTGGCGCTGACAGGGACTAGTCTTTGGTGGATTAATGTATACCATTGGGGAGCCTCTAATGTAATGTGTTATTTCAATTTTTTTGCAGGCATTAAGTAGAGAACATGTCTTTGGATGGCTCGATAGATTTTCAAGACTGGGATTGAAAATTGTGAACTAAGTACAAACATTTTTGTTTCCGGGTTTAAGATTTTTATTAGTCAATGTACCTATTTGGGGTAGAATTTTTACCACTAGGATCCTAACAGAATTTACATTTTAAGCCTTCTATGATATATACTTAAACAATACGCTGTTATGAAGGATCCTTAGGTTAGTTTAATTTGTTAGTTCTGCTTGTATTATATTATTATCTTGATATAACGGGATCTTGATATCGTCAGGATCTATAATCCCACTAACGAATATATATCTAGTACGAGAGATATTATTTGCAGGATAAAAGTTTAAGCTTACAACATGAAGAAAACGTGTTTCAACGGATAGTTTACCACTTCGACCACAAGAATCGGGATTGATGACAGTTTTACCGTGTGAAGAATAAGTCTCAACGGTCATCTATGTCATTTCTTCAGCGTAAGGAGCAAGTACAGAAAGATCCCAGATATTTCGGAAAGATAGTTCAACGTCTAGCTCTATAAATAGAAGAAGATCTTATTCAGAAGGGAGGACAAGCATTCATCATACACGCACTGATCCAACACACTCATTCGCTCTATAAACACACAATTACTTAGTTTCTTAGCTGTTATTCGTTCTCATTTTCATTCATATCATTGTAATCGTTCACAAACAATAATAATAATAAAAGAACAACAGGTAGGATCGATTGAATCCTCCCGGGGTTTTTTACCTAAGATTTCTTAACTGAATCAAGGGTTTTTCCCCGTCAACAAAATTCTAGTGTCGTTGTCATTTTCATTTTATCTTTAAGATCCTAGCTTTACTTTTCAGTACTTTAATTATATCTTCAACAGTTTTCTTAGATTCTCAAAGTATTTCTGTCTCAAAGGCTTTCATAAAACTCTTTTTAGCAAAAACTCTTAGTTTAAATCGTTATCTTTAAGAAAACTTTACTTTTATTTGAAGATCCTAAAACACCAAATCCCACTTACAAATCTTCGGTTCTTGAATTATCTTTAATCCTTTCTAAAATTATCTTAGGTAATTTTTTCCCGAAACAATTTGGTGCCCACCGTGGGGCAAAAAGGTGTTTTTTCAATTAGGTCGTTGTCATAAAAACAAGATTTTTGTTTAAAGAAAATTTTGTGTTTCACGGAAAACGTTTTCTAAGAAAATCATGTCTGAGCAATCTCAAAATCCTTCTTCTTCTGATTTGATTTACGATTATCCTTATGTAAAAGAAAACTTGAGAAATCCTCCTGAAAATTCTGATTCCTGGCTGAACAAACTCTGAAAGAAAAAACTGAAGGAATACCTTCAGTAGATCCGTATCAAGCTATGCTGTGGAAGAAACATTTCGATCAATTCTATTAATCGATCCTTGATGAAGAAACTGAAGAAATAACTCAAGGATCAGATGAGTCGGTGAGAAGCTATATGGAGAAATTTGAGCGTAATCAGGGATCAGTGTCGAAGATTAAGAAGAATCTCTTGAAGATCAAATCATCAAGTAAGATTCGAAAGGATCCAGGTATAGCTGATAAAGGTAAGAGAGATAGTTATAAAAAATATTTACAATTTTTTGATTATCATTTTATGACCGATATGTCTGGACTTCTCACCCTTATGGGAAGTCTAGGGGACAAGGTTAATTGGCCAGAAAGAACCCCTAGAAAATTTTATACTGAAAGAACTAAATGGTGTGTTTTTCATGGTATTTTTGGTCACGAAACTAAGGAATGTGCAGCGTTTAATTATGAAATTTGGAGATTAATACATGAAGGTTTATTGGATGAAATACTTCCTAATCGAAATTGGCTTTTGGCAAAAAAGTAATTTTTGAGTAAAAGTCATTAGGTCTGTTATATTTTCAATAACGATAATACTAACCTGAACATATGAGTCATGTTAGCCAAAAAGGCTAGCATCAACTATTAGCATATGTTTTGTTTTTATGGCCTCTTGCAGGATAATCAACAGGATCTTGATGGATGAAGATCACGAGTATAAATCCTGAATAAAAGCAATTTCTCCTAAGTCTAAGTCCTTAAACGGATTACAGTGGATTGAACTTGTAGCATCCCAAACTTTTATTAACATTTGACTAAAGTCGTTAAGTCAATATTATGTGTCCGTTAAGTCTATTGCTAGATTTAATGCTTATATATGGTTTAGGTGTTATATATGTGAGACTTGAAAGTCTTAATGCATGATATGAAAATATGTTTATGAAGTAATTATATGCCTATTAGGAGTAATTAACGAAGTATTTAGGTAGTATATGGTCATCGGAGGAGTTTTTGACTAGTAATGAGCTATATGGAAGCCTAGGGACCAAATTTGACATATGGTGAAACTCAAAAACGGGTTTAGGGTCACATGAGGAGTCATTTGAGTGTCATTAGAAGATTTATTAACCTCCTCTCAAGCCCTAACCACCCCCTTTGATCCCTAATCAATTCTTGAGCAAAAAGGCTATCAAAAGTGCGTTTCAGAAGTGTTTAATCTAGCTTTTCTCATTCCTATTGTGATCTTCAAGTAATAAAGGTATATTGATGTTGATATTATGTCTTTTTGATCATATGAGTCATTAGAAATCAGATCTAGACCATTGGAGGGTCAATTGATGTCGAAATAACGTTTGTTTTGATAATGCAAATCATGTGTGGTTTAATAAAGGAGTTATTTGCATTATAATGGTTTCAAAAGGAAGTATTTTGATGTATTAAGGTCTGATATTTGATTTGGAATCGTTTGGTGTTGGTTTGGGGAATAATCGTTCGATGTTGTGCAGAATCGCAACGGGTTGCGGCGCAACTGGAGGCTTGAGCTGCGGCGCAACTCAGCTGTTTTCAGCAAATGATATTGTTTTGAACCGTAACCTCGTTTTGACACATAGCTTACTCCTGAAACCTAGAGTGTGTCCTTGGATAAGTAATTCCAGATTATGGTCTTAATGACTAGCGTATTAATGGCCGTTTACTAATCATAGGTTGCTTTGTTCGGTAACTTAGCTATCCTTTATTGCGTGCTACTTTGAGGTAAGATACACTACTTTGACACGCCGAGGGATTCAACAAAAGCATGGTTTTCAGAATATAACTTCTCTAATCTCATCTTGTATACTTAAGGGTATTCGGTTTGTATGGGAGGTTATATGGGATATGTATTTGACTTATGAGACCTGAAATGCATTTCCCTTTATATGCAATGCAAAGTTATGTTATGAAATGATATGCAATGTAATGAAATGTGATGCAAGTATATGTTGATTATGACGTGCATGTATGTGTGGCTTGGTCATCTAGTTCACTAGACTTTATAGGTTGCCATGTCACGTGCACGTTTAAGGGCCCAAACGTAAAAGATGATTATATGTTATGTTTAGGTAACTTTGTCACCTAAACTATATGTGATGAAATCGAGCTCGTACATATGATGAAGTGTTAAGCTTAACCCGTATTCACCTTATCCGGGTGGGTGCGTATATGTTGTTGCTTGGGTGGCTCCTTGCAACGTAATTACGTGGATTGAGTATCTCCGGGTGGAGTGATTACCCACCAATGTCTTGAACATACGGACTACTCCTGGAGTGGCTTGCCATTCCTTAACGACACTTGATGGACCGCCGTATGGCTCATCCATCTAGTCGGGTGTGAGGTTCCCGTTAGGTCTTATGACCGCCTACACACAAACGTACACCTTATATGATATGCGTGACTTATGTCACTCCTAATGTGATGATATGTGACGATGAAATGATGATTAGGCACACTTAGGATGGATAATCCTACCATGAAAGATGTTGATGCTATGATATGTTTGTGATGATATGCGAAATGTGTCTTTAATATGCAAAGCTGCTTTACCAAGTTTTAATTGGACAAACGTTATTTAACTTAGTGTTATCTTACTTAGCTAATTCGTTAGCTAACACTTGTTTCTTGAAATGTGTTGTCCCCTCAGGTTTAGCAAGCTAGAAGTGTGTCGATGAATAAAGAGCGAGGCATGGGTAGAATACTTGAAGATGCTATTAGTTACCCATAGTTGCTGCTCCTTTTAGACATTTTATTTCGTTATGACTATTATGTTTTGATATGACTTGTATACGGTTGTTTTATGTTGGGCAACCGTAGGATTTCCATTTATACTATTTTGATGATGTGACGAGTAACACCTCCTATTTTATGAACAAACCAAACTGGATTTTATGGTTTGGACTTTTAAAACGTTATTCCGCATTCTTTAACACCGTTAGGTGAAAAGTTTTTGGAAATCCGTATTTTTAAACGACGGGTGTTACAAGTTGGTATCAGAGCAATGGTTTAAGTGAACCATGAACCATAGGTATTACCTTAGTTTTTGGACTTAAACCGATATAGGTTATGTAGGGCTTAAGTAGGAATGCTTAGCCTCAGAAATGAAATGCTTTTAGGACGGGTTGGGATGAGTGTGAGTGTCGGTTTATGGCTTAGATATGATTATGTTATGCTTGTGTAATTAAGTAGGCCTAACCTTACTTGTTCTCACTCGATTCATCTCTAACATTCGTCACTAAAATTGTAGAAAGATGGTTAATACCCGTGCTAGCAGTCAAAGAGATGGAGCTAATGCTAGCAATGCTCCGGCTAATCAAAATGGGGCTGGAAATGGTGTTAACCAAAGGCCTCCACGAAGGCCATTTCCGGGTGTACAACCCACAAGGTCGGAAATTAACAGGGCTAATCCGGTGATTGAACAGGTTCCTAATCAAGCAGAATTACATGAAGAGTTGAGGGCTATCCGAGCTCTCTTGTTAAGAAATGAGGAAGAGTTGATTCAACTTAGGGCCGAAAGAAATGCAAGCATGCAAAGGAATGAGCATACGGATGGGAATTATTCCAACCGCTCAAACCGTGCTGAGCCATCGAATGAAAGGTCTTTGATTGCTCCAGAAGCGGTTGTTGCAAATGGAAATGGTGTAGAGAACATAGTGGAGCCTCGTGTAGTGGTAGCTCCTCGTGCTCATAACTTGAAGTACGAGAGCTTTCAAAAGTGTGGAGCTAAGGCATTCAATGGTACTCAAGATGCTGTTGGTGCTATGGAATGGTTAGATGATATTGAGGTTGTGTTTGCTTCTTGTTATTGCCCGGACGATATGAAGGTGTTGTGTGCAACTCGAATGTTGAAGAAGAATGCTAGGAATTGGTGGAGGGCTGCTACTATCTCTTTGACTCCCGAGGTGCTTGCTGCTATGCCTTGGGGTACCTTCAGGGAGAAGTTCCTAGAAGAGTATGTAGGAACCCGTGAGCTAAGATTGATTGAGAAGGAATTTAGAGCATTGACAGCTAAGTCGGGTGCCATAACTGAGTATGCACACTCCTTTATGAAAAAGCTGAAATTTGTTGGACATTCGGTTAAGAGAGATGTTGATCAGGTGGAAGCGTATTGTGATGGACTCCCTGCTAGCTATCAGGGACTATGTAGACAGCATACTACTTTATCTGCTGCTATCAAGGAGTCCAAGAGATTGGATGATGATTTTAAGACTGAGAAAGTGGTGGCTAAGGATGATGACAAGAAAGCCGGTTTCAAAAGGAGATTCAATGGATCTTCGAGCTCAAATAATAAGTTTAAAGGTAACTCTTCTTCAAATGGAGACAAGAATAAGAAGATTAGTTCATGGTGTTCGTCTTGCAAGTCTCATCATAGTGGTCCTTGTTCTGATAAGACCAAGAGGTGTGATAAGTGTGGCCATCCGGGGCATTCTGCTGAAGTGTGCAAAGACAAGACTCGTTGTTACAAGTGTAAGGAAATGGGTCATATGATTGCTAATTGCCCTCAGATGAAGGATGATGGGAAGAAAGCGGCGGCACCAAAGCCCAAGGTTCGTGCACTTCAGATGACTGCAGAAGCTGCTAAAGACAACGATGAGGTAGTAAGCGGTATCTTTCTTGTTAATTCTAAACCTGCTTCTGTACTTTTTGATTCGGGTGCAAATAGGTCTTTTGTGTCTACTGTGTTTGCCCCTAAACTTGAAAGAGTCACTACCCCCTTGATTGCTCCATAGAGGTTGAAATAGCTGATGGTACTATTAGTGATATACGTGAAGGATATGATGATTGTACTATAGAGATTGAGAGTCGTTCTTTTCCAGTCCAGTTGTTGCCTACTACTTTAGCTGGTTTTGATATAGTCATAGGAACGGATTGGTTAGCCCAAAATGATGCCACCATAGTATGCTCTCAAAAGATTGTAAGGATTTCGACTCCTGATGGTAAAACTATTTCGGTCCATGGAGATAAGAAAAGAGGAGGCATAAAAATCATTAGTTTGATGAAGGCACTAAATTGTATTCGGCATAATAAGAGTCATTTTCTTGCCTATGTTATCGATGCATGAAGGGAGAAGGCTCCCATTTCTAATGTTGATATAGTTTCTGAATTTCCTGATGTTTTCCCGGATGATCTTCCCGGTATTCCTCCTGACCGTGAGGTCACATTCCAAATTGATCTTGTACCCGGTGCTACTCCTGTTGCTAAAGCACCGTATCGTTTGGCTCCTACCGAAATGAAAGAACTTATGTCTCAACTTCAGGAACTACTTGACAAAGGTTTCATTCAACCAAGTTCCTCGCCTTGGGGAGCTCCGGTCCTCTTTGTAAAAAAGAAAGATGGTTCTATGCGCATGTGCATAGACTACCGTGAGCTGAACAAGCGAACGGTCAAGAACAAGTATCCTCTTCCCCGAATAGATGATCTTTTTGATCAACTTCATGGTGCTTCATTCTTCTCCAAGATTGACTTACGTTCCGGCTATCATCAATTAAAGGTCAAAAAGGAAAATGTAGCCAAAACAGCTTTTCGCACTCGATATGGGCACTATGAGTTTCTTGTCATGCCATTTGGGTTGACAAATGCTCCTGCCGCTTTCATGGATTTAATGAATCGGGTATGTCGACCATTCTTAGATCATTTTGTTATTGTATTCATTGATGATATCTTGATTTACTCCAAGTCTGAAGCTGAGCACCGTGAACATCTAAGAGCTGTCCTTGAAGTTCTTAGGGAAAAGAAATTATATGCCAAGTTTTCTAAATGTGAGTTTTGGCTTTGAGAAGTTCAGTTTCTCGGACATGTCATCTCTTCGGAGGGTATTAAAGTCGATCCCGCCAAGATTGAAGCTGTATCTAAGTGGGAACAACCAAAGACTCCTACAGAGATTAAGAGTTTTCTTGGTCTAGCTGGCTACTATAGAAGATTTATACAAGATTTCTCTCGAATAGCCAAACTAATGACCGAACTGACCAAGAAAGGAGTGAAATATGTGTGGGCTGAAGCACAAGAGAAAGCTTTTCAAACATTAAAGACCAAGTTATGTGAAGCTCCTATTCTTGCATTACCCGAAGGTACGGATGATTTAGTAGTGTACAGTGATGCTTCTATTACAGGTTTGGGTTGTGTCCTTATGCAGAGGGACAAGGTGATTGCCTATGCATTCACGACAACTGAAACCTCATGAAAAGAATTATCCAACACATGATCTAGAGTTGGCTGCTGTTGTATTTGCATTAAAGTTGTGGAGACACTACCTTTATGGCACTAAGTGTACCTTGTACACCGACCATAAAAGCTTACAGTATGTGTTCAATCAAAAAGAAATAAATGTGAGGCAGAGAAGGTGGATGAGATTATTAAAGGATTATGATTGTGAAATTAAGTACCATCCAGGTAAAGCCAATGTGGTGGCGGACGCCTTAAGTAGAAAAGTGCAGAATTTTCTTGTCGGTTGATGAGTATGGTTGTACAAGCTAAGTCTGGATTACTCGATCGTATTAAAGAAGCTCAAGTAAGGGCTTTAATGAAAGATAACATTGATAAGGAGAGCATTGGGAAGAAGAAACGTCTTGTGATGGAGACAAATAGTCGTGGGTTTAAGACTTACAAGGGTCGAATATGGGTAACATTGCTTGGTGGTAATCGTGAATTGATCCTTGAAGAAGCCCATAGAAGTAGATATTCGGTTCATCCTGGTATCACTAAAATGTATGCAGATTTGAAGCCTATTTATTGGTGGCCGGATATCAAAGGTGAAGTAGCACATTTTGTTGAAAGATGCTTGACTTGTGCTCGTGTGAAAACGGACCATCGAAAGCCATATGGAATGTTGCAACAGTTAGAGATTCCAGAATGGAAATGGGATCACATCACTATGGATTTTGTTACTAAGTTACCTAGAATACCGAAAGGAAATGACATGGTATGGGTAATTGTTGATAGGTTGACCAAGAGTGCTCATTTCTTAGCAACTCGTCAAGATGTACCTTTGACTAAGATGGCTAAGATGTATATAGATGAAGTTGTCTCGAAGCATGGGGTTCCATTGTCTATAGTTTCAGATCGAGACACGAGATTTGTATCTAGCTTTTGGAAAGGTCTCCAACGAGAGTTAGGTACTAGAGTGAATTTGAGCACGGCTTATCATCCTCAAACCGATGGTCAAAGTGAAAGAACCATTCAAACATTGGAAGACATGTTAAGGACTTGTGTCTTAGAGTATGGTGGAGCTTGGGATGATCACTTGAAGTTGATAGAGTTTTCGTATAACAACAGCTACCATGCAAGTATTGGAATGCCACCTTTTGAAATGCTTTATGGTAGAAGGTGTAGGATTCCAAGTTGTTGGATGGAGCCCGGTGAAAAGCAAATTACAGGTCCTGAAATAGTAGAAATCACAGCCGAGAAAGTGAATATTGCAAAGGAAGCACTTCGTGTAGCTAGAGAAAGACAGAAAACCTATGCCGATAAGAAAAGGAGACCGGTTGCGTTTGAAGTTGGTGACCTAGTGATGCTGAAAGTTTCTCCATGGAAAGGAGTGATTCGGTTTGGTAAGAAAGGAAAATTGAGTCCAAGATTCATTGGACCGTTTACAGTGTTAAAACGTATTAAGGATGTGGTTTATCAACCAGAATTGCCTCCGGAATTGGATGGAATCCATAACACATTTCATGTCTCATATTTGAGGAAGTGCTTGGCGGAGGAATCTAGTGTCATACCTATTGAAGATGTGAGTGTGGATCCGACGAAAAGAATGGTAGAGGAACCGATAGCTATTCTTGGAAGGAAACAAAAGAAGTTACGCCGAAAGATGATTGATCTAGTCTTGGTCAAATTGAGACATAATCATGGTGAAAGCCTTACATGGGAAACCGAAGCGATAATGAAAGAGAAGTATCCCGAGTTGTTTCTTGCTGATGAGATTCCGGGGACGGAATCCTCTTAAGGGGGAGGTATTTGTAACATCCCAAACTTTTATTAACATTTGACTAAAGTCGTTAAGTCAATATTATGTGTCCGTTAAGTCTATTGCTAGATTTAATGCTTATATGTGGTTTAGGTGTTATATATGTGAGACTTGAAAGTCTTAATGCATGATATGAAAATATGTTTATGAAGTAATTATATGCCTATTAGGAGTAATTAACGAAGTATTTAGGTAGTATATGGTCCTTGGAGGAGTTTTTGACTAGTAACGAGCTATATGGAAGCCTAGGGACCAAATTTGACATATGGTGAAACTCAAAAACGGGTTTAGGGTCACATGATGAGTCATTTGAGTGTCATTAGCAGATTTATTAACCTCCTCTCAAGCCCTAACCACCCCCTTTGATCCCTAATCATTTCTTGAGCAAAAAGGCTATCAAAAGTGCGTTTCGGAAGTGTTTAATCTAGCTTTTCTCATTCCTATTGTGATCTTCAGGTAATAGAGGTATATTGATGTTGATATTATGTCTTTTTGATCATATGAGTCATTAGAAATCAGATCTAGACCATTGGAGGGTCAATTGATGTCGAAATAACGTTTGTTTTGATAATGCAAATCATGTGTGATTTAATAAAGGAGTTCTTTGCATTATAATGGTTTGAAAAGGAAGTATTTTGATGTATTAAGGTCTAATATTTGATTTGGAATCGTTTGGTGTTGGTTTGGGGTATAATCGTTAGATGTTGTGCAGAATCGCAACGGGTTGCGGCGCAACTCCTAGTTGCGACGCAACTCAATTCCAGAAGAATAAGTTGCGGCGCAACATAATGTGTTGCGGCGCAACTGGAGGCTTGAGCTGCGGCGCAACTCTATGTTGCGGCGCAACTCAATTCCAGAAGAATAAGTTGCGGTGCAACATAATGTGTTGCGGCGCAACTGGAGGCTTGAGCTGCGGCGCAACTCTATGTTGCGGCGCAACTCAGCTGTTTTCAGCAAATGATATTATTTTGAACCGTAACCTCGTTTTGACACATAGCTTACTCCTGAAACCTAGAGTGTGTCCTTGGATATGTAATTCCAGATTATGGTCTTAATGACTAGCGTATTAATGGTCGTTTACTAATCATAGGTAGACGAGAGTTGTTGCTTTGTTCGGTAACTTAGCTATCCTTTATTGCGTGCTACTTCGAGGTAAGATACACTACTTTGACACGCTGAGGGATTCAACAAAAGCATGGTTTTCAGAATATAACTTCTCTAATCTCATCTTGTATACTTAAGGGTATTCGGGTTGTATGGGAGGTTATATGGGATATGTATTTGACTTATGAGACCTGAAATGCATTTCCCTTTATATGCAATGCAAATTTATGTTATGAAATGATATGCAATGTAATGAAATGTGATGCAAGTATATGTTGATTATGACGTGCATGTATATGTGGCTTGGTCATCTAGTTCACTAGACTTTATAGGTTGCCATGTCACGTGCACGTTTAAGGGCCCAAACGTAAAAAATGATTATATGTTATGTTTAGGTAACTTTGTTACCTAAACTATATGTGATGAAATCGAGCTCGTATATATGATGAAGTGTTAAGCTTAACCCGTATTCACCTTAGCCGGGTGGGTGCGTATATGTTGTTGCTTGGGTGGCTCCTTGCAACGTAATTACGTGGATTGAGTATCTCCGGGTGGAGTGATTACCCACCAATGTCTTGAACATACGGAGTACTCCTGGAGTGGCTTGCCATTCCTTAACGACACTTGATGGACCGCCGTATGGCTCATCCATCTAGTCGGGTGTGAGGTTCCCGTTAGGTCTTATGACCGCCTACACACAAACTTACACCTTATATGATATGCGTGACCTATGTCACTCCTAATGTAATGATATGTGATGATGAAATGATGATTAGGCACACTTAGGATGGATAATCCTACCATGAAAGATGTTGATGCTATGACATGTTTGTGATGATATGCGAAATGTGTCTTTAATATGTAAAGCTGCTTTACCAAGTTTTAATTGGACAAACGTTATTTAACTTTGTGTTATCTTACTTAGCTAATTCGTTAGCTAACACTTGTTTCTTGAAATGTGTTGTCCCCTCAGGTTTAGCAAGCTAGAAGTGTGTCGATGAATAAAGAGCGAGACATGGGTAGAATACTTGAAGATGCTATTAGTTACCCATAGTTGCTGCTCCTTTTAGACATTTTATTTCGTTATGACTATTATGTTTTGATATGACTTGTATACGGTTGTTTTATGTTGGGCAACCGTAGGATTTCCATTTATACTATTTTGATGATGTGACGAGTAACACCTCCTATTTTATGAACAAACCAAACTGGATTTTATGGTTTGGACTTTTAAAACGTTATTCCGCATTCTTTAACACCGTTAGGTGAAAAGTTTTTGGAAATCCGTATTTTTAAACGACGGGTGTTACAGAACTAAAACTTCAATCCTAGGTTGATGGGATCACCTTCTCGAACGCCGAGGTTAACATTAACACCTCATTTCGCCCGGGGAGCACGTCATAAAAAATTCTTAATTGTAGGTAGACCCTCATGGTTGGGAATTTTCAAAGGGTTGTTGATTTTGCAATCAACTCATTTGGTTTTGACTACTAATAAACAGTCATCAAAAAGAATAGGGATAATCTCTCTATTAAATACAACCGACCGACAAATGGATTAATTAACAAACTAACAAATGGATTGATAAATTGATTATCGTTTGCAGTGATTTTTGCATTTGAACAGGGAATAAAGATAAAGGAAAATCATTGCAAAGACTTATCTAAGGATCCACAAGATTAGATATAGCAAAGGTATGGAATAAAGTCTTAATTTAAGTAGCATTAAGGAAATAAAATCAACATAACAAACTGAAACTAAAATTAAGGCATAGGCCTCCTATTATTGCGGTTATGGGAAGGGGGCTTGATATCGATTCCTAGTTTGCTTTCTTCAACTGCTTCATTTTCCCCAAAGATTTGAGGATATTTGAGTTTTAACCACCCTAAAAAGCTTTTTAAATTGCTGACTTCTCTTTTTGCATCGCCCAATTGCTTTTTCAAACTTGCCATCTCTTTTAAAGTTTGATTTCTGGTGTACATAACCGAGTTTAAGAGACGATTAGCACTTTTGATAGTTTCGTTTTTATACGAGATTTCTGCTTCATAGGTGTTATTGGTGAAATTTCAGGTGTCAATATCCTGAAGGTCCAAGATCTTGACAGCCCAGGATCTTGACATAGGAAAATATTCTGATTACTTGTTAATACTTTGCTAACGTTATGTTTCAAATATTATTATCATTTCCATGTGAGATAAGTATGCAGACTTCAGAATAAAGCTGAGGAAAATATCTCCAACGGTAGAAAGAGGATTTCACACATGGGATTAATCTTCAACACGCTAAGAAGACTTAGTCTGCCAAGATAATCGGACTTCAAGTTGAATTCAGCACGAGGAGAAGATCTTCCACAATGTTCACTAACTGAAGACCCGGAAGATCCCTACAAACTCGCATAGTTAGTTAGATATTAGGTCTATATAAAGAATGAGGCTGATCGATCATAGGCATCTATCTATCACTTACATACTGCTCAACATACACTTGTATTCACACACACTACTCTCATTTCTTTTACACTTAGATATATCGATCAACCGAATTCCATCATTTGTAATCGTTTAACAATCATTAATAAGAGAACAAAGGCAGGGACGATTGCTTCCTCCCGGGGTTTTTATGCCGGCAATCCTCAAAGGATTAAAGGCTTTTCCTCGATAACCAATCTCGGTGTTCTTGTTCTTTACTCTTTACTTTTAACGCATTATTTACTTTGATTAGCATTATTTATCGTAATTGTATTTATTTCGATACTTGTTATTCTGATTATCATTATTTTACACCTTTATTTCTTGTATAGTCGACATAATCGATCTTTAAACCCTTTTATTAAACGCATCTTTGAATCCTAAACATAATTCGCAAGCCCTTAACCTCACGAACGAAAGTTTGGTTACATTATTGATCTAAGTCTTCAACGTAGATTATCTTAGGTTATTTTTGACCAAAACAATTTGGCGCCCACCGTGGGGCAAAAGGTGCTTTCGATTGATTAAAAGTTCTTTTGATTTTTTATCAAAACCAATTTTCCGAAATTAATTCCGATAATGTCGACTCAACCAACTAATTCTTCACAAAACACTCATGTTGTTTCTTTTTCTTTGATGCCTCTTCCTCCAGAAAATAATTCGTATCGAAGAAACAAGAATAATGCTGCTCGAATTTCGAATCAAAGCAAAGACAAAGGACCAGCTGATCGAAGTAACGAATTCCACATCGTTGACGACACACCAGCTGGAAATTCGCCTCAAATAAATGCTGGACAACCGGAACGATCAAGTTTTTACAATGACAAAGGCCACCCAGACCCATTTAATATTGGATCTGAAGAGGCTGCTCGAAATCTCGATCATGAAGAAGTTCCTAATTTGTTTGCTATTTTGCAGAAACTTACCGATATTGTCGCAGCCAATCAAGAATTTAATCAGGCTTAATTTAGGATTTTGGAATCCAGAATTACAGAAAATGGACCTTCAATAACCCCAAGGAATTTATTTTCAACTCCAGGAGCATCTGCATCACCTGGATCTGCGCCATTTAATACGTCATTCCCAACTGCAACTCTGAATTTTGGGAGCAACATTCCTCAAAATACTCATGCTGCTGGGACATCTGCCACTATGGGCGCAGGTTTACATAATTCTAATAATTATAATGGATCATTTGCTTTTACTAACTCATCGCAGGGACAAGGACCAAACGAATATATCGCTAGAGAGTTTCAGAGGATTAAAGATATGATCTCTAGTGTTCCTGGATTCTGCAATCCAATTCCAGAGGTCAACCCTGCATCCTATCTTATTAATAGATATGGTGACAGGATCGTGAATGTAGAGATCCCAAAGAAGTTCCAGGTTCCAAATATGAAGTCATATGATGGAACTACCGATCCTCAAGAGCACATTGCATTATATTTGGAGAAAATGGAAACTGTGCCTGTTCCATCCAATCTGAAGGAAGCCTGCTTATGTAGGAGCTTTGGATCTACACTTTCAGGATCAGCCTTAAAATGGCTGCAGAGTTTGCCTCCTCTATCTATCAATTCTTTTGCTGATTTAACTAATTTATTTTATATTCAGTTTTCATGCAGTAGAACCTTTGAAAAATTGACTGATGATCTTTATAAAATTACTCAAAAACCACACGAATCACTTAGGGATTTTATGACTAGATTTACAAAAGAATCTCTCAATATTCCTAAATTAGATATGCTAACTGCTATACAAGCTTTGCAGAGGGGTCTCGATAAAGGATCTAAATTCCAAGAAAATCTTATAATGACACCATGCAGAAATCTCGATGAAGCAAAAGCAAGGGCTGCAAGATTTATAAGGCTTGAAGAAAATGAGTTGACATCTTCAAAACTGGAAGCTTTATCATATGATCGCCCAAATAGGAAAGCAGAAACTCCAGTATTTAAGCCAAGAAATAAGCCCTACACAAGACATGTTGACAATCAAGTGAGTGCAGTCGAAGAAGATGATGGGGTCGAATATCCTGCCCTTTCAACATACTGCTTCTCAGTATCAACACCTGGCATTATAATGGCACTTAGAGATCTTGGAGACAAAGTGAGGTGGCCACAAAAGAAGAATGATTCTTATTACAAAAAGAAAGATACCAGTCAATGGTGTGCTTATCATGAAGACTTTGGCCATCTTACTGAAGATTACAAAATGTTAAGAAGGGAGATTTCCATTCTTCTGGCCAAGGGTTATCTTAAAGAACTCCTTGGAAGGAAGAAGGCTAAGGATGTTGAAGGCATAGAATTTGCAAGGCCCAATTCGACTCAAAAAGCAGATTCTCCACCTCCAGATGCTAGAGTAATTAACACTATTTTTGGCGGATCAGAGTATGTGGGACAACATATTCAGCATCTAAGAGATTTGCAAAACAAGGCAAGGCAGATAAAGGAGAAAAAGGCGTGAAGAGGGCTTTAATTTCGGATTCAGATATTGTTTCTTTTGAAGACGATGACTTTGATGACATAATGGAGCCTCATCATGACGGTTTGGTTGTCACTTTATTTATTGCTAACCATTATGTTCGCAGGATTTTGATAGATAATGGAAGTTCAGTGAATATAATCAAGCTGGAGACTCTGAGAAGAATGGACATTTCTGAAGATAATATTATTGGCAAGGCGTCACCACTAATCGGGTTCAGTGGCGAGACCAATTATACTGTGGGTGAAATTAAGCTACCAGTATATGTTGGAGGGGTTAATTCCATGCAAAAATTTTGTGTGGTCGACACTCTTCCAGGCTGCAACATAATTTTGGGAAGGCCTTGGATTCATGAAATTAAGGCAGTACCATCAACATATCACCAATGTGTTAAAATGCCAACACCTTGGGGAGTGATCACTGTTAAAGGAGATCAACAAGAAGCTAAGGAATGTTATACATCCACCATGAAGTCGGCAGCAAAGTCAACTTCACAATAGCAATTACAGAAGAGGATCTTCGATGTCAATGGGCCAGAGGAGCAAGATGTTAAAGAAGTTATTTTAGACCCTGAAGATCCTAACGTTAAAGTTTTATTAGGTGCCAAGATCTTGAAAGATTTAGAGGTCAAACTCACTGATTTTTTGAAAGTCAGAATAAAGACTTTTGCTTGGAAGCAGGAAGATATGAATGGAACATCCAAAGATGTGATTACACACAAGCTTGGAATTGATAAAAGTTTCAAGCCAATTCAGCAAAAAAGAAGAAAATTTGCTCCAGAAAGGAACGCAATTATCCAAGAAGATGTGGAGAGATTATTGAAAGCAAAAATGATTAGGGAAGTAAAATTTCCTGAATGGCTATCAAATGTGGTGGTAGTACAAAAGAAAAATGGAAAATGAAGGGTTTGTGTAGACTTCACTGATCTTAACAAAGCCTGCCCAAAAGATCTATTTCCACTGCCACATATTGATGCAATGGTAGATGCAACCTCTGGACATGAGATGCTCACGTTTATGGACGCTTCTTCTGGATTTCAGCAAATTCAGATGGAACCTGAAGATCAAGAAGCCACCGCTTTCATGACCCCGATAGGTATTTATTGTTATATTGCTATGCCTTTTGGTCTTAAAAATGCAGGTGCAACATATCAAAGGCTAGTCAACATGATGTTCAAAGACCAACTGGGGGATACGATGGAAGTATATATAGATGACATGGTGGTAAAATCAAAGAGAGCTGAAGATCACTTAAAAGATCTTGAAGTGGCCTTCAATATTCTGGACAAGTATAACATGAAGCTGAACCCTGCAAAATGTAATTTTGGAGTAGGAGCTGGAAAATTTCTAGGATATATGGTCACTAAAAGAGGAATAGAAGCAAGCCCAGAATAGATCAAGGCTATCTTGAACTTGAAGTCTCCATCTAATGCTAAAGATGTTCAAAGATTAACTGGGAGATTGGCAGCTTTGAACAGATTCATATCAAGATCTTCTGATAGATGCAAAGAATTTTATGACATCTTGAAGAAAAATAAAAGATTCGAATGGGGAGAAAAACAAGAAGAAGCTTTCCAAGAATTAAAGAAATATCTATCTACTCCACCATTGTTGGTAAAACCTGAAGATGGTGAGCCTCTATATCTATACTTGGTAGTATCTTCAAACGCAGTCAGCGCTGTCTTGGTAAAAGAAGAAGAAGGTCAACAACATCCTGTTTACTATGTAAGTAAAAGTTTAATTGATGCTGAAACCAGGTACTCTCATTTTGAAAAACTTATACTTGCATTAATTATGGCATCTACTAAGCTTAGGCATTATTTCAAAACGCATGCTATACATAGTAAGACTAATTACCCTATAAAATGCGTATTAAAAAAACCTGAAATATCTGGTAGAATGGCTAAATGGTCTGTGAAATTAAGTGCTTTTAATTTAATTTATGAACCTAGGACTGCTATAAAATCTCAAGCTTTAGCCGATTTTGTGGCTGATTTTAGTACTGACTTGCAACCAGAAGTAGACTTAGAAGTAAAAATGTTAGAAGAAGCTACTGAAAAATGGATTTTATACACTGATGGTGCAACTAATGTTAAAGGAATAGGACTAGGTATCATACTAAAATCGCCACAGGGGGATATTATACCCCAAGCAGTGAATTGTCATTTCATAGCCACTAATAATGAAGCAGAGTACGAAGCTTTAATTTCTGGTATGCAATTAGCTAGGGACATGAACATTAGAAACCTTAAGGTATATGTAGATTCATTACTTTTAGCCAATCATTTCAATGGAACATATGCTGCAAAAGGTGAAAAACTGATGCAATATTTGGAAATAGTGAAAAAATTAGCTGAGAATTTTGATTTATTTGATATAGAACAAGTGCCTAGAGAAGAAAACACCGAGGCTGACGCTTTAGCAAATCTAGGGTCAACACTTAAGATGTCACCAGAAACTAGGATTCCTATAATTCATGTGTTACATCCTGCTATAGAAAAAGAATCAACTAATATATTGGCTGTTCAAGATACAGAAACTGAAAATTCTGGGGACAATCAAAAATCCTGGACTACACCAATAATAGAATATTTGAATACTGGGACAATCCCTAAAGATGAAAATCCAAGGAATTTTCGTATGAAAACAACACATTATTCTATGATAAATGGTATTTTGTATAGAAAATCTCTTGCAGGACCATATCTTAGGTGCTTAGAATTTCCTGAGACCAATGAGGTTCTTAAGGATATACACGAAGGAGAATGTGGAAATCACACAGCTGGAAGATCTTTATATTCAAAGATCTTAAGAACAGGTTATTTTTGGCCAACTATGAAACAAGATGCTGAAGAATATACGAAGAAATGTGATGCTTGTCAGCGACATAGCAACATTTATCATCAACCAGCAGAACCCATGTATCCAGTTCTGTCTCCATGGCCATTTATGAAATGGGGAATGGATATTGTTGGACCAATGACAGAATCTTCTGCTGGGAAGAAATATTTTTTGGCTATGACAGATTATTTCTCAAAATGGATTGAAGCTGAAGCATACGCCAAGATCCATGAATCACATGTCGTATCCTTCATAAAAAGAAACATATTGACAAGATTTGGAGTTCCAGCAGAGATAATTTGTGATAATGGATCACAATTCATAGGGAAAAAAACTACAAATTTTTGTGAAAGATGGGGTATCAAGATGATTACCTCTACTCCTGTCCATCCACAAGCTAATGGTCAAGTAGAATCAAGTAACAAAATCATAATGAATAATTTGAAGAAAAGACTGGGACAAGCTAAAGGAAAATAGGCTGAAGAATTGCCATTTGTCTTATGGGCTGATCGAACAACTTCAAAGAGTGCCACTGGACAAACGCCATTCTCACTTGTCTTTGGATCTGAGGCAGTTCTACCTACTGAAATGGATCTACCTACTGCTAGAATTAGTTTCTTAACTTATGAGAAAAATAAAGAGTTGTTACTTGAAGATTTGGAGGCTGTAACTGAATTACGAGAAAAGACCAAGATAAGAATAGCAGCTTATCAACAACGAATTGCCAAGTCTTATAATAAGAATTTAAGATTAAGACGGTTTCAAGTTGGTGATTTGGTTCTCAAGAAGGCTTTAACCAAGCCAGATGGCAAATTGAATCCAAAATGGGAAGGTCCTTATTTAATTGAGGCAGAGGCTGGAAAAGGATCTTATTGGCTTCAAGATTTACAAGGTAATCTAGTTCCAAGAGCTTGGAATGCTATTCATCTCAAAACCTACCATGTATGATTAATTTTGTCTTTTAACAAAATTAGGTATGATTTCTTACTCTTGAAATTTATTTTTTATCTTGTTTACCTTCTATTTTATTTTCAAAACAATGATACTGACTTGAGCGTCGGAGTGGCGTTAGCCAAATGGCTAACGTCAGTTTCTAAGATTTGTGCTTTATAGATCTCCAAGGATAATCGATATCATCAAACACATGCATTACAACGTGGGACAAGGTCTTCACCTTTTGGCTTTCACGCCACTTTTGGTTGGAGGTTTTCACATTCTCTTAAATTCGCCCGTGTCGCACGATAATTAATTTCACGGTTGAAGGGTTAAATTCCAAGGTCGTCGAAATTAATTCTGTTGGTTATCGATGTTACCATCGATCTCCCGAATTGGCTAACCACGCCACTCATTACACAAAACATACGAAAAAGGCTAACCACGCCTCACAAGCAAGTTCAAGATATTGAGACACCCTCTATATCTTGAAAACCAATGTCCCTACGAAAATCTTAAAATTAAGAATTCCTTTCTTAATTTTAAACCCTTCCAAAAATTCAATACAGTCCCATATATATTATTTCAATGCAGGAATAAATAGTGGAGACTGACAATAATTAAAGATACTGCAAGCCAAAGATCATAGCCTACAAGTGGATCTTAATTGCGAAAAAAGGTGCATGTATCTTACTCCTTAATTACTGCGTTGATGTGATTACTTACTGTTAATATAGTCAAATAAGTCAAGTAACAATCATTAACTGACATATGACGTCATATAATTGATTAATTATTTTCCATTTTTACCCTTAAAAACACTCTTGGTTTTCGGGTTTGAAAGTAAGATGGATCAAAAGACAATTTTCATTCAAAAGATATCTACAAAAAACTACTCAGTAGCAGTTTTACAACCATGATTGATCATTCCAGATCAATCTCGCCCCTCCTAAGTACATTGTTATTCTACAAAACACATCCCCTACCGATTCAAGTCTTTAATAACAAAAGAGTCTAAAAATGTGGGCTCTGGCCTTTGCATTATATCCTTCATCGCCCACAAAAAACTTCTTAGTCAGAGATACTAGGCTTCAACTTTTTGGCGACCCTTAAGTAGATCAAATCCACTTTTGCCATTTAAGTTCTTCTTTGGTTTTAGCCAACTCTGTTTCTAACTCCTTTATTCTTGACGCCTGAGCTTTCCTTGAATCTAGAAGCCATTGAATGTATTGATTCTGGCTTTTTAGTTCCTCGTCCTTAATCCTTGCGACTTCCACATGTGCATATCGCATTTGGGAGAAGCACTGTAGAAAAAGATGAAAATCAGTTTTTATAAAAAAAAATAATAAAAACTTAGAATGTTTATCTTACATGAAGAAGTCTTTTCTCTGATTTATTGACCCCCCAATCGACTCTTGGAGGATCTTGAATCTGAAGATGAGATTCGCCACTTATGACTTCGGACATTGTGATATTATGGGAGTTTATAGAAACTGAAAATATTATGAGTACCTTTTTAAGCATGAAAAATATTTGTGACTTTCAAAGAGAAAAAATGTAGCCTTATATAGAGGGGCGAAAAGATAGAAAATGAACCGTCGAGTAGTTACCTATCGCATCACAACTCTTGGTTATCCTACTTACACGCGTCTTATCTTTAAGGAAGTTTCAAAATTTACTAATTGACTCCGGTCAAAGTTTTCTATAGAAGATTCAAAGTTATTTCAACAAAATAGATTTTAATAAAATAACTTTGGGGACAATTGTTATGGGTGAAATTTCAGGTGTCAATATCCTGAAGGTCCAAGATCTTGACAGCCCAGGATCTTGACATAGGAAAATATTCTGATTACTTGTTAATACTTTGCTAACATTATGTTTCAAATATTATTATCATTTCCATGTGAGATAAGTATGCAGACTTCAGAATAAAGCTGAGGAAAATATCTCCAACGGTAGAAAGAGGATTTCACACATGGGATTAATCTTCAACACGCTAAGAAGACTTAGTCTTCCAAGATAATCGGACTTCAAGTTGAATTCAGCACGAGGAGAATATCTTCCACAACGTTCACTAACTGAAGACCCGGAAGATCCCTACAAACTCGCATAGTTAGTTAGATCTTAGCTCTATATAAAGAATGAGGCTGATCGATCATAGGCATCTAATCTATCACTTACATACTGCTCAACATACACTTGTATTCACACACGCTACTCTCATTTCTTTTACACTTAGATATATCGATCAACCGAATTCCATCATTTGTAATCGTTTAACAATCATTAATAAGAGAACAAAGGCAGGGACGATTGCTTCCTTCCGGGGTTTTTATGCCGGCAATCCTCAAAGGATTAAAGGCTTTTCCTCGATAACAAATCTCGGTGTTCTTGTTCTTTACTTTTTACTTTTAACGCATTATTTACTTTGATTAGCATTATTTATCGTAATTGCATTTATTTCGATACTTGTTATTCTGATTATCATTATTTTACACCTTTATTTCTTGTATAGTCGACATAATCGATCTTTAAACCCTTTTATTAAACGCATCTTTGAATCCTAAACATAATTCGCAAGCCCTTAACCTCACGAACGAAAGTTTGGTTACATTATTGATCTAAGTCTTCAACGTAGATTATCTTAGGTTATTTTTGACCAAAACAATAGGCATCAGACATCTTTTCGATGATCTACAAAGATAAAACGGAAAAGTTTTAGAAACTAATAGAAACTAAAGAACTTTTTTAAAGCAAAAAACTTACTGAAATGGACCGATCCCTAAGTCTCTTAGGACCGTTGTTTCTAGATGATGACTCACCCTCCATTGTAGTGTTGTAAATGTTGATAGAAAAAGAAAAAAGATGATTTTAATATATTCTTTGGGCATGAGAATATGTGTGTTTGAGAAAAGTAATCTTGAATATAAATAAGCAAATAGAGGGTAACTAAATCGACAAAGGGGGAGTTTATTGTCAAGT